>NC_069404.1:11367912-11422912 GCF_026875155.1 Cherax quadricarinatus | reverse complement strand
TTCCAGAGTTTGGACACAGCAACAAGGGGACACAGTTGGAAGCTAAAGACACAGATGAATCACAGGGATGTTAGGAAGTATTTCTTCAGCCACAGAGTAGTCAGTAAGTGGAATAGTTTGGGAAGCGATGTAGTGGAGGCAGGATCCATACATAGCTTTAAGCAGAGGTATGATAAAGCTCACGGCTCGGGGAGAGTGACCTAGTAGCGATCAGGAGCTCGGACTCGACCCCCCGCAACCTCAACTAGGTGAGTACACGCACCACACACGCACCACACACGCACCACACACGCACCACACACGCACCACACACGCACCACACACGCACCACACACGCACCACACACGCACTACACACACTACACACACACTACACACACTACACACACTACACACTACACACACACTACACACTACACACACACTACACACACACTACACACACACTACACACACACTATACACACACACACACATACACACACACACACATACCACACACACATACACTACACACACGACTACACACACACTACACACACACACTACACACACACACACACTACACACACACACACTACACACACACACACTACACACACACACACTACACACACACACTACACACACACTACACACACACACACACACTACACACACACACACTACACACACACACTACACACACACACTACACACACACACACTACACACACACACACTACACACACACACACACTACACCACACACACACACACACACACACACACACACACACTACACACACACACACACACACACACACACCACACACACACACACACACACACACACACACACACACACACACACACACACACTACACACACACACACACACACACTACACACACTACACACACACTACACACACTACACACACACTACACACACTACACACACACTACACACACACACACTACACACACACACACACACACACACACTACACACACACACACTACACACACACACACTACACACACCACACACACACACCACACACACACCCACACCACACAGGTGTGGGGTGTGTGTGTGTGGGGCCAGGATCTCGGACTCGACCCCCGCAACCTCAACTAGGTGAGTACACACACCACACACACCACACCACACACACACCACACACACCACACACACACACACACACCACGCACACACACCACACACACACACCACGCACACCACGCACACCACGCACACCACACACACCACACACACCACACACACCACACACACCATGCACACCACACACACCACACACACACACACACACACACACACACACACACACACACACACACACACACACACTACACACACTACACACACTACACACACACGCACACATGCACACAAAACACACGCACACATGCACACAAAACACTCAACACACAAAACACATACTGAGAGAAATCGACAAGGTGGACAGACAGGATATTCCAAAGATGGGACACAGCAACAAGGGGTCATAGTTGGAAGTTGAAGACTCAGATGAATAGTAGGGATGTTAGGAACTATTTCTTCAGTCACAGAGTTGTCATGAAATGGAATAGTCTGGGAAGTGATGTAGTGAAGGCAGGATCCATACAGAGCTTTAAGAAGAGGTATGATTAAGCTCATGGAGCAGGGAGAGTGACATAGCAGTGACAAATGAAGAGGCAGGGCCAAGAGCTGTGACTCAAAACCTTGCAGCCACCAAAACTCGGTGAGTACACACTCAACACATGCTCGAAACACACACCTAAAACAGAGTATGCGAGATATACCTTGGAAGCAGTGGGACCAGACAGTCTTCTCCATGGGTCCTGAGAGAGGGAGCAGAGGCAGTGTGTGCGCCACTAACAACAATCTTCAAGCCTATCGACACAACTGCCACAGGTGTGGAAGACAGCAAATGTAGTCCCAGTTTTTAAGAAAGGAGACACAGGCAGTGTTAAATAACAGACCAGTTTCATTGATATATATAGTATGTACAGTAATGGAGAAAATTTTCAGAATGGTGGAGCACCTAGAAAGGATTGAGCTCATACACTCAAAACACACAAGGCCTGGTCTCAGACTGGGCCATGAGGGTGTTGACCCCAAAACCCTCTCCATGCATACATAACCAGCACAGCATCAAGGATGGTAGAATCCTGTCACAAACCTACTAGAGTTCTACAACAAGGTAAAAGAAGTAAAACAGGAGAGAGGGATAGGTAGATTGTATTTTCTTGGACTTTAAGAAGGCTTTCAACAATACCACAGACTGATTCAAAAGCTAGAGGAGCAGGTGGGAATAACAAGGAAAGCACTACAGTGGATGAAGGTATACCTGTCTGAAAGGAAACTAGTGATGGTCCATGAAGAGGTGTCAGAATGGGTGCATGTGACAAGTTGGGTTCCCCAGGGATCATTGCTGGGGCCTGTGATGTTTCTTGTATACATGAATGACATGGCGGAAGGAATAGTCAGAGGTATCCCTGTTCGCAGATAATGTGAAACTAATGAGAATACAAACACACGAGGACCATGGAACGCTTCGAGTAGATATGGATAAGCTGCAGGCTTGGTCCGACAAATGGATTTTGGAGTTTAGCTTCACCGAGTGCAAAGTTATGAAGTTTGAGGAAAGACAAGGGTGGCTACAGGCAAGAGTACGAGTTCGTGGGGGTAAAGTATGCAAACCTTACTTGAGGAGGACCTTCGGGAGTGAGTATTGTACAGAGTACAGGTCATTGGAACCTGTAGGGTGCCAGATTAGTGATAGTCGGATCAGTGACAGCCGACCTGTACATATATTCCCTAAGGCACACATCAACCAAATAACTGCTGCTGCATATAGGCATATGGCAAACCTAAGAATAGCTTTTCAACATCTAAGTATGGAGCCATTCATGAAATTGTACACTGTGTACATCAGGCCAACATTGTAGTAAACAGTACCAGTATAGAACTTTCCTGTTCAAGCATGTAAAGAATTTAGAAAAAGTGCATAGATTTGCAACAAGACCAGTAGGTTAAGGGAAATCAACCTGATGACACTGGAGGACAGGAGGAGTAGGGAAGACATAACGACAAAATATTGAGAGGAATTGACAAGGTGAACAGGGCCAAAATGCTTCCGAAATGGGATACAGGAACGAGGGCACAACTGGAAGTTGAAAGCTTGGATGCGCCGTAGGGATATTTGGAAGTATTTCTTCAGCCTTTGGGTTGTCAGGAAGTGGAACAATCTGGAGATGTAGTAGAGGTGGGATCCATACGTGGCTTTAAGAAGAGGTACAATAAGGCTCTTGGAGCTGGGATTTAGTAACCAGCTGTGACTTGACCCCTGCAACTACAAGTAGGTGAGTACACCCTACCTACACCCCTGCCTCACCCTCACACAATCTCACTCTTCACTCCCTCACTCCACAGATGTGCGTGTACTTACGTACGTCCATCTTTGAAAAGTGCCAGGGTGCCACCCTAAATATTTATTGAAAGTTTGAGATCTTCATTGCTTAGCAACATTGCTTCAAATAAGAAAGATAATGCCTCTCAAAACCAATAAATGGTTCTGACTAAACTTTCTAACTTAGTTATTGGTAAATAAATAGAATTCAGATGTCTGTTCAGATTTTTTCAAAATCATTTGACATGTGACCATAGTGATGGTGATGGGCTTCAGAAATGAGGTTGATTGGTATAACAAGAGAAAGAAGGAAATGGGTATTCAGGTTTCTGGTAGATGGGTCATAAAGTGGTAGTAAACAACAAAATTCATTATTAGTAAAGTCAGATTTTAAATACTGTACCTTGAGGCACCTATCCTGGCTTCTTTGTTGTTTATTATTCTTAATAGAAGAGAGAGAAAACCAGGAAAATAACAGATTGCATGGCTGATATGAACTTTGGAAAGTATTGAGATCCCTTGTGCAGTCAGCTCTGGACTATTGTGCTTTCCTTACCACCAGTTAGGGCAAGAAATATCACAGCTGAATGATGAGAAAGTTGACTATTCCTATGATCAAAATAATATCTAAACTACTGGTAATGTCTTGGTTATATCCTTGGCCCTCTACAGGGGGGAGGGGGAGTGTTGCCCTGAAGCTAATTAATGGTTCTTGCTTCAAGGAATTGACCCTTTCAGGGTTTCGGATGTACTAGTACGGCTTATGTACCAGGGTTTTTGACGTACTAGTACTCCTAAATTCTAGCACCCTCAAATCTAGTGAGAGAAAGCTGGTAGGCCTACATATGAAAGAATGGGTCTATGTGGTCAGTGTGTGCAGTATAAAAAAAATCCTGTAGCACAGTGCGTAATGAGAAAAAAAAACTGTTTTTGGATTAAAACAGCGACTTTGCACTGTATTTTCGTATGGTATTTACAGAAATTGAGATGATTTTGACTGGTTTTACAATGAAAAGTACCTTGAAATTGAGCTCAAAGTAGCAGAAATGTTTGATTTTTACAAAAGTTCAGAAGTAAACAAATCATGCTACGCCTCCAATACTCGTCAACTGGTGAGTCTAATATTCTTTCACAAGTGCGCTGATATTATTTTTACCATTTCTACACTAATGCAGTAGTCTGCATAACAGTAAATCTTCTATTTTTTTTTTTTGTGAGAATAAAAATTCAGAGTGGAAAGCAAAAGAATGTAGGAGGGGCCTGGGGACGTGACTAATGAACAGAGGAAATGTTATTTTAGTGCCAAGAATGTCTTGTTTATTCTGGACCCTATTCGGAAATTGACATCTTTTGAAATTTGTGTGAAATTGGCAAAATTGCTAAATTCTGACAACTTTATTGGATAGTTGAAATCAGTAAATGGGTGGTTTCTTGTACTCATTCGATAGAAAAAAATGGAGTTCTAGCGAAATAGTTATGATTTTTGTCAACTAGTAGTACATTGGAATTGGCCGAAAATAGTGCTCAAAATGGGCAAAATCGCCGATGTGTAATTATAGTAGAGACCGCTAACTTTGTGAAAGCATAATTCCTAAGTTTTCCATCAAATTTCATACTTTTGGTGTCATTATGATTGGGAAAAGATTCTCTATCTTTTCATACCTCTTCAAGGGGGGCTCTTTGGCATGGTGAAGAGGCTCTTGGTCTGAGGAATTAGACCTGTCGGTCTTCTTCCTCAGACCGAACCTAATTACCCCCCAATCTCCCCTCCCCTATCCCATCCTCCCCATCCTCCTCTTTTTCCTTTCCTCCTCCTCCTCCCCACCCCTCCCTTTTGCCCTTCCTCTTTTTGGCCTTTGGGATTTCTCCCACAGGCGCGCTAGTTCCTAGGTAGGGGAAAGGATACCGGGGTCCATCCCATTCCGTTGAGGTTCTTGGCGGTGGCGTAGTTTGCCGTGGAATCTGGATCGCCTGGGGATGTCCCGATCCCTCTCCGGTATCCGGAGTAGCTTTGGGTGTTTTTTCGGGCGACGGGTTGTATCTCTGGAAGCCACCTTTCGGATTCCGGGGGTGGTGGCCGAAAGAGGTATGCTTTGTGGCGGATATCCGGCCGCCCTCTCTTTTGTCCACCGAGGTAGCTCGGCAGATGTGAGGTTGCTATCCCAGATTGTTAGTTTACTAGCATGATGGGTAGGGTATGGCACGGGTTCCATCCCGGCATCTGCGCAAACTTGAAAGTGCTGAGGTCCTCTTGGGCGCGGAGGGAGATTTCTGGCCCTTTCATTCCTCCTAGGAACTATCCCTCCCCGTTCCCCCTTTTTTTTATTCTTTTTTTTTTTATTTTTATTTTCTTTTCTTTTTTTTTCTTAAAAACAAAAAGAAAGAAGTAACCTAACCATGGCAGCCCTAGCCCCATGAACCTACTACCCCTGGGCCCCTTCTTGATACCGCACCCCGTTCTGACCCCCCGCCTCGTCTTTGGACCACTCTTCAGACACTCCTCATGCCTCTGTACTCTATTGCCGTGCTGTTTCCTCACCCCTTCAGGTACTGAGGCCTCGACTGACTCCTTCGATTTATCGGACCTTCGCTCTCCTCTGACTATGCTTCCGGCCTCTCCCTCTACGGTGCGGCAATTTTCAAATCGCCGACCCGTTCCACGTCCGGACCAACTCTGGTCCCACGCCTAAACGCCAACGACAATTACCTGCGTGATACTTCTCCACCTTCTCGTTCTTCTCAAAAACGATCGACATGTCCTTTTCACTACCTTTCCACGCTCATTTTTCAGACTGAACAATGGACTAAATTCTTCACTTTATGACCGACTTCCTCTACTGCCTATCTTTCTGACCACAGTATTGGCAAGGCACTCCTACGCCATGTTGGAAAAGGGATATTTCTTTTCTTGCTCTTAAGAGCGGTACGCGCATCAAATTTCCGTACAGAATGCTACCCAGGCTCATGAGCTCTCTCGTCTTTCCCATATCGATACTGTTCCTGTCACTCTTGAAAAACATCATTCCCTCAATTTTTGTAGTGGTACCGTCATTCTGCCCCATACCATAGTTCAACAAAATTTCCAGACATGTGGCACTGACATTCTTGAACAGCTGGAACTCCAAGATCTCCCAATCCTCAAGGTAGACACTTACTTCTTCCTGCCCGCGGGCGGAGACGATACCCTAGCAATGTGGCTCGTTTAACTTTTGACAGCCGAGAACTCCCATCCTCAGTTTATATAGCAGGACATCGGTTTTCAAGTTCGAAAGGTGATCCCTACACCACAAACAGTGTAGAAATTGCTGGCGATTTGGCCATCCAGCGAAATATTGCAGATCTATCGCCGAATTTCCCAGTCTGTGGTGCTGATGACCATTCGAATACGTGTTGCAATCGATCTCCCTCTTGCCTTAACTGTCATGAGGCTCACCCTTCGTACTCTCGCCGTTGTCAAGTCTATTTAAACGAGCGGGAAATCCGTTACCTCAAAGAGACAGAAGGTCTCCCTTATGCCATGGCAGTTTCTCATCTCCGCCTCCAAGGGAGACTCCCACGTGTTTCTTATTCCCGTGTTTCAAAACGTCCCCCACTTCTGGTATCCCATCTTCTACACCCACCTCTTGGTTACCTCTCCCATATTCACTCCTGTATCTAATCCTTTTGCTGTCCTCGGCTCAGACGTCCCTACTTAAACGCCTCAGTCTGATCTCGCTTCTTCGTGTTCTCTCTCACAAGCCTCAGTATCGACGAGACCTCTTACGACACCTCCTCCCAATCGTCCCTCTACTTCTCAAAAGTCAAAAAAAGGTCCGTTAACACCTCCTACCCATCTTTCACCTCCTCATTTTACCCTCCCTGTCTCTGTCACTGGTTCTCCCCCTCTCACTGACTCAGTTACAAGTGTAAGGTTTTACCCTCCTTTCCCCGTACTGTACCTTCCTCCCTGTTCCCTCCCAAGTTCTTTCCTCTTTTGCCACCTCCCAGGTTCCTGCCTCTTCTGTCCCCTGCCACGCTTCTCCAGTTCCTCCACCCTTTCGCCCCCCCCCCTACCCTTTGGGAAAGTCCAATACAGTTCCAATCTTTACTCATCCTTCCCTACCATTTCCAATATTGTCTCCCATAAGACGTCTCTGAATTCCGAAACACTTGAAGCAATCTCTGAATATATTGCAAAGACCAAACCATCAATGGACACTGATCCACCTTCCGCTCTTTATCTCTCCTCTGCTCCATCTGCGCAACTCCTTTCTTCACAGCGCACCGTTCCTTCGCTGCTTGAATGTTTTCCACTGCCTCTGCACGTGGACTTTTCTAGCCCCTCTAGTCCGTAGGAACCCTTACCGGCGGATTTCAAGTATCTTTATCATTGCCAATCATGGCCTATTTACAGTGGAATATACGCGGCCTCAGGGGTAATCGGGGTGAGCTTCAGATGTTACTCTCCCAGTTTGCCCCTGTTTGTGTTTGCTTACAGGAACCAAAATTACACTCTGCTGTTATTTCTCCCATCTCAGGCTATAATTTATTGTATTCTTCAGATCCTTTTCCTGATGGGACCTTTAATGAAAGTGCCCTTCTTCTACGCGCTGATATTCCGTACCATCAGCTATTTGTTCATACTTCGCTGCATTACACAGCAGCCGGTATCCACTTACATAGGTGGTATACGCTCTGTTCTTTATATCTCTCTCCTTCTCGGGCATTATCTATTCCGGATATTGCCTTTCTTGTTTCGTCATTACCACCACCGATTTTGTTACTTGGTGATTTTAATGCCCACCATTTCCTCTGGGGGGGGGGGGGGGTCTCACTGTGATATCCGTGGAATTCAGTTAGAGGCTTTTCTTGCCACCCACCCCCTCCATGTTTTAAATACAGGTACAGTGGACCCCCGCATAGCGACTTTAATCCGTGCAAGAGGGCTCATTGTTATGCGAAATGATCGGTATGCGAATGAATTTTCCCCATAAGAAATAATGGAAATCAAATTAATCCGTGCAAGACACCCAAAAGTATGAAAAAAAAAAATTTTACCACATGAAATATACATTTTCCTACACACAAAGAGAAGGATACATGCACAATAGTAGAGTAGTACATGCACAATATATATTGTGCATGTACTACTCTACTAAATGAAGAATAAATGACACTTACCTTTATTGAAGATGCAGCAATGACTGATGAGACACTGTGTCCTGGGAGTGCCTTTTCCTCCTGAGTACTGTAGGTCCTGTTTGGCATTTTCTTCCAGAACATGCCTTATCACACTGTGTATGTCACTACGATTCTTAAATCTCTCAAACCAACCTTTGCTGGCTTTAAATTCACCAATATGAGCACTAGTTCCAGGCATTTTTCCCTGTTCACCTGGGTGTTAGTCGACTGGTGTGGGTTGCATCCTGGGAGACAAGATTA
Source organism: Cherax quadricarinatus (assembly GCF_026875155.1). NCBI lineage: Eukaryota > Metazoa > Arthropoda > Malacostraca > Decapoda > Parastacidae > Cherax > Cherax quadricarinatus. Next base: position 11,414,074 of record NC_069404.1, on the reverse strand, counting down.
AGGACCCCAATGGAAATAAGTTGTTAGACAGTCTTCGATGACACTGACTTTTTTGGGTTATCCTGGGTGGCAAATCCTCTGGGGTTAATTGTTTCTTGGTATTCTCAATAAGCCACACCAACAACGGTGCTACAGCAGCAGCTGACAGTGTTACAGCAGCAACAGACGATGCTACAGCAGCAGCAGACGGTACTATAGCAGCAGCAGACTGTACTACAGCAGCAGCAGACGGTACTACAGCAGCAGCAGACGGTACTACAGCAGCAGCAGCAGCTGACGGTGGTACAACAGCAGCAGCAGCAGCTGACGGTGGTACAACAGCAGCAGCTGACGGTGGTACAACAGCAGCAGCAGCTGACAGTGCTACAGCAGCAGCAGACGATGCTACAGCAGCAGCAGATGATGCTACAGCAGCAGCAGATGATGCTACAGCAGCAGCAGACGGTACTACAGCAGCAGCTGTACCACCAATAGTAGCGATGGTTGATTGGGGTTTATTATACAACCTGGCCAGCTCGGAGACACGCACTCCACTTTCATACTTATCAATGATCTCTTTCTTCATCTCTATAGTAATTCTCACCCTTATTGCTGTAGGGTTGGCACTAGAAGCTTTCTTGGGGCCCATGGTCACTTATTTTCCAGATAAATCACCAAAAACACTGTAATAATACGAAATGTTCCGATTGTATGCTTGGATGTTACCGCGGAGGCTGGCTGGTAAACAATGCCACCGGCGGCACATGTGAGGCTGGCTAAGGGCGCACATTGGACGCGTCTCGGACGAAGAGCGGTGAGCGGGTTTTTGGGCGGTATGCGAGGCAAAATTTTTGCGATAAAAGCGAGCGGTGTGCGGATTGAACGGTATGCGGGGGTCCACTGTACTCACACCCATTTTGATCCTCGGACTCATACTCTCTCTTGCATCGATCTCTCAGTCTGCTCTTCCTCCGCCGCATTAGACTTCACTTGGTCTGTTCTCCCGGACTTACATGACAGTGATCATTTCCCAATCATTCTTACTTCCCCTTCATATTCGCCACCTCTTCGCACCCCACGCTGGCAATTTATTTGGGCAAATTGGAACCTTTACTCACACCTAACTGTTTTTAAAGAGGTTCCTTCTTCGTCCTCCATCGATGAGCTTTTACACCTCTTCTCGTCCTCCGTTTTCACCGCAGCTTCTCATTCTATACCCCAAACTTCGGGCAGGCATTCTCAGAAATGCGTGCCTTGGTGGTCTCCTGCTTGTGCTCGTGCAGTACGTTTGAAACGCACTGCATGGGGCAAGTACCGGTACAATAGAACCACAGAGAGACTCCTTGATTTTAAACAGAAGCGTACGATCGCTCGCCGTGTCATCCGTGATGCTAAACGCACTTGCTGGCGAGATTGTCTCCACCATCACCTCTGCTTCCTCTGAGTGCAGTCTGGAAAAAAGTACGAAAACTGAGTGGTAAATATTCTCCTGACCCGGCTCCTGTTCTGCGGGTTGCTGGTGTTGATATAGCAAACCCACTAGATGTTGCCAATGAAATTGGCAATCATCTGGTCCGTATTTCTCAGGGACTCCATCTATGCCCCTCATTTCTTTCCTCAAAATCTGCCAGAGAGTTAGCACCCTTGGACTTTTCTTCTCTCAGAGAAGAACAGTATAATGTGCCTTTTACACTTCAAGAACTGGAGGCAACACTCTCAGCTTGTCGATCATCGGCAGCTGGGCCCGACAACATTCATATTCGTATGCTACAACATTTACATCAGTCAGCCCTTGCAGTCCTATTACGCCTTTACAATCTTATTTGGTCACAAGGAGTTCTTCCACAGCTGTGGAAATCCGCCATTGTTCTCCCTTTCCGCAAACCAGGCACTACGGGACATGAAACCTCCCACTATCGTCCCATTGCTCTTACCAGTGCAGTTTGCAAAGTAATGGAACGCCCAGTAAATAGACGTTTAGTGTGGTATTTAGAGACGCACAACAGTCTCTCCACTCGTCAATATGGCTTTCGTAAGGGACGTTCTACCATAGACCCCTTACTACGCTTGGATACGTATGTTCGTAATGCCTTTGCGAATAACCACTCAGTTATTGCCATATTTTTTGACCTTGAGAAGGCATATGACACAACTTGGAGGTATAATATTTTAGCCCAAGCCCACTCCTTAGGTCTTCAAGGCAATCTACCATCCTTCCTTAAGGACTTTTTAACTGACAGGCATTTCCGTGTTCGGGTTAATAATGTGCTCTCCCCGGACTTTATCCAAGCTGAAGGTGTCCCCCAGGGATGTGTTCTGAGCACAACACTTTTTTCTCCTTGCTATTAATGATTTGGCCTCTAGTCTTCCATCAAATATTTGGTCATCACTCTATGTTGATGACTTCGCTATTGCCTGTGCAGGCGCTGACTGTCACCTCATTACAGTTTCTCTCCGACATGCAGTCGACCGTGTTTCCAATTGGGCCACCACACGTGGGTTTAAATTTTCCAGCACTAAAACCCACCAAATTACTTTCACTAGACGCTCTGTCATCTCCGATCGTCCTTTGTACCTCTATGGCTCCCGTATCCCTGAACGTGATACAGTCAAGTTTCTGGGCCTCCTCTTGGATCGTAGGTTATCCTGGAAACCTCACATTACCTCTCTGAAGGCATCTTGTCACAGCCGGCTGAACCTTCTTAAAACACTTGCTCATCTTTCATGGGGAGCTGATCGTCGAACCCTCCTTCGTCTACATTCCACCCTTATTTTATCGAAACTTGATTATGGTGACCAGATCTATTCAGCGGCATCTCCTGCTACTCTCTCTATCGCTCTTCCCCTGTCGAGAGCCTCTATGCAGAAGCGAATGTTCCATCCTTATCCGATCGCCATGATGCCCATTGCCTGCGCTACTATGTACGCTCTCATGATCTCCGCAATCCTTCCATTTATAGAATGGTCACTGATATTAGTAGACATTCTTTATTTGTTCGCCGCCCCTGTTTACTCCGTCCCTTCTCTCTCTGCCTTCATTCGCTCTTGTCTTCTCTTCAACTACCACCTTTCTATGTACATGTAGCATCTCACTTTTCCCTACCCCCCTGGGAAGTTCCAGCTGTTCGAGTCTGTTCTTTCTCCCTCCCTTGCTCGAAAGCCCAACTGTCTACGGTCGCTTCCCACTCTTTTTCTTGACCACTTTCACTCTCATTCTCATGCCGTTGCTGTGTACACAGATGGCTCTAAGTCTTCTGACGGCGTAGGATTCGCAGCAGTGTTTCCGGACAGCGTCGTACAAGGGCATTTCCTATCTTCGGCTAGTATTTTTACTGCTGAATTATATGCCATCCTTACAGCACTTATCCGTATTGCATCTATGCCTGTGTCATCATTTGTGGTTGTCTCAGACTCCCTTAGTGCTTTACAGGCTATACAAAAATTTGATACACCTCACCCCTTAGTCCTCCGTATCCAACTTTGGCTACGCCGCATCTTTACCAAGCATAAAGATATTGCTTTTTGTTGGGTCCCTGGTCATGTTGACGTACAGGGCAATGAACAGGCAGACACTGCTGCGCGGTCAGCAGTACATGACCTACCAGTTTCTTATAGAGGTATTCCATTTACGGACTATTTTGCTGCAATATCTTCCCACCTTCACACCCGTTGGCAACAACGTTGGTCTACTGTGCTCGGCAACAAACTTCAATCTATTAAACCGAGTATAGGTTACTGGCCGTCTTCTTATCACCAGTGTCGAGGTTGGGAGACTACTCTCTCCCGTCTTCGCATTGGCCATACTCGTCTTACTCATGGATATCTCGTGGAGAGGAGTCTTGCTCCTCTCTGTGAGAATTGCCAAGCTCCATTATCAGTCAGCCACATTCTGTTGGACTGCCCACTTTATGAACGAGCACGCAGAATTTACCTCTGTCATCGTCTTCGCTCCGCTGCTCTCTCTTTACCTTCCCTTCTTGCTGATGGACCCACCTTTCATCCAGACTCTCTCATTGACTTTTTGACAACAACTGACTGACTTCACAACTTCTGATACCTTCAGCCCTTTCTACTTCAATCTCTTGCTACCCTCTACCCCCGTACTATCCCCTGCCCCGCTGTTTTCTGTAACCTGCTGATCATCCCTCCTCCCTTCTGCCATCCAATACCCTCGCTTCCTTCCCTACCCTGCAGCGCTGTATAGCCCTTGTGGCTTAGCGCTTCTTTTTGATTATAATAATAATAATATCTTTTCATTTTTTTTTTTTTTTTTTTTTTTTGAAAATTTGGCGACCCTGAGAACAAGTCTGAGGGTCTGGTGATCCTGAAAGAGTTAAAAGATTTTCCCTTTGATAAACTCTGATTACCTCCCATTTCATTGGTGCTCTGTCTCTTTTGGGTTTAGTGCTTTCCAGCAAATGTAATAGAGTATTCACAATATCCTTTCAGCATTGGAGGAGAGAAAAATACCTGATAATACACTCAGTACTTATCTCCAGCCATTATTTGGATGCAACACTCAGAAGGCTGATCTGAAAGTAACCAGATAGGCTGCCCATCGACATATCAGAGATAGTGTCAGAAACTACAACATAATTAGTGTTGGGATGATTGGCTTACCCTTAGTTACATCCTCATGCCCTTCATATATAACGTGTGCACTCCATCTTGAGTCCATCACACAAAAATTGATGTTTTAACCTATTTCTCTGATAAAATATAATCAATAATGATTGGTCATAGTTTATGCCATTATAATAATTGAAGCAGGCCTAGTAAACACCCATGTAACAGACTGGGGAGGCCCCGCTCTTCAGGAAAATTGCCAGAATTTAATACTGCTATTTTGAGCCCTAAAGCTACTGGACTGAAACCAACCAAAATCATCTCATTTTCAAAATTGTTTTCCATTTTATTATTTTTTATTATTAACACATTAGCTGTTTCCCAAGGCAGGGCGGCCCAAAAAAGAAAAAGTTTCATCATTCACTCCATCACTGTCTTGCCAGAGGCATACCTACACTACAGTTATAAAACTGCAACATTAACACCCCTCCTTCAGAGTGCAAATGCTGTACTTCCCATCTCCAGGACTCAAGTCTGGCCTGCCAGACTTTTAATTATTTATTAATTTTATTAATTGTTACCAAGAAACATCCAGTAAAACCTCAGTGTGTATTTTAAATTAAATACAAGTTGAGAGGTTTGCTTTTCTCATCAAGCACTGTGTGGGGAAGGTTTCTTTTTAGGTGCACTCACCACACAGACCCATTCTCTCATGTCTAGGCTGAAATTTACCACTCACAACATATTTAAGAGCGCTGAGCTTAAAACATTGATGTGCATGAGCAACACCAGTTTCAGTAATGTAGATCTACATGGGAGTCTCTATTTCAGTAGTATATCTTCTATTCTGTAATGTAGATGACTGGTTCAGAGAACCGACAAGTTGATAAATTAGACACGTGTGCATCACTTGGGTATCTTTAATGTGGAAATGTTTCGCCACACGGTGGCTTCATCAGTCCATACAAAGGAAAACAGGAGGAGTTCGAGGTAATCAGTCCCTCAGCCTTGAGTCAATGTAATCAGTCCATCAATCTCGAAAAGAATACAGCATAAGTGCAAAGAAGTGGCTTATATACTGTAGGCAGGTGAGATGTGATACTATCTATGACTGCTGCATCTCACAGTATATAAGCCACCACTTCGCACTTATGCTGTATTCTTTTCAAGATTGATGGACTAATTACATTGACTTAAGGCTGAGGGACTGATTACGTTAAACTACTCCTGTTTTTCACCATTCTCCTTTGTATGGCCTGATGAAGCCACTGTGTGGTGAAACGTTTCCTCATTAAAGATACCCAAATGTTGCATGTGTGTAATGTATCATCTTCTATTCTATCAAATGATACCAAGAAATAGCCAATAAAACCATTAACCTTTTCAAGGTCCCCAGGCCCTCTCCCAGACTTGTTCTCAGGGTCACCCAAATTTAAAAAAAAAAAAAAATTTTTTTTTCTTGTGAAAAGATAGAGAATCTTTTTCCGATCATAATGACACCAAAAGTATGAAATTTGATGGAAAACTTACGGAATTATGCTCTCGCGAAGTTAGCGGTCTCGACGATGTTTACACATAGGCAATTTTGCCCAGTTTGAGCCTTATTTTCGGCCAATTCCGGTGTACTAGTCAACAAAAATCATAACTACTTCACTAGAACTCCATTTTTTCTATTGAATGAGTACCAGAAATCACCCATTTACCGATTACAACTATCCAATACAGTGGTCAGAATTTAGCAATTTTGCCAATTTCACACAAATTTCAAAAGATGCCAATTTCCGAATAGGGTCCAGAATAAACAAAGACATTCCTGGCACTAAAATAACATTTTCTCTGTTCATTAGTCGCGTCCCCACGCCCCTCTTACATTCTTTTGCTTTCCACTTTGAATTTTTATTCTCACAAAAATAGAAGATTTACTGTTATACAGACTACTGCATTAGTGTAGAAATGGTATAAATAATATCAGCTCACTTGTGAAAGAATATTAGACTCGCCAGTTGACGTGTATTGGACGCTTAGCATGATTTGTTTACTTTTGAACATTTCTGCTACTTTGACCTCAATTTTGAGATACTTTTCATTGTAAAACTAGTCAAAATCATCTCAATTTCTGTAATATGTCTTCCATTCTATAAAATGAGACCAGAAAAACTAGAATACAACTATAAATACCATACGAAAATATAGTGCAAAGTCGCTGTTTTAATCCAAAAACATGGTCATTTTTTTTTTCTCATTACGCACTGTGTGCTGCAGGATTTTTTTTTATACTGTGCACACTGACCACTTAGACCCATTCTTTCATATGTAGGCCTACCAGCTTTCTCTCATTAGATTTGAGGGCGCTAGAATTTAGGCGTACTAGTACGTCAAAAACCCTGGTACATAAGCTGTACTAGTACGTCCGAAACCCTGAAAGGGTTAAAACCTTGCTAGAAAACACCTCATAGTTGCTATTTTAAATCAGACACGAGAAATGGCAAGCATTGAACTTAAGCTGAGTTAGGCTTTTCCTATCATGCACCACATGGAGGATGATTTTGTCTATACTGTGCACCCTTGCCACACAGACCCATTCTCTCATATCTAGGCCAAAATTTACAACTCACAGCTTATGTGAGTGAGCTGTGCTCAAAACATGTCTGTGAGGGACCTGGCATTAATGACTTAGATCTAAACACTAATAATTATTTTATGAGAGAATGAAGGTCAGTCTCAGAATCCTACCTGAGTGGGTGGTTATGTTCCTGGAAATTGGAGCATAATGTACATAATCATTATGTCGAGTGAAGAAAATATGGTAATATGTAGTCAAATGCATTACACACACCTCCAGATTTGCTGAACAATATTTTTCTCAATTGTGCTGAGTGAAAATGACTACATTATAACCTTCTTCACATTTAGTAATGCTTTCATGTGACGTGTGGAGAGGGTTGATGTGGCCCTACTGGGCCAAGGTGGAAACTCAGTTCTGACTAAAAGAATGGGCTGCCTCAATTGCACATGCTGCACCACCTCTAAAATACCTAAAATGTTCACTTCCTTCAATAACCTTATAAATTCATGCATATTTTTCATGTTTATTCTTCATGCCTATTGATGCTTATTCCTAATTGTAAGAGGGTTTGCTGTGTAGCATTTTGTTGAATGTAACCGATTCTCAAATCAAGAGGGATGCATCAACCATACTCCCATAACCCACCACATAGGAGAAAGAGACTTTTGATGACGTTTTGGTTCGGGTTATTTCTGTATTGTTCCAGTCATATTGTGCTTTTTTATTCCACATGTCTTGTTTCTTCTAGCTCACCTTGTTGCCAGGTTTATCTCATCCTGTTAATTTTTTTTAGTTTGCTTGTTGGTGTTTTATTTGTGTGACCTTAGCAAACCTAATCTATTTTAATCTAGTCTAAACTAAAGTACAATTTTGGAGATAAATAGTAACTTGGGAATGGTTAATGGTGAGCATAATTTCAGTCACTTAATGTTTTAAAATAAGAATGAGCTGTGTGGTAGGCTTCTGTTCGCTTGGTACAGTTTATCTACTTGTAGATTTTTCAGTTATTCACTTGAAAATTTTAGTTCAGATAAATTTTTTCCTTGACTTACTTGATCAGATTCATTTATCTTTGGTATGTGATTGTTGTGTAGGTGTGAGGGGGAGGGGTGCTAGTTTAGTATAATTTTGATTGAAAAATACATATTTTGTAAAAGGAGGTCATTAATTATATTTTAGTTAAAGAGGTTTTATCAGTACAAGAAAAATACAGAACTTGATATAGTACTGTATAGTGGCAAGAGGTAGTGACATGAGGTGCTGGGCAATGGTGTTGGTGAGGTTAGCATCCATGAAAAACAGGTAATGTTAGGTGAGGTCTGGGCTCTGAGGGGGTTACGTCCTGCTAAGTGTCTTATTGTCTTCCAGAATTTTTTGTTATAGGTTTTGTAGAAATGCACATTCTAGGCATTGCTGTACCTTGACATTTTCCTGGTTCAATAGATGTATTAATTACCAGTTCATATTATGGGCTTGGGTTGCAGTATACCTAACATGCATTCAGTATGTTTGGTATTCTGTGTGTACATTTTTTTCCTGTAATTGGATCTTCAAATCTCTGACTGTTTTGCATGTCTTGTTAGTTTTTATGGGGAGGACTGCATCACCAGTGTCAGCTCTCTCCAACAGAAGGGTTATGGAAGCTACTGTTTTCCCAGTGGTTAGAATCAACTGGTAGTCAGTAATGGTGCTCTCTCCAGGGTTGGTAAATGTGATAAAGGCTTTGATTTTGCAGGAGAGGTTTATATTTTGGGGAAATTTTGCGATAGAAAAACTTCGTCAAAAGGTAATTGCTGCTACAGATTCTGGGGGCAAGTAGAAAATGCTTATCATCCTGCCTCTTTATTTTGAGGAGTTGGGAGAGTAATAGTGGAGTAAGGTAACTTTATTTGTAAGTACACCTACCATCCAACTTACAACCTGCTCGACTTACGACCACTCAACTTACGACCATGTTTTTTATGCCAGATTTCTGGGAAATAAAAAACTGTTTGTGTGGTACACAGTGTTTATCCTAAACCTTACAGTATAAGATACAGTACTAACAGCATAAAAAGTAAAGTAAAAAATAAAATACCAAAATAAAACAATAAAATAAAATCATTACAGTAGTGTGATGTTGATATTCAGTAGTAAGATTCGACTTGCGTCCATTTTGACTTACGACCGGTTAGTTGGAACCAAGCTTGGTCGTGAGTCGGATGGTACCTGTATTTTGTAGATTTTAAGTTATTGTCTCTGCTAAGGAGGAATCATGTGCCACTTCCACTGAATTGTATAGAAGATTCATCTTGGGTGAGTTGGTTCTTGATATTATAAAGGTTGAAGTTTCATGGCACTGTGACAGAAGTAAGTGTATTTATACCAGGTGATATACAGTGGACCCTCGGGTAACGATATTAATCCATTCCAGAGAGCTTGTCCTTAACCGATTTGATCGTTATCCGATTTAATTTTCCCCTTAAGAAATAATGGAAATCCAATTAATCCATTCCAGACACCCAAAAGTATTAAAACGAAATTTTTTTACATGAAATATACATTTTCCTGCACAGAAAACAATGAGACATGAAGAATAAATATACGAAGAATAAATGACACCTTTATTGAAGATTTATTGATGAGTGATGAGATAGGAGGAGGGGAGATGGAGGTGTATTATTGTTTGGAAGGGGAATCCCCTTCCATAAGGAGTTTAGGTAGCAAGTCCTTTTCCTCCTGAGTAATGTAGGTCCTGTTTGGCATTTTCTTCCAAAAACAGGCCTGTTTTGTCACAAATGAACACTTGTTGGGGTTTTAATTTTTCAGCCTCTATGTACCCCTTAAAGTCCTGCACACATTTTTCAGCCGCTTTTTGGTCAGAACTGGCAGCCTCACCATGCCTTATCACAGTGTGTATGCCACTACGATTCTTAAATTTCTCTAACCAACCTTTGCTGGCCTTAAATTCACTAACATCAGCACCAGTTCCAGGCATTTTCTTAATGAGATCCGCATGCAACTGCCTTCCCTTTTCACATATGATTGACTGTGAAACACTATCTTCTGATGATTGTTTCTTGTTGATCCACACCAACAACAATCTCTCCACATCTTCGAGTATTTGCGATCTCTGTTTTGTAAGCATACTTGCACCTTTCACAACAACAGCTTCCTTGATTGCCTTTCTGTTGGCCAAGATAGTAGTGATGGTCGACTGGGGTTTGTTATACAACGGGCACTGGTGGCTTATTTAGCAGTTACAAGCAGTAAAAACAATGGAATAATATAAAATGTATCGCATGTATGCATGGAACCGTCCGGCCTGGCTTGTAAACAATGGCACACTGCCTGTACATAGTGGCCGGGTGGCCGCGGGCGGTCCAGGCCGTGCGGATGCAGTCGGGACGAATGCCCTTAACTGAGGTTTTCATTGTTGGCCGAGCCAATATTTTTACGCAAAAACGCATCGGTATCCTATTTTATCGCTATCCAATGGCATCGTTACCCGAGGGTCCGCTGTAACAGGGTTAGTGAATCTGACCTTAAGCAGTGAACCCATAGCCATTTCCAAGTTTTGTTTGGAAGTTATTCTTGTAAGAAAAAAAAAAAATTGGTCTAGCACAGTTTGATGAGGTTTAAGAAGTCCTGCGTGAGAAAGGGAAGGTAAAGGTCAGTGAGGGTGGCATTATTGGGGAAAGTGAGCATTTGTTCTCTGGGGACTTAAGCAAACATGGAAATGATATATAAGATGTAGAATGTGTGTTATGATGATGGGGAAAGGGGAAGATAACCTGAATGTCTTAAATGCAATGAACCGATGGTACCTATAGTTCAGAAAGGTGTTTACCAGAAGTGTGAGGTGAACTACCTAAACCTGAGGTGATAGGTTGTAGTAGTAGTGCAGTATGTCAAGTTTGTAAGTCTTTGTTAGTCTTTAAATATGTGCAGGTCTAGGGTTGGTGGGGAGGAAGGTAAGTTTATTACTCTGTGTTCTTAAAAAAAATTGTTGGGCTCTGGTGAGCATGGTTTTGGCATCCTTGTTTTAAGGTTCTGTGTTGTGGTTGGTCTTGTAGGTCTGGATTTTTTTTGAGCAAATAGAGCACCTTCTCCAGTAATCATTGCTATTAGTATAGTATTGCTACTCTTAATTTGTCTGCTGTTGTAATTCTTTTGGTATTTTTGCCTAGACTACATAAGACATTTGGGTATTGTGGTGGTTTCTTGTAGGATGATAGTTAACATTCGCAGAAGGTATCCTTTGAAGAAATCTTTTGTGCATGTGGTTTATGTGAAGAAATAAATGTGCTGGTTTCTCCACTTCCACTGACCTTGATTTTCCCCTTCTTGCATAGGATTTTATAGACCACATCAAACTGTGTGACTTTCATCCTGTTTCAATCAAGGATAACTTTTACAAAAACGTTTTGGGATGGCTGTTGGTTTACTCCTTTCTCCATTAAATCCCTTGGTTTAAGTACATTAACATCATCATGATCATATTACCAAGACAATTCATCCTTTATAATTTCAAGGATCATCTCATGTTCTCAGCCAAGTTGAACACTGTACAGTTCACACTGGAAGGACAAGATGACTTTTTTATATATTCTTCATCAGGGACAGTGATTTCCTTATTCTTAAGATTTCCATGGAAATCTTAAGAATAAGGAACATAGAAGCAATGAGTATAGTACTTTGTTTGTGTACAAACTTTTTTTTTCTTGCTTGAACTTTGAAATGCATGTCATCATCTGCAAAATTAAAGCCCTTTGCCACCCTCCACAGAGGACACCATTGCTGATTGTCATTGATTCCACTCTCTGAAAAGACAGTGACTTCCATTACGTCTTTTCCCAGACCAACTGACTCTAGCATTGTGGTCCTTGCTATGGAAACTTAAGGAATTTGTGAGTACACACAACCCATGAGGAATACAATGAAAGCAGGTGTTTACTGTATTCTGTGGATGTGATTTCATGTATGCAACAAAACTAGGCATGAGATTTGAACACCTGATTAGAGGAACATAAATGTGCTTGCAGAATAGATGACACTGGAATGCATGTCTGGTACAGAGCAACACATCATAAAGTAAAGACTGACATGTCTATAGTACCAGGCAAATGTCAGTGAAAGAGCAGTGTCGAGAATCTGTGAATGTTTATTGCAAATATTGTTGCAGAACAGAGGATGTATATTTTCACAAAACTTAATACAACAACCATTTTGAAGCAACACAAGAAGCACAGATTACCTAGACAATATCCAATCACTCAGCCAGGACTTCGCCTAACGTTACACTTCCTCTGTGGCTGGAGACCACCTCTACACCTGACAGGCCAATGCATCCACACCTGACAGGACACCTCACCCACACCTAACAGGACACCTCACCCACACCTAACAGGACACCTCACCCACACCTAACAGGACACCTCACCCACACCTAACAGGACACCTCACCCACACCTAACAGGACACCTTCACTGGGTACTTGATGTGACTACTATAAATCACTATACGTAATCAGTTTAATGATTCAGAAGCTTCTTGTAAAAGCTAATCACACATAAATGATAAGTAAAGCTCTTGGCTAGTAAGCACCTAATCAGATATCAGCTAACAGACATTCAGACTGTGTTACAAAATATTGTCAAATCAGTTTAATTTTCATTCAGAAGCTTAGGTACAACTTATTAACATGTTTAAGTAAAAATATATGCATGTATCTTATATCAGCTAGTATGTCAGTCAGCAGTCTTCGACTTAACTATAACATTTGCACAGGATTTATATCAGCCACCTACAGCCAGATCACACACCTAACTACCACACACTTACAGTACACCATACATCACCACCACTACACAGTACACACCCCTACGTACCCACCCACTACAGCCTCACCCACCACTACAGACACCACCACTACCATCACCACCACACCTACACGACACCTCACCACACACTACCACTCACACATCACCCACACTACACCACCACCCACCAGTCACCCACACACTACCACCACACTACATCAGTCCCAACACACACAGTCATCACACTAACATTCACACTCTACCAGTCACAATCACACTTAACTCACCACATACCACAGCCCTTAGCTCACACCCTTACCACACCAGTCCAACACCACACAGCATATCACCACCACCACCACAGTCACCACACACTACCACCACCACATACCCACACCACATCACCACCACACACCACCACACACCACGCCACACCACCACACCACACCACACACCCACCACCACCACACACACCACCACCACCACCACACCACACCACCACCACCACCACCACCACACCACCACCACACCACCACAGCCACCCACCACACCACCACACCACACCACACACACCCACCACCCACCACCACACCACCACACACACCACCACCACCACACACACCACACCACCACACCACCACACCACTCACCACCACCACCACACCACCACACCACCACCACCACCACCACCACACCACCACCACCACCACCACCACCCACCACCACCACCACCCACCACCACCCGCACCCACACACCACCACCACACCACCCACCACTACCACCACCACCACAGCCACCCACCAACTACCACCACCACCACAGCCACCCACCACTACCACCACCACCACAGCCACCCACCACACCACCACCACCACCCACCACCCACTACCACCACACCACCCACACCCACCCCACCCACACACCACCCACCACCCCCACCACCCCACCCACACCACCCACCACAGCCCACCCACCACTACCACCACCACCACAGCCACCCACCACTACCACCACCACCACAGCCACCCACCACTACCACCACCACCACAGCCACCCACCACTACCACCACCACCACAGCCACCCACCACTACCACCACCACCACAGCCACCCACCACAGCCACCACCACAGCCACCCACCACTACCACCACCACCACGCCACCCACCACTGCCACCACCCACCACCACCACAACCACCACCACAGCCACCCACCCACCACACCACAGCCACCCCCCACCCACCACCACCACCATCCCACCCCCACCAACACCACACACCACAGCCACCCACCCACCCAGCCCACCCCACCCCCAACACCACCACCACGTCCACCACCCACACACCACAACCACCACAGCACCACCACACCCAACACCACCACCACCACACAGTCACCCCAACCACCCACTACCACAGTCACCCCCCCCCCAGCACCACCACCACCACAACAGTCACCCCCAACAACACCACCACAGTCACCCCCAACACCACCACCAGTCACCCCCATCACCACACCCACGTCACCCCACACAACCACAACCCCCAACACACTCACCACCCCACACCACCAGTCACCCCCACCACCACCCAGTCACCCCCACCACCACCAGTCACCCCCAACACCACCCACCACCACAGTCACCCCCAACCACCACAAGTCACCCCCACCACCACCAGTCACCCCACACCACCACCAGTCACCCCCACCACACCAACCACCACCACACAGTCACCCCCACCACCAGTCACCCCCACCACCACCACCTGTCACCCCCAACACCACCACCACCAGTCACCCCCAACACCACCACCACCAGTCACCCCCAACACCACCACCACCAGTCACCCCCAACACCACCACCACCAGTCACCCCCAACACCACCACCACCAGTCACCCCCAACACCACCACCACCAGTCACCCCCAACACCACCACCACCAGTCACCCCCAACACCACCACCACCAGTCACCCCCAACACCACCACCACCAGTCACCCCCAACACCACCACCACCAGTCACCCCCAACACCACCACCACCAGTCACCCTCATCACTGCCAGTCACCCACCACCACTGCCACTCACCCACCACCACAGCCAGTCACCCACCACCACAGCCAGTCACCCACCACCACTGCCACTCACCACCACTGCCACTCACCACCACTGCCACTCACCCACCACCACAGCCAGTCGCCCACCACCACAGCCACCCATCACCAACCACCATGTACTACCACAACCACCCATCACCAACCACCACATAGTACCACATCCTCATGCCATCACCCACCACAGGTATAGCCTTTGCTGTCACAGCCACCCAACACCACTACTACCACAGCTGTTATTGCCACCACACCTGCCACTGCCGTACTGCCATCGCAATCTGCACCTCAGCCACCACCTTAGCATCACAGCAACTGTTACTGCTACAGTCACTACTTAAGCTATTGCCACAGCACATTACTACATCTGCTGTATAAATTGATGATACTTGAGAGGAATCATTCTACTGACTATACATGGAAGACCAGCATGATGTGATGGAGTGTGGGTTGCCAGCAGCATCACCTTGGTTGACCAGGCAGTCAACAGTGAAGTCTTGTGTGTCTGGGCATCGATAAAAAAACTCGTAGATAGTGATGGCAGGTATCCTGTCATAACTCAGCCTCAGAGGTAAGTAAAGTATTATTTTATCTTTGTAGTGGATGAGGACATACTTACAAATATCATTTATGCAGATGAGTTTTGTTGTGTTTCTTAGTTTACTGGATCCTCTGTGATTGTAACCAATCCAAATCTGTATGAATTATTTTATTAAATTGAAGGGACTGAACTTAAAGATTTAATACAACTGATTTCTGTAAATGTAATTTGTGCTGAACATTGTACTGTATTTGTAATTCTTTTTAATGTCTTGTGTTTATGGTGACAGATCTTGTCCCTTTGCCTCATCAATTTTTCTTTTAGTACAGTTGTTCCTGTGAGTTGTCAGCAGTTACCTTGTCAAATGTCTTGTAAAACTAAACACTTCAAATTTGTCTGCATTAACTTTATTTCAGATTTGGGTTCGTTTTGTATTTCAGAGACCATATCTGTCTTATTACTAATCTGGTTAATACTGACTCGTGAAAAAAAAAAAAATGACCTGGATTCTTAGTATGGGACCAGGTCATGGGGACAATAACCCTTCACAATTGTCTAGAAGTAATGTCTACAGAATTAAAAGCTTTGGGTGTGGGAAAGTGTTTGAGTCACAGACACTGGATAATTGATTCCATTCACTGGTTGCCTATAAGTAAAAGTTTCCAAAATCTGCTTGTAAGGAATTTACAGATTTGTAGGGTTGACTATACGTCATTGTGATCTCTCATAGATTCGCACCTTCGTAATCTAAGCATTTTGCTCTCTAAATGGTCATATTTTTTCTGTGTTTCCCCTTTATAACAGTGAAAATGTTTGTTATTAAGGTAGGTGTTAGAGGTGGTGGTGGTGATTATCTTTTTGAAGGTACAATCATTCATTAGTCTCCTTTAATTATAGGCAATTTTTTCTTTTAAGGCATTGGATCCATCTATTTTTTATTTATTTTTTTTAAATCCTTCATTCTTTGAGGTTTTCTTCTTGAATGAGCTTGCCTCGCTACCCAGTCTGGCAGTAATAATAAACAATGAGTAATTTGTAAAACTTATGCTACTCTTTTTTCTGAATTATAGTTGGTTATTAACCCTTTCACTGTCCATCACATAGAAGTACATCATTTAGGTCAGGGCCTCTCACATAGTTCTACACCATGAGCTCAGCTCACTGAGGTAAGCTGTGAGCAATAAATTTTGCCTTAGATACAAGAGAATGGGTCTGTGTGGTGAGTGTGCAGTGTAAAAAAGAAATCTGCCCATGCGGTGCGTGATGTGAAAGCCAAAACTAACTGTGTATGGTTTAAACAAGTGACTTTGGGGTATTTTCTTGGATAATTTTTATAGTTTTATTAGCTATTTCTTGGTAACTTTTAATAGAATGGAAGATATACTACTGAAATAGATGTGATTTTGGTTGATTTCAGGACTGGAAGTAGCTTGAAGTTGGGCTCAAAGTAGCAGAAATATTAGACTTTTTGCCAATTTTCCTGAGGATGTTAAGGCCCCCACACCCCCAGTCTATTATATATTTTTTTAATGAGTCTAATTCAATTACTGGGACACTGTAAAGCATGACAAAGCATTCCTGGTTATATTTTTTTGTATGAACCTTTTCACAGTTAACACCCTTTAAATTGAAAATCCCTTCTGTATCAGCATTATTTTTTAATAAAATCTTTTATCTTCTTAAGTGGTAGAAAGACTTTAGGTAATGATAGCTAATATGCAAAATTTGATATATGCAGTGTAATGTGGAATTACACAGTAATGAAGTTTGAGGTCAGGGAGCAGTTTACACAATAATAATTTCATCCCCTGAATCCCATTTTAAGCCAGTTCTAGTTCTCAAACTGAGCTAATTCCAGCTATTTCACTACTTGTGTCATGTTTCTTTGCTATCCATTGATTGTCAGAAACTTCCCATTCAAGCATCAGAATTATATTAACTTCCCATAAGTGAGTAATTTTACCTATTTCACACTATTTTTAATATTGTTTTATTCTGTTCACAACAAACTCTAGGCATCGAAGCCACAAAAACAACCTTTCCTCTATTCATGAATCACGTACCCAGGCCTCTCCTATGTAACACTTGACCTTCACAGAAAAAAATTGACATTTTCCTTATTTCTTCTCTTCTAATAATTATAATCCATAAACAAGAATGCTTGTTCAGAGTATAGGCTGGCCCACTAATTGAAGCAGACTTAGTAAAATGCCTTAAAAGATATGGGGGTGGTGGTTAGAAGGGCCTCTTCCTTTCCCCAGGAAAATCACCCAGAATTGATGTCTATCAAATTGAGGCCTATTTCAGGCCACTGCTATCTGAAACTAATCAAAATCTTCTCCAATCTATCTATTGGCATCAAGAAACCGCCACCTTACAACAAATTTAAGGTCGCTTTTGTTGATGCATAGAGCTACATAAGTAACACTGACTTCAATTGTGTAGATGTGTGAAACTCATACATAAAGGGTTTATACTAGTGAAAAAGTACAGTACAGTTTGTAAAGACTAAAAGGATCAATTTGTGCAAATGTGAGGTTGTCCGTATGATTTTTTTTCCCCTTTGACCTGCTGGGCACTGTATCTTCTGCACCTGCATTGCCACCCAGTCATCTACAGTTACATATTGCAAACATCATATGTAGACCTTTGTCTATCAAAAGATGTTTAATTTTTCCATCACTCCTTGTCTCTGGATATTAACCATGGCACCCAAGGGGATTACAGGTGCTTTTCGACTTAGTGGGGTTATGTTCTGACAAACCCAGCATAAGTTGAATATGAATACAATATACTAAATAAATAAGCAAATAAATAACTACTGTCACTGAATAAGTCAATAAACAGATAACTACTGTAACTAAATACCAGTATTGATAAGTAAATAAATGAATGCAAGTTAGACTTGCTGCCTTCATGCTGGGTAATTATCTCAAGTTTCATTTCCATCGTAGATGGAAGTCTTCAAAATATTGTGAGTCTGGGAGCACCTGTACTAATGATGTTGGAATTACTGGGATTTGATTATAATAATGGTAGTACTAGGAAGACTAGTTTGAAGCTCTGATGGTACCTGAGAAAGTGGAAAAGTTAGACTAGCTGAGCATTTTTTTGTTTTTTTTTTTACCCCTCAGTAATGAGTCTTGAGAAAAGAAATTAGGACTAGAGGAGATGAGGACTTTGAAGATATGTATGAGCAAGATTTAAATGTTAGAGAATGATAATGAACCAGCTGCAAAAGGAATACTTGAGCTCATTCACAGTTAACCCCTTTCAATGTCCAGATACCTGGAATTAAAAGGGCTCGCAGTATTTTCTTCTGAAATAACTGAAATTTGATGAAAAACTTACAGAATTGCGTAGGCACAGTTAGCCAGTCTAGGTGCATTTGATGCACTGGCAATTTTGTCTACTTTGAATCCTATTTTAAGCCAATTCCATTCCTCAAATTGACCAAATTCTTAGCTATTTTGCTAGTATGCCTTCAATTCTATCGATTCAGTGTCAAGTGCACAGACTTAGTTAATTTGGCTAATTTGATGTAGGAACTAAAACAACAGGAACTATAACATTTCCTTTATTACACTTGCCTTCCATTTCAAATTCATCTTCACAAAAACTTGAAGATTTACACTATTTCTTGGATAATAAAATATAACCAGGAATTATTTGTCATGGGCTTATGGCATCCCAATAATTAAACCAGATATAGTAAAACGTATTAACCCTTTGACTGTCGCAAGCCCCTTTCTGAAACTGTCATTCTGTCACAAAATTTTTTGGGAAAAAAAAATTATTTTTTTCTTATTAAATGATAGAGAATCTTTTCCCGATGGTAATGACACCAAAAGTACGAAATTTGGTCGAAAACTCACGGAATTACGCTCCCGCGAAGTTAGTGGTTTCAGCGGCATATACACATTGGAGATTTCGCCAACTTTGAGCCCTGTTTTTGGCCAATTCTGTTGTACCAGTTGACCAAACTCATAGCTATTTCTTTTGAACTCCATTTTTTCTATCAGTTGAGTACAAGAAACTGCCTATTTACCGATTTGAACTACCCAATAAAGTGATCAGAAATTGGCAATTTGGCCAATTTCATGGAAATTAAAAAAGATGCCAATTTCAAAATAGGGTCCAGAATAAACAGTGTAGACATTCTTGGCACTAAAATAACATATCCTCTGTTCATTAGTCACATCTCTAGGCCCCTCTTATATTACTATTGCTTTCTATTTTGATTTTTTATTCATACAAAAAATACAAAATTTACTGTTATGCAGACTACTGCTTTATTGTAAAAATGGTATAAATAATATCAGTGCACTAGTGAAAGAATATTAGACTCTTTAGTTGACGTGTATTGGACGTGTGGTGTGATTTGCTTACTCCTGAACATTGGTAAAAATCGAACATTTCCGCTACTGGTAAAAATCGAACATTTCCGCTACTTTGAGCTCGATTTCAAGGTTGTTTTCATTGTGAAACTATTCAAAATCATCTCTATTTCTGTAATATGGTTTCCATTTTATCACGTGAGACTGAAAACGAGAATACAACGATAAATACTATACGAAAATACACCTCAAAGTCGGCATTTTAATCCAAAAAAAACGGTCAGTTTTTATTTTCTCATTATGCACTGCGTGCTGCAGGATTTTTTTTTGTGGTGCACACTGATCACACAGACCCATTCTCTCACATGTGGGCCTATCAGCTTTCTCCTGCTTGATTTGAAGCCGCTAGAATTTATGCATATAAATACGTCCAAAACAGTGGCGTGTAAGACGTATATATATGACCAAAACAGTCAAAGGGTTAAACAGACCAGGGGGTGTAGGGAAGGCCTTGCCCATCCTCAAGAATATCAGCAAAAAACTAATTTCCACTATTTTGAGGCCAGTTGCAAGCTACTTCCAGTCCAACCAACCAAAATCATCTCTGTTTCATCTGTCAGATGTTATTAAAAAAAACAGCCAGTAAAACCATGAAAATCATCCTAGAAAAATCTTAGTCGCTCTTTTAAATATAGTAAACACATGGTCAGACTTTTGCTTCTCCTAATATGCACCACTTTGGGCAGCATATTTTTTATACTGTGCACACTCATCACTCACACTCATTCTCTGGTATCTCGGCCAAAATTTACCATTCGCAGCTTATCTGAATGAACTATGCTTATGACATAGAACTGCTTGAGGGACCCTGGCCTGGAGTATACCTGGAGAGGATATTGGGGATCAACGCCCCCATTGCCCAATCTGTGACCAGGCCTTCTGATACAATTCTATGTGGTGGCCACTGCAAGAGTTAAAACACTACCATAAGATGTCAAACATGGCCAGAACAATTGTAGAAGTTTTCGAGAGGAAATTTGACGTGGACCTCCACCAAGTGCCAGATCAACCAGGCTGTGATGAACATGTGCCAGTGGGTCAACAACAGTGTTGTTGATCAGGGAGGCACCAAACAAGCCTGGTTCAGGGCTGTGCTGTCAGAGTAGGTAAACTAAAAACCTTTAAAGGTCTATCAAAAGTAAAAGTAAATTTGGAACAAATAAGAAATTTTTTTGCCAGTTCCATATATGTACAGTGGACCCTCATTTTTCGTAATTAATCTGTTCCAGAGAGTGTGACTAATATTGAAATTGAAGATACGCAAAACCATTTTCCCCATAAAAAATAATGTAAATTCAGTTAATCCGTTCCAGACACCCAAAAGTATTAAAACAAAATAATTTTTTTTACATGAAATATACATTTACCTACACAGAAAACAATGAGACATGAAGAATAAGCAATAATAACATGACACTTACCTTTATTGATGATTCTTCATAGTGTATGGAAGATGGGAGGAGGGGAGAGGATGGATTAATTACTGTTTGGAAGGGGAATCCCCTTCTATAAAGACTTCAAGTGCCAGGTGCTTTTCCAGGGTTACTTCCCTTCTTAGTTTCTTAATACCACTAGGACCAGCTTGAGTCACTGCACACCTGTGGCACTAAATATCTGTCCAGAGAGCTCTTTCTGGCATCTCTTTAAATTAAAATTTCCCTAAAATGGGACAAGACATTGTCATTGTACATGTTACCGACATGGCTTGCAAGAGCTTTGTCAGGGTGATGTTCATCCATAAATGTTTGCACCTCACTCCACTTTGCACAAATGTCCTTAATCTTTGAAGAAGGCACCTTCTTCAGTCTTTCTTTCCTCCTCCTCTGAAGCAATTTCCTGAGCTGTGGTGTGTTGCTGTTGCAGATGAAGCTCTTGTAGTTCGTCAGTGGTTAGCTCTTCATTGTGGTCCTTTACCAACTCTTCCACATCCTCGCCACTCGCTTCGAACCCCATGGAATTCCCCAGTGCCACAATAGATTCCACAACTGGCATAGGGTCCTCAGGGTCAGCCTCAAACCCTTAAAAATCCCTCTTTTCAACACAATCTGGCCACAGTTTTCTCCAAACAGAGTTCAAAGTCCTGGAAGTCACTCCCTTTCAGGCCTTACCTATAAGGTTTAAGTAATGGAGGGTACTGAAGTGATCTTTCCAATAAACTCTTAGGGTCAGTTGAGTGTCTGAGGTCACATCAAACCACCTTTGAAACATTGTTTTGGTGTAGAGTTTTTTAAAGTTTGAAATGATATGCTGGCCCATAGGCTGGATGAGAGGAGTGGTATTAGGGGGCAAGAACTTCACTGTGATGAAATGAAACTCCTCCACAATTTGGTCATCCAAGTCTGGAGGATGAGCAGGTGCAGTGTCCATTACCAGGAGGCACTTGAGATCAAATTTATTTTCCAGGAGGTATTTCTTCACACTGGAGCCAAACACTTCAATGAACCAATCAAGGAAAATTTCCCTTGTGACCCATACGTTAAACTTAGCCTTCCACATTGCACAATTTACTCTTGGTGACACTGCTTTTCTTGAACACACTGGGATTTTCAGAGTGATACACTAGCAAAGGCTTCACCTGGAAATCCCCACTAGCATTACTACAGAGCAAAAATGTAAACCTGTCTTTCATAGGCTTGTGTCCTGGTAGTGCCTTTTCCTCCTGCGTGATGTAGGTCCTTGACATTTTCTTCCCAGAGAGACCTGTTTCGTCACAATTCAACACGTGTTGGGGTTTGAATTCCTCAGCCTCTACATACCCCTTGAATTCACGCGCATATTTTTCAGCTTCTAAATTGTTGTGTTCTGAGCACCTCTGCAAAAACAGTGATTGTGTGAGTGAGGTGAAAGTCTTGAATGATGATGAAAGTATTTTCTTTTTTGGGATTTTCTTTCTTTTTGGGTCACCCTGCCTGGTGGGAGATGGCAGACTTGTTGAAAAAAAAAAAAAAAATTCAGCTGCATATTTGTCAGAACTGGCAGCCTCACCATGCCTTATCACACTGTGTATGCCACTATGCTTCTTAAATCTCTCAAACCAGCCTTTGCTGGTCTTAAATTCACTAACATCAGCACTCATTGCAGGCATTTTCTTTAAGAGATCATCATGCAGCTGCCTTGCCTTTTCACACATTGACTGTATAGCACTATCTCCTGCTACTAATTGTTTCTCATTGATCCACACCAACAATAACCTAACATCTTCAAGCACTTGCAATCTCATTTTTGTGAGAATATTTACCCCTTTTACAACAACAGCTTTCTTGATTTAATTTTTCTTGGCCATGATGGAAGCGATGGTTGTATGGGGGTTTGTCATTCAACCTGGCAAGCTCTGTGACACGTGCTCCATTTTCATATTTTTCAGTGACATCTTTCTTGAATTCTATTGTGTTTCTCATCTTTACCAAAGGCCTGGCACTAGGAGATTTCTTTGGAGCCATGGTGGCTTATTTAGCAGTTACAAGCACTAAAACGAATGGAATATTAAGAAATGTATCGTATGAACGCGTGGGATCGTCCTCACTCGCTGATAAACAGTAGCACACTGGCTGGGAATGGAGTGTGGGGACGCTCAGGGCCGTGTGTACATGTCTGGGACGAACGACTATTTGCGAGTCAAACGATGATTTATGAGTCAATGTTTTGACGAAAAAAAAACATTACAATTTTAAAAAATTACAACATCTGATGCTTATGAAAAACGAGGGTTCACTGTACCTGTGAATGTGAGACGGTCCACAAAATGTGGTAATAGTCGTTAGGCTATCCTCAGAAAAAAATCTACACGCTGTAGTACACCTTTGTGGCCAAATTCCACTGTTTAATATTGTATAATTGTAATAAAATATTGAAGAAATAAGGCATTTTCTTGCCAGTTGTGCATCTTATTTAGCACTTAGAAGGAAGCTGGTGGGGGCAAGCCAGATCATTGTTGTACTGTTGAAACGTTCTACTTTGGCAATGTTTCCCCACGATTCACTGCATGAACCTCCCTGGTCCTAAATTATTTTTTCCCAGTCATGAGATGTCAGTAGGTGACCCAAGCAGTCAAGGTGATTCCTAAAATGGTGGTGCTCGTGGCAGTTAAAAAAGAAAAAAACTGCGGATGTTAGTACATTGAATACAACCTGATACACTGCACTAGTACTCCATACACAGCTTAAGGGTTAAATATGAAATTTATTAATTAACTTCTGCTTGGTGAATTAAGGTGATTTTAACAACTAAGGTACATTACAGATGTGGGAATAACAGCAAAAATAACATGCAAGTCAACCATAGTATTAAGGGAATTCATTCTCAAAGTATTCCATGAGTAATCTTTGCCAAAACAGTTAATAAGGGTGAATGAATTGACATCCCAAATACTCAACTATAAAATGTCCCTTTTAAAGAAAATTATCTGGGAAATGCATAATTGAATGACTGTTAAATAGGATATAGGAAATAGGGATTTCTATTCAAGGACGAGTTAAAAATTTCAACCATATTGCTTAAAGAAACACAAAGGAGTAAACTATCCACATAAAAATTATTCATAATTTTATTTTTATAGTTGTCTTTATTTTGCCAATAGTCTTCTGAATTTGTGTGAATTTTAAAAGTGCCTAAACATGCAGTCCAGGCAGCAAGGACAGGCCTTTTTATACAACACTGCATATAGCAGAAATTGTAGGTCTTAACAGTTGAGACTAATTCTTTTTTTTTTTTTTTTTGTGAGTTCTTATATAAAGGGAAGCTTAGGCAATGTAAAATAATTTTGCTTTGTAATTCAGTAAAATAATAGGTTTGAGTTAGGCACTGTAGCCTGCTTAAAGGAGTTTCACGTTAGTTAAGCTTCGTACTATTGTGAGGGATGTTATCATCTTTTCTCCTCTAACACAATCTTTTTTTTTTTTCCCCTCCAGTTTTCTGTCTGCTGAGGTTCTGACCTCTTCCCCTCACCCTTCTGGATCCTCTGCAGAAGTGATCTCCCTTAACGACCTCAGCATTACTGGAGTGTGATGGGTCCTGAGAGTTGGACCATTTTTTCAATCGGTGCCGGGGAATCTTTTTTCCCCCCCCCCCCAACCCCACTTGCTTCTGGAGCATGAGAATGAAGACTATGCAGTGTAAGCCTTAACAAGAATGTACAGTGCTTACTGTACACCACTTTTCTCAGGAAGGAGAGTGGTGATCTGTTAAATAGCAAACCCCAGAAATTTGTTTGCTGCTGCTGCAGGGTGTTGACCCTCTGCTACTTCAAAACTCTCTCCTCCTGTAGTATTAAGTCAAACAGCCCCTTGAATGGCTAACTATCCTTCGCTTATGAGACTTGATGGCTACTGCAGCAGTTCCAGTGGTCACTGGCTACTCCCCCCCTCCTTCCCCAGTACGTACCTTTCCTCGGAAACTGACTTCTGGCGGCATGAAGGGCGGGTTAGGTTTCTCCCTGGGGTCGTCGGGTTATTTCTGCCAGGGAGCATCTGGCAGCAGCATTTTCCCTCTACATTTGTATAGGAAAGCAAACACACTACTCGTGTGCCTGATCTAACTTTGGTCAACGATAGGAAGGTGGGCTGACCAAGGCATTCCAGAAACCCTGATTCCCAATTTGTTAACTACTATTGGGCCAACTTCAGGGTGAACAGACTTCTCGTGTATCCTGCTTCTGGGGAGTCCTCATGCTGTCGGGGAGGGAATAAGTTAAGCAAGTTTGGTGGCTGTACTTGGTACCAGTTGAGTACTAGCAGTAAAAGTCATGACTAGCTGTAATCTGAATAAAGACATCTTGTTCCAGTTACTGCAGATATTTTCAGCCAAAAATGAATTATACATAGTTTCAATAAATAAGAAACTATGATATGCGCACAGTCCTTCATTCCACATAAATGGAATAAGACAAGTAAAGCTACATGAATATCATTGAAAATAGCACTTGCAACTATATAGATAGCAGAGATTGTTTTATTACTAGGAAGCAAAAATATGGGCAAATAAGTATGCATTAGCACTTTGGAGCTATGTTGGACCGGAAAGCAAGCCAGTGGCTGACACATCAGATCCACAGATTTTGACAACTTTGCCAACCTCTCTAAGTATTATAAATGGTGTAACATCATTTATATTTACAAAAATGCAGGTCTTATATCAAGAAGTAACAAAATACCATTTATTAGGGGACTGAGACAAAGGCAATGTTGACAGCTTTCAGAGAGTTCCATATTAAAGACTGCTTTGACAGTGAAATGTAAATACCTGGGTATGATCTATTTAGATGTGACTAAAAAGCAGACTGCAGAGGAAGGATGGTCTGTGTTTACTTGTAATCTGTACTGAGGTCCTGGTCTACCAATGATGTAGTTGAAGTTTTTGGGTGTGAAAATTTAAAATGTGAATTTAGTTATTCTTGTATTTAAACCACCAGAACAGTTCAACTTTCCACTGGTTTAAAAATGACTGAAAATCAAACTGCCTTAAAAATCCTTTAAAACTGAAGAATATAACCATTGCTGTGATAGCAAAGATTTCCAGTAGGCAGTCTGGATGAACGGTCACACACATGTAATGTTAAAACTGATAATTTCACCTCAGGTCATTGAAGAGTGGCACTGATGAGATTAGGAAATATCCTTGACCATATATTCACAAATAATGAGGATCTGGTACAGAACATTAATGACAAATCCAGCAAATTTTGATTACAATTTAAAATTAAGATTGACTTGAGCAACACAACAAACATTCATGAAAGTACGTTCAACAAATTCAGTTTCAGCAATAAATACATCAAGATAAAACTTGTAGGTTTAGCACTTAGTTTTGATTGTAATAATAACAACAGACAAAAAAAAAAAAAAACGTATTGAAATAAATTGATAATATAGTATGAGTAATATGGTATGAACGAGTGTCTTGAGAGGATAAGCTTAATGGCACTAGAAGCATGCTCCAGATATTTCACATTTTGAAAAGAGAAAATGTGCAAGTTAGAGATACTCTACAGAAATATGAAGAATCAGAACTACTTAAAAGCTTCAGATTTTCTTAAGAATGAAAAGAAATCACTTGGAAAAATGGAAAACTTTAAGCTCAGCTGAAAACATAAAGCCCAGGAGAGACAGAAGAAACGGTCATTTGTGAAATTGAAAGAAAACCCAAATGTGTTTTGTCATGCAAAATCCTGGGCAAAAGCTACATTTTGTATTGGACCCTTGCGTAGAGATGAAACTTACCAGTGACAACAAAGAGATGAGAAATGCTGAAGCCTCAATACAACCATATTCAGTCATTAATCAGACTTAAGATTGAAAAATATGAGGTTTGGATGCTGATGAAGATGTATATTGTCAGTAGATATAAGTCAGAAGAGGTTTTACCAAGGTCCATGTCTTGATGTTCTTTACCATTGCTTTATGCAACACTGGTTTTATGCTGATAACCCTTGTAACAACTTTCCTTGGTTACTGTCAGTATCTCTATTCCTCCTCTGCCTCTATTGTACTCACCTCACCACACTACCTACCTACCTTCAAGGTCATGTTGGCATTTACTGAGATTATTATTCTGGATGTGGACCTTGACAAATGCAAATTTACTGGACCCTCAGTCAGGCCAAAACTCTGAACATACCACTTGACTGACAAAAAATTATTTTTGTTGGTGAGCAAATTTCGTACTTTTGATACTTGCTCCTTTGCTTCACACATGCTTGATTATCATGCACCTAGCACTAACAATCTAGACAAAGCCAGTCTTACCTGAACTCTGCAACCCCATATGAGCTTCACAATCCCTAACCCATAGCACCACCTTATATTATTGGTAAGCAGTAATAGCACTATTACACTGTAATATTTAGAGGTTACAGTGGGAATCTGAAAGAACTTTCAGTGTAAAGAATATAGGGGCACAATACTTGACTGGAACAATACACAAACAACTCGTTCATAGGAGAAAGAGACTCGTGACAACGTTTCAGTCTGACTTGGACCATGAATTAGTAGTGTGTGACAAGTTCATGGTCCATGTTGGACTGAAATGTCATCATAAGTGTTCTTCTCCCATGTGCAGGTTATTTGTGTGACATCAAATTTAGATTTTTTCCTGTTTTTTCCTGTGCAGTGTGAATTTGTTAGCAAGAACATAAACTAGGTAACTGTTACAGCTTCCTATATCTGCTTATGTTCTTTAACAATCACTTGACCCTTATCTCGGTGCATCATATAATGAAAGTGCACTTCTAGTGCACAAACATATTCCATATTTTCAATCTTCCATCCTAATTACCCCTCCATTCTCCCCTCCCCTATCCCATCCTCCCCATCCTCCCCTTTTTCCATTCCTCCTCCTCCCCACCCCTCCCTTTTGCCCTTCCTCTTTTTGGCCTTTGGGATTTCTCCCACAGGCGCGCGCGCTAGTTCCTAGGTAGGGGAAAGGACACCGGGGTCCATCCCATTCCGTTGAGGTTCTTGGCGGTGGCATAGTTTGCCGTGGAATCTGGATCGCCTGGGGATGTCCCGATCCCTCTCCTGTATCCCGGAGTAGCTTTGGGTATCTTTCGGGCGACGGGTGTATCTCTGGAAGCCACCTTTCGGATTCCTGGGGTGGTGGCCGAAGGAGGTATGCTTTGTGGCGGATATCCGGCTGCCCTCTCTTTTGTCCACCGAGGTAGCTCGGCAGATGTGAGGTTGCTATCCCGGATTGCTGGTTTACTGGCATGAAGGGTAGGGTATGGCACGGGTTCCATGCTGCATCTGCGCTACTAGCGGTGCTGAGGTCCTCTTGGGCGCGGAAGGAGATTTCCGGCCCTTTCATTCCTCCTGGGAACTATTCCTCCCCGCTCCCCCCTTTTTTTATTCTTTTATTTTTATTTTATTTTCTTTTCTTTTTTTTCATAAAAACAAAAAGCAAAGGAGTAACCTAACCATGGAGAACCCAATCCATGAACCCACTACCCCCGGGCCCCTTCTTGATACCGCACCCCATTCTGACCCTGCCTTGTGTTTAGACCACTCTTCGGACACTCCTGATGCCCCTGTACCTCTTGCTGGTGCTGTTTCCTCACCCGCTTCAGGTACCGGGGCTTCGACTGACTCCTTCGATTTGTCTGACCTCCGCTCTCCTTTGACTATGCTTCCGGCTTCTCCCTCTACGGTACGGCAATTTTCGAATCGCCCGACCATTTCATGCCGGACCAACTCCGGTCCTACTCCTAAACGGCAACATCAATCTCCTGATGATGCTCCTTCGTTACCTTCCCTTTCTACTCGGAAAAGACCAACACGTCAAGCACTCCCTCTCCACGCTCAGTTTCGGACCAC
Source organism: Cherax quadricarinatus (assembly GCF_026875155.1). NCBI lineage: Eukaryota > Metazoa > Arthropoda > Malacostraca > Decapoda > Parastacidae > Cherax > Cherax quadricarinatus. Next base: position 11,384,812 of record NC_069404.1, on the reverse strand, counting down.
ACAATGGACTAAATTCTTTACTTTAAGACCAACTTCTTCTGCCTACCTTTCTGACCATAGTATTGGCAAAGCGCTCCTGCGTCATGTTGGTAGAGATATTTCATTTCATGCTCTCGAGAGTGGTACGCGCATCGTCACTGTCCAAAATGCTACCCAAGCTCATGATCTTTATCTCCTTTCGAATATCGATACTACTCCTATCACTATTGAAAAACATCTTTCTCTCAATTCTTGTAGTGGTACTGTCATTCTGCCCCATACCATAGTCCAACAGAATTTCGAGTCATGTGGCAATGACATTTTTGAACAGCTGGAACTCCAGGATCTCCCAATCCTCAAAGTAGACACTTATGTCCTTCCTGCCCGGGGGCGGAGACGTTACCTTGCAATGTGGCTCGTTTAACTTTTGACAGCCGAGAACTCCCGTCCTCTGTATATGTCGCGGGACATCGGTTACAAGTTCGAAAGGTGATACCTACACTGCAACAACGTAGAAATTGCTGGCGTTTTGGTCGCCCAGCGAAATATTGCAGATCTATGGCCGAATGCCCAGTCTGTGGTGCCGACGACCATTCTGATACATCTTGCAGTCAACCTCCATCTTGCCTTAATTGTAATGAAGCTCACCCTTCGTACTCGCGCCGTTGCCAGGTCTACTTAAATGAACGTGAAATCTGTTGCCTCAAAGAGGCAGAAGGTCTCCCTTATGCTATGGCAGTTACTCATCTCCGCCTCCAAGGGAGACTACCCCGTGTTTCTCATTCTCGTGTTTCCAAACATCCCCCCCACTTCTGGGGTCCCATCTTCTGCAGCCTCCTCTGTTGTTACCCCTCCCATAGCCACTCCGGCATCTAATCCTTTTGCTGTCCGTGGCTCTGACGTCCCGACTACAACTCAGTCTGTTCTCACATCTTCGCGTCCTTCCTCACAAGCCCCAGTATCGACAAGACCTCGTACGACACCTAATACCAATCGCCCCTACTTCTCAGAAGTCCAAAAAATCCACATTGCTCAAATCTTCTTTGCCCCTTCCTTCCCTTCTTCCACCTCCACACTTTACCTTTCCAGTCTCTGTACCTAGTTCTTTTCCCTCTTTCTGCTCTATTACAAGTGTGGAGATTCACCCTCCTCCTCGTACTATGCCTTCCACCCCGTCCCCTCCCAAGGTTTCTCCCTCTTCTGCCACCTCCCAGGTTTCTGCCTCTTCTGTCCCCCCCCCCCCCACACTTCATCTCCAGTCCCTTACACTCTTCCCTCCCCCTCTACTTTGGTACAGTCCATTACTGTCCCAATCTTTACTCACCCTCCTCCTCCTATCTCCAATATGGTCTCCCATACATCTTTGAATTCAGAAACACTTGAAGCCATTTCAGAATATATTGCAGAGACTAAACCTTCAATGGACACTGATTCACTTCCTGTTCCTTCTCTTCCCTCTCCTCCATCTTCACAGCCCCATTCTTCGCAACGCTCCGTTCCTTCACTACTTGAACGTCTTCCAATGCCTCCACACGTTGACTTTTCTAACCCCTCTAGTCTGTAGGTGCCTTTACCTACAGATTCCTGGCATTTTCTTCATTGCCAATCATGGCCTATTTACAGTGGAATATCCGCGGCCTCGGGTAATCGGGGTGAGCTTCAGATGTTGCTTTCCAGGTTTTCCCCTGTTGGTGCTTGCTTACAAGAACCAAAATTACATTCGGCTGTTTTCCAACCTATCTCAGGCTATAATTTATTGTATTCTTCAGATCCTTTCTCAGATGGGACCTTTAATGAAAGTGCCCTTCTTCTACGCAATGATATTCCGTACTGTCAACTATTTGTCCATACCTCGCTGCATTACACTGCAGCCCGTATCCACTTGAAATAAGTGGTTTACAATATGTCCCTTTATATCTCTCTCCTTCTCGAGCATTTTCTATCCCAGACTTTGCCTTTCTTGTTTCATCCTTACCACCACCACTTCTGTTACTTGGTGATTTTAATGCCCACTATTTCCTCTCGGGGGGGGGGTGTCTCATTGTGACTCACGTGGCATCCAGTTGGAGGCTTTTCTCGCCTCTCACCCCCTCCATGTTTTAAATATGGGTACTCCCACCCATTTTGATCCTCGTACTCATACTCTCTCTCACATCGATCTATCAGTCTGCTCTTCCTCCACTGCACTAGACTTCACCTGGTCTGTTCTACCGGACTTACATGACAGGGATCATTTTCCGATCATTCTTACTTCTCCTTCCTATTCACCACCTTTCCGTAGCCCTCGCTGGCAATTTGATCGGGCAAATTGGGATGTTTACTCACACCTCACTGCTTTTAGTGAGGTTCCTTCTTCATCCTCCATTGATGAGCTCCTACACATCTTCTCGACGTCAGTTTATACCGCAGCGTTTATACAGCAGCTTCTCATTCTATACCCCAAACCTCAGGCAGGCATTCTCAGAAGTGCGTGCCTTGGTGGTCTCCTACTTGTGCTCGTGCAGTACGTTTGAAATGCGCTGCATGGGGCAGGTATCGGTACAATAGAACCACTGAGAAACTTCTTGATTTTAAGCAGAAGCGTGCGGTCGCTTGCCGTGTCATCCGTGAAGCTAAACGCACTTGTTGGTGAGACTGTTTCCACCATCACCTCTTCTTCTTCTATGAGTGCAGTCTGGAAAAAAGTGAGGAAATTGAGTGGTAAATACTCTCCTGACCCAGCTCCTGTTCTACGGGTCGCTGGTGTTGATGTAGCAAACCCTCTCGACATTGCCATTGAACTTGGCACACATCTGGTCCGTATTTCCCGAGGGCTCCATCTATGCCCCTCGTTTCTTTCCTCAAAGTCTGCCAGAGAGTTAGTACCCTTGGACTTTTCTTCTCTCAGAGAAGAACAGTATAATGTGCCTTTTACACTTCAAGAACTAGAGGCAACGCTTTTAGCTTGCCGATCATCGGCAGCTTGGCCTGACGACATTCATATTCGTATGTTACAACATTTACATCGGTCAGCCCTTGTAGTCCTCTTACACCTCTTCAATCTTATTTGGGCACAAGGCGTTCTTCCCCAGCTGTGGAAATCTGCCATTGTTCTCCCTTTCCGCAAACCGGGTACTACAGGACATGATGCCTCCCACTATCGTCCCATCGCTCTTACTAGTGCAGTTTGCAAATTGATGGAACGTCTCATAAATCGACATTTAATGTGGTATTTAGAGACACACAACAGTCTCTCCGCTAGTCAATATGGCTTTTGTAAGGGTTGTTCTACCATAGACCCCTTACTACGCTTGGATATGTATGTTCGTAATGCCTTTGCGAATAATCACTCGGTTATTGCCATATTTTTTGACCTTGAGAAGGCATATGACACAACTTGGAGGTATAATATTTTGGCCCAGACCCATTCCTTAGGCCTCCGAGGCAATCTACCATCCTTCCTTAAGAACTTTTTAACTGACAGACATTTCCGTGTTCGAGTCAATAATGTTCTTTCCTCGGACTTCGTCCAAGCTGAAGGTGTCCCTCAAGGATGTGTTCTAAGCACAACACTTTTTCTCCTTGCTATAAATGATTTTGCCTCTGTTCTTCCACCCATTATTTGGTCATCACTCTATGTTGATGACTTCGCTATTGCTTGTGCAGGCGCTGACTGTCATCTTATTGCAGTTTCTCTCCAGCATGCGGTCGACCGTGTTTCCACTTGGGCCACAACGCATGGGTTTAAATTTTCAAGTACCAAAACTCGCCAAATTACTTTCACTAGACGCTCTGTTATCTCCGATCATCCTTTGTATCTCTATGGCTCCCGTATCCCCGAACGTGATAGTCAGGTTTCTAGGCCTTCTCTTTGACCGTAGGTTATCCTGGAAACCTCACATTACCTCTCTGAGGGCAACTTGTCACAGCCGGCTAAACCTTCTTAAAACCCTTGCTCATCTTTCCTGGGGAGCTGATCGTCGAACTCTGCTTCGCCTACATTCAGCCCTCGTTTTATCGAAACTCAATTATGGTGACCAGATTTATTCCGCGGCCTCTCCTGCTACTCTCTCTAGCCTTAACTCTATCCATCACCAAGGATTACGTTTGTGCCTTGGTGCTTTTCGCTCTTTCCCTGTTGAGAGCCTCTATGCAGAAGCGAATGTTCCATCCTTGTCTGATCGCCGTGATGCCCATTGCCTTCGCTACTATGTACGCTCTCACGATCTCCACAATCCTTCCATTTATAGAATGGTCACCGATATTAGTAGACATTCTTTATTCGTTCACTGCCCCTGTTTGCTCTGTCCCTTTTCTCTTCGCCTACATTCACTCTTGTCTTCCCTTCAGTTACCACCTTTATATGTTCATGTAGCATCTCACTTTTCCCTACCCCCCTGGGAAGTTCCAGCTGTTCGGGTCTGTTCTTTCTCACTCCATTGCTCGAAAGCTCAACTGCCTACGGTGGCTTCCCGCTCTCTTTTTCTTGATCACTTCCACTCCCATTCTCATGCCACCGCTGTGTACACAGATGGCTCTAAGTCTTCAGATGGCGTTGGATTCGCAGCAGTGTTTCCGGACAGCGTCGTGCGGGGGCATTTACTATCTTCGGCTAGCACTTTTACTGCTGAACTGTATGCCATTCTTGCAGCACTTATTTGTATCGCATCTATGCCTGTGTCATCATTTGTGGTAGTCTCAGACTCCCTTAGTGCTCTACAGGCTATACGAAAATTTAATACATCTCGCCCCCTAGTTCTCCGTATCCAACTTTGGCTACGCCGTATCTCTATGAAGCATAAAGATATTTTTTGTTGGGTCCCTGGTCAGGTTGACGTACAGGGCAATGAACAGGCAGACACTGCTGCGCGGTCAGCAGTACATGACCTACCAATTTCCTATAGAGGTGTTCCATTTCTGGACTATTTTGCTACAATAGCTGGCCACCTTCGCGCTCGTTGGCAACAACGTTGGTCAACTCTGCTTGGTAACAAACTTCATTCTATTAAACCGAGCATAGGTTACTGGCCATCTTCTTGTCATCAGTGCCGTGGTTGGGAGACCACTCTCTCCCATCTTCGCATTGGCCACACTCGTCTTACTCACGGGTATCTCATGGAGAGGCACCCTGTACCTCTCTGTGAGCAGTGTCAAGTTCCAGTATCGATTAGCTACATTCTGTTAGACTGCCCTCTCTATCAACGACCACGCAGAATTTACCTCCAACGCCGTCTTCGTTCTACTACTCTCTCTTTACCTTCCCTTCTTGCTGATGGACCCTCCTTTAATCCTGACTCTCTTTGACTTCTTGACAACGACTGATTTACTCCTCAAACTCTGATGATGATACCTTACGCACTCCCCTCAGCCCTTTCTAGCTCAGTCTCTTGCTGCTCTTTACCCTTTCACCATCCACTGCTCCGCTGTTATCTGTAACCTATTACTCATCCACCTCCCTTTTGCCACCTGATGCCCTCGCTTCCTTCCTGCCCTGCAGCGCTGTATAGCCCTTGTGGCTTAGCGCTTCTTTTTGATTATAATAATAATTCAATCTTCCATCCATAAACCACTTGACATTCTCTTTCTTTTTCTCTTTTTATTCTCTCTCTCTCTTTTTTTCCCCCCTTACTTCCCTTATTATCTTTAACCAACATGTAAGCTTCTGTTACATCCCTACTTGTGCAGCTCCTTTTATTAAGGGATTTTAACTTGTCTTCAATGGGGAGGGTCTCATTATGACTTGCAAAGAACGTTAGTCTTTTTTTTTTACCTCGCTGCTGCTCCTTGTTTTGAGTTGCTACTGCTGCTACTACTATTGCTACTTTTATTACTACTAGTACTGCTACCACTTGTACTTCCATTATTTCTGCTACTACTGCTAATTTTAATACTTCTGCTATTGCTTCTGCTACTGCCACTACTACTACTCCTTCTATCACTAGTACAATCATTACTGCTACCTCATTACAGCAGCTTGTGCTTGCTGCTGCTGCTGCCACCACCACTATCCCCCTCCCTTCCCCTCCCTTCTCCTTTGCATCCCCTGTCTTCCTATCCATCTTCAAGTCTTCACTCCTTTTTGTGCCTCAGTTGTAAGCAACTTGACAATGGTCCAGGAGAGACTGGATTATTGTCATAAGGTTACTGTCCTAAGCACAGGTTATTTGTGAGCACACTCCTTGATAGTGCACTGGAAGCATAATTACACACACAATCTGTGTTCTGTTGAGTGTAGGTGTGTAAAACGTAACTGTTTTCTCACGTGTTGTTTACTTCACATATCGCTAATTTTTGTAGAGCACCAGTTTTCGGCAATTTTTCTCACGTGTGTTGATAATCTAGTTAATACTGACATTCATGAGAACTATGGGAAAGTTAGTTATCCCAGAAAAAAGCATTGATAAGTGAATCTGTTTGCTAGTTGCTAATAATAATTTTTTTTTTTTTTATCTCACTGGCCTATTCCCACCAAGGCAGGGTGGCCCGAAAAAGAAAAACTTTCACCATCATTCACTCCATCACTGTCTTGCCAGAAGGGTGCTTTACACGACAGTTTTTAAACTGCAACATTAACACCCCTCCTTCAGAGTGCAGGCACTGTACTTCCCATCTCCAGGACTCAAGTCCGGCCTGCCGGTTTCCCTGAACCCCTTCATAAATGTTACTTTGCTCACACTCCAACAGCACGTCAAGTATTAAAAACCATTTGTCTCCATTCACTCTAATCAAACACGCTCACGCATGCTTGCTGGAAGTCCAAGCCCCTCGCACACAAAACCTCCTTTACCCCCTCCCTCCAACCTTTCCTAGGCCGACCCCTACCCCGCCTTCCTTCCACTACAGACTGATACACCGTTGAAGTCACTCTGTTTCGCTCCATTCTCTCTACATGTCCGAACCACCTCAACAACCCTTCCTCAGTCCTCTGGACAACAGTTTTAGTAATCCCGCACCTCCTCCTAACTTCCAAACTACGAATTCTCTGCATTATATTCACACCACACATTGCCCTCAGACATGACATCTCCACTGCCTCCAGCCTTCTCCTCGCTGCGACATTCATCACCCATGCTTCACACCCATATAAGAGCGTTGGTAAAACTATACTCTCATACATTCCCCTCTTTGCCTCCAAGGACAAAGTTCTTTGTCTCCACAGACTCCTAAGTGCACCACTCACCCTTTTCCCCTCATCAATTCTATGATTCACCTCATCTTTCATAGACCCATCCGCTGACACGTCCACTCCCAAATATCTGAATACATTCATCTCCTCCATACTCTCTCCCTCCAATCTGATATCCAATCTTTCATCATCTAATCTTTTTGTTATCCTCATTACCTTACTCTTTCCTGTATTCACTTTTAATTTTCTTCTTTTGCACACCCTACCAAATTCATCCACCAACCTCTGCAGCTTCTCTTCAGAATCTCCCAAGAGCACAGTGTCATCAGCAAAGAGCAACTGTGACAACTCCCACTTTGTGTGATTCTTTATCTTTTAACTCCACGCCTCTTGCCAAGACCCTCGCATTTACTTCTCTTACAACCCCATCTATAAATATATTAAACAACCATGGTGACATCACACATCCTTGTCTAAGGCCTACTTTTACTGGGAAATAATTTCTCTTTCCTACATACTCTAACTTGAGCCTCACTATTCTCGTAAAAACTCTTCACTGCTTTCAGTAACCTACCTCCTACACCATACACCTGCAAGATCTGCCACATTGCCCCCCTATCCACCCTGTCATATGCCTTTTCTAAATCCATAAATGCCACAAAGACCTCTTTAGCCTTATCTAAATACTGTTCACTTAAATGTTTCACTGTAAACACCTTGTCCACACACCCCCTACCTTTCCTAAAGCCTCCTTGTTCATCTGCTATCCTATTCTCCGTCTTACTCTTAATTCTTTCAATAATAACTCTACCGTACACTTTACCAGGTATACTCAACAGACTTATCCCCCTAATATTTTTGCGCACTCTTTTGTCGCCTTTGCCTTTATACAAAGGAACTATGCATGCTCTCTGCCAATCCCTAGGTACCTTACCCTCTTTCATACATTTATTAAATAATTGCACCAACCACTCCAAATCTATATCCCCACCTGCTTTTAACATTTCTATCTTTATCCCATCAATCCAGGCTGCCTTACCCCCTTTCATTTTACCTACTGCCTCACGAACTGCCCCCACACTCACAACTGGCTCTTCCTCACTCCTACAAGATGTTATTCCTCCTTGCCCTATACACGAAATCACAGCTTCCCTATCTTCATCAACATTTAACAATTCCTCAAAATATTCCCTACATCTTCCCAATACCTCTAACTCTCCATTTAATAACTCTCCTCTCCTATTTTTAACTGACAAATCCATTTGATCTCTAGGCTTCCTTAACTTGTTAATCTCACTCCAAAACTTTTTCTTATTTTCAACAAAATTTGTTGATAACATCTCACCCACTCTCTCATTTGCTCTCTTTTTACATTGCTTCACCACTCTTTTAACCTCTCTCTTTCTCCATATACTCTTCCCTCCTTGCATCACTTCTACTTTGTAAAAACTTCTCATATGCTAACTTTTTCTCCCTTACTACTCTCTTTACATCATCATTCCACCAATCGCTCCTCTTCCCTCCCGCACCCACTTTCCTGTAACCACAAACTTCAGATGAACACTCTAACACTACATTTTTAAACCTACCCCATACCTCTTCGACCCCATTGCCTATGCTCTCATTAGCCCATCTATCCTCCAATAGCTGTTTATATCTTACCCTAACTGCCTCCTCTTTTAGTTTATAAACCTTCACCTCTCTCTTCCCTGATGCTTCTATTCTCCTTGTATCCCATCTACCTTTTACTGTCAGTGTAGCTACAACTAGAAAGTGATCTGATATATCTGTTGCCCCTCTATAAACATGTACATCCTGAAGTCTACTCAACAGTCTTTTATCTACCAATACATAATCCAAACAAACTACTGTCATTTCGCCCTACATCATATCTTGTATCTAATAATACAAATGTTTGTAAATTGAAATGCATTAATACAGAAGCCTGTGGATTTGTAGGGATGCCTTCTCTGGTTTGGAGATCTTCATGTTTCCTTATCAAAGCAGTTGGAATTTGAGAGATTAACACCATATTATTTTCCTCTGCCCAATAAAAAAATTATTTGATTGCAATTTATTTTGCATACATTACTTTTATACTTATTTTCATGCTACCAGCAAAAGAGGACACAGCTGTGTTTTCAGGACTGCCTTGTGGCCCTAAGATTTTCTCTATACTAATCAGATTTGATTTGGTTACAAAATTAAATAGCCACTTTCCCTATTTATTATAACATTTGATAGCATTGTATAAACAATCTCTCATGGTTACATTTTTGAAATTGCTTTGGAAAATTGGTGCAAACTGCTCTAAAGCCATATATGTAGGCTTTGTTTATGTAGCTTATGTCTTTCCATAAAAAAAACACCAAGTTGGCATCTTGGCACTCTTCAATCCTAACATACTGTGATTGTTAGTGCTACTGCTACTGCTCTGGGTCTGTGTCATGAGTTCCTTCTGTTTGAAGTTGGGTTATGCATGTAGTTGTAGGGTCTCTGGAATCTCCCTGAATCTAGGCTTTAAATATCAGAATGTGCTTGTGCTGTAGCTATTTGTAATTATACAGTACTGTATCCCAGGACCTGTGGCCTCAGCACTGAGGGCATGGGGATGCCAGCAATTTATTTTTTGAAGTCTTGTGTTTGTGCTATTGTCAGATACACAGTTCAAAGGAGGGCTAATTTTGTGACAAAACTACATGGTAATTATGCTCGTTTCTTAGTCATTGTCAGTGGATGTACCTATATGTAGAGGCCATTAATTTTAATTTTTTCAGTAGTGTTAGAGTGTTCAGCAGAAGTGTGTGGTTACAGGAAAGTGGGTGCAGGAGGGAAGAAGAGCTATTGGTGGAATGATGATGTAAAGAGAGTAGTAAGGAAGAAAAAGTTAGCATATGAGAGGTAGAAGTGATGCAAGAAGGGAAGAGTATATGGAGAGAATGAGAGAAGTTAAGAAAGTGGTGAAGCAGTGTAAAAAGAGAGCAAATGAGAGACTAGGTGAGATGTTATCAACAAATTTTGTTGAAAATAAGAAAAAGTTTTGGAGTGACATTAACAAGTTGAAGAAGTGTAGGGAACAAATAGATTTGTTAGTTAAAAATAGGAGAGGAAAGTTATTAAATTTTGAAGAATTCTTAAATGTTGATGAAGATAGGGAAGCTGTGATTTCGTGTATAGGGCAAGGAGGAATAACATCTTGTAGGAGTGAGGAAGAGCCAGTTGTGAGTGTGGGGGAAGTTCGTGAGGCAGTGGGTAGAATGAAAGGGGGTAAGGCAGCTGGGATTGATGGGGTAAAGATAAAAATGTTAAAAGCAGGTGGGGATATAGTTTTGGAGTGGTTGGTGCTATTATTTTATAAATGTATGGAAGAGGGTAAGGTACCTAGGGATTGGCAGAGAGCATGCATAGTTCCTTTGTATAAATGCAGAGGGGACGAAGTCTGTTGAGTATACCTGGTAAAGTGTATGGTAGAGTTATTATTGATAGAATTATGAGTAAGACTGAGAGCAGGATAGCAGATGAACAAGGAGGCTTTAGGAAAGATGAGGGGTGTGTAGACCAAGTGTTTACAGAGAAACATATAGGTAAACAGTATTTAGATAAGGCTAAAGAGGTTTTTGTGGCATTTATGGATTTGGAAAAGGCGTATGACAGGGTGGATAGGGGGGCGATGCGGCAGATGTTGCAGGTGTATGGTATAGGAGGTAGGTTACTGAAAGCAGTGAAGAGTTCTTATGAAGATAGTGAGGCTCAGGTTAGAGTATATAGGAAAGAGGGAGATTATTTCCCAGTAAAAGTAGGCCTTAGATAAGGATGTGTGATGTCACCGTGGTTTTGTTCATTATATTTATAGATTGGGTTATAAGAGAAGTGAATGCGAGGGTCTTGGCAAGAGGTGTGGATTTAAAAGATAAAGAATCAAATACAAAGTGGGAGTTGTCACAGTTGCTTTTTGATGATGACACTGTGCTCTTGGGAGATTCTGAAGAGAAGTTTCAGAGGTTGGTGGATGAATTTGGTAGGGTGTGTAAAAGAAGAAAACTAAAAATGAATATAGGAAAGAGTAAGGTTATGAGGATAAAAAGATTAAAGGATGAAAGATTGGATATCAGATTGGATGGAGAGAATATGGAGGAGGTGAATGTATTCATATATTTGGGAGTGGACGTGTCAGCAGATGGGTTGATGAAAGATGAGGTGAATCATAGAATTGATGAGGGGAAAAGAGTGAGGAGATGAAGAACTTTGTCCTTGGGAGTAAAGAGGAGAATGTATGAGAGTATAGTTTTACCAACGCTGTTATATGGGTGTGAAGCATGGGTGATGAATGTTGCAACGAGAAGGCTGGAGGCAGTGTGTGGTGAGAATATAATGCAGAGAATTCGTAGTTTGGAAGTTAGGAGGAGGTGCAGGATTGCCAAAACTGTTGTCCAGAGGGCTGAGGAAGGGTGGTTGAGGTGGTTTGGACATGTAGAGAGAATGGAACAAACCAGAATGACTTAGAGAGTGTATAAATCTGTAGTGGAGGGAAGGCGGTGTGTCAGCATAGTTGCTGATCCGCTACTTGTGTTGTATAGCTTATCTGAGTGTCATAGTTAGTACCATCCATATGTTTTACATAAATATCCCCTTTGCTAGGCCTAGTGACTAGTTTGTATGATGTCACGTGATCCTGCATGAGTGCATGGGCTGCGCTGGATCGGTCTCAGTTCCCCGTAATCCAAGCAGGCGACAGGACAGGCAGTTTGGGCTCTCCCCCTTCATACTCTGCTAATATAAGTGTTACCATCCAACAAGTGTGTTTTACTCCAATGATCATATCTCCTCCCAACCCCCGCTACAGGGGTAGGGGTTGGCCTAGGAAAGGTTGGAGGGAGGGGGTAAAGGAGGTTTTGTGTGCAAAGGGCTTGGACTTCCAGCAAGCATGCATGAGTGTATTTGATAGTGAATGAAGACAAATGATTTTTAATACTTGATGTGCTGTTGGAGTGTGAGCAAAGTAACATTTATGAAGGAATTCAGGGAAACCAGCAGGCCGGACTTGAGTCCCGGAGATGGGAAGTACAGTGTTTGCACTCTGAATGATGGGTGTTAATCTTGCAATTTTATAAACTGTAGTGTGATGGAGTGAATGATGAAAGTTTTTTTTTTTTTTTTTTTTTTTTTTTTTTTTTTTTTTTTTTTTTTTTTTTTTTTTTGTCACCCTGCCTTGGTGGGAATCAGCCGATGGGTTAATAAAAAAAAAATCAGTTTTCCATATATGAAAAATATTTTTGATTTTCCTACTTTCTTGAATGGTTTCTTGTTCCATCTGTTGCAAAAATTATAATTTCTTCTATATCTTGATTTTTTAGCAGTTTGGAATAACAAGTGAATACCAAAGCCTTAACTCCTGCTAGTTTGCAGTCTTTAGTAACCTAAATGAGAGTTGTTTTTTAACACTGAACAATAGTATTAATGACCTCATTTGTGTTTTTTGGATTAATGAAAAACATTTATTTTAAAGTTATACCTTTTTTTTGTAATGCTCTCTGCACTCTTTATATTTAAAAAAATTCTTAATTTTTTTTTATACAGACTGTCTTTCTCCAGTTATTTTTTCTGTGCATTAATTTGGGTGTAGCTCTCTTATGTTCCCCAAGAAAGTTGGGTAACTTTTTTCAACATTGGCTTGTTTATTTTGTCTTAGTTAATTCCTCCCCGATTGTTAAATTTAAATTCACTAAACATTCCCCTCACATTAGATATTGATTTGGGTCGCATGTGAAATTATAATTGTTTTAGTTTAATTACTTTGTGGTCAGATTGTATTGTATTAGAGATGGTCTGTCTTTAATTAGGTCATCATTGTTGGTCAAGATTCTCTAGCACATCGTCATTTCAGTACGCAGAAAATATTGCTTTTAAAGATATTCAAGGTGCTGGTGATTCAAATAGGAAATATGACTGATTGGCAAAGTCTAACCTTAAAAAAAAAAAAAAGAGGTTGAAATGCATAAAAATGGTGATTACAAAAGACCTTTTGTTAAGCAGTTGCTGATGCAACTGAAGATTTCTAGAAATAGAATGACTTGGTGATAAAAACATTATTGATGGGGCTATGGTCCCTGTGAGTGACAAGTTACTTGATCAAACTACCTCTGGTATGACACTGCAACAATCTACCAAATATCCTCTTTTGGATAATAAGACTCGTTTCTGGAGTTGAGAAGATACATACTGGTGTCACAAGCAACAAAATCTGTTTACAATAAGGACTACCCCAATGGAACCATCTTGATCATATGGAGCAGCCCACACTGTTGTCAGGCTATAAGATATCAGCAGTACATGTACAACCTGTTAATATTGAAGATCCGGAAGATTTATACGAAGAACTTCATACATGTGCCTCTATTCCTCTTGTTGCAACTATCAGTCTAGTGCATCGTGATCTTAATATTATGTATCTGCACAATGTTTTTTACACATTATGTAGCTGTATAATGTTCTTACACAGCAATATTTAGCTGTATAATGTTCTTACACAGCATTATGTAGCTGTATAATGTTCTTACACAGCATTATGTAGCTGTATAATGTTCTTACACAGCATTATGTAGCTGTATAATGTTCTTACACAGTATTATGTAGCTGTATAATGTTCTTACACAGCATTATGTAGCTGTATAATGTTCTTACACAGCATTATGTAGCTGTATAATGTTCTTACACAGCATTATGTAGCTGTACAGTGTTCAACATTATGCAGATGAATAATGTTATTGCACTTGAAGTGATGCCTGTATTGATTGCACAATGTTCAACAAAACTTGAACCGCGAGGACAAGCACTGCAGGCATTGGTGAGTACCCAATTTTATTTGTTTGGTAATTGTTATTATTTGCCAATGGAATTTTTTTTTTTTTTAAACTGGAATTTTCTTCTTGCAGTTTGCATCACTCCCAAACTTGATCGATGGTGTTCCATTCTGCTGTAAACAAATTAAATACCTGCTTGTTTTCAGTTTGAGACCAGCACACTAATGACATTGATAATTATTTCAATGGTAAATACCTTAATTGCTTATATTTATGAAGCACAAACTGAACTAAATTGTGGTTAGAGTAATCAAGGTGGAATACCCACCAGCATGTGCAGTACCATACTGTACATTATAAGGCTACACATGTATCATCACTAGTCATTATGACTATAATGACTATATAGACAGCCTCATCAAGGCAGTCAAGAGGAACCCCTAGTTCATGAAGGGGGTGATGTCTCGAAAGTAATTTTAAGTCAGTGTCACTTCTGCCACTGTAGTACTATGGAACATTGATTTATTTGGGAAAATTAAATGTTCTGCATAACACTAAGTGACTAGATGTTCCTACCAGTTTGGAGTGAGACCCTGAAAGATAACAAATAATGAAATTAGTAAAATAGGAGACATAATTGGGACAGTACATTGATAACACTGAATATTGTATGCAGTGACTGAATATTGTATGCAGTGACTGAATATTACATGTATGCAGTGACTGAATATTACATGTATGCAGTGACTGAATATTATATGTATACAGCGAATATTGTATGTATACAGTGACTGAATATTGTATACAGTGAGCTAGTTATTGACCCACAGCAGACCTTGACACAGATCACAACCAGCATATGCACCATTACATGGAGGTCTTAACTATTTTATCTCATTCTTCATGCTACTTGGCTTTACAGTTCCCTACATTTTTTATGAATATAATAATCATACTCTTTTATCCAATTTTCCCAAATTGACAGGCACCAACATAATTAATGATCTCGTCTGCTGAACCTTAAACATTGTTGTCCCTTGGCATCATTGTTATTCTTTCCTGTTCCTATATGAATGACCTACTAAATATCATCCAATAACTCAATCCTTCTGGCTCACCAAACTATTTTCCCATTTCAAATTCTAACCCTAGAACCTCAAATTTGATGGTGAACTCAAATTTGACAGTGATGGCATGCATGCCATTACCATTAATTTTTTAACATAAAACTAACTTATGCATTTGAATGATAATTCATTAGGACCCTCAATTGTAACACTACTCAGACTGATATTGTAGAGCTGTAAGTGAGAGCTATATACAGTAGTTATTTGATGTACCATACAAGATTGAAATGATGTAGAAACTATTCAAATAAGGGTAGCCATTAATTAGAATGACCATGTAGACTTGAGGGTAATACCAAAAATTTTACAATATTAGCAGATTTAAGTCAAGTGTTAAAATGCACACTGAACTGCATGTAATTTATGTATAGTATTTTACTATCATTGATTTAAAGGATTCATTTTGATTTACTTTTTATTATAATGTTTTTGTTTAATAATGTTAGTGTTAAAAGTTATTGTTACTGGCAAACTGTATTCAGATCAAAGACATTGTTAGTAGTACCTTAAGATACTACTGCACTGTAGAAAATTGTATTACAGTGCATGTAATTCTCACTAAATAGAAGACAAATTGATGTATATTTTAACACTGGGGTTATAAGTTCTGATATGAATAATACTTTGTCTGGTTGCAAGGGGTAACTAGTAAATAGTCTTGCTTGTAACCTCACCTTAAATGTCACCATATGCTCTATAATAATAATGTTCAAATTTTTGCTTATTTCTTTCCTTCCTTTTCATTCTCATCTTTAAGATTATTATTTTTTTTTTACTTTTGTCATAAATGTTTCTTGTATGATTAGATAACTGAAAATTTAAATGAGATGTACTGTACTGAAATACGACACTGGTTTATGAATTTTAGTCTTAGTGATTTATCTTTTTTGATACAGTATTCTCATACAGATTTTTTCTCCTTACAAATGCAGGTAAATTAAAGTTTGTTTTACATTAAAAACTTGAGATTATCTAGCACATAACTGTATGGGAATGTTTCTTGGGAGTTTCGTAAGGTTCTGTTTCTTAGTTTGTACTCACCACAAAATTAACACCTGTGAACAATTAATCTTTGTTCTTTTGGCAGTATCT
The DNA here is from genome assembly GCF_026875155.1 of Cherax quadricarinatus. NCBI lineage: Eukaryota > Metazoa > Arthropoda > Malacostraca > Decapoda > Parastacidae > Cherax > Cherax quadricarinatus. The sequence goes on along the minus strand of NC_069404.1, from coordinate 11,368,709 downwards.
GGCACTGGATATTGGTATATGTCCAGGATACAAGAATATAAGAAGTTTTTAATGCTAAAATGTATGGTTTAACAAACTGTCTTAATGGTGAGTGTAACAACTTGTGTAAACAAAGTGTCACTGGACAGGTCTGGTCAGACTGGTGTAGCATGTTGTAATGTTGCCATGTTGTGATGTCCCTGACTCACTCTCTTCATGTATGACCTGAGTGAAAGTACTCATATCCTTTTTTTTTTTTTTTTTTTTTTTTTTTCATCAATATCAAAATCATGTAGATATTTTATAATCTGATATGCCATATTTCCTCCTTTCCTCTGTATGATCTTGATGTTATTTATTTCTTTTTAGATCCAAAAATTATTACCCTTTTTGTTAGCCGTTGCAGCAGTGTGGTGGTGTTAGCAAGGGTCCTTTTAACCTTTGTGTACAGGAGGTCCACCACTTTACAGTGCTTTGCTAATGCAGCAGGTTTCAATTATACCCATTCATCATTTATTCAGGCTTCCTACAATAAATATATTAACTCATTATAAACTAAAGAAAATATTTTAAGTAACATGTGTACTGTATATGCATTTTCAGGCTTAGCTCTGTTGCTAACTTAATATGATAGTGTAAATATGTTATCAGGCTTTTATATGCATTTGAAAGTGAAAAAAAAGGCTGTTTCACTTTTACTGCTATTATTGGTTTACAGCCATATCCGAGAAGTTAACCTGCTGTATAAGCAGGGCCCTCCTGGTCAATAAAGTTATCCCATATTGTTCTCAGTGGAATGTATCTGTCTGTACTTTGTT
>NC_069404.1:11357912-11362912 GCF_026875155.1 Cherax quadricarinatus | reverse complement strand
ATTATACATCCACATTGCCAGGTGAACATATCTGTGTATTCACTGTGAATTATGTAACAGATAGCACAGGCACTTTGTGCCTGTTTTAATCCTTATTTGTTAATGACTGCAGCACATGGGAGACCTCTGTGTTGTAATCTTCAAGTGGCTGTACTAAGAAACATAGCACCACATAACATGGATTACTGGATTTCTAGTTGGGCAGAAATCCTGCTGTTGCACCTGAATTCCTGATTGTGAGGCTCCACTGTACCAGTAGAATTGTGACCCAAGGTTTAAGTTGGGTGTTATTAAGCATTATCTGTATTACAGGAACTACACACATTGATCTGTGGGGAGCAACTTGTTCTGATGGGAAGAGGAGAGAAGACCTTCCTGATTTTGATGAGTTCCAGAAGTGGGTTGAAAACAAGAGGGAGATTGTACATGAAGAAAAAAAGAGAGAATTTGAAGAGAGAAAAGCTGTAAGTACATTTGCTATAATTTGAAAGTAATTTATTTGCTGTTCCATAATTTTTTTTTTTTTTTTAAATTTTCATTACTTTGGAGTCAGTAGCAACCTCTGGGACCTTCTAGGAAGGTCTTTGACATAAATATTTAATGGAGATTCTAATTAATGGTGGTTATTTTTACTTCCTGTCATAGTATTTGTGTTGAGTATTTGGTCAGTGCTTTTATTATTTGTTAATTATATTTTTTTCTCAGCATGACGGCCGTCTCCCACCGAGGCAAAGTGACCCAGAAAAGAAACACTTTCACCATCATTCACATACTATCACTGTCTTTGCATATACAGTGGACCCCTGCATAACGATATTAATCCGTTCCTGAGAGCTCATTGTTATGCGAAATTATCGTTGTGCGAATGAATTTTCCCCATAAGAAATAATGGAAATCAAATTAATCCGTGCAAGACACCCAAAAGTATGAAAAAAAAAAATTTTACCACATGAAATATACATTTTCCTACACACAAAGAGAAGGATACATGCACAATAGTAGAGTAGTACATGCACATTGTGCATGTACTACTCTACTAAATGAAGAATAAATGACACTTACCTTTATTGAAGATGCAGCAATGACTGATGAGACACTGTGTCCTGGGAGTGCCTTTTCCTCCTGAGACTGTAGGTCCTGTTTGGCATTTTCTTCCAGAACACCCCTTTATCACACGGTGTATGCCACTACGATTCTTAAATCTCTCAAACCCAAAACCTTGCTGGTTTTAAAAATTCACCAATATGAGCACTAGTTCCAGGCTTTTTTCCCTGTTCACCTGGGTGTTAGTTGACTGGTTGGGTTGCATCCGGGGAGACAAGATTAAGGACCCCAATGGAAATAAGTTAGACAGTCTTCAATGCACTGACTTTTTTGGGTTATCCTGGGTGGCCCAACCCTCTGGGGTTAATTGTTTCTTGGTATTCTCAATAAGCCACACAACAACGGGTGCTACAGCAGCAGCAGCAGCTGACAGTGCTACAGCAGCAAGCAGCACTGACGGTGGGTACAGCAGCAGCAGCAGCTGACGGTGCTACAGCAGCAGCAGCAGCTGACGGTGCTACAGCCCGCAGCAGCAGCTGACGGTGCTACAGCAAACAGCAGCAGCTGATGGGCTACAGCAGCAGCAGCTGACGGTGCTACAGCAGCAGCAGACGGTGCTACAGCAGCAGCAGACAGTACTACAGCAGCAGCAGCAGCTGGGCGGTGCACACACAGCAGCAGCAGCTGACGGTGCTACAGCAGGCAGCAGCAGCTGACGGTGCTACAGCAGCAGCAGCAGCTGACGGTGCTACAGCAGCAGCAGCAGCTGACGTTTTGCTACAGCAGCAAACAGCAGCTGACGGTGGCTTTCAGCAGCAGCAGCAGCTGATGGGTTTCTACAGCAGCAGCAGGGCAGTACTACAGCAGCGGCAGCAGCTGGACGGTGGTGCAGCAGCAGCTTTAGGGTGGTACAGCAGCAGCAGCAGCTGACGGTTGCTACAGCAGCAGCAGCAGCTGACGGTGCTACAGCAGCAGCAGCAGCGACGGTGCTACAGCAGCAGCAGCAGCTGACGGTGCTACAGCAGCAGCAGCAGCAGCTGACGGTGCTACAGCAGCAGCAGCAGCTGACGGTGCTTTCAGCAGCCCGCAGCAGCTGACGGGTTTTCTCAGCAGCAGCAGCAGCTGACGGTTTCTCAAACAGCAGCAGCAGCGACGGTGCGCAGCAGCAGCAGCAGCTGACGGTGCTACAACAGCAGCAGCAGCTGACGGTGCTACACAGCAGCAGCTGACGGGGTGGGGCAGCAGCAGCAGCTGACGGGCTACAGCAGCAGCAGCAGACGGTGCTACAGCAGCAGCAGCAGAAGGTGCTACAGCAGCAGCAGCAGCTGACGGTGTGCTACAGAAGCAGCAGCAGCTGACGGTGGTGCAGCAGCAGCAGCTGACGGTTGGGACAGCAGCAGCAGCTGACAGTGCTACAGCAGCAGCAGCTGACAGTGTACAGCAGCATCAGCAGTTGACCATGGTACCACAGTATTTTTGATAATATTTCTCACCCTTTTTACCACAGGGTTGGCACTAGAGGCTTTCTTGGGGCCCATGGTCACTTATTTTGCAGATAAAATCACCAAAAAACTCTGTAATAATATGAAATGTTCCGATTGTATGCTTGGATGTTACCCCGGAGGTGGCTTGTGAACAATGCCACCGGCGGAACATGTGAGGCTGGCTCAGGCCTCACATAGGGCGCGTCTCGGACGAATAGCGTTTGAGCGAGTTTTTTTAAACGATATGCGAGGCAAAATTTTAGTGATAAAATGTACGCTATGCGGATTTAACGTTAAAGTGATGCCAACGGTATGCGGGGGTCCACTGTATATTTCTTTCATGGCTGTTTAGCACTGAGTGATCTACACAGTCAGTGTACCGTAATAATCACACCTATCTACCTGGTTTGTATTCTCTTAGTTTTTTAAAACTGTGAACAAAGCTATTCCTGACTTGATTCCATTGGTATACCACTCACATAAACCAGAAACAGCACTGGTCCCAATACCGATCCTTTTGGTACAACCCTTCTTACTCTTCATTATTGTGACGTTCCTGGACAGTCACTCTTTGCTTCCTTTCCGAGGTACTTCTTGACTGCTAGAATATGTTCCCCCTATTCCTATCTGCTTCTCAAATTTTTGCCACATTGTCAGGTTTGGTACAGCATCAAATTCCTTCCTGCAGTCTGAGAAAAGGCAGTCCACCCCCTCTAAGATGAGACATGCCATTTCTGAACCCATGTTGGTGTTTGAATTTGAAACCACTTCTCTCCAACTACTCCACCACTCTTACAACTGTCTTCTCCATTACCTTACATGGTATACATAATCAACAAAACTAGGCTGTAGTTGAATGCCTCCTGCCTGTCTCTCTTCTTAATTATAGGTACTATGTTCTCTGTCTTTTAGCTCTCCCATGTTCATTGACTTCTTGTAGATCATACTAAGTGGTTCTGATAGTGCTTTTGCTCCTTTCCTCAGAATCCATGAAGGCACCTTGTCAGGCCCCACCAACTTTGATGTATCCAGGTCCATCAAAAGATTTTTTTTTTTTTCTTCCTACATTGTGTGTAGTGTCAGTACCTGCTGATATGCTCTCTTTTTTTTACTGGGCTTCCTGGCATTGCCTGCTTCCAGTGAGAAAACTCTAAATCATTTGTTCAGCACTTTGCACACTTATTATCTGTGAGCTCTCCTTCAGTCGAATTATCTGGCCTTTTACTATTATTATTCTTCTGAACTGGGTAGCCATTTAATATAGCATATTTAGTCCATTTTATGGCTATTTTAATTGGACGCCCCATTAAATATACAAGTTGAGCCTTTGTCCAGCCGGATTTTTTGTCCGTTTTAGCCAATGTCTGATTTGTGGAGGTCTGTTTTATTGTAAGTACAGTATACTACTTATATGTACATATAAGGCACATGAGTGTGTGTGCACACGCACACAGAGCCAGCCTTCTATAAAAAAATTTTGATGTTTGAACGATTTTTTTTTTCCAGGCTTATCGTAAAGATTTTGACTCGAGGAATAGTAGAGATGGAGGGCGAGGATTTGGTGGCAGAGACAGAGATGGAGGGCGAGGATATGGTAGAGATGACAAAGGAGGAAGCTCTGGTCGAGATGACAGAGGTGGTGGGTACGGTCGAGACGACAGAGGTGGCGGCTACGGCAGAGATGACCGAGGAGGCTTCAGTCGTGATGACCGAGGAGGCTACGATAGAGGTAGTGGTTCTGGTCGCGATAGTGGTGGTAACTATGGCAGAGATGACCGAGGAAATTACAGTCGAGATGACGACAGAAGTGGATATGGACGTGACGATAGAAGTGGAGGTTATGGTCGAGATGATGGAGGAAGCCGAGATCGAGGATATGAAAGAGATGATTTCTCACGTTCATCCAGGAGGTATGGATACAATCTTTTTGTCAACTCTTATGTTTGCTTGTATTCTAAACCCTAAGTAGAATTGTACTGTTGAGTTAATACATTGTAAACCTTTAAGTGGGTTGTTTAGCAAAAAACAAGCAATCTTTTCCCTTCACCAGGAAGTTTAAAATATCTTTCAGTCTTTAGAAAATATTAATATTTGTTACAAGGGCAGATAAAACTAGATGAAGGCCAACTAAATGCTATGTATCCAAGACATGTAGAAACAAGTTGCACATCTCTGATGCACTGAGGCTATACCTCTAGGTACATGCGGCACACTCATAATACTGAGTATGTATAGGGATTAGAGATAAGGAATGTAACACAAAGTGGGAGTTTTCACAGTTGATTTTTGCTGATGACACTGATTTTGGGAGATTCTGAAAGTAGTTGCAGAAATTGAGTATGTAAGGGTATGTAAAAGAAGGAAATTAAAAGTGAACATAGGAAAGAGCAAGGTTGATGAGGATAACAAAAAATTTACACAGTAAAATATTTGATATCAGATTGTGTGTGAGCGTGTTAGACAGGAGTAATG
>NC_069404.1:11199019-11357412 GCF_026875155.1 Cherax quadricarinatus | reverse complement strand
AAACCTACATATGAAAGAATGGATCTGTGTGGTCATTGTGCACAGTATAAAAAAAATCCTGCAGCACACAGTGCATGAGAAAAAAAAACTCCGACCCTGTTTTTTGTTTAAAACAGCGGCTTTGCAGTGTATTTTCGTATGCTATTTATGGTTGTATTGTAGTTTTCCTGGTGTGAAGGCTTACTCAGCTCTGTAATAACTTCAGACAGTATTACCAAAGCTGGCTCCTCCTCAGGAAAATTAATGAATAGAAAACGAAATAATAATTAACAAAGATAAACACTTTATTATTTATTAAAGCAAACATAAGACAATAAAACATGACAGGTACATCCTATTTGAAAGAAAAATGAAAAATGAAATGAATAAAATAACATTTGAACTTAACGCTAATATATATATTGGGGTGTCTGGTGTTGGTGACACTTCGTGTTGTTGAAATCTTAGCCGTTGCTGATGGGGGATGGGGGGGGGTTGCAGGTGTTGGTGACCAGCGGCTAGTTCTTCACAGAGTATCGCCGTGAGTATTCTATCCCGATGACAGGAAAGCAGGTTTTTTACGGCTGCAATGATGTGGGGTTACGTCCTGCAATTTCATACAGGTGCAGAGGTAATTAAATCCAAAATGGGGACGTCTCAGAACATTAGTCCTTCTCCATTAGTTCTTCTCGTTGATTGACAGGTGACTCTCTCTGTCATCTAAGAGTAGTGTTGGGAGCTGTGAGTCGAGTGATTTACTGTTTGACCAGAGCCCCACACGTCACCTTTCGGGGGGGGGGGGAGAAGGAAGGGAAGGGATAGCGGGAGCTAGACTGACCCTACCTGAACAAGCAGCCGGCAATCAAACTATCACTTTAGGGGTGGGGGAGGAAAAGACGGGAAAAAGCGGGAAAGCTGGACTTACCCTACCTAAACAAGTAGCCGGCAATGAAACTATTGTTACTATATACTCCCTCGCTACTCCTATCTATTGAACTTTTCCCTCACACTCCCCCATACCAAGACTATAGTCAAGGAGTATAAGAAGAATAGGCGAGGAAAAAGTTGTAACATATGGAAAGTCGCGTAAGGCAAGAATCTTCTATGACTGTCATGACTTAACCAGTCAGAGAAATAATTTGGGTGAACCATTGATATACACAATATGGAACTTGAAGCCTGGAGTGCCAATGTCCACCTAAGTGGCGACTGTTGGTCCCTTAAAAAGTTTTCTAGGTATATCAAAGGTTAGTGGTCCGTTTCTAATATGAATTCTTTTCCCAGCAATAATAATATTTAAGTTAGGAGATTCCCACACAAGGGCCAAACATTCCTTTTTATGGAGGAGTATCTCGTTTCTGCGGGAGAAGGAGTGAGTTTCCGGTTAGGAAGCATTTACAGGGAAAGGAGTACATCATGGTATTGTAGTAGCACCGCTACTAATGCCAGTATTGGAGAGGCTATCAGTTCCTTAAACAAAATGTTTTATTAAATATCTGGAATCTTAAGTATGGGTCTTTCAAAAAGTGCTTTGAACCCTTTGACTGTTTCAGGGCCCTCTCTGTAAAATACGTACAATTCACATGTCGCCAAATATTCGAAAAAAAAAATTATTATTTTTTCTTATGAAAACTGTAGGAATATTTTACTAGTGTTTTAAGCCTAAAAAATTTTTTGCCATCAGTACTTACCGAGATATAGAGACACGCCCAAAGTTAGCAGAAATTGACGTTGCGTACACGAGCAACCAGCGGCGGACTGCCCGTCCCACCCGTTATTCTTTGATTTACTCTCTAAATCAAAAGGTTTCTTGCATTTTTCTATATTTTTCTTTTCCGGTAACTTATGTGGCCTGTGAGACCAATGTAGGTGCATTCTCAAATATTTACACTATTATTTACAACACAATAACAGAACAAACTATATCACTTTTAGTTTGTGTATACACTTTGTATACCCACAAACAAACATACAAAACAATGTTTATTACTATTGTTCCATATATATATATACTTATGTATCAGTCACTAATCCACGTTCCTAGAACGGCAGCAGCTTGTGGAAACTCTTTGAAACATGGTATTGCAGGGGCCATTCACACTCCTCACACATTTAAAAACGAGTGTCTCTGCGTGTTTGTGGGCGTTTTGGGTTATGCATACATACATTACACCTCTTCGAGCATTTTTTTGGCAGTAGTGGAGGCAGTTGTATGGGGTAGTGATCAACGGCCTCAACGAGATTGAGTCTGTGGCGCGCTGGTCTATTGCAGGGAGGTGCTCCTTTGTACTTTGCAATTATTTGTACTGATTATGACAGCGAAATTCACATATTTTGGTGTTTTGTTGGGTCTTCAACTTGTATATGTTATAAGCATTTAGCCATAGATATCAACAAGATGGAAAAAAAGATTGATATACACTTATAACTCTTGCGTAACTGTCTGCAAACCCAATCTTGCATGTCACAATTTGTCCACTAATGCGCATATTGAGGTTGTAGTCCATGACAGCTGCAGGCTTTAGAATTGGGTTCATTGGTCTCTCTGTTGTCCCTGCACTGGGTACCATTCGTTTGTGTCCGTCGCACTGATGTCAACCAACCCCCCCCTGTGCACCCACACTTCAGTTATCCGACTGCCACCGAAATCAATGATTGTCATTGGCGCAGCAAAGGCTTGCTCCTCACTCGGCGAGTGCCAGCGTCGAACTTGGCATATGTTTGCGATTACACGCACTGTGCCACACATCGGTCTGTCAAGTTCACTCGCAAGAAAATCAATAGAGAGTAAGGGGCTTGTTGTACCAGTTATCAGTAAATAACATATGGCCCCTTCCAGATATGGGTCCATCATTGTTCGATCCACATCACCAGAGATACCAATAATTCATGGTATCTCTCAAAGTAATACTGCCAGTGTACACAATAATATCTAAAAAAAGTCTCTTCTGCAATCAAATACAAATAGCTTTCTACCAAAAGCGTTTCCTTTGCTGGGTATTTATTGCTTGAATGAGGGTCTTCTTTGAATAATAATAAGGATCATCAATATACAGCTTCCTGAGGGATAAAAATACATGCAGCAGCACTTTTGTTTCAGGTCATAAAACACATTTCTTATCTTATAGAACCTGTGCTCTGTCAGGCCGGTTTTCTGTCTGAAATGTGAACATACGAACAGTAGATCAGGAACGAATTGACACATATATGTCACTAATACCTGGAGAAGAAATCAGGCGATCTGTTGTCCTGTATGTGGTGATCAGTGTGCTTATACAAATTTGGTCTATAAGCATTATTGTGGCAAAAAAACAGGTACATCTCTGCCACTGTTTGTCTCCTTCCTTGACTTGTGTAGCCGTGTTTTTGAGTGAGAGAATTGTATTTGCCATGGTGTATTCACGTATGTGTTGGTTTTCCCTGACAATGATGTCCATCGGGGTTCATCGAAGAATACTCAAAGCAGTCCAGTTCACTGGCATTGTTCCCTAGTGGACTAGATGGCTTTTCAGTCCTCTTTGTGTTTCATCAAAGTCATGGGGGGACTGGGAAACAAATCTCGTCTACGTCCTGCCCAATCCCCGATGCGGTTGTGGTGGGTGTCTGATATTGTACCGTGGTTGTTGGCTATTGTGGGTGTGGCAGCTGTGCAGCGTCGTTGTGGTGATGCAGGTTGTGGCAGTGTGGGGGTAGGGTGAGGCTGGTTGTTCTGCTGAGTCAGCCTCGCGCGTGGATATTTGCGTGGACGGGTGAGATGTGCCAACATGGGCCCGTGCGCCACCCCTCACTTTCACCACCACTGCCTCCTCCTCACTGTCACATTCATACCCATCGTTACCAATATCGTCATCATCACTATAGGTCGTGGTGTTGGGCAGGGATGTGCCCCAGAGTTTCTCCTTCCTTGGGGTAACAACATATGAATACACTACAAGACCGCATCTTTACGTCGTACATACTGGGCTTCACTGGGGGAATATTCATTCTCACTGTCACTAGAACTGCTTTCCAAGACCTTGAATGAAATCCTATCACTATCTCTGCTATCATCAGGGTGATGTACACGACCAAATTAGGTTTCTCTTTCGTCCTGGTAAGGCGAACGTGAACAAGCCGGACACTGCACCAGAGGTCGAAGGTTGTGGGTCATCTGGGTTTTCGTTCACTATTTACGTTATCCTGTGCACTTTTTTCGGTATCACTCACTTGAATGACAACCTTGAATTCACTGTCACTGGACACTTTCATCGCTGTTAGAGCTATACATTGGGATCTCAAAAGACCTCAAATCGCTGAGGAGTGAGGAACTTCTTACCGAGAGGCATGGTGAAAAAGGATGAGCCATGGCCGTTCCCACAATGCACCGCTATGGTCCAGATTTTTTTCACAGGTGCACACGACCCATGAGACCATTCTCTCCCGTGTAGGGCCTATCAGGCCTTTGGGCGCTCGATTTGAAGCCGCTAGAATTTGTGCGTATAAATACGTCAGAAACATTGGGCGTAAGACGTATTTATTATGTCAGTCAAAAGAAACAGTAAAGGTTAATCTCGTTAAACTTTTCCGAGCTACGTCGGAAAGTTCAAGAGGTCTTCACAGCGCTTTAGGAAGTCGGATAAGATGGCTGTAAGAATCAGTAAGGTTCGGACTAATTCCGTGCATAAAAATTTACTAGAACCAAGAAAGCTACGCATGAGCTTCTTGGTTTTGGGGAAATTTTAATTTCTAATAAAGCTTTAATTCTTACTGGGGGGGAGAGGTCAGAGAGTGATAGAAAGTATCAGTCCCAAGATATCATCTGTTTATACCAAGGAAATGTATTTCTTCGGCTCGGCTGTGTTTTTCGGTCTATGGTGAGTGTAACTACGCAATCTGATGTTAATGTTTGGATTGTTCGCCCCCGTGGAGTCATTAGATAAATGTTTTCAAATAGACTGAAACATTTGGCATATTACCCAGACCTTTCTCATCCGTCTACTTAGGTAGCACAGGCAGTTACCAAAATACGATAGGGCATAGTTCTATATTGCATCAGTACCTTGGTGTGTAGGAACATAGGAAAATCGTTGTTTTGTACTGTTTGAAGAAGGATCTAAATTACTTGAAATGCCTGCAGCAATATCAATCTCTGAAAAGAAAGGAAGCGTCATATATATTGTGTGTAGATCGCGATCTTTTAAGGGCATAGGCTCCAAGGGGGATCCACCGATTTATGCATTAAGAGCCTCAGAAGTCGATAGAAAGTCTAAATGAATTATCCTCCTTCTTAACCAGACTACTGTTTAGTGAACAATATGGAAGATACTGATGGTTCAATGATTTTTTAAAGTTTTAATAATTTGTCTTACCTCTCGCGTCAAATGCATCCCTTAAGTGAACTGGATCTGGGTATAATTTGCGTTTGATAGAGTGTCCGTTCAATAAGTTCAATCTTATGGACTACCGTGAGAGGTACCCTGGAATTCCGTAAAAGGACGTCTGAAAGGTTACTCACACATTGAAGTAGTTCATGTCTTTATGGTATCCAAAGACGCGCGCATTAATATTAATGTTGGTTGCCCCCGTGTGGTCAAAAGTCACCAGTCATGTAGTTCTTCATATAGTCTCAAAGTTAGAGGTGTCATGTGTCGCACACCTCAAAATTCTTCAGTTGTCGTATCAAGTTCGTGTGGAAAAACTAAGTCAAAGTTATTAAGGCAGTTAAACGAATTCTTTCGCGTTCACCCCATCTTTCTTAAAGGTTGTGATATGATATAAGCTTTAGGTTTACCTTGACTTCTATGAGGTAGTCAACTTTCCACAAATTTTTAATACTTTATATGACTTTCCAGGCTACTAATAATTAATTTGACTTGAAGGCCAAAAAATACAGAACTTCTTCTCCTACTATAAACTTCTCTGACTTTAGGAATCTAAATAGTTTGTACTGGTCATTGACAAGCTTCGGTTTTCGAAACTAAGTCAGAGGTTCCTTCAAGTTTGGATCTTAGTCATGGAAGAAACTAGGTAAGAAGACCTGAACCTCAGCATCACCTCCACGCATTAGTACCATAAGTCATGAAGGATGGACAATGGAGCCTCTGGCCTGTCTGTATAGAGAAGTTCAAATGGTTGAAAACCCAAAGAGTTCACTGGGAACTTCCCTCATGCGCAACAAAGCACAGGGTAGGTAACGATGCCACTCTTATGGTTTAAAGAGAGCAAAGTTTCCTTATAATGGACTTGAGAATCGAATGCTGGCGCTCATCCTCCCATTACTGCTTGGGATGAATGGGAGGTGTGGTGAGAGGGCTTTCACTCCAGAAGTTGGTATAGATGTTGCAATAGTCAGATTTGTGAATTGTTGTCCACGGTCAGCAAAATTTCTCTAGGGATGCCCCACTCTGGAGAAGATGATGGACAAAAAGGGCTTCAGGCCCACCTTGTAGTAGTATGGCGCCTTAAGGGTTTTATGGCTTCAGGAAAACTCGAAGCATAAATCAACTATTGTTAATTTATATCTATTGTTCCCAGTATGAAAGGGAGATAAAGGACCACGATGTCAAAGAGCTACTCTTTCAAACGGCTACCGTAAAGATAGGCATTTTGACCATATGGTATCGCCCTGCGTACCTCGGGGAGGATGACAGTTGGCAAAACTTTACCGATCTCAATAGGCTTGTGCTATTGAGGCATGTTTGGCCAAAAATAGGTTTCCCTAATATTATTTAAAGGTGTTACGAATGCGAGAAATTGTCCGGGCCATGTGCAGGTCATGAGCCATTTAAGCAACAGTCTCTCGCATTGACTTGGAACAACTAGATGGAATAGTTTCTCATTGAATTTAATTATGAATACGCTGACTTGTACAAGGCTACCTTTTATATATTCAAATTAATATGAAAAGTATTTCCTTGGATAACTTGATTTTGTTTTAGCGCGCATTTGGCAATTTGATGAGAAGGGCAATTATGTTTGTAAATTGACAAAGGAGTCCTTCGATATATCTAAAGGCTTAGTCAGGAAAATCTAAGGAGGATAGTCGGAGATGCCTGGCTTTGGTCTGAGCCTCTAGTCAAGACATTTTATGTATCGGAGGTGATATATTCAACTTTCATCTAACAATCGTGAACGGTGATCTCTACTACCTCGCTTCGAGAGTAGCATCACTCGGTTTTTACTCCCACATGAATCTCACGAAGACATTGTTCATCTGAACTTTCGAGGGGTTCTCTGACTCTACAGGAAAGGGATCTGAAACACTTATGACACCCTTGGGATGAAAGGTCAACCTCAGAAGGAAAGAATGGCACTTTTTAATTACTATTCAGTACGGAGCAAGAATGTGACGGGCGCGTGTCCGGCTTCAGACAACTGTGAACCCATATAGGACCTAATGTTACAACGGATATTAGGAAAGTTTATCCATACGGCCATGTAATCTGAAAGTAACGCAGAGGAATGAGTTTTCTTTAAGGTTAGGGAACAGACTTCTCTCGCTAAATGAACTATACTTGTGCATCCAGTGTCGTAAAATGGTAGATACATTAAGTCCATTAATGTTCCTGAACAGAAGGTGTGCTTGGTCATTACAGTCTTTAAACATCTTCCACTTTTGGACCTTTTAGAAGGGGACAATTGGGGTTTAAGTCCCTTAAACACAACACAAATGCACAAAACAGGAAATAAAAGAAGTCATTTACTTTCCACATGTGGCTTTGAGTTTCTTAGGGTCTGATTGAACCGTGCCCTTAGGGTTCGATCCCTTTAGGTCTTTATAGGAATTGTGAGCCTCAGCATACATGGTCAGGCAGATATTCGCCAACTTTCCTCAGCCTTAATCAGGTACGTTCTCTGATGAATGTTCATATTGATGGGGGAAGAGCTGTTAGGAACTGGTCAGCTACATGAAGTCTTCTAGAGATTCTTAACTGTGATCAATTCCTGAACTCTCTTCCAAAAAGTTCGAACAACAAAAGAGTGGTTACCTGTATATGTTGAAAGTTCTGGCCAGGGGGGCTGTTAAGTGGCATACCTAAAATCTTTTCTGTAAGAATTAGTGGTTTTTTGATATGCTTTAAGGATTGCCTTTCTTCAGTAGGTTATAATTACATATGATATCCTGCGACAAAGTTGCATAGTTATTCAAGGCTGTACCAGAAAATAACATTACCTAACCTGGTAGCCCAGGTGTCAGCAAGGCCATTCACGAGTGGTAGCGGTATTTTCAAACGTGATAATGTATGAAGTTTTATGTCTTCCCCTCTGTGAAGGGAGGTAAATTAGGTGTTGGAATATGTGCACCTGACTGCACGTTAGGTTCCATTACTCTTCCTCTAATTGTTGTGTTGTAAAGTTAACTTTTTATTCTCTAATTCAAGGCGAGATTTTTCTAGTCGTGTCCTTTTCTCTCTCTATTAACTCACGTCTCTGCTTATCCTCAGAATTCTCTATTCCTTGCTCTTTCCTCTAGTTCTTATTTAACCTGTTCTAGTATCGTAGTTGTTCCTCACGTATTTCCCTAGCTCTTATCCTCACGATCAATCTATCACGCTCCTTTTGGTCTTTTTTTTTTTTTTTTTTTTTTTACCACCGGGTTTGACAAGGTTGAGGATCCTAATTTATGACAAGCTATTTAAGGTAAAGGGAATTCCTATACTTTATTGGCAAGCTAAGAGTCTGTTACCTACACAGCTCATTTGAAAGCATTTTTATTGTTATGAGACATACAAGTAGGGCAATAGGATGACGTTGAAAGCCATCTGTGGGCCAGCCATTTCATTTGATCAACTGACTTTATCTCGTTGACATAATTATGCTGTTCAAAATCGTGTTTCCATACTTGAGTCATTCCTGGGTATGTATGATCTCAGATGGGGAGTGATGTCTGGGAGAAGGGAAAGCCAGAGTGAGTTGCAGCTTTCTGCCGTCTTGTGCAATAAAAGCTTGTTTCCGCTGTCCTCGAAGTGATCAAACAGTGTGGTATTTTGACAATTATTGGCCTTGTACATCACAGTAATGGCCACACATCCTCCTCCTATGTAGACGGCTCTGTGAAATGACAGATCTATCCCAGGCTGGGTTCCAGGCGAGAGATGATACGTCTTGCTTGTTATTCTCTTCTTGTCAAGCCAGTCGCAGATGAGAGGGGTGGGCAGGCCAAACCAAGAAAGTGGAGCATACTGAAGGTTGCGAGGTACTTTGCCTCGTACAGGATCTTGCAAACCCCTATGTCATCTCGCAGATGGGAGATACGGCGAAAAAGTGCAGGTAAGCTTCCTGGCGGCTTGTTTGCAAGAAATAACAACATGGTTCTTCAGGTTAGTTTGGAGTCAAATTTCACCTCAAGGATATCAACTTCTTCTCCAGGTGCAGAACCTCCCATTCATCCTTATACTGCCCAGATTCCATCATGGTGCCTGGACGCTCTTCTTTGCGTTTTCTCCGGTGCTAATGTTACTTGCATCTATTTCCCACGCTGATACAGCTCTCATCTGGTGATTGTTGTAGCTTGAGCAGCTGGCATTTCTTCTCTTGGATAAGTGAATGTAGAGGTACAGTCGTCTGTTTGGCATGCTTCTTTTAACTGTTCTTTCTCGGGATTTCTCTTCAATTCTCTCTCTCTCCATATTCTCTTCTCTTTCCCTTTTAACTTTCTTTCTTCTCTCTCTTTCAGTCTTTCTTGGATCTTAGATATGAAGATTCTAAATTTTTTGTTGCTTGGTCTAACTTAGTTCCAGCATTATCAAAGCTGTTATTTCATCCATACTTGCAAGGATACTAAACTATGAGGGAAAATGAACTGGGTATTAACGAAAACCGAGGGTTCATTCTGCTCCGCTCAACAGTAAATAACTAGGCGGCTCGCTCTGCTTCAATTACTCTCAATATGTATTTAATGAAAAAAACGACGAGGTTCTATGCCGGCTCGAGCAAACAGCAAGTAGAATGGGGTCACTTGAACCATCCAACTTCTCACCAACAAATCAAGAGAGTGTACCTCATGACGGTTCCCTTCTTTGATATAATAAAAGAGCTAATGAAATAACTCCCCCAAATATGAAAAATAACACAATAAAAAATATGTCATGGAAAATCTCGGTATGTGTCCCTAGAGTCTAAATCCTTCGGGAATGTCGCCCCCCGCCCGCAGCACCTAAGCTCACAAGGAAAGGTGGCCAGAAGAACTAACTATTATATCCCCCCCCCCCACCGCTGACTTGAACTTACAAAAATTCGCCCCACCACCGCACACATCAACACATCACCACCAACGCCCCCATTTAAATACAGTTACCGTTAGGCCCTACATCGAGAATGATTACTCATGGGCTGGTGGTAACCGTCTGTGTATGGGCAGCGTTGATGTTCCAATGGTAGGATTTGAGATGTGTTTGAATCTTGATTCAGTCGAGTTGAACCCCTCCGTCCCCCCCAACGGTGCCCACTTGTGAAGGCTTACTCCAGCTATGTCTGTAATAACTTCTGACAGTATTTTCCAAACGAGGGCTCTCAGGAATATAATGAATAGAAACGAAATAATAATTAACAAGATAGAAACACTTTATTATTTATGAAAGCAAACATAAAATCATAAAACATGACAGGTACATCCTATTTGAAGAAAAGAAATGATAAAATAACATTTGAATCAACGCTAATATATAATGGGGTGTTGGTGTGGTGGACACTTCGTGTTGTTGGAAATCTTTAGCCGTTGCTGATGTGGTCGGGGGGGGGGTCGCAGGATGTTGGTGACAACCACCGGCTAGTTTCTTCACAGAATATCGCCAGTGGTATTTCTATCCCGTGAAGGAAAGCAGATTCTTTACCGCTGCCAATGCTGTGGGGTTATGTCCTGCAATTTCATACAGGTGACAGGTAATTAAATCTAAATGGGGACGTTGAGATAGGCTCAGTTAGTCCTTCACGCACATTAGTTCTTCTGTTGATTTGACAGGTGCAACCCTTCGCCGAAACTGGAAGCATCAATCACTAGAGTATGTGTTGGGACTGTGTTGAGTCGAGTGATTTTACTGTTTGACAGAGCCAACACAGTTAACATGGTGGGTCTAATATACTCTTCACAAGCTCGCGGATGATAATATCCTCTATACTAATTATAACTAAAGCAGACGTATGCCCCAACCGTAAATTTTCAATATATTGTTGATAAAAAAAAAAACCCAACACCTCAAAGACATAACAACCTCTTCCCCCGGCGCCCCCCGGTGTAAGCAAAAGAATGTAAAGCGGGTGGCGCGCTCATGACTAATGACAGAGGAAATGTTTATTTTAGTGCCAGGAATGTCTGTCGTGTTTATTGGGCCCTGTTGGAACTTTGTCATCTTTTGAAATTTGTGTGGAATTGGCAAAAATTGCCAATTTCGGACCACTTTACTGATGGATGTGGTCACACACAATCGCCCGCCAAGGGATGCTTTTATGTATATTCAATAGAAAAAATGGAGCACAGATCTAGGCAATCGTTATGATTTTTTGTCGACAAGGTAAGTCGTGAATTGGGAGAAGAGGGAAACCGCACGCGCACGATGGACGGTAATATCGTCGAGAGCCGCTAACTTCGCGCGAGCAAAATTCATAGGTTTTCCTATCAAAATTCATACTTTTGGTGTTCATAATGATCTAGGAAAATGATTCTCTATCATTTCATAAGTTTTTTTTTTTTTTTTCACAACATTTTCACCCTGCGAACAAAGTTTAGGAGAGGCTGCTGACCTGAAGTGTTTTTATATTATTATTATATAAAAAATAACATAATTAAAACCAATACCCCCCCCCCCCCACCCCCCCCCCCCCCAACCCGACACTTCGATTCCCCCAAGTATTTTCTTTACAAAGATAAACCTCCCCCCATGGTGCGAAAATGCAAGGTCGGCAGCGGTACGCATGCTAAAACGTAGATCTACGTTTTGGACAGTTTTAAAGGGCTAATAAATGAGATGAAAGAGGGGAAGGTAATAAGGCCATTGGCAGAGAGCATTATATATAGTTCCTTTCTTAAAGGGAAGTGGGGACAAAACAAGATTGTAAAAATTATAGGGAGAAATAAGTTTAGAGATATGCCAGGAAAAGAGTGTGTAGGGTTTTATTGAAAGAATTAGAGGTAAGACAGAGAGTAGGATCGCGCTCGCATGAGCTAAGGAGGACATTAGAAGTGGGTAGGGTGAAAATGTGTAGTATAAAGTCGTTTACATTAAAAGCTATATGTGAACAGTATTTAGATAATAGGTAGAGGGCAGTTTTCATTGCATTTATGGATTTAGGAAAAGCATATGGTCGTGGATAGGGCCGCACAGTGTGGCAGATGTTGCAAGTATATGGAATAGGGTAGTACGTTACTAAATGCTGTAAAGAGTTTTTTTGAGGATAGTGCGGTCCAGGTTAGGGTTTAGGGTGTGTAGAAGAGAGTGCGCTAGCAATACTCCCCGATAAAAGTAGGTCTTAGGAACAGGGATGTGAAATGTTCTCGCATGGTTGTTTGTTTAGATATTTATAGATGGGGTTAGAGAGAAAAGAAGTAAATGCTAGGGGGTTCGGGAGGGGGGTGGATTTAATTACGGGATATTCAAATATCAAAATGGGAGTGACACAGTTACTTTTTGCTGATGATTACTGTGCTTATGGAGATTCTAAACCAAATTTGCAACGGTTAGTGATGAATTTGGGAGGATGTGTAAAGGTAAGAAAGTTGAAAAGTAAGCATAGATGAGAGTAAGGTCGATGAGGGGTATCAAATGATTTGGATATAAGAAAAAATGGAATATCAATTTGGATGAGGGGAGTTATGGAAGAAGTGAATGTTTTCAGATATTTTGGGAGTTGTTTGTTGTCAGCGGATGGTTTGTGAATGATGAAGGTTAACTTAGAATTGATGAAGGAAAAAAGGTATGAGTGGTGCGTTGAGTGTATTCGTGGTTGAGAAAAAAAGTACCTGTGGAGGCCAAAAAGGGAGAATGCATGAAAAGTTGTAGCTCGTACAACTCTCTTATATGGGTTGTGAAGACTTTTGAGTTTGTAAATGTGCAACGAGGCGGTGGTTGGAAAAGGCCGTGGAAAATGTCTGTCTAAAGGCAATGTGTGGATGTAATATTTATGCAGAAAATTTGCCGTGTGGAATTAGAAGTGTTCAAGTTTAATAAGTATTTACGTCAGAGGGACTGAAGAGGGGTTGTTGATGTGTTTGGTCATTAGAGAGAATGGATTCAAAGTAGAATGACATGGAGAGCATGCATAAATCTGTAGGGGAAGGAAGCTGAAGGGAGGTAGCGGAAGGAGGTATCTGGCGATTTAGTCCTCGAAAAGGTTGGAGGGAAGGGGTTAATTAAGAGGTTTTGTTGGCAAGGGGACTTGGATTCCAGCAAGTGTGGGTTCAAGTGAGTGCAAAGTTAGATAGAATGTGAATGGAGACAACTTGTTTTGGGCCTTGACGAGCTGAGTGGTGAGAGCAGGGTAATATTTAGTGAAGGATTCAGGGAAATCGGTTTTTTTTTTATTAGCGGACTTGAGCAAGAGTACTGGCAGTGTGGAGGTGAAATGGATTAATCTGATTTACATTTTTCCTTATCTGGGGGCCTCTGCAAAAACAGTGATTATGTATGAGTGAGGTGAAAGTGTTGAATGATGATGAAAGTATTTTCTTTTTGGTGATTTTTTTTTCTTTTTTGGGTCACCCTGCCTTGGTGGGAGATGGCAGACTTGAAGAAAAAAAAAAAGGTGGAAATGTCCTAGGTAGTAGATTGGTAGAAAGCAACCACCCAGGGAGGTGCTACCTCCTGCCAAGTGAGTAGTGTGAAACAGAAACCTGTAATTGTTTTACGTCATTGTAGGATTGCTGGTGTCTTGTTTTCTGTCTCATTGTTACGACTTATTCTTTACCGTAACAATAGGGGTATAATTATTTCTCCAATTTCAAGTTAGTTTTATTTATTACCAATCATTAAGTTTTATTGGTATCTGGTTAGTGAATTAGAATAACCATTTACAATTATAAATGGAATAATGCTGTACAACAAGGAAAATAATCTTATGTTCAAATTCTTATTAACCAAGTATAATACAATAATTTCAATGAATAGTCAAAGTGGGAATTGAGAATCTACTAGTCCCCACCATTCAACGTTTCTAGAGAGGTCTGGGGTAACAGAATAGTTGTCTTTCATAAGTGAAATAAATTACCAGACTTAGGAAATTAATAGCAAAGGCAAGACAATGGACTTGATTTAAAGTTCTAGATTGAGCTAAGAGCTCTGGGTTGAAGACCCGATCAGAGTCAGAACTAGGAGCTGACTGACTTGCTCAAATACTCCATGGTCTGATGTCAGCTCGGTCAGAAGGCGACGCGTGGCATCAATTCTGGAACCACCATTCGGTCCCTACAGTAGTGGTTACACATTTGTATTAACTGAACTATTATAATACAATAATACTTAATGAATAACAGACATCTTATTGAGTACAACCTTGCTCGAGAGAACCTTTTATGATTTATACCATACCCGATATAATATACAGTCGAACCTACTTTATCTAGCTAGTATTAAAGTGGTTCGCAATGTATTATTACAGAACTTATTTTAACCAGGCCTTTTTATTTTTGTATAAATGGAACATAAAGGAGGGGTGCGTAACACTCATAAACGTGCAAGGTTTCAGGTACATCTTGCTAATTCTGCTTACACTTAGGTCACACTACACATGCATGTACAAGCACATATATACAAACCCCTTTGGGTTTTCTTTTTATTTTCTTGTTTGTTCCTGTTTATTTTCACATATCTCCATGGGAAAGTGGACCAGAATTCTTCCTCCATAAGCCATGTGTGTCATGAGAGGCGACTTAAATGCTAGGAGCAAGGGGTTAGTAACCCCTTCTCCTTTATATATTACTAAATTTAAAAGGAGAAATTTTAATTTTTCCTTCTGGGCCACCCTGCCTCGGTGGAATACGACCGGTTTGTTGAAAGAAGTTATAAATGTCCTTGGTAGTAGATTGGTGGACAGCAACCACCCAGGGAGGTACTACCATCCTGCCAAGTGTGAGAGAAATGGAAACCTATATTTTTTTATGATGGTAGGCTTACTGGTGTCTTCATTTTGTCTCATAAACCTGCAGGATACACTTAGGTCACACTACACGTACATGGACAAGCATATATATTTACACACCCATCTGGGTTTTCTTCTATTTGCTTAAGTTCTTGTTCTTTATTTCCTCTTATCTCCATGGGGAAGTGGAAAAGGATTCATCTGTAAGTCATGCATGTCGTAGGAGGCAACTGAAATGCCAGGAGCAAGGGGCTGGTAACCCCTTCCCATGTATAAATTGCCAAAAAAAAAATATATATAAATGTATCTTAATAATACAGCAATAGTTGCTACTGACAGTACCAAAGTAAACCCAGTGAGAATTGGAAGCACCAAGGAAAAATCATCTTCTTTTATGGCAGCCATAATGGACAATGGGTTGACATCTCTTCCCACACTTACCTTGAATATCATCACTGATTATTGTTTCACTTATTTCTAATTTCTATTGCTTTTATATAATGTCTTTGAGAGAGAAAGTAAAAAAAAAAGACAGTGCTTACAAGCAGAATTGAAGTGCTAGGAATTATTATAGATATTGGCTACACACACAAGCAAGTGTTTAGTGTGCCTTTATCTTAGGCATTTTTTTTTATAAATTGTAAAAAAAGATAATCCATATGTGGATAGAGAACCTTATGCCTATCCGTCTTGGTAGTTGCCACCTTACTCTCCCCCAACCCCTTCTTCACCTTTCATTCCCAGAGCTCCAATTACCTCTCCAAACCCTGCCACTTGTCCCCCTCTTCCTGCTGCCTTCCTTCCCTACCTCTTCTCACTTCACCACTATTATTCAGTGTTGGTAATGCAGCAGTTTTTCTGGAAAGACTAATTCGTATTTTGTTTTACTCAGATTGGCCAATATTTTGACAAGTTATATGTCACTCACAGCTATCATACACTGTGGTCATATCTGCCTTATCATTCATAATTGGTTCAGACTCCCAAAATGTGTTACAAGCTATACAGACATTAGATTTACCTCATCCCATTTTCTTCAATAGACAACTTTAGTTATGTAGTATTTTTAACTTTCTTTTCTTTTTGTGTCCTTGGATGTTCAAGCGGTGAACAAACAGACTCAGCCAGTTAATCACAACTTCCCAGTTTTCCACAACAACATTAGCCAGAATTGTTTTCTATCAAGTCATGTTTAGACTTCTGGTCATCTTCCCACTGCTATCAGGTTTGGGAAATGCATTCTCACACTTATGAATTGGAGACACACGTCTTGCTTGAAGATACCACACAGAGAAATGACCACACTGCTCTGTTGGGACTGTCAGGTCATACTGTAACTTCACCATAGCTTAATAGATTTCTTGTCTATCATTGGACATGCAGGGCACACTTCTGATGTCTTTAACACCTTAACACTCCAACCTTGTTGAAAGTCCCTCCTTTGACACAGACTTCAACTTTTCAGTGGGAACTAACATATTGCACCAGCTGTGATTTAAATTTTACTCTTGCACTAGCCCTCGTGTGCACTAATCCCTACCATTTGTACACCGTCCTGCCCTAACTTTTACACATTCCCACCCTCGCACATCTCTACATGCAGTACTGTATAGCCCATATGGATTTAGCCTTAAAATGATTATATTATTGTTATTCACCCTATTAAATTCTTCATGATTATTTTTTGCTGTTTTAACTGATGCTGGTTGTTTTAACTTGGTGTGTTATTATTTGTGATGTTTGTTTTATTCAGGTTAGTAGTTTTTATTGTTTAATTTTATCTTGGTTCTTGTGTGTTGTATTTATATTTTGTCAAGAATGCTAAATAATATATGGTCATGGTGCTTCTCCAGTTATAAATCCTCCACCTCCCTCATCCCATTCTTCTACCTTCCTTCCTCACCCCACTCTGCTACCTTCCTCCTTCCACCCTCTTGCCACCTCCCCTCTTCAAGACTTCACCATTTCCTCTGTCACCTAAGATGGCATGTCCAATACTCTGAAAACATTTTAAAACATATTGTATTCGTAGCTCATCTTTAGAATTGTTGTTGTTCATTTTTTAGATAAAAATGCCTCTTCAGTGTCTCATAAAAGGATAGACCAGGTATTTTTTTAAAAATTAGAAATATTAAGACACCATAATCAACATTTTTAGTTTGTTTTTGTCACTCATTGAAAACAAAGCATTGTCATGTGCAGTAATTGCTATACAATATCTCATTATCTTCACAGGTTTGCAAGCAATACTGAGATGACAAATTCAGGAGAAACTGTACGTCATAATGGCTGCAATAGATTTTTTTTTAATATTTGGCTTCCCAGGCCAAAAGATGAAAGATAGATACCGTCGTATTCCCATTATGACATTTTGTTACTTCTGAATGTTGTGAATGAAGGGATGACTTCAAGATTCTGCAAGACCACTACCCCCTCTAAAGAATAATTTCCTGTTTAGCACCTGCAACTGTTAATGTATATTCATGGGTGTAGCTTATAGAAAAGGAATGTTGCCATAGAAAAGTACTATAATGAAAAGATGTACAGTACAAAGATCTTGTACCATTTACCACTTTGAAATTTTGATATTGTAAATAAAGCAGGTAATGTGTTACTGTAACTATTCATCTGATTGTTAGGCTACCACTTATGGCTGCAATAGCAGGTGTACAATGATATGTATTTGTAATCCATGATGCATGGGCTCAACTTTGTGGATGGATAGGCTGGATATGTCATCATTTATGTTGTCCACAGCTACTCGCATCAATATTTAAGGCCTTGGATTAAGGCAGTCCTTTCTTCTTTAGGATATCCTAATAGAATGTATTGGATATCCTTTTATTTTTCTTTAGTTTTCATGGATATACAACATTGTGTTAACTGCCAATCTTGGAATATTTAAATCTATCATTAATATGTAAAAAATTCTGTATTGGCTCTTTCTTTTTATGTTCCTTTTATTTAACAAAAATTTGTAGTTCTCCAAGTAAGGAGTTAAAGCAATATCAGTAATAAAATTATACAGTTACAGTAGTCATTTCATAAATTACATTTTTGAGAATAAATTGTGAATTAGGAACAAGTATATATTGTAATGTGTTAACCATTTCTTTTTACATTTCTTTGGCAGTATCACGTAGTGCAGTATTTCATAATTCATCTTTTGACAAAGTGACTTAAAAAAGAGAGTGCATAGTCATCACTACACCATTAAAAGGAGAATTTTATTTGGGTATCATTTGAAAGGATGTTAATCTAATGGTGTTAGTGTACTTCAGTTGTGTTAATGTGGGTTATTGTACCCATAACAACGGGACAGATCACCCTCAAATGTGGTGAACTCTTATGTGTATTCTTATAATTAACTGCTTTTAAGAGCAGACATATTGACTAAGGAACCTGAGAAGTTCATTTACATTTGTTATGGTATGTGCTTTGTTCCAGCATTCTAGAGATAGCCCATATGATTATTGTATGTTAATCATCAGGCTAATTCATTCTTAATTGTCAAAATAACTTCATAATGAAATTTTGTTTTACATTCTTTTTATATTAGGCACTTTAGCCATAAGTTTGTTTACTTGGAATGTAGCAAAAAACTAAAATAAACAGAAATGTAGTCTTACTGGTTTGAAAATACCTAACATCTTCCAAGTCATTCTACTTTGTTCCGTTCTCTCTAAATGACCAAACCACCTCAACAGCCTCTCTTCAGCTCCTCGCCTAATTTCCACACTATGAATTCTCTGCATAATATTTACACCACATATTACCCTTAAACATGACATCTCCACTGCCTCCAGCTGCCTCCTCACTGCAGCATTTACAACCCACGCTTCACACCTATAGAGAGTGTTCGTACCACTATACTCTCGTACATTCCCTTCTTTGCATCCATGGATAATGTTCTTTGTCTCCACAGATACCTCAGTGCATCACTCACCTTTTTTCCTTCATCAGTTCTGTGGTTTACCTCATCCTTCATAAATCCATCTGCTGACAAGTCAACTCCCAAATATCTGAAAGCATTCATTTCTTCCTCAATGTGTTATCCAATTTTCCTTTATCTAAATTTTTGATACCCTCATCACCTTACTCTTTTCTATGTTCACTTTCAACTTTCTACACCCTCAAAAACTGTCCACTAACCTCTGCAACAAAAAAAATATGGGTTTGACCTGTTGACATTGGGAGCCCCAGCCATGGATCTCAGTGTGACTGTACTTCCAGCATTTATATTATTGACCAATGCTGAGTAATCTGCTAGGTCTTTGAAACTCAACACTACCTGTGTACCATCGATTATCTAGAACTGCATGAAGCTCCTATCATGTGCTTTTAACATTCTATGGAGAGGGAGCATGGACACGAGGGTCATCTCACAGCTGCTAAAAACAACAGACATAGCCCCTACTCCGTGAAAGGGACAGTAAAGTAATAGCAAAGAACTACAGACTGACAGCACTAACATCCCATATAATAATCTTTGAAAGGATTCTAAATAGCAAGATCCCCACTCATCTAGATACCCATCAGTTACACAACCCAGGGTAACATGGGTTTAGAGCAGGTCGCTCCTGCCGGTCCCAACTACTGGGCCACTATGACAAGGTCCTGGATGCTCTAGAAGACAAAACAAAATGCAGATGTATACACAGACTTTGCAATAGACTTTGACAAGTGTGACCATGGTGTAACAGCTCACAAAATGCATGATAAAGGAATAACAGGAAAAGTTGGTAAATGGATCTATAATTTCGTAACAAATAGAACACACAGTAGTTAACAGAGTAAAGTCTGAGGCAGCTACTGTGAAAAGGTCTTTTCCCACAAGGCACAGTACTCGCTCCCATCCTGTTCCTCATATCTGACATAGACAGGGATGTAGGCCACAGCACCGTGTCTTCCTTTGCAGACAACACCCGAATTTGCATGACAGTGTCCTTTATTGAAGACACTGCAAGACTCCAGGCAGACATCAACCAAATCTTTAAATAGGCTGCAGAAAACAATATGAAGTTCAATGATGAGAAATTTTAATTACTCAGATGTGGAAAACATGAGGAAATCAAAACTATATCGGAGTATAAAACAAATTCCAACCACACAATAGTGAAAAACTACTGTAAAAGACCTGTGAGTGATGTCAGAGGATTTCGCTTTCAAAGACCATAACATCATATAAATTGCATCCACTAGAAAAATGACAAGACGGATAATGAGAACCTTCAAAACTAGGGATGCCAAGCCTATGATGACACTCTTCAGGTCTCTTGTTTTATTTAGATTGGCCCCTCAAGGAAGGTTCCTTGATGTTGGTGAGGGGTTCTTGATTTAGGGAATTGGATCTGTGCTCCAGTTCCCCGAATTAAGCCTGAATGCCTTCCACATCCCCCCCCAGGCGCTGTATAATCCTCCGGGTTTAGCGCTTCCCCCTTGATTATAATAAATAATATTTAGGTTGGAATATTGCTGCACACTAACAGTGCCTTTCAAGGCAGGTGAAATTGCAGACCTAGAAAATATAGAGAGAACCTTCACAGCACACACAATTGCGATAAAACACTTAAATTACTGGGAATGTTTGAAGTTCCTCGACCCGTACTCTCTGGAATGCAGGCGGGAGAGAGACATGATTATACGTATACACTTGGAAAATCCTAGAGGGATTAGTACCAAATTTGCACACAAAAACCACTCCCTATGAAAACAAAAGACTTGGCAGACAATGCAACATTCCCCCACTGAAAAGCATGGGTGTCACTAGCACATTAAGATTATTATTATAATCAAGGGGGAAGCGCTAAACCCGGAGGATTATACAGCGCCTGGGGGGGGGGATGTGGAAGGCATTCAGGCTTAATTCGGGGAACTGGAGCACAGATCAAATTCCCTAAATCAAGAGCCCCTCACCAACATCAAGGAACCTTCCTTGAGGGGTAGCACATTAAGAGACAACACAATAAGTGTCAGGGGCCCAAGACTGTTCAACTGCCTCCCAGCATACATAATGGGAATTACCAACAGACCCCTGGCTGTCTTCAAGCAGGCACTGGACAAGCACCTAAAGTCGGTACCTGACCAGCCGGACTGTGGTTCGTACGTTGGATTGCGTGCAGCTAGCAATAACAGCCTGGTTGATCAGACCCTAATCCACCATGAGGCCTGGTCACAGACCAGGCCGCGGGGGCGTTGACCCCCAGAACTCTCTCCAGGTAAACTCCAGACCTAGTATTCTTCTGGTGATCTACAATACTTGGCCAGGTGGCCAAAGCACCAGCAATGTGACTCAATGTGACCGCGGGTTCAATCCCGGCCGGGGGTATGGTTCACCAGCAATGTCTGCATTGTGAAAGTTAAGACACTTGTGCAACATCTGGTTATCTTTATTGTAAACGTTTTGCCATCCAGTGGCTTTATCAATACAAATTCTTGGACATAATTAGAAAACAGAAGAACTATATACAAAAGATGAGGTAATCAGTCCCTCAGCCTTGGAGGTGGTGTTTACAACACAGTGGTTGTAGAGATTCTGAAGCACAGGTAAGGAGACTGGCGCTTATATAGGCGTCAGTGAAGAGAGATGTAGCAGACGAGGGCATAGTCACTGGTAGGCGGGATTCCCCAGTGGAAGTAGGTCCTTCCCAAATTGATGGGCTAGTTGTAGAAGTTGTGAAGAAGGTCATGTAGATGTCCTCTGAATCAAGATACCATGATGTTGCAGTGCCTAACAAGTTGTGCAAGACAGGATGTCTTAACTTTCATCCTGTCTTGCACAACTTGTTAGGCACTGCAACATCATGGTATCTTGATTCAGAGGACATCTACATGACCTTCTTCACGACTTCTACAACTAGCCCATCAATTTGGGAAGGACCTACTTCCACTGGGAAATCCCGCCTACCAGTGACTATGCCCTCGTCTGCTACATGTCTCTCTTCACTGATGCCTATATAAGCGCCAGTCTCCTTACCTGTGCTTCAGAATCTCTACAACCACTGTGTTGTAAACACCACCTCCAAGGCTGAGGGACTGATTACCTCATCTTTTGTATATAGTTCTTCTGTTTTCTAATTATGTCCAAGAATTTGTATTGATAAAGCCACTGGATGGCAAAACGTTTACAATAAAGATAACCAGATGTTGCACAAGTGTCTTAACTTTCATCTTGTCAGTATTGTATACCTGTCTTGCACAATGTCTGCATTATTGAAGTGCAGGGAGAAGCTCCCACACCTGTATGCATTGGCCTGCTACATATTATTATAATCAAAAAGAAGCGCTAAACCACAAGGGCTATACAGCAGGCCTGCTACATAAATGGAAGCTGGAAGTCAAATTCATTCATTAGATTATTATTATTATAATTATAATCAAGGGGGAAGCGCTAAACCCGGAGGATTATACAGCGCCTGGGGGGGGGGATGTGGAAGGCATTCAGGCTTAATTCGGGGAACTGGAGCACAGATCCAATTCCCTAAATCAAGAGCCCCTCACCAACATCAAGGAACCTTCCTTAAGGGGAGATTCATTCATTAGAGATTCGCCGGTACTTCCGGCCCGGGTCTTCTCCATATGGTGACCCGGCTTGGAAGTCAAAGGTTAGCTTAGCCATGTTGCTAGGATAATGTGTCCAACCCCGGGCAGTGTGGACATAAGTTTCCATTTTGGTAACTGGAAGGTTTTGGAGCTGAGGCTGCTAGAGTGTCCGAGCAGGATTAATTCTTGTTAGACAATAGTATGCAGGATGAGGGCAGTACCACAGCTAGAATTGAGAAAGTAATGTCTGTATATTGCTGTATGACCCTTGTCAGTCTAGCACTTTCTCTGATAATAATAATAATAATGTCTGTATATTGTGTCAGGGGTGTCACAATAGTGGAGGAGGGAAAGACTGTCAGCTTGCTCAGCATCCTTCACAGTGACAATGAGCATCCCACTCTTAGGGCATGAAACATGTTTTGACATCCATGCCTCATGGTTATTAGGTGTTATTTGTGAAGAGGTGGTTTCCAGGTAGCACGTTTCTTAGGGCTGGAGTAAGAAGGAATGTCTATAATATCTGGAGAGTCAAGTACATGTTGAAGTTGTTTGGATGTTGGCACTAAAGCAATTATCATCATCATGACATGCTCATGCACTCTGTCCCAGGCCCAGACTCATAGAACTCTGTGTTCACCAGGAACTGCAAGAAGCCTGCCACATGCCTTCAGCATTCTATGGAGAAGGAGCATGAACACGGGGTCATCCCACACTCATTAAAAACAACAGACCGATAGCACTAACATCCCTTATCATAAAAAATGTTTGAAAGGGTTCTGTGAAGCAAGATCACTAACCACCTAGATACCCATCAATTACACAACCCAGGGCAACATGGGTTTAGAGCAGGTTTCTCCTGCCTGTCCCAGCTACTGGACCACTAGGACAAGGTCCTGGATGCTATAGAGGATAAACAAAATGCAGATGTAGTATACCAGACTTGGCAAAAGCCTTTGACAAGTGTGGCCACAGTGTAATAGCGCACAAAATGTGTGATAAAGGAATAACAGGAAAAGTTGGTAGATGGATCTATAACTTCCTGACAAATATAACACAAAGAGTAATAGTAAACAGAGTAAAGTCTGAGGCAGCTACAGTGATAAGCTCTGTTCCACAAGGCACAGTACTCACTCCCATCCTATTCCTCATCCTCATATCTAACATAGAGATGTAAGCCATAGCTCTGTGTCT
Source organism: Cherax quadricarinatus (assembly GCF_026875155.1). NCBI lineage: Eukaryota > Metazoa > Arthropoda > Malacostraca > Decapoda > Parastacidae > Cherax > Cherax quadricarinatus. The sequence continues at coordinate 11,333,649 of NC_069404.1, read as the reverse complement.
TCCTTTGAGAATGACACCTGAACTGCCATGACAGTGTCTTCCATTGAAGACACTGCAAGATTCCATTTGGACATCAACCAAATCTTTAAATGGGCCACTCAAAACAATATGAAGTTCAACGATGAGAAATTTCAACTATTCAAATACGGAAAACTTGAGGAAATTAAAACTGTATCAGGGTCTGTACAACAAATTCTAACCATACAAGAGAGTGAAAAAGTAATGAGAAGGACCTGGGAGTGATAATGTCAGAGGATCTCACCTTCAAAGACCACAACAATTTATCTACTACATCTGCTAGGAAAATGATAGGATGGATAGTGAGAACCTTCAAAACTAGGGACACCAAGCCCATGATGATTCTCTTCAAATCACTTGTTCTATCTAGGCAACGAAGGCGAAATTGCTGACCTGGAGTGTACAAAGAACTTTCACGACACACACAAGTACAATAAGGCACCTGAATTACTGGGAATGGTTGAAGTCCCTTGATTTGTATTCCCTGGAATGCAGGCAAGAGAGATACATGATAATATACACTTGGAAAATCCTAGAGGGATTAGTACCAAACTTGCACACAAAAATCACTTCCTATGAAAGCAAAAGATTTAGCAGGAGATGCAACATTCCCTCAATGAAAAGCAGAGGCGCCACGAGTACACTGAGAGACAACACAGTAAGTGTCAGGGGCCCAAGACTGTTCAACTGCCTCCCAGAATCCATAAGGGGGGTTACCAATAGACACCTGGCTGTCTTCAAGAAGGCACTGGACAGGCACCTAAAGTCAGTACTTGACCAGCCGGCTGTAGTTCGTATGTCATTTTGCGTGTGGCCAGCAGTAACAGCCTGGATGATCAGACCCTGATCCACCACAAGGCTTGGTCTCAGACCGAGCCTTGGGGGCATTGACCCCCAAAACCCTCTCCAGGTATACTCCGGGTATGGGGGAGCGCTAAACCCAGAGAGATTATATGGCGCCAGAGGGAGGGGGGGATTGGAAGGCATTCAGGTTTAATTCAGGGAATTGGAACACAGACCCAATTCCCTAGATTAAGAGCCCTTTACCAGCACATTGAAGCAATTTGTTTTGTGATGTGTAAATGATTCGAAAGTTGACGCACTGTCATCAGAGAAGCTCAAAGCATATTCAAAGTAGAGTGAAGGTTATAGATATCAAAAGTGTCAGCCGGAACACGGTACCTGAATCAGGGTGTTGTCCTAATGAGGTAACTGGGTTTGAAGAAAGGTCCATTGATGTGCCAGGGTCAATTAAGGTGTCATGGGGTAAGGGGCCCCAGGATGAGGCAAACCATGAAATCTACTTTTCATTTATGAATTAAAGTTTTTCTTTCTTTTTATTATTTTGTTGTTAAAAGAGGAAGAGGGATATTATTATAATCAAAAAGAAGCGCTAAGCCACAAGGGCTATACAGCGCTGCAGGGTAGGGAAGGAAGCGAGGGTATTGGATGGCAGAAGGGAGGAGGGATGATCAGCAGGTTACAGAAAACAGCGGGGCAGGGGATAGTACGGGGGTAGAGGGTAGCAAGAGATTGAAGTAGAAAGGGCTGAAGGTATCAGAATTTGTGAAGTAAGTCAGTTGTTGTCAAAAAGTCAATGAGAGAGTCTGGATGAAAGGTGGGTCCATCAGCGAGAAGGGAAGGTAAAGAGAGAGCAGCAGAGCGAAGACGACGACGGAGGTAAATTCTGCATGCTCGTTGATAAAGTGGGCAGTCCAAGAGAATGTGGCTGACTGATAATGGAACTTGGCAATTCTCACAGAGAGGAGCAGGGCACCTCTCCATGAGATATCCACGAGTAAGACGAGTATGGCCAATGCGAAGACCTCGACACTGGTGATAAGAAGACGGCCAGTAACCCATACTCGGTTTAATAGATTGAAGTTTGTTGCCGAGCATAGTAGACCAACGTTGTTGCCAACGGGTGTGAAGTTGGAAGATATTGCAGCAAAATAGTCCGTAAATGGAATACCTCTACATGAAACTGGTAGGTCATGTACTGCTGACCGCGCAGCAGTGTCTGCCTGTTCATTGCCCTGTACGTCAACATGACCAGGGACCCAACAAAAAACAATATCTTTATGCTTGGTAAAGATGCGGCATAGCCAAAGTTGGATACGGAGGACTAAGGGGTGAGGTGTATCAAATTTCTGTATAGCCTGTAAAGCACTAAGGGAGTCTGAGACAACCACAAATGATGACACAGGCATTGATGCAATACGGATAAGTGCTGTAAGGATGGCATACAATTCAGCAGTAAAAATACTAGCCGAAGATAGTAAATGCCCTTGTACGACGCTGTCCGGAAACACTGCTGCGAATCCTACGCCGTCAGAAGACTTAGAGCCATCTGTGTACACAGCAATGGCATGAGAATGAGAGTGAAAGTGGTCAAGAAAATGAGAGCGGGAAGCGACCGTAGACAGTTGGGCTTTGAGCAAGGGAGAGAGAAAGAAGAGACTCGAACAGCTGGAACTTCCCAGGGGGGTAGGGAAAAGTGAGATGCTACATGTACAAGAAAGGTGGTAATGAAGAGAAGACAAGAGCGAATGAAGGCGAAGAGAGAAGGGACAGAGTAAACAGGGGCGGCGAACAAATAAAGAATGTCCACTAATATCAGTGACCTTCTATAAATGGAAGGATTGCGGAGATCATGAGAGTGTACATAGTAGCGAAGGCAATGGGCATCACGGCGATCGGATAAGGATGGAAACGTTCGCTTCTGCATAGAGGCTCTCGACAGGGGAAGAGTGAAAAGCACCAAGGCATAAACGTAATCCTTGGGGGATGAATGGGTTAAGGCTAGAGAGAGTAGCAGGAGATGCCGCTGAATAGATCTGGTCACCATAATCAAGTTTCAATAAGATAAGGGTGGAATGTAGGCGAAGGAGGGTTCGACGATCAGCTCCCCATGAAAGATGAGCAAGGGTTTTAAGGAGGTTCAGCGGCTGTGGCAAGTTGCCTTCAGAGAGGTAATGTGAGGTTTCCAGGATAACCTACGATCAAAGAGGAGGCCCAGAAACTTGACTGTATCACATTCAGGGATACGGGAGCCATAGAGGTACAAAGGATGATTGGAGATGACAGAGCGTCTAGTGAAAGTAATTTGGTGGGTTTTTAGTGCTGGAAAATTTAAACCACGTGTGGTGGCCCAATTGGAAACACAGTCGACTGCATGCTGGAGAGAAACTGTAATAAGGTGACAGTCAGCGCCTGCACAGGCAATAGTGAAGTCATCAACATAGAGTGATGACCAAATATTTGATGGAAGACTAGAGGCCAAATCATTAATAGCAAGGAGAAAAAGTGTTGTGTTCAGAACACATCCCTGGGGGGACACCTTCAGCTTGGATAAAGTCCGGGGAGAGCACATTATTAACCCAAAACACGGAAATGCCTGTCAGTTAAAAAGTTCGTAAGGAAGGATGGTAGATTCCCACGAAGGCCTAAGGAGTGGGCTTGGGCTAAAATATTATACCTCCAAGTTGTGTATATGCCTTCTCAAGGTCAAAAAATATGGCAATAACCGAGTGGTTATTCGCAAAGGCATTACGAACATACGTATCCAAGCGTAGTAAGGGGTCTATGGTAGAACGTCCCTTACGAAAGCCATATTGACGAGTGGAGAGACTGTTGTGTGTTCTAAATACCACACTAAACGTCTATTTATAGGCGTTCCATCACTTTGCAAACTGCACTGGTAAGAGCAATGGGACGATAGTAGGAGGGGTTTTACGTCCCGTAGTGCCTGGTCTGCGGAAAGGGAGAACAATGGCGGATTTCCACAGATGTGGAAGAAAATCCTTGTGACCAAATAAGATTGTAAAGGCGTAATAGGACTGCAAGGGCTGACTGATGTAAATGTTTGTAGCATACGAATATGAATGTCGTCGGGCCCAGCTGCCGATGATCGGCAAGCTGAGAGTGTTGCCTCCAGTTCTTGAAGTGTAAAAGGCACATTATACTGTTCTTTTCTGAGAGAAGAAAAGTCCAAGGGTGCTAACTCTCTGGCAGGGCTTTGAGGAAAGAAAAGAGGGGCATAGATGGAGTCCCTGAGAAATACGGACCAGATGATTGCCAAATTTCATTGGCAACATCTAGTGGGTTTGCTATATCAACACCGGCAACCCGCAGAACAGGAGCCAGGTCAGGAGAATATTTACCACTCAGTTTTCGTACTTTTTTCCAGACTGCACTCATAGAGGAAGCAGAGGTGATGGTGGAGACAATCTCGCCAGCAAGTGCGTTTGGCGTCACGGATGACACGGCGAGCGATCGCACGCTTCTGTTTAAAATCAAGGAGTCGCTCTGTGGTTCTATTGTACCGGTACCTGCCCCATGCAGCGCGTTTCAAACGTACTGCACGAGCACAAGCAGGAGACAACCAAGGCACGCATTTCTGAGAATGCCTGCCTGAAGTTTGGGGTATAGAACGAGAAGCTGCAGATAAAACGGAGGACGAGAAGAGGTGTAAAAGCTCATCGATGGAGGACGAAGTAGGAACCTCTCTAAAAACAGTTAGGTGTGAGTAAAGGTTCCAATTTGCCTGATCAAATTGCCAGCGTGGGATGCGAAGAGGTGGTGAATATGAAGGGGAAGTAAGAATGATTGGGAAATGATCGCTGTCATGTAAGTCCGGAAGAACAGACCAAGTGAAGTCTAATACGGCGGAGGAAGAGCAGACTGAGAGATCGATGCAAGAGAGAGTGTGAGTCCGAGGATCAAAATGGGTGTGAGTACCTGTATTTAAAACATGGAGGGGGTGGGTGGCAAGAAAAGCCTCTAACTGAATGCCACGGGAATCACAGTGAGAACCCCCCCCAGAGGAAATGGAGGGCATTAAAATCACCAAGTAACAGAATCGGTGGTGGTAATGACGAAACGAGAGGCAATATCCGGAATAGATGATGCCCGAGAAGGAGAGAGACATAAAGAACAGAGCGTATACCACCTATGCAAGTGGATACGGGCTGCTGTGTAATGCAGCGAAGTATGAACAAATAGCTGATGGTACGGAATATCAGTGGGTAGAAGAAGGGCACTTTCATTAAAGGTCCCATCAGGAAAAGGATCTGAAGAATACAATAAATTATAGCCTGAGATGGGAGAGATAACAGCAGAGTGTAATTTTGGTTCCTGTAAGCAAACACCAACAGGGGAAAACTGGGAGAGTAACATCTGAAGCTCACCCCGATTACCCCTGAGGCCGCGTATATTCCACTGTAAATAGGCCATGATTGGCAATGATAAAGATACCTGAAATCCGCAGGTAAGGGTTCCTACGGACTAGAGGGGTTAGAAAAAGTCCACATGCGGAGGCAGTGGAAAACGTTCAGCAGCGAAGGAACGGTGCGCTGTGACAGAAAGGAGTTGCGCAGATGGAGTAGAGGAGAGAGGAAGGAGCGGAGGGTGGATCAGTGTCCATTGATGGTTTGGTCTCTGCAATATATTCAGAGATTGCTTCAAGTGTTTCAGAATTCAGAGACGTCGTATGGGAGACAATATTGGAAATGGTAGGGGGAGGATGAGTCAAGATTGGAACTGTAATGGACTGTACCAAGGTAGGGGGGGACGGAAGGGTGGAGGGACCCGGAGAAGCGTCGAAGGGGACAGAAGAGGCAGAAACCTGGGAGGTGGCTGAAGAGGAAGAAACTTGGGAGGGAACAGGGGAGGAAGGTACAGTACGAGGAGGAGGGTGAACCTCTACACTTGTAACAGAGCCAGTGAGAGGGGGAGAACCAGGTACAGAGACAGGGAAGGGAAAATGAGGAGGTGGAAGATGGGTAGGAGGTGTTAACGGACCTTTTTTTGACTTTTGAGAAGTAGAGGGACGATTGGGAGGAGGTGTCATACAAGATCTCGTCGCTACTGAGGCTTGTGAGAGAGAACACGAAGAAGCAAGATCAGACTGAGACGTGAAGTAGGACGTCTGAGCCGAGGACAGCAAAAGAATTAGCTACAGGAGTGACTATGGGAGAGGTAACCACACAGGTGGGTGCAGAAGATGGGATACAGAAGTGGGGGACGTTTTGAAACACGGGAATAAGAAACACGAGGTAGTCTCCCTTGGAGGCGGAGATGAGAAACTGCCATGGCATAAGGGAGACCTTCTGCCTCTTTGAGGTAACGGATTTCCCGCTCGTTTAAGTAGACTTGACAACGGCGAGAGTACGAAGGGTGAGCCTCATGACAATTAAGGCAAGAGGGAGGTCGACTGCAAGACGTATTAGAATGGTCATCGGCACCACAGACTGGGCATTCGGCGATAGATCTGCAATATTTCGCTGGATGGCCAAATCGCCAGCAATTTCTACACTGTTGCAGTGTAGGGATCACCTTTCGAACTTGTAGCCGATGTCCTGCTACATAAACTGAGGATGGGAGTTCACGGCTGTCAAAAGTTAAACGAGCCACATTGCTAGGGTATCGTCTCCGCCCGCGGGCAGGAAGAACGTAAGTGTCTACCTTGAGGATTGGGAGATCTTGGAGTTCCAGCTGTTCAAGAATGTCAGTGCCACATGTCTGGAAATTTTGTTGAACTATGGTATGGGGCAGAATGATGGTACCACTACAAGAATTGAGGGAATGATGCTTTTTCAATAGTTACAGGAACAGTATCGATATGGGAAAGACGAGAAAGCTCATGAGCCTGGGTAGCATTCTGTACGGTGACGATGTGCGTACCGCTCTTAAGAGCATGAAAAAGAAATATCTTTACCAACTGGCGTAGGAGTGCCTTGCCAATACTGTGGTCAGAAAGATAGGCAGTAGAGGAAGTCGGTCGTAAAGTGAAGAATTTAGTCCATTGTGCAGTCTGAAACTGAGCGTGGAAGGTAGTGAAGGACGTGTCGATCTTTTCTGAAGAAGAACGAGAAGGTGGAGAGTATCATCAGCAGGTTATTGTCGTTGTCGTTTAGGAGTGGGACCAGAGTTGGTCCGACGTGGAACGGGCCGGCGATTCGAAAATTGCCGCACCATAGAAGGAGAGGCCGGAAGCATAGTCAGAGGAGAGCGAAGGTCAGATAAATCGAAGGAGTCAGTTGAGGCCTCCGTACATGAAGCGGGTGAGGCAACAGCACCGGCAAGAGGTACAGAGGCATGAGGAGCGTCCAAAGAGTGGTCCAAAGACGAGGCGGGGTCAGAACGGGGTGCGGTATCAAGAAGGGGCCCGGGGGTAGCAGGTTCGTGGACTAGGGCTGTCATAGTTAAGTTACTTCTTTCTTTTTGTTTTTAAGAGAAAAAAAGAAAGAAGAAAAGAAAATAAAAATAAAAAAAATAAAAAAAAGGGGGGACCGGGGAGGGATAGTTCCTAGGAGGAATGAAAGGGCCAGAAATCTCCCTCCGCGCCCAAGAGGACCTCAGCACCGCAAGTAGCGCAGATGCAGCATGGAACCCGTGCCATACCCTACCCATCATGCCAGAAACCGGCAATCCGGGATAGCAATCTCACATCTGCCGAGCTACCTCGGTGGACAAAAGAGAGGGCGGCCGGAAATCCGCCACAAAGCATACCTCCTTCGGCCACCACCCCCGGAATCCGAAAGGTGGCTTCCAGAGATACACCCGTCGCCCGAGAGACACCCAAAGCCACCCTCTGGGATACCGGAGAGGGATCAGGACATCCCCAGGCAATCCAGATTCCACGGCAAACTACGCCACCGCCTAGAACCTCAACGGAATGGGATGGACCCCGGTACCCTTTCCCCTACCTAGGAACTAGCGTGCCTGTGGAAAAAAAAAAAAAAAAAAAAGGAAGGGCAAAAGGGAGGGGTGGGGAGGAGGAGGAAAGGAAAAAGGGGAGGATGGGATAGGGAACGGGGGATTGGGGGGTAATTAGGTTCGGTCTGAGGAAGTAGACCGACAGGTCTAATTCCTCAGACCAAGAGCCTCTTCACCACGCCAAGGAGCCCCCCTTGAAGAGGAGGAAGAGGGATAGCTTGGAGGAGAAACAAATAGAAACCATACATCCCCCTCCAAGTGCAAGAGCACCCTTGGTGCAACGTGTATTGTTGATGCTGCATGGTAAGTGTTCCCTATGCTACCTAGATTACCAGCACCACCAGGCTGGCACTTCAACCATTAACTGAGCTAGGCTGAGCCAACAAGAAAGGTGGGTGGGCAGCAATTTAAACTGTACCCCTCTGACCGCCATCCGGAACCGACAACCAGCCTCCAGAAATATTCTCATCATCCAAGAAAATGTGAAGCGACCAACCAGGGCCCTGGACACATCCAGACAATCCAATTCCAAAAGCAAACAACACTACTGCTGAGATCCTCAGTGTCATGGGAGGAATAACCATCCCTGTTCTCTCTATCTAGGAGTTAAAATTCACAAGGTGGATTTTTTTTTTTAACATGTCGGCCATTTCCCACCGAGGCAGGGTGACCCAAAAACGAAACACTTCCACCATCATTCATACATAATTACTGTCTTTTCAGAGGTGCCCAGGTATGAAAGTTTAGATGTCACTCCAAACAGCCAATATCCGCAAATGGAAAGGGAAGGAAGGGGGAAGGGGAATATAGATTTGATCCAAGAACACAAGAGGTCTAATTCCCTGGATAAAGAGCCCTTCATCATTCCAAAAATCCCCCTCTCTTCCCATGAAGGGAATGCAAATGAAAAAAAAGTGCTATTATATCAAGAAATTAAAAAATTATGCACAAACAAATCAGACACTCTTTGATGAATATAAAAATGTGTTGGTACTGTTAAGGCTGATGTCAGTGTCAGTCTCATTTCACAATTTCTCAAATTTTTTTTTGCTAATTATCAAGCAATTAACAGCTCAAACTGAAAAGACAAAAATATACAGGATACAAGTTAATGTCTCACCCACATCATTTGCTCAGTGAAAAGATTCAGTATTTTCTGTTTCTGTAAAATTCTTGCAAACATGAGAGGCTGCTGAAGAACAGTCAATTCTGTGAGAGACTAGCTAAATGTTGGAAAATATACTTGTCAATGTCCTTGAACCTAGAGCACCTCATCAGTATTACAGTATTTCCTTTGAGGGGAGAGCTTCAAAAATGCCATATGAGTGAAATGTCATTTTCAAATAAAGGTTTACTGTACTCTACAAATGGTGTCCTCTTACCATAGCTATAGTCTCGTTCTCTGGTGCTATCTCTCATTTTATATAATTGTATACTTGTTCTTTCAAATTCTGTTCTGACAACTTATGAATGATTCATAATATGCCAATCACAGTGCAGTTATTGATGCAAATCAAATTTCTCTGATCACTGTTAAATATGCTATATTGTTTTAAATTCAAAAGGCAATAAATTTTAAGAGGTCAAACATAAAACATGTATTTCATTATTCTGGAGTAACAACTATAAAATGTACAGTGAGAGGTAAACAAGTGTTGTCACTTTAAAGTGACCTGCTTCTCTTATTCCAAACTTACACAATTTATTGATTATAAACACTTAATATGTAGAATAATCATTTAGTAGCAGTACTTGCCACACCTTCCATAACAATCACATGTATATTAAACATACATATACACTATTTAGATTTATATATATACATATAATTTTTTTTTTAACTCGCTGGGTATCTCTCACTGAGGCAGGGTGACCTGAAAAAGAAACACTATCACCATCATTTACACTATCACTGTCTTACTTGAGGCATGCAGATACAACAGTTTAGATGTCCCTCTAAACAGTAAATATCCCATACCCCTCCTGTACTTTCCACTTTCAGGACTCAAGTTTGACTATCTGGATTCCCTGAATCCCTTCACAAAATATTACCTTGCTCACATTCCGGCAGCTTGTCAAATCCCAAAAACCATTTGTCTCCACTTACACCTATCTAACGTGCTCACACATACCTGTTTTATGTCTATGTCTCTTGCTCACAAAACCTCCTTTACCCCCTCCCTCCATCCTTTCCCAGGATGACCCCTACCCTACTTTCCCTTCATTACAGATTTATACACACACGCACCCAAGGCCACAGTTGTAAACCGAGAAGAGTTGGTAAAAGAATAACTGGATACCAAAGAAGGTTGTAACTAATGCAATCACTACAAATTTAACCAATATCAAATGGTCTGAAGACAGGACACTACAAACTTGTAGCTGCAGCTATAAAGAGGCACAGTGGACCCCCGCATAACGATCACCTCCGAATTCGACCAATTATGTAAGTGTATTTATGTAAGTGCGTTTGTACGTGTATGTTTGGGGGTCTGAAATGGACTAATCTACTTCACAATATTCCTTATGGGAACAAATTCGGTCAGTACTGGCACCTGAACATACTTCTGGAGTGAAAAAATATCGTTAACCGGGGGTCCACTGTATTAAAAATTAGGTAATCTCTCTCACAGACATGTTCATAACAACAGGACAGATTAAAACCAACCAAATGATCTACAGAACACATTTTACATATTAAGCTTCAATAAAAAGTGGAAGATGCTACATATGGGATCAAAGACAAGCACATGATCCAGTTATTACTCATCAGATGACAATATTTAAAAGTGAACTATGAGCTACAGCTCATAAGTAATTATGCATAAAATGTAAGAAGAGAATATTAAAAAAAAAAAATGTAACTGAGAAAGTATGTAATTGTAGACTAGAATAAACCAATCAAATCTCTTATTCAAATACAATAAGAGCAAAAAATGTGAACATACAATGAATTAAAGTTCCTGCAAGAGTAGAAACACTAGGCATGTTTCTTTCCACCTGTTGCCTACGTTCCCCATCAGTAAAATGGGTACCTAAGTGTTAGTCGACTGGTGTGGGTCGCATCCTGGAACACTGACCTAATTTGCCCGACATGCTGAGCATAACAAGGTGCTTTTTATATAGTAGTATGCCACTGTTGTCAGCTAGGACTGTATACCATGTACATGTACTTGTAGTAAATAAAGATATTATATTATTACTATTATTATTATACATACTGAAGTATAGCCAAACTTTGTGTACAAGTTCACTCTTGATATTTTCCCTCCCAAACATCCTTACTTTTCAGTTGCGATATAATTAGGATGACAGGAGGGATTCCTGTCATGTGAAGCTTTTTGTAATCAAAGAGAAGTTTGTAATAAATGGTTTTCTAGGCCTTTGGGTATTAACTGCTGGCTAGACAAGTACCACTATGAAGTTGCAGAATCATTCACTGATAAGTGGGACCTCTTATACACCAGGAAAGGCATGTATGCCAAGCATTGGGATGTATATATCCAAGGCAAGGGTAGCAACCTTAACTAATTCAGCTGAAGAGGCTTTTAACTGAAAGGAAAGTAAGAGGTGAGATATAATAAAAGAAGCAATTATGGCATTACAAATTTTAGTAATAACAATTACTATGAGAGTGAAGTAAAAAAATTTTTTTTTTTTCAACAAGTCGGCCGTCTCCCACCGAGGCAGGGTGACCCAAAAAGAAAGAAAATCCCCAAAAAGAAAATACTTTCATCATCAATCAACACTTTCACCTCACTCACACATAATCACTGTTTTTGCAGAGGTGCTCAGAATACAACAGTTTAGAAGAATATACGTATAAAGATACACAACATATCCCTCCAAACCACTAATATCCGGCTATATAAAAATAACCGGTTTCCCTGAATCCCTTCACTAAATATTACCCTACTCACACTCCAACAGATTGTCAGGTCCCAAATACCATTCGTCTCCATTCACTCCTATCGAACACGCTCATGCACAACTGCTGGAAGTCCAAGCCCCTCGCCTACAAAACCTCCCTTACCCCTTCCTTCCAATATCAATCAAAATATATTATAAAAAATGGTCACAGCACTAGAAACAAGATGAGTAACAATTAACTACATGGAGAGGAGAGATCAATATTATTGCACTAACTGAGATATGTTTTAACTTGAAAGTCAGGTCATACCTGGTGAATGCAACATACAAAGGCTTAAGTTTTCACCAGCTTTGTATGACCCAGTGGCTTCATGCTTAGTTTTTATTATAATAATTAGGTTTTCACACTTATAAAAATAGAGAAAACTTCAATGACTGTATAAAAATAGATATATAGGCTGGGTAGAATTTTGTAAAAGATATAAGCTGATTTTAGGTGTGTTATACCAACCCTAAACTGTGCAGACAGCAGCCAAGGAGAAACTACTTTGGGACAAAACTGTTAAGGCTTCATGATACAAAAATGTAGTGATCTGGAATTTTAATTTTAGCTTAAATGACTGTAAATGCTTTGACAGGGAATCTGAAGTGTAACAACCCCTTGAGGTTATCTGGGATTGCTTATTACAGCAGGCTGTGGCAGACCCAGCTTGAGGCAATATCCTATTTGACTTAGTTTTGGAAAGCAAGGAGACCATCAATAATCTAGGCATCACAGAAGAACTTGGCACAATGAACCACAAGCAAACAGTTTTAATGTTAGACAAAAGTACAATGATAATAATCAAATAAAAGACCCATTTTTTGCTTGGAAGATTACAATAAATTTAAGGAACACTTAGCAAATATAGAATGCAGTAATGTAACTAGAGATTATATTAACCCTTTGACTGTTTACGTCGTATATGTATGTCTTACGCGCCACTGTTTCTGACGTATTTATACGCGTAAATTCTAGCGGCTTCAAATCAAGCAGGAGAAAGCTGGTAGGCCCACATGTGAGAGAATGGGCCTGTGTGGTCAGTGTGCACCACATAAAAAAAATCCTGCAGCACGCAGTGCGTAATGAGAAAAAAAAAACGACAGTGGAACGCCACTTGTTACAGATCCCCACTCGGATTTAACCTCATTTATGGACACTCTCTGCTTCCAGTCTGTGAGCCATGACTCGATCCATGAGAGCAGGTTTCCCTGAATGCCATGAGCTGCCACTTTCTTTAACAGTCTTTGGTATGGAACTCTATCAAAAGCCTTACTAAAATCTAAGTAAATACAGTGGACCCCCGCATAGCGATTTTAATCCGTGCAAGAGGGCTCATTGTTATGCGAAATGATCGGTATGCGAATGAATTTTCCCCATAAGAAATAATGGAAATCAAATTAATCCGTGCAAGACACCCAAAAGTATGAAAAAAAATTTTTTACCACATGAAATATACATTTTCCTACACACAAAGAGAAGGATACATGCACAATAGTATAGTACATGCACAATATATATTGTGCATGTACTACTCTACTAAATGAAGAATAAATGACACTTACCTTTATTGAAGATGCAGCAATGACTGATGAGACAGTGTGTCCTGGGAGTGCCTTTTCCTCCTGAGTACTGTAGGTCCTGTTTGGCATTTTCTTCCAGAACAGGCCTTATCACACTGTGTATGCCACTACGATTCTTAAATCTCTCAAGCCAACCTTTGCTGGCTTTAAATTCACCAATATGAGCACTAGTTCCAGGCATTTTTCCCTCTTCACCTGGGTGTTAGTCGACTGGTGTGGGTTGCATCCTGGGAGACAAGATTAAGGACCCCAATGGAAATAAGCTAGACAGTCTTCGATGACACTGACTTTTTTGGGTTATCCTGGGTGGCAAATCCTCTGGGGTTAATTGTTTCTTGGTATTCTCAATAAGCCACAACAACAACGGTGCTACAGCAGCAGCAGCAGCAGCTGACAGTGCAGCAGCAGCAGCAGCTGACGGTGGTACAGCAGCAGCAGCAGCTGTACCACCAATAGTAGCGATGGTTGATGGGGGTTTATTATACAACCTGGCCAGCTCGGAGACACGCACTCCACTTTCAAACTTATCAATGATCTTTTTCTTCATCTCTATAGTAATTCTCACCCTTATTGCTGTAGGGTTGGCACTAGAAGCTTTCTTGGGGCCCATGGTCACTTATTTTGCAGATAAAATCACCAAAAACACTGTAATAATACGAAATGTTCCGATTGTATGCTTGGATGTTACCGCGGAGGCTGGCTGGTAAACAATGCCACTGGCGGCACATGTGAGGCTGGCTAAGGGCGCACGATGGAGGGCATCTAGGTTCAGTCCGTAGAGAGCACACTCGGCACGTCCTCACTGAGCACACACGACATGTCCTCACTCTTCTCCAGGTGCATAAATGCTTACTATAACCCACTTTTCACATCCAACCCTTATTCTACTGCACATAATCCTTAAATTAATACATTTGTATTCTCTCTTTTCCTGCCATAACTTATCCCTCAACATTATTGCTACTTCTTCTTTAGCTCTAACTATTTGAAACCCCTGACCTAATCCCATTTATTTCTCCCCACTGAAACTCTCCCACCCCCTTCAGCTTTGTTTCACTTAAAGTCAGGGCATCCAGCATCTTCTCATTCATAATGTCCACAATCTTCTCTTTCTTATCATTCGCACAACATCCACGCACATTCAAACATCCCACTTTGACGGTTTTCTTTTTCTTTTTAGTAGGCTATACAGGAAAAGGGGTTACTAGCTGATTGTTCCCGGCATTTTAGTCGACTTTTACAACACGCATGGTTTACGGAGGAAAGATTCTTATTCCACTTCCCCATGGATATAAAAGGTTAAGCAATAAGAACAAGAACTATTAATATAAAATCAAAGAAAACTCAGATGAGTGTGTATATATAAACGTTTACATGTATGTGCAGTGTGACCTAACATTATTATGTATAATGAAAAAGAAACACTTTCATAGGGTCTATGAAAGATGAGGTAAATCATAGAATTGATGAGGGGAAAAAGGTGAGTGGTGCACTTAGGGGTCTGTGGAGACAAAGAACTTTGTCCTTGGAGGCAAAGAGGGGAATGTATGAGAGTATAGTTTTACCAACGCTCTTATATGGGTGTGAAGCATGGGTGATGAATGTTGCAGCGAGGAGAAGGCTGGAGGCAGTGGAGATGTCATGTCTGAGGGCAATGTGTGGTGTGAATATAATGCAGAGAATTCGTAGTTTGGAAGTTAGGAGGAGGTGCGGGATTACCAAAACTGTTGTCCAGAGGGCTGAGGAAGGGTTGTTGAGGTGGTTCGGACATGTAGAGAGAATGAAGCGAGACAGAATGACTTCAAGAGTGTATCAGTCTGTAGTGGAAGGAAGGCGGGGTAGGGGTCGGCCTAGGAAAGGTTGGAGGGAGGGGGTAAAGGAGGTTTTGTGTGCGAGGGGCTTGGACTTCCAGCAGGCATGCGTAAGCGTGTTTGATAGGAGTGAATGGAGACAAATGGTTTTTAATACTTGACGTGCTGTTGGAGTGTGAGCAAAGTAACATTTATGAAGGGATTCAGGGAAACCGGCAGGCCGGACTTGAGTCCTGGAGATGGGAAGTACAGTGCCTGCACTCTGAAGGAGGGGTGTTAATGTTGCAGTTTAAAAACTGTAGTGTAAAGAACCTTTCTGGCAAGACAGTGATGGAGTGAATGATGGTGAAAGTTTTTCTTTTTCAGGCCACCCTGCCTTGGTGGGAATCGGCCAGTGTGATGATAAAAAAAAAAAAAAAAAAAAAAAAAAAACACCACACCTATAAGGGTCATACAGTGCAGCAGGGTAGGGAAGGGTGCAGTGGTATTGGGTAGCAGGAAGAGGGATTATTATTAGGTCATGCAGTGCAGCAGGGCAGGGGATAGTGCAGGGGTAGAGAGTAGCAAGAGAGAAAGGTAGAAAGGGCTGTGAGGAGTGCTAGAGGTATCATTAAAGTTTGTGCAGTAAATCAGTTGCTGTCAAAAAGTCAACAAGAGTCTGGGTTAAAGGAGGGTCCATCAGCAAGAAGGGAAGATAAAGTAAGGGCAGTAGAGCGGTGATGATGTTGGAGGTAAATTCTGCGTGCTTGACGATAGTGGGGGCAGTCCAACAGAATATGGCTAACAGAAACTGGAGTCTGATAATTCTCACAGAGTGGAACAAGGCGCCTCTCCATGAGATACCCGTGAGTAAGACAAGTGTGGCTGATGTGAAGATGAGAGAGTGTAGTCTCCCAACCTCGACAATGATGACAAGAATTCATTGGTCTCAGATTTTTTCAAAGACATGAAAAGGCTGTAGGAGACTCATAGTTATGCTCATGTCAAAAATATTGGCAGATGGTGTATCTGAAGGCACAAAAAAATTGTGCATACTAGTGTCATACGTGCGTACCACGTATGTCATTCGTGCATACCGTGTATGTCACAGGTGTATCAGAACATCTGATACAATTAAGGAGTTAAAGAATACCAGATACACCATAGTAAAAGATCTGGGCCACGACCTGTCCTCACAAACCTGCATGAACACCATAGTGAACTATTACATATTCTCTTCAATTTATGAAGGAAGGCTAGTGCAACTCTTTTCTACAAAATGGGAGACAATTTCCATGAGTACACTTAGCAAAAGTAGGGATGAGAATTAAAAAAAAAAGAAAATACACTGAAGGCCACTTTGACCATATAACTGACATAAGCACTAATCCTGCAGAATTCAAAAAGGAAATAGAAAACATGCCCACTCATGCAGTATCTGTACTGTTTGTGTGACATTCCTTATTTATAGTGCAAAATCTTACTGGTATGAGCATTCAGCATACTCTGGAGAAAAAGCTTAAATCTAGGTGAAATCCCTGAGGCATTAAAAAGTGCAGACACATCTGTGCACAAGAGGCTACTGCCTCTTATGCACAGGAGATGTGTCTGCACAGTAGCCCTAACATCACACATCATAAATCTTCATGACTGTGATGTGATGCCAAATTACAAACTGTATGGAACAACACAGCCTGCACAACCCAGACTAGCATGGACCTGGAGCAGGAAGATTATGCTTGTCAACTACTAGACACAATTACAGAGGTGTTGGAAGACCACAAAAAAATATGTGGTATACATGGATTTCACAAAGGTATTTTTATGTGCAATCCTGAGGTGACTGAATGTAAAATGAGGCCAATAAATATAACAAAGAAAAGTAGACAAATGGATTTTCAACTTTCTGACAAATAGAAAACAAAGAGCAATAAATGGAGCCAGTCACTACAATTTTGGACAGAGCTTAAACTTGCATGGTATCCAGCATGATACAACGTAAATTTGGTCAGACAACGAGTGGAAGGCAATCCCACAACAGGAGTATGTAATAAGTTTCAGGTTGCTAAACACCACAGTGGAGGAACAGTGGAGTCCAACAAATGGATTTCAAACAAATCTGAGATACGGTGAAGGAGGAAGAGTTGGTTGAGAGTGTGGACTGACCAGTAGTAGAAGGTTAGACAGTTGTTAGATGATCTTCTAGACCTGGTTGCTCACCTGGTGAGTTCCACTATGGATACAAGGGATCACAGATCATCATCTTTGAACAAACTGGCCGCATCCTACCAAAGCAAGGTGGCCCAAAAAGAACAACAAAAGTTTCTCTTAATAACTTTAGTAATGTATAAAGAAGGGGTTATTAGCTACTTGCTCCTGGCATGTTAGTCACCTCTTACCACACGCATGACTTAGAGGAAGAATTTTGTTCCACTTCCCCATGAGATCACAAATAATGAATAATGATGTATATATAAATGCCAGAGGCCTGGAAAGCATCCAAGAACCAAAAGGGTGTTTCCTCCAGTGATTCCTCAAAATTAACTAAATACACTGCTTCACAGCAAACCATCAAGAGGCAAGGTGTCTGCCCACTCACCTAATGCTATTGAAGCTCACAATTCATATGAGAGGGGTAGGGTTTTATAATCCAGAATGGACAATTAAGTAAAATCAGCAAAAAGATATTTTGGGCAGTGAATACATAAATCAGTATGTAACCCATTGCCAGACTGATAAGGAGCAATGCATGACCAACCGATTAATTCAGGCAGAGCCAACATCAAACCTGTCTCAACTCCATCAATCCACCAGAGGCACGTTGCCTACTAAGGAGCCATAACCCCAAAGGCAGGCAAGCAGAAATAAGAATTATATCCAAGATTTAGTCATGGAAAATGCACAGTTGGTAGCCCCCAAGCAAGTGAAATCCCAGCCAGTGTAGTCTGAGGCATCAGTGAGCACCTTAATCACCATTACATAAACCTCCTTTGGGGTAAAAATCCAGAAATTATAGTTTTGTTTCTCTCTCTTCCTAGCATAACATGGTCTTGTTCATTTTGCCCATTCAGTCTTATCCAATAGCATATTTTCACAACATTCATAATGAGCTTATGTTTCCAACAACTGTAGGGGCTGCAGTGTCTCCCCTGCAATCAAACACTGTCCTTCTGTTCACGTAATTTTGTTAATGAGAGTTAACTATGTTTGTTGCTATGGCTGGCTTAAATAGTTCAGAAACTAAAGCATGTGAATATGTAAGAAATGCATGGTATATGCAAGGATGGGCTGCATCCTGGTATGTACAGGCAACATTTGAACAATCTTTCAAATGAAAACTGATTTTAAATAATTTTTCAAAGCTGATGAAACTGGTTTGAGACTGGTATTGGATCTATGACACCCAACAGTTCCTGTCACTAGAATGAGGGTATGCATGGTTTAAAGAGTGATGCTTTCTTGAGGATGCATGCATTTACCTCCCAAGTTACAGAAGAGACCTAACAGCCTTTACTGGACAATTAAATGATTACGGGACGATTAAATGATTGTAACCATAAAAACCACTTATGAAACTCCTTCAAATATATGGATAAGGAATAGTTAAGCTACCAAAAGATCCTCAGAACTAAAAAATATAACAAACACTTTTAAGTATATAGTATATATATATACATACTTAGTATAGGTAGTAGGTTGGTAGACAGCAACCACCCAGGGGGGTACTACCGTTCCGCCGAGTGAGTGTAAAACTAAAGCCTGTAATTGTTTTACACGATGGTAGGATTGCTGGTGTCTTTTGTCTGTCTCATAAATATGCAAGATAACAGGTACGTCTTGCTACTTCTACTTACACTTAGGTCACACTACACATACATGTTTTTTTTTTTTCAACAAGTCGGCAGTCTCCCACCGAGGCAGGGTGACCCAAAAAGAAAGAAAATCCCCAAAAAAGAAAATACGTACTTTCATCATCATTCAACACTTTCACCTCACCCACACATTATCACTGTTTTTGCAGAGGTGCTCAGAACACAACAGTTTAGAAGCATATAAGTATAAAGATACACAACATATCCCTCCAAACTGCTAATATCCCGAAACCCCTCCTTTAGAGGGCAGGCATTGTACTTCCCATTTCCAGGACTCAAGTCCGGCTATATAAAAATAACCAGTTTCCCTGAATCCCTTCACTAAATATTACCCTGCTCACACTCCAACAGATCGTCAAGTCCCAAATATCATTTGTCTCCATTCACTATCGAACATGCTCATGCACGCTTGCTGGAAGTCCAAGCCCCTCGCCCACAAAACCTCCCTTATCCCTTCCTTCCAACCTTTTCGAGGACGACCCCTACCCCGCCTTCCTTCCCTACATACATGTACAAGCATATATATATATATACATACCCCTCTGGGTTTTCTTCTATTTTCTTTCTAGTTTTTGTTCTTGTTTATTTCCTCTTATCTCCATAGGGAAGTGGAACAGAATTCTTCCTCCATAAGCCATGCATGTCGTAAGAGGCGACTAAAATGCCAGGAGCAAGGGGCTAGTAACCCCTTCTCCTGTATACACTATATTACTAAATTTGAAAGGAGAAACTTAAGTTTTGCCTTTTGGGCCACCCCACCTCGGTGGGATACGGCTGGTATGTTGATAGATAGACACATACTTAGTTTTTTTTTTTTTTCTGACACATCGGCCATCTCCCACCAAGGCAGGGTGACCCAAAAAAGAAAAACACTTTCACCATCATTCACAGAATATCACTGTCTTTGCAGAGGTGCCCAGACATGATAAGAAAATAAGACAACTATATACATGATCACAAATGATACAAATCAGGGAACAGGTGGGGTTTGAACCCATGGTAAGCAAGTCCTGAAACTCACAGGTCAGTGCATTACTTTGTTGCAATTGTGTTATTACGATTTCCTGAGTCATAAACAATACCAAATAATAAACAAAAAAAGATTTCTTACACCACCAACAGGAAAAAATAATACATCAGTTGTAAACATGAAGGTGACAAAAAGACACAAAAATTTCTTCTCAAACTTTATTTTTTTAACATACCAGCTCTGACCCACAAAGGTAGGGGATGACCCAAAAAAAAAAAAAAAAAACAAGGAAACACATTCACCATCATTCATTCAACAGAGGGTGCTGCAGAGACATGAAAAAGAAAGGACTTGGAACAAATAGAGAAAGCTTGCCAACCCAGTGACTTACCAAAGTTAAATAAGTCTTAAATGTATACATAGAATAAAGGATGTCAGAACCACTGATATGAAGGAAATATATCAGTCTTAACATGAAGTTTCAAAATGTGTTTGTAGGAGACACCTTACATGTTTCAAACCAGAACCCAAAACCACCAACTGATATGGGCAACACTGAAACACCCAAGGTGGAATACAGATAAGAAAAACAAAAATGGCCAGTTAAGAGTGTACCATGGGATTTAAAAGAACGTGTAGAACAAGCCTATTCTCTCTGGGAATTTTTTGGGATATCATTACAAGAATGTAAACCTCCAGACAAATGGAAAATGGTAAACGTTTTATTTACAAAACGGAATGGTGAAGACCCTTTGAAGTACAGACCAATATCACTGGAAAACACCATTACGATGCTAGAAAAAGCTATAAAACAAAAAAGATAAAAGGCTTGGGGAGCAAAAAACCTAAATGTTAAGCAGTCTGGTTTTCCTATTTAAATGTTTTAAAACAAAATGGTAACATGAAAATGTTAAATGTATGCAACCTCAGCACATGTATTTCTAGTGGTCCATAACACATCTAATTAACCCTTTGAGGGTCGACAGGCCCTCTCCGAAACTCGTTCTCAGGGTCGGCCAAATTTAAAAAAAAAAAAATTATTTTCTCTTATGAATTGATAGAGAATCTTTTCCCGATCATAAAGACACCAAAAGTTTGAAATTTGATAGAAAACTTACGGAATTATGCTCTCGCAAAGTTAGCGGTCTCGGCGATGTTTACACATCAGCGATTTTGCCCACTTTGAGCCCCATTTTCGGCCAATTTCACTGTACTAGTCGACAAAAAACATGAATATTTCGCTAGAACTCCATTTTGTCTATCGAATGGGTGCAAGAAACCACCCATTTATGAAATTCAACTATCCAGTACAGTGGTCAGAATTTAGCAATTTTGCCAATTTCACACAAATTTCAAAAGATGCCAATTTCCGAATAGGGTCCAGAATAAACAAGAAAGACATTCCTGGCACTAAAATGACATTTCCTCTAGTCATTAGTCACGTCTCAAGGCCCCTCTTATATTCTTTTGCTTTCCACTTTGAATTTTTATTCTCACAAAAAATATAAGATTTACTGTTATGCAGACTACTGCATTAGTGTAAAAAATGGTTTTAAATATTATTGGTGCAGTTGTGAAAGAATATTAGACTCACCAGTTGACGTGTATTGCATGCTTGGCACGATTTGTTTACTTTTGAAGTTTGGTAAAAATCGAACATTTCTGCTACTTTGAGCTCAATTTCAAGGCACCTTTCATTGTAAAACCAGTCAAAATCATCTCAATTTCTGTAATATGTCTTCCATTCTATAAAATGAGACCAAGAAAACTAGAATACAACAATAAATACCATACGAAAATACACTGCAAAGTCGCTGATTTATTAAAAAAAATGGTCAAAGTTTTTTTTTTCTCATTATGCACTGTGTGCTGCAGGATTTTTTTTAGACTGTGCACACTGACCACATAGACCCATTCTTTCATATGAAGGCCTACCAGCTTTCTCCCACTAGATTTGAGGCCGCTAGAATTTATGAGTACTAGTACGTCAAAAACCCCTACGCGTAAGACGTACTAGTACGACCAAAACCCTCAAAGGGTTAATGCTCCAATTCAAGCCAGGTATTAACCAACATATCTGATGTCACCTTTTCCAGTGCAATCATTTACTGTATGTTAGCACAGTGTATTTTAATGTCAGCTACAGTTATCTGGAAAATAATCCTTTACAAACCCCAGAAGAACAAGTCCGAAGGTGTGATATGAGGAAGTGTGGGAGCCATTCGACAGGACCATCGTGCCAATCCGACGGCCAGGAAACTTCGTGTCATGATAATGACATTATAATATGCAAAGAAATACAATTTCTATCTTTGTGGGTAATTTCTTTTAATCAAATCTATGAACCCTTATACTGTTGCATATATAGAAACTAAGTGCTGCAAGCATGTTTAAATTTTGAAAACTTTTTTTTTTTTTTTTATCGATTAAAAGAGCACATTTTTCTGAATACAATAACTTGGTATTTTATGGCCTGCTCAATATAGCAAAATTATAATGTATTGTCTTCAACACTGCTATGCCACCAATTAGTATTTATGTTTTTTGCTTTTAAGACAAATAACCATGTTATATTTTTTTCAATGTTTCACACTATGTACATTAATTTCCTGCCAGGTCACCACATGGAAAAGACCCGGGACGGGACATGTACCACCAAATCATTCAATTCACTATTTCCTTGTGATAACAGATGTATTCAAAGATATTTTAGTATTCAAAATGAGGGAAGACACTTAGCCCCCACACAACCCCACTTGGAATATATAAAATAAAATGATACAATTAATTGTTTGTCTTATTTCCTTGGATTCTTTAACATTATATATGAATACATCTTATGATATCCCAGTTAATTCATTATTTTTTTTACTTCTCAAAACATGGAAATAAGTTGCAATGTTTGAATTTCTTGGGTTATACGGGGTTAAAAATGTATGAGGCACTATCAAAAACTTCCTGAATACAAATTTTCACACTCTTCCTGGGTGAAATATGGCAGCGGCATAGATCATGCAGCGCAGTACACTCGTTTGTAAGGTAGTGTGGTCAGGCATTCTGCTGAGGTTAGATGGGCATTTTTTGCTGTGTTTTCAGTGAGTTGCTGCAGTTTTTTGAATAAGAGAATAGAACCTTTAAAAGAACAGCTTGTGCGTGTGAATTCTCTTTCAAGCTCAGTAAAATAGCCAATGAAACTCAAAATGCTTTGGCAAGCATTTGGTAATGAAGCAATGTGTTGGCCACAGTGTTCTGAATGGATTTCTTGATTGAAAGCAAGATGAATGCCAATTGAGGATGATGAATGCTCTGATCCTCCAACATCAAAAACAGACACCAACACTGAAAAAGTGAGGGATGCTATTCACAAGGATCATCATCAGAGCATCCAGGACACTGCAAATACTGTGGGAATTTCTTATGGGTCTTGTCAAAGCATTCTGACAGAAAATTTGAACATGAGGCAAGTGGCTGCAAAATTTGTGCACCCTTGCTGACTCAAGACCAGAAAGACCATAGTTTTCTGGTCACACCTTAGATGTAGCCCCTCTGAGACACTTTTCTCTTCCCAAAAATAAATATGGCACTCAAGGTGCAGTGTTTTGACAATGTGAAGGAGATTCAAGCAGACACCATTAGGAAAGTGTGTGTTCCAGAAATGTTTGGAGAAGTGGCAGAGGTGCTGGGATCACTATATTGCTTCCCAAGGAGAGTACTTCCTGGGAGACAACTTCAACTAGATGATTTAGTATTTTTTTTTTTTTTAGCAGTCCAGGAACTTTTTGATAACACCTTGTATATACACTGAAATGTACTCATGTGTCCATATGTGCCTAAATACAAACAGACAAACAATTACATACATGCAGAATGGCATGTAACACATCTTGCTCACATGTGCACAGAGTCATTTATTATTCATGAGGTACTGCGTGCATAAGCCTGGTCCTGTATTTTTTTTTTCTTTGTGGGACAAGGTGGTAGGCCACCCAAATAATTAAGATGATATAAAATAGCAGCTAACAGCAAATTTGAGACCTACAATAATTCTTACTCATATACATTGTCCACAATGTATATAAATATACGAGTATACAAGTCTTGCACAGTTTAAGGGTTAAACTACTGTGCCTGTAGCATTAAATATTTATTTAAAAGAAAGAAATGGATGAAGAAATTAAATTTAACAAGGTTTCAAATAAATTCCTCGAGGAGGAATAATGTAAAAACTACAACATATGGTATGAATACAATTAAGAACTATTATAAAGAATGAGAGGTTTTCTGCTTTTAAGAAAAATACAAACTTATAAGAGGTAAAATGTCCAGTTGGAGAAAGGCAAACAGTGGACTGCCACAAAAATCAGTGGTTACTCCATTAATAAAAATTATGTTAATGAATGTTTGCAAAGACTACAAAATAATAAAAATTACTGTAAATCCATAAATTAAAACCTGGATAAATTGAGCAAATTGAGTATAAATATAAGGTGGAGTTGAACGTAGATAATTGCCATGTAATAAAAACGGAAGAAGGCAATAACAGGCCGCATGAAAAATGTGGTGTTAAAATAAAAAATACATCAGACAGACGGAGTCTCATTATAATAATATATAAATAGTCACTTCACTAACAACTTTCAAAGTCTTCAGATATATGGCTGGAGACATTCTTCTTTCTTTCTTTCAACAAACCGACTGTATCCTACCGAGGCAGGGTGGCCCAAAAAGGAAAACAAAAATTCGTCTTTTTAACTTTAGTAATGTGTACAGAAGGGGTTACCAGCCCCTTGCTCCCAGCATGTTAGTCACCTCTTATGACATGCATGGATGGAGAAATTATATATAAAGTTGTTAGGTTAAAATTAGAATATGCAGTAACATGGTGTCCATACCTAAAAAAACAGGGATAAAACAAAAAATTCTAATGAGCTATAAAATGGCTCCCAGAGGTAAAAAATCAAATATAAATATATACTGTATATTAGGATTGGCTGATAAACCTAAATATCCAATCACTGTTTAAAGAGACTTTATAATCACAGCTTTAACAAAACAAAAAGCTAGATAAAGATTTCTTAGTATCACCAACAGAAAGGAAGAGAACCAGAGGCTACACCTGTAAAGTGATAACAAAACTATATCAGAAAGATAATATCTTTAATTTTAATCCGGGAGGAAGCACTAACTCAAAGGGCTCATAGAATGGGTTTGATCTAAGGGAAAGATAAGTCCAGTTCCTTAGATCAAGAGCCCCTCACTGGCTTGAAGACACCTACCTTGAAGGTAAAAAGATACTACAAAGTTTTCCTCCCCAGAATGCTTGAACAAGAGACTGGGTTATAAGAGGAGCTATTAAGAGCTACAACTGCTGGAAATTATGAACAATTATATGATGAATTAAACACTGAAGACAAGACAACACCAGCATAGCTGTTTCTTTAACTACAAACAGGTACCGTAGTCGCAAAAGAAAAATACGCACCCCTTTCCCCCAACAAAATCATACACACATGCAGCCACTCCAGTAACATTCACACAAACCTAATTTTAACCTGCTCATGAAGGAATTACCCTTGTGTATGTATTGGCATGAACTGATAACTTGAACAGAACAAGCTTGACAACTGGAGATTGAATTATTACCTCCTCTCAGTAAATGTTGAAAAGAATTACAGTTGACTGGACAGTTGTCTGAAGCACCATCCTTGAGCTATGCTATCCCAAGGCAAAACTTTGACAAGGAGAACTTTTATTGAAGGTGTAGTATTTAAAAGCTATTAATCATGCCATGGCATCACTGAGGACAAACACTTTATTGTTAGGTAAAGCATATGAGGTACCTAAACCTAAAAATTAACTTGCTTAATTATGCAAACCACTGTAATCCTAGGGTTATTTCATTCCAGCAGAATTTAAAAGTAAGACCATGGATATGCTATTAGACCAAGCCAAAATAATGAGTTAAGAATCAAGGTCTAGTCTAAAGAACAAAAGGTCCATTTTGAGCATGTAAAGCTGTATTTTAATTGGCCGACATAAAAATCTAAAATTATTAAGAGCCTATGGCCTTGACCATATATTAATAAAAGGCTCTGAATAAGTAATATGTTGAAGATAAAACATTTCATCAGCAAGTCAAATTACAGCTGACATGAGTAAATTCTGTAAAGGTTACAGATAACGATATTTGACTTGGTTCATGCAAATACCCATCTACTGTACAACTTGTACTTCACAGGAGACATTTTGTCCATTGAGAATAAGGAAGATATTGAGTAAAAAAAAAATTTAAAGACTGTATAAAAAATATTACAAATTTTCATAAATACTTTGTTTGATATACCACACTCTGCTCTCACTCACTATTCATCAATTCACCGATTACTCACAACATACATAAATCTTACAAAGGCATTCATTTTAAAGTTAGTTTTATAATAAAAAGAACTCAATTGTCAGGCATACTACACTATAAAAGATAACAATAAAAAAGTACCTTAAGTATAACTAGCATGTATCTTATATACAATTATACATCTGTACACAAAAGTGATCTAACTTACAACTTTTAACAGTAAATTAGCGAGGAAGGCAGATCCTTCAGAAATGTATTATATTGAAGCTGCAGCAGTTGATAACACAAGAGTGTATAACAAAGACACTTGCTGCACACCAAAACCCTCATTATATATTATATTTTGTTTCGGGTGGGGGGTTTGTTAAGAAAGGGAACTCAATAAAGCTATCCCAGGGGTAAAAAACAGTATAATAAAAGGTTGGGGGGGGTGTCTTTCCCCCCCCAAAACACTTTTTTGCAATCCTGCCATCCAACACAAGATTCAAACACTGTTACCTCCCTTTGAAACTGCACAAAACCCTTACCCACCTCTTATGATCCACATAAATTTTTCATTTTAAAAAGCTCTGAGTAAACAGAAAACCCAAGCAAAGGGCCCCACCACCAAAACCTTTATCACTTTGCTACTAGGGAAAAACAAAAGATGAATACCAAGGTTTTTCCCTTTTTAGCCTGATCATGGGCTGATACACAGAAATTTTGGGAGTTAAATTCATTTAAAAAAAAAAATATAAACATAAAATTCAAAACCCAAAAAAAATTACAAAAACCCTAAATAAATAAAATTTTTTATAAGACTGTCACCGTAAAGGTAAAAAAGTCACTGACCAATGCTTACAGTACGCCATTACTGAATCTATCCTTCTTTTACACAAAAACTTTGCGGGGGGCACTAGAAAATCAAGATGACGGAGACGTATTTCAAATTCTTTTTTAAGTGGGACTCAGGTTTGGGCTTTCTTCGGGCCAAAAAAAAAAAAATAAAATAAAATAGAGAATTTAAATTTTTCCCATTCAAGAGAACAAAGAGGTTTCAAAACAAACCCCAAAAGGGGGTTTTTTTTTTTTCACCACCGGCCACCCTCCCCCCGGGAAAGGGTGACCAAAAAAAAGAAGACGCTTTCACCATCATTCATTCCATCCCCTTTTCTTGCCACAGGGGTGCTGTTACTGCCTCAAAAATAAAACATGAGGAATGGCCCCCATGAAAAACATTTGGGTACTTTTTTTGGGAAATTGTCTCATCAACCAGTGGTTTTTTAAAGACAGTGGGATGATTTAATTAATGTCTCACCCTTGCAAAAAAAATTATACGGGAAAGGCCCCGTTTTAAAGGGCTTTTCATTTAAAAACGGCTTTCCCGGGCAAATTAGGGAAACATTTCAAATTAGGGCCCAAAAAACCTAACTAAAAACGGCCCCCCCCCACCTGACTTTCTAATCGGCCCACCGTGCCCCCCCTGTTGTTTCATTCTCCATGAGTTCAGTAAGACTAAGTCTTCCCTTTTTTGGTCGGGGAAATTTCCAAAATTTAAATGTTTTTAAAAGTTTTTTCCCATTTTTTAAATTTATACCCTGAAAATTATACTTATGTTTAAACCTTTTCCCTTTAAATAAATTTTCATACTTTCGATCATTTAAATGTGTAATTACTTTAAAATACACATTTTCATTAATCCACCCCATATTTTTTTTTTAAAAAATTTAAAATTTTAAACCCGATGCAAAAACATTTTAAAAGAAAAATTCACCCCACATTAAAAAAAAATTTAAAGTTTGTGTTTTTCTTTGTATAGGGCAAGGGGGAAAATAAAAATTTTTGTGGGAGTGGGGAAAGAGCCAGTTGGGAGTTGGGGGAATTTTGGAGGCAGAGGTAAAATAAAAAGGGGGTAAGGCGGGCCGGGGGATTGATGGGATAAAAGATAAAAATGTTAAAAGCGGGGGGGGGATTATTTTTGGAGGGTTTTGGGCTTTTAATTTAATAAATGAAATGGAAGAGGGAAAGGGTACCTAGGGTTTGGGCCCAGAGAGCATGCTAGTTTCCTTTGTATAAAGGCAAAGGGGATAAAAGGAGGGGAAAAAATTATGGGGGAAAAGCTTTAAATTGTACCTGGTAAAGTTTATGGAAAGGTTATAATTAAAAGAAATTAAGAGTAAGACGGAGAATAGGAAAGAAATTAAACCCAAGGAGGCTTTGGGAAAGGGTGGGGTGTGGGGAACCAGGTTTTAAACATTTAAAAAACCTATAAGTAAAAAGTTTTTAAAGATAAGGGCAAAGAGGTCTTTGTGGCATTTATGGTTTTAAAAAAAAGGCGTTTTACAGGGTGGATAGGGGGGAAAAAGGTGGCAAATGTTGCGGTAGGGTTTGGAAGGAGGTGGGTTTACTAAAAGCATGAAAGTTTTTACGAGGATGGGTGAGGCCCCAATTTAAGAGTTTTGTGGGAAAAAGGGGGAAAATTTTTTTTCCCCCAGAAAATTGGGCCCTTAGACGGAGGGGTTGTGATTCCCCCCGGGGTTTTTTAAATATTTTTAAATAGATGGGGTTGTAAAAAGAAAAGAAAATTTGCGAGGGTTTGGCAAGGGGGCCCGGGGAAAGTTAAAAAAATAAGAATCAAACAAAGTGGGAGTTGTCACGCTGTTTTTTGTGTGACACTGTGCTTTGGGAGTTTCTAAAAGGAAGTTGAAAGGAGTTTGGTGGATAAATTTTGGGTTAGGGTTTTCCCAAAAAAAAGGGAAAATTAAAGGTGAATACGGGAAAAGAGAAAGGTTTGAGGAAAAAAAAAAGATTAGGTGATGAAAGATTGAATTCAGATTGGAGGGGGGGAGAGAAAGGAGGAGGTGAAAGTTTCAGATTTTTTGGGGTGGACGTGGGCAAACGGGGTGGGTTTTTGAAAGATGAGGTTTAAAAACATAGAAAAAGATGAAAGGGAAAAAAAGTGGTGGTGGGATTAGGAGTCTGTGGAGACAAAAAACTTTGTCCTTGGGGGCAAAGAGGGGAATGTATGAGAGTATAGTTTTTAAAACCCAAAGTCTTATATGGGTTTTGAAGCTGGGGATGAATGTTGGCCCGCGAGGAGAAAAGGGGGAGGCAGTGGAGATGTCATGTTGAGGGCAATTTGTGGGTGAAAATAATGCAGAGGGAAATTTGTTTGTTTTTTGGAAAATTAGGAGGAGGGGCGGGATTCCCAAAAAATGTTGTCCAAAAGGGCTGAGGAAAGGGGTTTTTAGGTTTGGGTTTGGAAAAGAGGAATGGAGCGAAACGAAAGACTTCAAGAGTGTATCAGTCTGTAGTGGAAAAGGGGGCGGGGTAGGGGGGGGCCTAGGAAGGGTTGGGGGGAGGGGGAAAAGGGGGGGTTTTGTGTGCGAGGGGCTTGGGATTCCCGCCGGCATGCGTGAAGGGGTGGGTTTTATAAAGGGGTGAATGGAGACAAATGGTTTTTTTTTAAAACTTGACGTGCTGTTAAAGTGTGAGCAAAATTTAAAATTTTTGAAGGATTCAGGGAAAACCGGGAGGCCCGGGCTTGAGTCCCCGGAGAAAGGGAAGAATACAGTGCCTGCCCTCTGAAGGAGGGGGTGTTAAGTTTTCAGTTTAAAAACTGTAGGTAAAGCCCCCTTTGGCAAGACAGTGATGGGTGGGGGGAAAATGGTGAAAGTTTTTTTTTTTTCGGGCCACCCCGCCTTTGGGGGGAATCGGCCCGGGTGATAATTAAAAAAAAAAAAAAAAAAAAAAAAAAAAAATTTTTAGATGTGGTTTGCAGCGACTTGCCCCAAGTGGTGATAATAACAATACTCACCGAGTTTTCATTAAAAAGTCGTTTTAAATTTCGGGTTTTATACACATTTTCATTAATCCCGCCATGATATTTTTTCAAAATTATATAATAAACACGATACCATAACATAAAAAGATGATAAATACACCCCACAATAGAATAAATAAACATAAATAAAGATGGGGGAGCCTGGTTTGTTTTACATAACTCTGCGCCTGTTACCTCTCATGTACTCATTCTTTCTCTCTTTTCATTTATTCGTTTTATCTCATTTACTTACTCCTGACCCTCCCATTAAGACTACAAATATTTTAAGGTAAGTAATGAGTGAACTGTATAACTTTTTTACCCGCTCTGGGATGCTTAAATATCATAGAATAGTATGTGTGGGTGGGGTGGCCTGGTGGCTATTACAATACATACCACACTTGATTTCTTACAATAAATACTACTTGTCTCACCCTAGATTAAGACTATAAATATTTTAAGGTAAGTAATGAGTGCACTATGTGTGTATTGTACCTTTTTATTGTTTTTTGATGCCTGGTTCTATTGCTAACTTAATATATGTTAGTGTAAACTTGTTATCTAGTGTTTGTATGCATTTATAAGTGGAAAAAAAGGGTGTTCCACTTTACGGCGATTTCCGCTTTACGGCGGTAGCCTGGAACCTAACCTGCCGTATAAGTGGGGCCCTCCTGTACATAAAACATCGGAAGATGAGGTAATCGGTCTGTCAGCACAGAAGCCAGTGTTCAACACTTTAGTGCTGAACACTGGCTTTGCTTCCAGGATAAGGGACTGATCACCTCATCTTCCACTGGATGGCAAAACGTCTTCAAATACAGTCACGTATCTATTCCCTGAAGAGAAGTGCAGTTACATCACGATAAATGTCTCAGTGTTGAAAGGGACAATTTTTATAAAACGCACAACCCACCTACATCAGCATGACAACTATGTATATTTTTTTTTTTTTTTTTTAGCAAGTCAGCTGTCTCCCACCGAGGCAGGGTGACCCAAAAAGAGTTTTTCTTTAGTCTCTTCCATAAGCACAATAACGCTAACAAAAAGTAACTGTCAATTCCCATTTTGAATTTGATTCCCCATAATTTAATCCCACCTCTCTCCCCAAAACCCTAGCATTTACTTCTTTTACAACCCCATCTATAAATATATTAAACAACCATGATGACATTACACAACCCTGTCTAAGACCTACTTTTACCGGGAAGTAGTCTCCCTCTCTTCTACACACCCTAACCTGAGCCTCACTATACTCATAAAAACTCTTTACAGCATTTAGTAACTTACTACCTATTCCATATGCTTGCAACATCTGCCACATTGTCCCCTATCCACTCTATCAAATGCCTTTTCTAAATCCATAAATGCATTGAAAACTTCTCTACCTTTATCTAAATACGGTCAATATAATATGGAGTATGGAGGATTATGGAAGAAGTGAATGTTTTTTTCAATACGTACTTGGGAGTTGATGTGTCAGCGGATGAGATATATAACGATAGATTAATCAAAAAACTGATGAGGAAAAAAGGTGAGTGGTGCTTGAGGTATATGTGAGACAAAAACATTATCTTGGAGGCAAAGAGAAGGAAATGTAAGTGAAATATTAGTAGTACCAACACTCTTATATGGGGTGTGAAGCTTTGGGTTGGTGAATGCAGTAGCGAGGAGGCGGTTGGAGGCAGTGAGATGTCCTGTCCTAAGGGCAATGTGTGGTGTAAATATTATCAGAAAATTGGAGTGTGAAATTAGGAGAGAGTGAAGAGTTAATAAAAGTATTAGTCAGAGGGCAGAGAATGGGTTGTTGAGGTGGTTTTGGTCATTAAAGAATGGAGCAAAGTAGAATGACATGGAGACATTTAAATCTGTAGGGGAAGAAAGGCAGATAGGGGGTCGTCCAACGAAAAAGGTTGGAAGAAGGGGTCAGGGAGGTTTTTGGTGGGAGAGGGCTTGGACTTCCAGCAGCACTGCATAAGTGTGTTCGATAGGGAGTGAATGGAGAACGAATTGGGCATTTGGGACCTGACGAACTGTTGGAGAGGTGAGCAAGGTAATATGTAGTGGAAAGGGATTCAGGTGAAACCGGTTATTTTTATATAGCCGGGAACTTGAGTCCAGGAAATGGGAAGTACAATGCCTGCACTCTAAAGGAGGGGTTATCGAGATATTAGCATCCTGGAGGGATATGTTGTTGTATCTTTATACGTATATAGCTTGCATACTCGTGTTCTGAGCTACACTGCAAAAAACGTGATTATGTTGTGAGTGTGGAGAAATGAGTTGAATGATGATGAAAGTATTTCCCCTTTTTGGGGGATTTTCTTTCTTTTTTGGGGTCACCCTGCCTCGGTGGGAGACGTCCGAACTATTAAAAAAAAACAATATATATAAAGCTTCAATTGTAAACACTTGATCTACACATTCCCCTACTCACTCTAAGAACCTCCTTTCTCAACTGCAATCCTACATTCTGTCTTACTCTAATTCTTATCAATAAACACCCTACCATACCCTGACATCTGTTGGAAGTGTGAGCAGGGTAACAATAGTGAAGGGATTTCAAGGGAACCGTTTTATTTTTATATAACATTACTTGAGTCCTGGAAATGGGAAAGTACAATGCCTGTGCTCTAAAGGAGGGGTTTGGGATATTGGCAGTTTGGAGAAATATATTGTGTATTTTTATACATATATACTTCTAAACTGTAGTATTCTGGGCACCTCTGCAAAAACAGTGATTATGTGTGAGTGAGGTGAAAGTGTTGAATGATGATGAAAGTATTTTCTTTTTGGGGATTTTCTTTCTCTTTGGGTCACCTTGCCTCGGTGGGAGATGGCCGACTTGTTGAAAAAAAAAAAATAATAATAATATAATATGTATAATAATAATACATATACATATAATAATAATGTACTACATATAACAATGGGGAAGTGGAATAAGAATCTTTCCTCCGTAAGCCATGCGTGTTGTAAAAGTCAACTAAAATGCCGGGAACAATGGGCTAGTAACCCCTTTTCCTGTAAAGATTACTAAAAAGAATAAGAAGAAGAAAATTGTCAAAGTGGGAAGTCTGAATGTGCATGGATGTTGTGCAGATGATAAGAAAGAGATGATTGTGGATGTTATGAATGAGAAGAAGCTGGATGTCCTGGCTTTAAGTGAAACAAAGCTGAAGGGGGTGGGAGAGTTTCAGTGGAGAGGAATAAATGGGATTAGGTCAGGGGTTTCAAATAGAGTTAGAGCTAAAGAAGGAGTAGCAATAATGTTGAAGGATAAGCTATGGCAGGAAAAGAGGGACTATAAATGTATTAATTCAAGGATTATGTGGAGTAAAATAAAGATTGGATGTGAAAAGTGGGTTATAATAAGCGTGTATGCACCTGGAGAAGAGAGAAGTGTAGAGGAGAGAGAGATTTTGGGAAATGTTGAGTGAATGCGTGGGGAGTTTTGAATCAAGTGTGAGAGTAATGGTGGTTGGAGATTTCAATGCTAAAGTGGGTAAAAATGTTATGGAGGGAGTAGTAGGCAAATTTGGGGTGCCAGGGGTAAATGTAAATGGGGAGCCTTTAATTGAGCTATGTGTAGAAAAAGATTTGGTAATAAGTAATACATATTTTATGAAAAAGAGGATAAATAAATATACAAGGTATGATGTAGCACGTAATGAAAGTAGTTTATTAGATTATGTATTGGTGGATAAAAGGTTGATGGGTAGGCTCCAGGATGTACATGTTTATAGAGGGGCAACTGATATATCGGATCATTATTTAGTTGTAGCTACAGTTAGAGTAAGAGGTAGATGGGAAAAGAGGAAGTGTGGAACAACAAGTAAGAGGGAGGTGAAAGTGTATAAACTAAGGGAGCAGGAAGTTCGGGTGAGATATAAGCGACTATTGGCAGAAAGGTGGGCTAGTGCAAAGATGAGTAGTGGGGGGGTTGAAGAGGGGTTGGAATAGTTTTAAAAATGCAGTATTAGAATGTGGGGCAGAAGTTTGTGGTTATAGGAGGGTGGGGGCAAGAGGAAAGAGGAGTGATTGGTGGAATGATGAAGTAAAGGGTGTGATAAAAGAGAAAAAGGTAGCTTATGAGAGGTTTTTACAAAGCAGAAGTGTTATAAGAAGAGCAGAGTACATGGAGAGTAAAAGAAAGGTAAAGAGAGTGGTGAGAGGGGTGCAAAAGGAGAGCAGATGATAGAGTGGGAGAGGCACTGTCAAAAAATTTTTTAATGAAAATAAGAAAAAATTTTGGAAAGTGAGTTAAACAAGTTAAGAAAGCCTAGGGAAAATATGGATTTGTCAGTTAAAAACAGAGTAGGGGAGTTAGTAGATGGGGAGATGGAGGTATTGGGTAGATGGCGAGAATATTTTGAGGAACTTTTAAATGTTAAGGAAGAAACAGAGGCAGTAATTTTCATGCACTGGTCAGGGAGGTATACCATCTTTTAGGAGTGAAGAAGAGCAGAATGTAAGTGTGGGGGAGGTACGTGAGACATTACGTAAATGAAAGGGTGGGTAAAGCAGCTGGAATGATGGGATCATGACAGAAATGTTAAAGCAGGGGGGGATATTGTGTTGGAGTGGTTGGTACTTTTGTTTAATAAACGTATGAAAGAGGGGAAGGTACCTAGGGATTGGCGGAGAGCATGTTAGTCCCTTTATATAAAGGGAAAGGGGACAAAAGAGACTAAAAATTATAGAGGAATAAGCTTACTGAGTATACCAGGAAAAGTGTACGGTAGGGTTATAATTGAAAGAATTAGAGGTAAGACAGAATGTAGGATTGCGGATGAGCAAGGAGGTTTCAGAGTGGGTAGGGGATGTGTAGATCAGGTGTTTACATTGAAGCATATATGTGAACAGTATTTAGATAAAGATAGGGAAGTTTTTATTGCATTTATGGATTTAGAAAAGGCATATGATAGAGTGGATAGAGGAGCAATGTGGCAGATGTTGCAAGTATATGGAATAGGTGGTAAGTTATTAAATGCTGTAAAGAGTTTTTATGAGGATAGTGAGGCTCAGGTTAGGGTGTGTAGAAGAGAGGGAGACTACTTCCCGGTAAAAGTAGGTCTTAGACAGGGATGTGTAATGTCACCATGGTTGTTTAATATATTTATAGATGGGGTTGTAAAGGAAGTAAATGCTAGGGTGTTTGGGAGAGGGGTGGGATTAAGGGGGCTACAGGGCAAATTTCGTAACTCGTTTATTTACCGTCCGATTTTCTCCAGTTTTGGTGCACAAGACAAAGTGTTCTCACTCTTTCTTGAAAATATTTATAAAAAATATACCTCAAACAACAACTGAGAAAAGACTGATTTACTGAAAATGCCCTTGATGTTGATGTAACTCTTATATGCGGCTACGTAAGGTGGTTTGGACACTTGGTGCCGAGAGAACAATGCTAATACTAATTCGGACCGTAAGATTTCCCTCTAAATACCTTATCGTTATTTCACAAAAAAATAAAGTTTGTTAGTATCTGGAATATGGCAAAAAAATCTGCCCTTTACTCCCACATAACTCCCGAAGTATTTGGAATATTTCCAAAAATTCTACGGTCAAAATAAGAGAAATCATTATTCTACAATATCTGTGAATATTATTCCATTTAATTAAGTAATAAAGGACCCACATCAAATTATAGGTGAATAAGTTACTTCCGAGATATCGGCCGGGAACGCCGGCGGCCCCCGTCTCAAAAAAAAAAAAAAAAATTTTTCGCGAAAATCGCGTTTGTTTGGGTGTATTTCTTAGTAAACTGATGTTCTAGTGCAGTTAGCCTCTAAACACCGTTTTCTCTTACTCAGAGACGACAGGGTGACCAGTTACACTTTTATATCGAAATATTCCCGATAATCTCTGGGCCATATTATGGCCTATTTTATTCAGTCTAGAGTATATAACATGTTTGTATGTTATTTAGAGTGTTTATTATATCATATTAGATCAATTCTGATAGACAAAAAAAGCCGTAGAGTTGATATATAAGCTGATATAAGCGAAATAATGGGTGATTCCTGGCTGGCACCTCGGGAGCAGGAACACTGCTGAGCGTTCCCGTCTGGTTCCCGGTAGTCACTAAGTCTGCCGATAAGCTCCACCTACTGTTTTATGATGCCAAATAGTCAGTTATTATATTAGAAAGAATAATGCAAGAAAAGGCGATAAAAAACAAGAAAATAACTCCAAAAAATATATAGGCCGTGAGCAGACTCGGTACCAACATCGCCGTCACCATACCTGATATAAATGACTATAATTTCTTGTAGAAACGTCGTAGAACATTCATTCTGGTACCATTGTGTTGCCAAAGAGTTGAGCTATTTTTCAGTATATATAACTCAATTTCCATATTTTTTCGATTTTTCGGTGAGCGCGCGCGGAAAATTGCCCGCCTCCCCCCTTAAATTATGGGGAATCAAATTCAAAATGGGAATTGACACAGTTACTTTTTGCTGATGATACTGTGCTTATGGGAGATTCTAAAGAAAAATTGCAAAGGTTAGTGGATGAGTTTGGGAATGTGTGTAAAGGTAGAAAGCTGAAAGTGAACATAGAAAAGAGTAAGGTGATGAGGGTGTCAAATGATTTAGATAAAGAAAAATTGGATATCAAATTGGGGAGGAGGAGTATGGAAGAAGTGAATGTTTTCAGATACTTGGGAGTTGACATGTCGGCAGATGGATTTATGAAGGATGAGGTTAATCATAGAATTGATGAGGGAAAAAAGGTGAGTGGTGCGTTGAGGTATATGTGGAGTCAAAAAACGTTATCTATGGAGGCAAAGAAGGGAATGTATGAAAGTATAGTAGTACCAACACTCTTATATGGGTGTGAAGCTTGGGTGGTAAATGCAGCAGCGAGGAGACGGTTGGAGGTAGTGGAGATGTCCTGTTTAAGGGGAATGTGTGGTGTAAATATAATGCAGAAAATTCGGAGTGTGGAAATTAGGAGAAGGTGTGGAGTTAATAAAAGTATTAGTCAGAGGGCAGAAGAGGGGTTGTTGAGGTGGTTTGGTCATTTAGAGAGAATGGATCAAAGTAGAATGACATTGAAAGCATATAAATCTATAGGGGAAGGAAGGCGGGGTAGGGGTCGTCCTCGAAAGGGTTGGAGAGAGGGGGTAAAGGAGGTTTTGTGGGCAAGGGGCTTGGACTTCCAGCAAGCGTGCGTGAGCGTGTTAGATAGGAGTGAATGGAGACGAATGGTACTTGGGACCTGACGATCTGTTGGAGTGTGAGCAGGGTAATATTTAGTGAAGGGATTCAGGGAAACCGGTTATTTTCATATAGTCGGACTTGAGTCCTGGAAATGGGAAGTACAATGCCTGCACTTTAAAGGAGGGGTTTGGGATATTGGCAGTTTGGAGGGATATGTTGTGTATCTTTATATGTGTATGCTTCTAGACTGTTGTATTCTGAGCACCTCTGCAAAAACAGTGATAATGTGCGAGTGTGGTGAAAGTGTTGAATGATGATGAAAGTATTTTCTTTTTGGGGATTTTCTTTCTTTTTTTGGGTCACCCTGCCTCGGTGGGAGACGGCCGACTTGTTGAGAGAAAAAAAAAAAAAAAATATAACAATTATAATAGACGGCTTCAAAAGGCTGTCACTAGATGGCAGTGTTTACCACAACAAAGAGGGAGCAGTTTGGGCCACCTCCACCTGTTACATAATGACATTTTATTCATTCTAGAGTATATATCATGTTTCTATGTTATTTTTATTGTTTGTTATGTCATATCAGATGAACTGTGATATATAAATAAGCCATATAAATGATATTAGCGAAATTATTCATGAAGTATTTTGCCCGGTCTCCAGACAAACTCGTCCACCGCCAACACCGCCCATGCCACCACATGAATGACATATTTTATTCATTTTAGAGTATATATCAGGTTTGTATGTTATTTATATTGCTTATTATATCATATTAGATGAAGTAAGATAGATAAATAAGCCTTAGAGTTGATATTAGCGAAATTATTGAAGTACAAAATTTCACTGGAATGGATTAATTGCATTTCAATTAATTTAAATGAGGAAAATTGACTCTGCAAACGAGCAAATCCAGTTGCGAGCAAGGTCATGGAACGGATTAAACTCGCAAGTAGAGGTTCCACTGTATGTCTACTTACACAAGTAAACGATGATTATTACTAAGATTCCAAAAATCCCGCTTATTTAAACCTATCTCAAGAGGCAACAAAGTTATTCCGTGAAAATCTGCAACTTTTGTATTGACAACTACCATAGCAGTAAAACCCCAGTATCTATTGATTCTGTATCCACAGTTTCAGTTATCCACGGTTTACTGTGCCCCAAAAATTACCCTTAATTTTGCTTAATAATGGCCCCAAAGCACAAAAGTAGTGATGCTGGTAGTTCTTCAAAGCCTAAGAGAAGCCGTGAAATGGTTCCCATCAGAGAAAAAGTGCTAATTCTAGGCTTATTTTACTTACTTTATTAAATAAATTAAACTATCATAGGTATGCTAAATTAAAAATGACATATATAGTTTGCTACTATCCACAGTTTGAGGTATTCATGGTAGGTTTCGGACTGTATCTCCTGTATACTGTACCCCCAACAAGGGGGTACAGTATATAGCACACAGTATCTTTTTTGACTAAGAGACAAAAAGAGAGTAAAGGTAAGGAGAAAAAAATTCATATAATACTAGATAATAAACAATACTTTTTTATATTTGGAAAGCAAATTAAAATCTGCAGACAACTTACTTTCACGTTCCTTCCGACGAAGTTTTTTCCTTCTTCGTTCAACTGATGCAAGTTCGGTTTTGACTTGCATATATGTTCTCTTCAGCTCTTGTATTCTGGACTGCAAAACTGCTATCCTCTTGGAAGCATCTAAGTCAGGGTCTGAAAACATAAAATAAGATCTCATCATTCAGTATCTGCAATTTCCACGGTTTTCCCATCCATTCAATACAGTAAATTAGAAACCAACAGAAGCCATTTGCATGGCTGCAGCAGGTCTCCTACTGCAGTGCATTTTAAGATAAAATTATATATAGATAAGGGCATGGGAATTTTTTGTACAGACCTGTCAAGAAATGTGAACTTCACTAATTGGAAGGGAGATGAAACAAGATGCTCACTTGAGTTTTTAACATCTATTTAAATATCACTAGACTGGTTTATGTTGACTGGTGAGAAAATTAAACTAAAAAAAAAAAAAACTGATTTGAGAGTGGGAAATCCAATAAGTGCCTTGCAATGAATGGAAACAGGAGAGATCATGCCAGATAAATTACGACTAAATTTTTTTATGGTTACTATGATCATATAAATGTGTAAGCTCACAATATTTTGATAAATATTCAAGAATAAAAAATAACAGAAATTAGATACAGAATATCATTGTTTCAGTCCTCATCTCAAGGTATAACCTGGGTTCCTACAGAAAAAACTATATACAGTGGACCCCCAGATATCATAGTTGTCGGATTTCGTAATACAGTGGACCCCTGGTCCACGTTATTAATCCTTTCCTGAGAGCTCATCGTAAAGCAAAATTATCAATAAGCGAATCAATTTTCCCCATAAGAAATAATGGAAATCAAATTAATCCGTGCAAGACACCCAAAAGTATGAAAAAAAAAAAAAAACTTTTACCACATGAAATATTAAGTTTAATGCAATAGAATAATTACAATAACAATAATAACAATAGAATAATCACAACAGAATAATTGACACTTACCTTTAATGAAGATCTGGTGATGATTGATGGGATGGGAGGAGGGGAGAGTGTCGAAGTTTTTAATGTTTAGAAGGGGAATCCCCCTCCATTAGGACTTGAGGTAGCAAGTCCTTCTCCGGGGTTACTTCCCTTCTTTTAATGCCACTAGGACCAGCTTGAGAGTCACTGGACTTCTGTCACACAACATATCTATCCATATAGGCCTGTACCTCTCGCTCCTTTATGACTTTCCTAAAGTGGTTCACAACATTGTCAGTGTACAGGTTGCCAACATGGCTTGCAGTAGCTGTGTCAGGGTGATTTTCATCATACTATGTATGCCACTACGATTCTTAAATCTTTCAAACCAACCTTTGCTGACCTTAAATTCACTCATATCACCACTAGTTGCAGGCATTTTTTTAATTAAATCCTCATGCAACTGTCTAGCCTTTTCACAAATGATCACTTGAGAGATGCTATCTCCTGATATCTGTTTTTCATTTATTTATTATTATTTATTTATTATCACACCGGCCGATTCCCACCAAGGCAGGGTGGCCCGAAAAAGAAAAACTTTCACCATCATTCACTCCATCACTGTCTTGCCAGAAGGGTGCTTTACACTACAGTTTTTAAACTGCAACATTAACACCCCTCCTTCAGAGTGCAGGCACTGTACTTCCCATCTCCAGGACTCAAGTCCGGCCTGCCGGTTTCCCTGAATCCCTTCATAAATGTTACTTTGCTCACACTCCAACAGCACGTCAAGTATTAAAAACCATTTGTCTCCATTCACTCCTATCAAACACGCTCACGCATGCCTGCTGGAAGTCCAAGCCCCTCGCACACAAAACCTCCTTTACCCCCTCCCTCCAACCCTTCCTAGGCCGACCCCTACCCCGCCTTCCTTCCACTACAGACTGATACACTCTTGAAGTCATTCTGTTTCGCTCCATTCTCTCTACATGTCCGAACCACCTCAACAACCCTTCCTCAGCCCTCTGGACAACAGTTTTGGTAATCCCGCACCTCCTCCTAACTTCCAAACTACGAATTCTCTGCATTATATTCACACCACACATTGCCCTCAGACATGACATCTCCACTGCCTCCAGCCTTCTCCTCGCTGCAACATTCATCACCCATGCTTCACACCCATATAAGAGCGTTGGTAAAACTATACTCTCATACATTCCCCTCTTTGCCTCCAAGGACAAAGTTCTTTGTCTCCACAGACTCCTAAGTGCACCACTCACTCTTTTTCCCTCATCAATTCTATGATTCACCTCATCTTTCATAGACCCATCCGCTGACACGTCCACTCCCAAATATCTGAATACGTTCACCTCCTCCATACTCTCTCCCTCCAATCTGATATTCAATCTTTCATCACCTAATCTTTTTGTTATCCTCATAACCTTACTCTTTCCTGTATTCACCTTTAATTTTCTTCTTTTGCACACCCTACTAAATTCATCCACCAATCTCTGCAACTTCTCTTCAGAATCTCCCAAGAGCACAGTGTCATCAGCAAAGAGCAGCTGTGACAACTCCCACTTTGTGTGTGATTTTTATCTTTTAACTCCACGCCTCTTGCCAAGACCCTCGCATTTACTTCTCTTACAACCCCATCTATAAATATATTAAACAACCACGGTGACATCACACATCCTTGTCTAAGGCCTACTTTTACTGGGAAAAAATTTCCCTCTTTCCTACATACTCTAACTTGAGCCTCACTATCCTCGTAAAAACTCTTCACTGCTTTCAGTAAACCTACCTCCTACACCATACACTTGCAACATCTGCCACATTGCCCCCCTATCCACCCTGTCATACGCCTTTTCCAAATCCATAAATGCCACAAAGACCTCTTTAGCCTTATCTAAATACTGTTCACTTATATGTTTCACTGTAAACACCTGGTCCACACACCCCCTACCTTTCCTAAAGCCTCCTTGTTCATCTGCTATCCTATTCTCCGTCTTACTCTTAATTCTTTCAATTATAACTCTACCATACACTTTACCAGGTACACTCAACAGACTTATCCCCCTATAATTTTTGCACTCTCTTTTATCCCCTTTGCCTTTATACAAAGGAACTATGCATGCTCTCTGCCAATCCCTAGGTACCTTACCCTCTTCCATACATTTATTAAATAATTGCACCAACCACTCCAAAACTATATCCCCACCTGCTTTTAACATTTCTATCTTTATCCCATGAATCCCGGCTGCCTTACCCCCTTTCATTTTACCTACTGCCTCACGAACTTCCCCCACACTCACAACTGGCTCTTCCTCACTCCTACAAGATGTTATTCCTCCTTGCCCTATACACGAAATCACAGCTTCCCTATCTTCATCAACATTTAACAATTCCTCAAAATATTCCTTCCATCCACACCAATAACAGTCTCTCATCATTTTCTAACACTTGCAATCGCTGTTTTGTAATCACAGTTGCACCTTTTGCAAGAACAGCTTCCTTGATTGCCGTTTTCCTGCTCACTATAATAGAGATGGTTGATTGGGATTTACTGTACAACTTGGCCAGGTCCGACACACTCACTCCACTTTCAAACTTTGCAACTATCTCTTTCTTCATTTCAATAGTCATTAGCACCCTTGGTCTTGATGGGTTGGCACTAGAAGCTTTCTTGGGGCCCATGGTGACTTATTTTGCAGAAACAAGCACTAAAAACAGTGATAATATGGATAACATGGAATGTACCGAATGTATCCTTAGATGCGCGCACACTGGCTGGCTTGTAAACACTGGCACACAAGGGGTAGTTCAGGCCACACGTGGACACATCTCGTATGAATCGTATCGCATACCGGGTTTTGTAATGGGAACCGAGGCAAATTTTTTGCGATATAATGCTTCGGATACCGGATTCATTAGATATTGATGACTTCGCGAACCAAGTTTTGTGATTAATCCATTCCAGAGAGTCTGCTGGATGGCGAAATTCACGAATGGCGAAACCATTTTCCCCAAAGAAATAATGGAAATCCAATCAATCCGTTTCAGACACCTAAAAGTACGTACAGTGGACCCCCGCATAACGATCACCTCCCAATGCGACCAATTATGTAAGTGTATTTATGTAAGTGCGTTTGTACGTGTATGTTTGGGGGTCTGAAATGGACTAATCTACTTCACAATATTCCTTATGGGAACAAATTCAGTCAGTACTGGCACATGAACATACTTCTGGAATGAAAAAATATCGTTAACCGGGGGTCCACTGTATTAACAAAAGTATTTTTTTAAAGATTTTAAAGATTTTTTAAAGGTAGTAGGTTGGTAGACAGCAACCACCCAGGGAGGTACTACCGTCCTGCCAAGCGAGTGTAAAACGAAAGCCTGTGATTGTTTTACATGATGGTAGGATTGCTGATGTCTTTTGTCTGTCTCATAAATATGCAAGATTACAGGTATGTCTTGCTACTTCTACTTACACTTAGGTCACACTACACATACATGTACACATTTATTTATACACACTCATCTGAGTTTTCTTTGATTTTACCTTAATAGTTCTTGGTCTTATTACTTTTCCTTTTATATCCATGGGGAAGTGGAAGAAGAATCTTTCCTCCGTAAGCCATGCGTGTTGTAAAAGTCTGACTAAAATGCCGGGAACAATGGGCTAGTAACCCCTTTTCCTGTAAAAATTACTAAAAAGAATAAGAAGAAGAAAATTGTCAAAGTGGGAAGTCTGAATGTGCGTGGATGTTGTGCAGATGATAAGAAAGAGATGATTGTGGATGTTATGAATGAGAAGAAGCTGGATGTCCTGGCTTTAAGTGAAACAAAGCTGAAGGGGGTGGGAGAGTTTCAGTGGAGAGGAATAAATGGGATTAGGTCAGGGGTTTCAAATAGAGTTAGAGCTAAAGAAGGAGTAGCAATAATGTTGAAGGATAAGCTATGGCAGGAAAAGAGGGACTATAAATGTATTAATTCAAGGATTATGTGGAGTAAAATAAAGACTGGATGTGAAAAGTGGGTTATAATAAGCGTGTATGCACCTGGAGAAGAGAGAAGTGTAGAGGAGAGAGAGATTTTGGGAAATGTTGAGTGAATGCGTGGGAAGTTTTGAATCAAGTGTGAGAGTAATGGTGGTTGGAGATTTCAATGCTAAAGTGGGTAAAAATGTTATGGAGGGAGTAGTAGGTAAATTTGGGGTGCCAGGGGTAAATGTAAATGGGGAGCCTTTAATTGAGCTATGTGTAGAAAAAGATTTGGTAATAAGTAATACATATTTTATGAAAAAGAGGATAAATAAATATACAAGGTATGATGTAGCACGTAATGAAAGTAGTTTATTAGATTATGTATTGGTGGATAAAAGGTTGATGGGAAGGCTCCAGGATGTACATGTTTATAGAGGGGCAACTGATATATCGGATCATTATTTAGTTGTAGCTACAGTTAGAGTAAGAGGTAGATGGGAAAAGGGGAAGGTAGCAACAACAAGTAAGAGGAAGGTGAAAGTGTATAAACTAAAGGAGGAGGAAGTTTGGGTGAGATATAAGCGACTATTGGCAGAAAGGTAGGCTAGTGCAAAGATGAGTAGTGGGGGGGGTTGAAGAGGGTTGGAATAGTTTTAAAAATGCAGTATTAGAATGTGGGGCAGAAGTTTGTGGTTATAGGAGGGTGGGGGCAGGAGGAAAGAGGAGTGATTGGTGGAATGATGAAGTAAAGGGTGTGATAAAAGAGAAAAAGGTGGCCTATGAGAGGTTTTTACAAAGCAGAAGTGTTATAAGAAGAGCAGAGTATATGGAGAGTAAAAGAAAGGTAAAGAGAGTGGTGAGAGAGAGCAAAAGGAGAGCAGATGATAGAGTGGGAGAGGCACTGTCAAGAAATTTTAATGAAAACAAGAAAAATTTTTGGAGTTAAACAAGTTAAGAAAGCCTAGGGAAAGTATGGATTTGTCAGTTAAAAACAGAGTAGGGGAGTTAGCAGATGGGGAGATGGAGGTATTAGGTAGATGGCGAGAATATTTTGAGGAACTTTTAAATGTTAAGGAAGAAAGAGAGGCAGTAATTTCATGCACTGGTCAGGGAAGTATAC
Source organism: Cherax quadricarinatus (assembly GCF_026875155.1). Classification (NCBI taxonomy): domain Eukaryota; kingdom Metazoa; phylum Arthropoda; class Malacostraca; order Decapoda; family Parastacidae; genus Cherax; species Cherax quadricarinatus. Next base: position 11,288,832 of record NC_069404.1, on the reverse strand, counting down.
CATCTTTTAGGAGTGAAGAAGAGCAGAATGTAAGTGTGGGGGAGGTACGTGAGGCATTACGTAAAATGAAATGAGGTAAAGCAGCTGGAACTGATGGGATCATGACAGAAATGTTAAAAGCAGGGGGGGATATAGTGTTGGAGTGGTTGGTACTTTTGTTTAATAAATGAATGAAAGAGGGGAAGGTACCTAGGGATTGGCAGAGAGCATGTATAGTCCCTTTATATAAAGAGAAAGGGGACAAAAGACACTGTAAAAATTATAGAGGAATAAGTTTACTGAGTATACCAGGAAAAGTGTACGGTAGGGTTATAATTGAAAGAATTAGAGGTAAGACAGAATGTAGGATTGCGGATGAGCAAGGAGGTTTCAGAGTGGGTAGGGGATGTGTAGATCAAGTGTTTACATTGAAGCATATATGTGAACAGTATTTAGATAAAGGTAGGGAAGTTTTTATTGCATTCATGGATTTAGAAAAGGCATATGAGAGTGGATAGAGGAGCAATGTGGCAGATGTTGCAAGTATATGGAATAGGTGGTAAGTTATTAAATGCTGTAGAGTTTTTATGAGGATAGTGAGGCTCAGGTTAGGGTGTGTAGAAGAGAGGGAGACTACTTCCCGGTAAAAGTAGGTCTTAGACAGGGATGTGTAATGTCACCATGGTTGTTTAATATATTTATAGATGGGGTTGTAAAGGAAGTAAATGCTAGGGTGTTTGGGAGAGGGGTGGGATTAAATTATGGGGAATCAAATTCAAAATGGGAATTGACACAGTTACTTTTTGCTGATGATACTGTGCTTATGGGAGATTCTAAAGAAAAATTGCAAAGGTTAGTGGATGAGTTTGGGAATGTGTGTAAAGGTAGAAAGTTGAAAGTGAACATAGAAAAGAGTAAGGTGATGAGGGTGTCAAATGATTTAGATAAAGAAAAATTGGATATCAAATTGGGGAGGAGGAGTATGGAAGAAGTGAATGTTTTCAGATACTTGGGAGTTGACATGTCGGCGGATGGATTTATGAAGGATGAGGTTAATCATAGAATTGATGAGGGAAAAAAGGTGAGTGGTGCGTTGAGGTATATGTGGAGTCAAAAAACGTTATCTATGGAGGCAAAGAAGGGAATGTATGAAAGTATAGTAGTACCAACACTCTTATATGGGTGTGAAGCTTGGGTGGTAAATGCAGCAGCGAGGAGACGGTTGGAGGCAGTGGAGATGTCCTGTTTAAGGGCAATGTGTGGTGTAAATATAATGCAGAAAATTCGGAGTGTGGAAATTAGGAGAAGGTGTGGAGTTAATAAAAGTATTAGTCAGAGGGCAGAAGAGGGGTTGTTGTGGTGAAAGTGTTGAATGATGATGAAAGTATTTTCTTTTTGGGGATTTTCTTTCTTTTTTGGGTCACCCTGCCTCAGTGGGAGACGGCCGACTTGTTAAAAAAAAAAAAATACAGAAAACAATGACAGATAAATATAAAGCACTAATAAAATGGATAAATGAACATTTAACATCATACTTGCCATTACTGAAGACTTGGCGTATGGCAGACAAGTAGGAGGCAAGAGGGAGGCAAGTTTATTATGTTTCAGTATGAAGCTATCATCATCTCTACGGCTTATTTTACTATTACAATTCATCTAATGTGACATAATAAACGATATTAATAAGATAGAAACATGATATATATACTCTAGAATTCGTAAAATATGTCATTCCATATGTCACGAGTGGTGGTGATCTTGTTGGGTTTAAAAGGGCCACTGAGAAAAGCCGTACATATTAGTGGTGGTGGAGGCTGTGGCAGAAGCCACCACCACTATTCACACAATGTACATAACTTACAAATAAGAGATATTTACACTTTACAAATAAGAAATATTTACACTTACCTTGCAGGAGAAGTTAGTTTAATTAGTTAGTTTGATGGAAGAGATGCTGGCAGAGGTTTAGGGTGATGGAAGATAGCAGGGCGGTGTATGTTCAGTAGCCCTATACACCTCCAACAACATTGGAGAGCTACTTTCATGTCGCTTATCTATCGCTTAACTAATTTGCTACACTGTTAACCTTTTGACTGTTTCAGTCATATATACACGTCTTATGAGGTACCGTGTTTGACGTATATACACTCATAAATTCTAGCGGCTTCAAATCAAGCAGGAGAAAGCTGGTAGGCCCACATGTGAGAGAATGGGTCTGTGTGGTCAGTGTGCATCATATAAAAAAAATCCTGCAGCACGCAGTGCATAATTAGAAGAAAAAAAAACCTCCGACCGTTTTTTTTAATTAAAATGCTGAATTTGTGGTCTATTTTCATATAATATTTATGTTTGTATTCTCATTTTCTTGGTCTCATTTGATAGAATGGAAAACATATTATAGAAATAGAGGTGATATTGATTGGTTTTACTATAAAATGAACTTGGAAATGGAGCTCAAAGTAGGGGAAATGTTTGATTTTTGCCGATGTTCAAAAGTAAACAAATGATGTCATTGTCCAATAAATGTCCAACTAGCCATTCTAGTATGCAGTCATGAATGGGCTGATGTTATTTGTACAATTATTACAGTATTGCAGTAGTCTGCATAACAGTAAATCTTCTATTTTTTGTTTGAATAAAAATTCAAAATAGAAAGCAAAAGTAATATCAGAGGGGCCTGGAGACATGACTGATGAACAAAGAAAATGTTATTTTAGAGCCAGGAATGTCCGCATTGTTCATTCTGAACCTTATTTTGAAATTGTCATATTTTTTCATTTTCATGAAATTGGCCAAATTACAAATTTCTGACCACGTTATTGGGTAGTTGAAATTGGTAAATGGGCAGTTTCTTGTACACAGTCGATAGACAAAATGGAGTTCTAAAGAAATAGCTATGAGTTTGGTCAACTGGAACAATGGAATTAGCCGAAAATAGGGCTCAAAGTGGGTGAAATCGCTGATTTGTAAATATCGCCGAGGTCACTAACTTTGCGAGAGCATAATTCCATCAGTTTTCCATCAAATTTCGCTTTTTTTTTTTTTGGTGTCATTACAATCAGGAAAAGATTCTCTATCATTTCATAAGAAAAAATAATTTTTTTTTTGTTTTGAAATTTTGCGACACCAGGAGACACCTCAGGATTGGGGGTTGCGACAGTCAAGGGGTTAATGCTACACTTTATCGCTGGCTGGCGCTATAGCCTTTATCAATACCTGCTGCTTTAGTATCGTACGTATCGTAGAATCACGGAAGAAGCACATTCTCCCATCTCTTTTCCTCTTCCACTTTGGTACTTTGCTGTAAGTTTTTTGTTGAATTCTATAGTGTTTCTTTCCTATTTTACCAAAGGGCTGGCACTATGAGCTTTCTTTGGGCCCATGGTGGCTTATTTAACCCTTTGACTGTTTTGGTCATGTATATACATCTTCCTAGGTAGTAGGTTGGTAGACAGCAACCTCCCAGAGAGGTACTAGTGTCCTCCCAAGTGAGTGTAAAACGAAAGCCTGTAATTGTTTTACATGATGGTAGGATTGCTGGTGTCCTTTTTTCTGTCTCATGAACATGCAAGATTTCAGGTATGTCTTGCTACTTCTATTTACACTTAGGTCACACTACAAATACATGTACAAGCATATATATACACACCCCTCTGGGTTTTCTGCTATTTTCTTTCTAGTTCTTGTTCTTGTTTATTTCCTCTTATCTCCATGGGGAAGTGGAACAGAATTCTTCCTCTGTAAGCCATGCGTGTTATAAGAAGCGACTAAAATGCCGGAAGCAAGGGGCTAGTAACCGCTTATCCTGTATAAATCACTAAATTTAAAAAGAGAAACTTTTGTTTTTCTTTTTGGGCCACCCTGCCTCGGTGGGATACGGCCAGTTTGTTGAAAGAAGAAAGATATACAGTGCAACCTCAAATATCGAACTTAATCCGTTCCAGGAGCTAGTTCTAAATTAGAAAAGTCTGAAAAGCGAAGCAATATTTCCCGTAAGAAATAATGGAAATACATTTAATCCGTTCCAGGAACCCAAAAATATTCACAAAAAAAAAAAAAAATACATTTTATAGAGATTAATTATAGTTTTACATACACACAACAAATACTATAGTGTTCAATTATGTATTAATGAATTTAAATAAACATAAAATAACATTTTTATTTACCTTTATTGAAGATTGGTGATGGCATCTGGAAGATAGGGAGGAGGAGAGAGGGAGTTGAGTTTAGTGTTTGGAAGGAGAATCCCCCTCCATGAAGATTTAAGGTAGCAAAGCCCTCTCTGGGGTTACTTTCCTTCTCTGTATTTTAATGCCACTAGGACCAGCTTGAGAGCCACTGGACCCCTGTCTCACAAAATAGCTGTTTACAGTCCTCTGTTTCTGTCTCACAAAATAACTGTCCACAGTCCTCTGTTTCTGCCTCACAAAATAACTGTCCACAGTCGTCTGTTTCTGCCTCACAAAATAACTGTCCACAGATATTTTGTGAGGCTCAACAAGTCTCACACCACTCTCATACTTCTGTATTACTTCCTTCTTCACATCTATGGTGTTTCTCGCTTTCTTTACCACAGGGGTACCACTAGAAAGTTTCTTTGGGCTTATGGTAGCTTATTTCACAGTCCCACAAGCACTAAGCACAATGAAATAATCATAAAACATTTGAATGAGAGTGCAGGTTAGTGTTTACTCAGGCAACAACAAAACCAGACTGGCTCACGGCGCCTACGTGGGGACTAGGACAGAGCGAGCTGCCGGACAGGTCTGGCACCCGGCAGTTCGAAAATAGGGGCGAGTTCGATAATAGGGACAAAGTTGGTTCGAAAAAAGCGTTCTATTTTCGAAAAGTTCGATAAGTGATACGTTCGAAATTTGAGGTTCCATTGTATGCCTTACGAGCCACCGTTTTTGACGTATACTCATAAATTCTAGCGGCTTCAAATCAAGCAGGAGAAAGCTGGTAGGCCCACATGCAAGAGAATGGGTCTATGTGGTCAGTGTGCACCACAAAAAAAAAATCCTGCAGCACACAGTGCATAATGAGAAAAAAAAACTGACCGTTTTTTTGGAATAAAACGCTGAATTTGAGGTGTATTTTCGTATAGTATTTATCATTGTATTCTCATTTTCGTGGTTTCAAGTGATAAAATGGAAAACATATTACAGAAATAGAGATGATTTTGATTAGTTTCACAATGAAAATGACCTTGAAATTGAGCTAAAAAAAGCGGAAATTTTAAATTTTTACCAATGTTCAGGAGTAACCAAATCACACCACATGTCCAATACACGTCAACTGGGGAGTCTAATATTCTTTCACTAGTGCACTGATATTATTTATACCATTTTTACAATAATGCAGTAGTCTGCATAACAGAAAATTTTGTATTTTTTGTATGAATAAAAAATCAAAATAGAAAGCAATAGTAATATAGGAGGGGCCTAGAGACATGACTAATGAACACAGGATATGTTATTTTAGTGCCAAGAATGTCTACATTGTTTATTCTGGACCCTATTTTGAAATTGGCATCTTTTTTAATTTGCATGAAATTGGCCAAATTGCCAATTTCTGACCACTTTATTGGGTAGTTCAAATCGGTAAAGGTGCGGTTTCTTGTACTCAACTGATAGAAAAAATGGAGTTCTAAAGAAATAGGTATGAGTTTGGTCAACTGGAACAATGGAATTGGCCAAAAACAGGGCTCAAAGTCGGCGAAATCGCCGATGCATACATGTCGCCGAGACCGCTAACTTCGCCGGAGCGTAATTCCGTGAGTTTTCGACCAAATTTCATACTTTTGGTGTCATTACCATCGGGAAAAGATTCCCTATCATTTCATAAGAAAAAATAATTTTTTTGTTTACAAAAATTTTGTGACAGAATGACAGTTTCAGATAGGGGCTTGCGACAGTCAAAGGGTTAATTACGAAAAACGAGGGTCCGCTGTAATTGGATTTACATTATTTCTTATGGGGAAAATGAATTCGGATATCGTCAAATTCGGCTTTAGTCACACTCTCTGGAACATTTTTCCTTTGCAAACCTTTTATCCAGTCCCTAACTAGGTTGTTAAATAAGAATTTACTGCATGAAAGTATACATAGGAAAAACAGATTATTTGTAAGAAATTAACATAAAAGTATTTTGAGAACTGATTTCAAAGCTGTATAAAGCTATTTATTTACAAAGGTTTAGAAAAGTATTAAAAGCAGAGGATAACTAGTTTCTGAAAAAGTTAATGAAAAAACAATCTTAGCTTGATAAAATAAATAATCAATACTATACTTTAACTTGTACAGTTGTAATTTCCATCTATGTTTCTAAATACAACATGTTTTATTCTAAGAACAGGGATCAATAAAACTGATCACGTGTCAAAATATCACAATTCACGAGAAATGAACATAATTTGTTCTCAATGTATACATGCCAGTACATTCAAAAAGTAAAAGGTGGCCCATGTCTAGTGGTGGGCTCCCCATGAATCGGGCATTTTATTGCATTAGTGCATTATGGAGAAGTTTCATAGCAATATCAAGTGAAGTGACATTTATGTTAACAATACATGAGATACTTACCTAACTCCTGACAAAAGTTGTATCTTGAACGTCTTGCTGCGCTGCAAGCAAGAGATAAAGCGGACAGTCCACTTGTCTCTGGGTCATCATCAACTTGAAGAACTAAAAAAAAAAAAAAAAATTAAAACTATATAGTACATCGAATTTATTCTACAAGAGGCACTTTCTGACACTGTCCTAGACTGGAACGTCAGTTCTCAAGTTATATCAAAATTAAAAATATAGCCTCTCCTCAGTTAGCGGCGTACTCGTTTACTGACGATTCGAACTTATGACTGCTTCTCTGACCAATATGCATACCTAAATAACATTTTTTAAGAGCTGATTTCTTCTATTCTGTTTATTACAATGTACAGAAGACTACTGTATAAACATTTAAAAATATACCAGAAATGTTATAAATGGTGCAAAGGTGACATTAAAACATCAAAGATGGTCGACACAAACCCACTACCATTATAGGATGCTTCTCACTTGGCGACAAATTCGTTTACAGACATGGTCTTCGGAATGGAACTCTGTCGTTAAATGAGGAGAGACTGTACTGAGTTTTTAACAGTTTTATTAAGCTAATATTACTAACTTCAAAAAATTATTTGTCAATATAAGCCAGATTTTTAAATTCACTCAGCCAGTTACTTTGAGGATGTATAATAAAATACAACTTTAATACTGTTTCTTGAAAATGCAAATTATTGCTCCTCCTCCTGCAAGGCAGGAAAAGGTACAGGTATAGTACTGTATAATGAGGTAACTGCATCATGTGAGAGGGTAGTTTTTTTAACACATCAGTTGTCACCCACTGAGGCAAGGTGACCCAAAAAGCACACACTTTCACCATCATTCACACATAATCACTGCCTTTGCAGAGGTGCCCAGATATTGTACTGCTGAAGGGATTCAGGGAAACCGGTTAGCCGGTCTTGAGTTCTGGAGGTGAGAAGCACAATGCCTGCACTTTTTTAAAGGAAGGATTTGGGACATTTGCTGTTTGGAGTGACATCTGAACTGTTGTATCTGAGTACCTTTGCAAAGACAGTGATAATGTGTGAATGATGTAGAGTGGTGAAATGGTAAAGGTGCTTCTTTCTATTTTGGGTCACCCTGCTTTGGTGGGAGATGGCCGACACGTTAAAAAAAAAAAAAAATTGTATTGTAGAATATCAACTGGTAAATAATTCCAAAAAGGCATGTTATTATTAGCATATATTTTGGAAACTACTCAGATAATTGACACTTAAGATAATGGCACAATTGTTCCATTATATGGAACTACATATTAAACCAAAAAACAACAACTTTCTGTGTTGGCTATGATGAACACCTAGGAATAACAACCTCCATGTAAATACCATTATTAACCAGACCATTGCACTGTCTGAAAAAAAAAGTCTTGGTTTATTAACTTCCTCTTGTCATTATCTGGCATGTTTTAGCTTATGACGTGGTCTCAGTGTGGCCTCTGGATGTACACCTACCATCCGACTTACGACCTGCTCGGCTTACGACCACGCGACTTACGACCGTGTTTTTTATGTCAAATTTCTGGGAAATAAACAACTATTTGTGTTGTACAGTGTTTATCCTAAACCTTACAGTATAAAATCCAGTACTAACAACATAAAAAGTAAAGTAAAACATGAAATACCAAAGTAAAACAATAAAATAAAGTCATTACAAAAATGTTTTGTTGATATTCAGTAGTAAAGTTCGACTTACGACCATTTCAACTTACGACTGGTTTCTCGGAACTGAACTCGGTTGTAAGTTGGATGGTAGGTGTAATTCTTAACCTGAGTATGTACAACTGGCATGGGATGGTGGTACTCTCCATGGCACATCAAATCCAACATACAATAGTTTTCCTACTTCAAAATGTAGTATTCCATACAGTTATGTTAAACCACAAGGAAAGATATCACCAGCACCACTGTCATGGTGAAGCAGCTGTAAACAGGAGAGCAGGGAAACTCAAAGCACTAACATTTAAATGAGAATCTTGCTCATCTGTTGAGCTATGCAATCAAAATGGCCAAAGGGAAAGTAAGAGTTACCAAGCCACTAATATCAAGACTTAAAGATTAATTTGTTTACACTTTTTTTTTTTTTCAACAAGTCGGCCATCTCCCACCAAGGCAGGGTGACCCAAAAAAGAAAGAAAATCCCCAAAAAGAAAATACTTTCATCATCATTCAACACTTTCACCACACTTGCACATTATCACTGTTTTTGCAGAGGTGCTCAGAATACAACTGTTCAGGAGTATATACATATAAAGATACACAACATATCCCTCCAATCTGCCAATATCCCAAACCCCTCCTTTAAAGTGCAGGCATTGTACTTCCCATTTCCAGGACTCAAGTCCGACTATATGAAAATAACCGGTTTCCCTGAATCCCTTCACTAAATATTACCCTGCTCACACTCCAACAGATCGTCAGGTCCCAAGTACCATTCGTCTCCATTCACTCCTATCTAACACGCTCATGCACGCTTGCTGGAAGTCCAAGCCCCTTGCCCACAAAACCTCCTTTACCCCCTCTCTCCAACCCTTTCGAGGACAACCCCTACCCCGCCTTCCTTCCTCTATAGATTTATATGCTTTCCATGTCATTCTACTTTGATCCATTCTCTCTAATGACCAAACCACCTCAACAACCCCTTTTCTGCTCTCTGACTAATACTTTTATTAACTCCACACCTTTTCCTAATTTCCACACTCCGAATTTTCTGCATAATATTTACACCACATATTGCCCTTAAACAGGACATCTCCACTGCCTCCAACCGTCTCCTCGCTGCTGCATTTACCACCCAAGCTTCACACCCATATAAGAGTGTTGGTACTACTATACTTTCATACATTCCATTCTTTGCCTCCATAAATAACGTTTTTTTGACTCCACATATACCTCAACGCACCACTCACCTTTTTTCCCTCATCAATTCTATGATTAACCTCATCCTTCATAAATCCATCCGCCGACACATCAACTCCCAAGTATCTGAAAACATTCACTTGTTCCATACTCCTCCTCCCCAATTTGATATCCAATTTTTCTTTATCTAAATCATTTGATACCCTCATCACGTTACTCTTTTCTATGTTCACTTTCAACTTTCTACCTTTACACACACTCCCAAACTCATCCACTAACCTTTGCAATTTTTCTTTAGAATCTCCCATAAGCACAGTATCATCAGCAAAAAGTAACTGTGTCAATTCCAATTTTGAATTTGATTCCCCATAATTTAATCCCACCCCTCTCCCGAACACCCTAGCATTTACTTCTTTTACAACCCCATCTATAAATATATTAAACAACCATGGTGACATTACACATCCCTGTCTAAGACCTACTTTTACCGGGAAGTAGTCTCCCTCTCTTCTACACACCCTAACCTGAGCCTCACTATCCTCATAAAAACTCTTTACAGCATTTAATAACTTACCACCTATTCCATATACTTGCAACATCTGTCACATTGCTCCTCTATCCACTCTATCATATGCCTTTTCTAAATCCATAAATTCAATAAAAACTTTCCTACCTTTATCTAAATACTGTTCACATATATGCTTCAATGTAAACACTTTATTTACACATCCCCTACCCACTCTGAAACCTCCTTGCTCATCCGCAATCCTACATTCTGGTTACCTCTAATTCTTTCAATTATAACCCCACCGTACACTTTTCCTGGTATACTCAGTAAACTTATTCCTCTATAATTTTTACAGTCTCTTTTTGTCCCCTTTCCCTTTATATAAAGGGACTATACATGCTCTCCACCAATCCCTAGGTACCTTCCCCTCTTTCATACATTTATAAAACAAAAGTACCAACCACTCCAACACTATATCCCCCCTGCTTTTAATATTTCTGTCATGATCCCATCAGTTCCAGCTGCTTTACCCCCTTTCATTCTACGTAATGCCTCACGTACCTCCACCACACTTACATTCTGCTCTTCTTCACTCCTAAAAGATGGTATACCTCCCTGGCCAGTGCATGAAATTACCGCCTCCCTTTCTTCCTTAACATTTAAAAGTTCCTCAAAATATTCTCGCCATCTACCTCATTTATCGTCATTAATCCGTTTCTGGAAGTGCAACAATTAATCCGTTCCTAACACCCAGAAGCATTAAAACAAAATTTTTTTTTACATGAAATATAGATGTAGTACATAAACAATATAATGGAACATGATGAATGAAACATTAACAGCATAACACTTACCTTTATTGGCGATTCTTCTTAGTGTATGGAAGACTGGAGGAGGAGAGAGATTGGATTAGTTACTGTTTGGAAGGGGAATCCCCTTCCATCAACACCTCAGGTACCAAGTCCTCTCTGGGGTTACTTCTCTTCGCTGTTTCTTAATGCCACTAGGACCAGCTTGAGAGTCACTGGAGTCCTGTCTCACAAAAAAAGTGTCCAGAGAGCTGTTTCTGGCATATCTTTAAAACTTCCTTAAAATGGGCCAAGACTGTCACTGTACAAGTTGCCGATATGGCTTGCAACATCCTTCTCAGGGTGATGTTTCTCCATGAATCTTTCCATCCTACCCCACATTTCAAAAATCTCCTTAATTTCTAAAGAAGGCACCTTCTTCCATCTCTCTTCCTCCTCCTCTGCAGCAAGATTCTGAGCTGTGATCTGTTGCTGTTCCTGCTGAAGCTCTTGCAGCTCCTCAGTGGTTAGCTCTTCGTTGTGGTCCTCCACCAACTCTTCCACATCCTCCAAACTCACATCCAATCCCATGGAACTCCCCAATGCCACAATAGAGTTCACAACTGGCAGCCTCACCATGCCTTATCACACTGTGTATGTCACTACTCTTCTTAAATCTCTCAAACCAACCTTTGCTGGCCTTAAATTCACAATTATCAGTACTCGTTGCAAGCAATTTCTTTACCAGATCGTCATGCAACTGCCTAGCCTTTTCACAAATAATCGATGTCAAAAGATTATCTCCTGCTAATTGTTTCTCATTTATCCACACCAATAATAACTTCTCAACATCTTCGAGTACTGGTGATCTCATTTTTGTCAGCATATTTACCCCCTTTGCAACAACAGCTTCCTTGATTTCCTTTTTCTTGGCCACGATGGAAGATATGGCTGTACGAGATTTGTTATACATCCTGGCCAGTTCAGCCACACGTACGCCACTTTCATATTGTTCAATGATGTTTTTCTTAAACTCAATTGTATTTCTCTCCTTCTTTACCAAAGGCTTGGCACTAGGAGCTTTCTTTGGAGCCATGGTAGCTTATTTAGCACTTGCAAGCACTAAAATGAATGGAATATTATGAAATATTTCGTATGAACAAGTGAGTGGACAGTCGCTCACTGGTAAACAATGGCACACTGGCTGGGAAGGGAGGCTGAGGTGGCTCACAGCATGAGTACATGTCCTGGACAAAGGACGATTAGTGAGTCAACTGACCATTTGCGAGCCAATGTTTGGACGAAAATAACGTGACGATTTCCAAAAAGGACGACTATCGAGCCGGACGATTATTATGCGACCACTGTACTTTCATTACGTGCTATACCATATCTTGTACACAGTGGATCCCCGGTTTTCGTCTGGTGCGGAAATCGTAAAATTTGGATTTCGAGCACTTTTTTTGGTGAAATTTTCCTCTGGGCTTTGTACATCCACTCGGAAATCGTCCGTATCAGATGCGTCCACCCGCCCAAGACGCCACTGCTCATGTGTACCAGACTCTGTCTCTCGTTGAGTTCGCAATACTCCGTGCATTCATTCATTGTTTTTTGTATTTGTTTATTGACTGCAAATGTGAAATAAGTCACCATGGAGCCAAGGAAAGTTCAGAGTCCCAGTTCTTTGGTAAAGAAGGTGGGAAACACGATAGAATTCAAGAAAAAACTTGTAGCAAAATATGAAAGTGGCATACGTGTGGCCGATCTCGCTAGGATGTATTGGAAGTCGACACCAACAATCAGTTCCATCCTGGCGAAGAAAGCAGAAATCAAGGAAGCTAACGTTTCTAAAGTGGTAAATATGCAAACGAAATGGAGATCACAAACAATCGAGGATGTGGAGAAGTTGTTGGTGTGGATCAACGAAAAACAGTTAGCGGGAGATAGTGTTGTGGAGGGCTTTGATAGGGCTTTAATGCCTGAAGTCCTTATGGAGGGGGATTCCCCTTCCAAACAATAACCTCTCCTCTCTCTCCCCTCCTTGCCTTCTTCCATATGACAACAAGAGTCTTCAATAAAGGTATGTAATAGTGATTTAAATATTCATTTATCCATTAAAATTAGTGCTTTATATTTATTTCTCATTGTTTTCTGTATGTAAAATTGTAGTTATTCTTTATAAAATGTATTTTTTGTTAATATTTTTGGGTGTCTGGAACGGATTAATTGAATTTACATTATTTCTTATGGGAAATATTACTTTGGTTTTCGTCCGTTTCAGATTTCAGCCGACCTGGAACGGATTAAGGACGAAAACCTGGGTATTACTGTACTTATTTATCCTCTTTTTCACAAAAAATATATTACTTATTACCAAACCTCTTTCAACACATAGTTCAATTAGAGGCTCCCCATTTACATTTACTCCTGGGACCCCAAATTTACCTACTACTCCCTCTCCAACATTTTTACCCACTTTAGCATTAAGATCCTCAACCACAAGTACTCTCTCACTTGGTTCAAAACTCCCCACACACTCACTCAACATTTCCCAAAATCTCTACCCTCTACAGGAGCATAAACACTTACTATAACTCTTCACATCCAACCCTTATTTTACTCCACATAATTCTTGAATTTATACATTTATATTCCTTCTTTTAATACCATAACTTATCCTTCAACATCATTGCTTCTACTTCTTTAGCTCTAACTCTATTAGAAACCCCGACCTAATCGCATTTATTTCTCCCAACTGAAACTCTCCTACCCCCTTCAGCATTGTTTCACTTAAGAGCCAGGATATCCAGCTTCTTTTCATTCATAACATCCACAATCATCTCTATCATTCACACAACATCTGTGCACATTCAAATGTCCCACTTTGATGGTTTTCTTTTTTTTCTTTTTAGTAGGCTATACAGGAAAAGGGGTTACTATCCCATTGCTCCTGGCATTTTAGTTGACTTTTACAGCATGCATAACTTACGGAGGATTAGATTCTTATTGCACTTCCCCATGGATATGAAAGGAAAAGCAATAACAAGAACTATTAAGACAAAATCAAAGAAAACTCAGATGAATGTGTATACATAAATGAGTACATGCATGTGTAGTGTGCAGAGGCGTCGTTAGAGGGGGGGGGGGAGACACCATAAGAAAGGAGGAACACTGCAGCAGGCCTGTTGGCCCATACTAGGCAGTGCTGCAGCAACCTAAGAGAAAAATCCTGTTTCTATATAGCCTATAATATGATTACAGAGAAAAAATAGGCCTATATAAGGAAAATCAACGACGCTATATGATAAACTATGATAAATCGATAATTTTATTTATGATGTTTTGGAAAAACCCTTAATTGCCCTGGCATCACTATGATCAGTCATCAGTGATGTAACATACTGTGTCTGCTGCACCTCCCACCAGTGAGTTTGGTCTAGGTGTATATGTGGCTGGATTAAACAGACATAGGGTCAGGTGATTATCATATTTTGAGCTTTACTTTTGCTTGAATATCAAAATGGTATACAATACCGACAGGTTGGTAGGTAAGACACAAAGGCAACATTTAGGCAACTTTATTCCGAAATAAAGTTGCCTAAATGTTGCCTTTACTTTTGCTTATTGGTGATATCATGAATCAAGATATATGAACGGGTGAGGACTGACATTCATGAAATGTTGAAATAACCATGGTACGTAAGAACATAAGAATGAAAGAACACTGCAGAAGGCCTACTGGACCATACAAGGCAGGTCCTTATCAAAACTATCCCTACCCAAAGCTTTTCCACCACATGTATAAGAACATAAAAACAACTTAAACTACTACTACCTCTACTTGTACTACACCTCACTCAAAGCATATATATACCCTCTGTGTCCATGTATTGTTTGTATCAGCTTGACAAAGTTCCTGGAAAGTGAAACGTTGCCCCTCTCTACTTTGTATTGGACTGAAGAAGCCATTGTGTGGCGAAATGTTTCCTTAATAATGATTCCCACAAGTGTCTCAATCTTCAACTTGTCAGTTTTCAAACCATTTATCACAGTAGTGAATGTATATGCCACTGTACATAGGCTTGTGCTACATGGAAAAACCAAAACCTGCATCTGAGAGGTGGATATTAACAATAAGGAAAGGAAGCAAGGAATTAGATTGCCACTGAAGATTGAGACACTTATATAACATAAGAACATAAGAAAGGAGGAACACTGCAGCAGGCCTGTTGGCCCACTTTGTATTGTACTGATGAAGCTACACAGTGGCTAGAGTCATCAGGACAAAGAGCAAAGATGTCATCTACATACACAACTTTCCTTGTATGAGTGAATATCAAAATGGTATACAATACTGACAGGTTGGTAGGTAAGACACAGACAACAGTTAGGCAACTTTATTCCGAAACGTTTTGCCTACACAGTAGGCTTCTTCAGTTCTTCAGTCGTGTACAGAAATTAGGCAGGAGCAGTAGAGATGTGAAGACGATGTAAATAGTCCATTACCCTTGAAGTCGTAGATTTGAGGTTGTCAGTCCCTCAGCCTGGAGATGTTCTGTTCCATAGCCTGGAACTATCTGTTGCCTATGCATCTTACCTACCTTTCTTTGTATGAATCTTAGTCTTGGCTTCGTCTCTGAAGATGCCTTCCTTTCCCATTACAGTGTAAAATGCTCCAAACTTCAGAACACCCGTGACTTAACCCGATTCTTTTTTCCCCCTTCTCCTTTCCTCTTTCTCCTTTGGGTTTTCTTTCTTCTACCTTGAGTATTTTGTCCATTATTATTATTTCCCCCACTCCCTCTGTGATTCTGTTCCTACCTTTTGTGGGCCCCTAGCTCCCTTGCAGTGCTCCTCTTTCTTATTATTTGATTCGCTCCACTATACTACTATTACCTCTATGACTACCTCTCTTCCTCCTTTCCTACTACCTCTCTTGTCCCGTCGCTGTCTGTTGGCCTATATATACTGCCTCCTCTGCTTTTTGTTAGTGTGACTTTGTAAATGGTCTATGTCGGACTGAAACGTCATCGTAAGCTCCTCTCTCCTGTGTGCGGGTTATTTGTGTACTGCTCCAGTCACGGTATTGTGCCTTTTTGTTATTTATTGATATCCATTTTAACCATGCGTTGTTGTTACCAATCCTTGTGGAGTAAAGCCTATAGGGCCTATGGTACACATAGTATTACATCCATAATGACCATTATGATTATTTTTTCCAATTCATTGGAAAGTAGGCTTAATTTTTTCTGCTTTGGTCTCATTCTGGTTAGAGTGAGTTAAATATCCAAATTAGGTTCTAGTGAAAAAAATTAATGCAATCATGAAACAACAGTTATTAATGGTTAGTCTTAATTTCATCTGCACTTAACCCACTTATTTCATTTCCTAACTTCATTTCATCCTCAATAGGACAATAGAATTGGCTCCATTTATTTCTTTGTCACCATTAAAAATTACCGAATATTCAGTAGAACCAAAACGGTGAGCCTGGCATTCTTTTTTCAGATCATTGATATATCATGCCTCATGGAATGCATAAATTGAAGAGGCCTCGTGGATGTCAACAAAATGAAAAAGTTCAGCTAATGTGAAAAATGGCTGAGTCAATGGTTCAGTATCTCAAGAAACCCAATAATGGCCTGAGTTCATCAAATGATTTTAGTCATGATCTTACTGATAACACTGATGCCGATTTTGACTCCGACAATGGTAATATAAGCGAGAGGAATGAAGGGAATGAGTGTCTGCGAGAGTTAGCATCGATGTGTGACGTTTCTTCTTGGAAAATTCCAGTTCCAGACCATTTCAGGATTGAAATCATCAAAAGAGGTAGTTATGTTTATCAGAACAAGGATGGCCCTTTTCGTGTTACAAAGAGAAAAAATGCAAAAGGCAATGAGCATCAGCTTTCTAAAGAATGGTTCTACAAACAGATGCAGAATGGCAAGAAATTTTTGCAATCATGGATGGTATACTCGCCAGTCAATGGGAAATTATACTGTTACTGCTGTAGATTGTTTACCTCTGGTGTTACAAGTATAACATCAAAGTCTGTGACTGGGTTTCATATATGGTGGAAGCTGAACCCAAAAGTGCATAATCATGAAACTTCTGATGAACACCTACGTTGCCTCGAGAATTGGGAAAACCATGGCAACCGGTTTAAGGGTGAACAAAACCATAGATGCAGAAATAATTGTTTCAATGGAAATCCAGAAGAAAAGGTGGAAGGAAATATTTTAAAGGTTGCTCGACATTACACTGTTTCTGGCTAAACAGAACTTAGCATTTCGCAGCCACAGGGAGGACAAATTCTCATCAAATAGAGGAAACTTTCTTGAGATGGTTGAATTAATAGGTAAGTATGATCCTGTGCTAAAAGAGCACCTAATGAGACTGAAGTGCAGCTCAAGTGAACACAGGTCATCAGTTTTGTATCTCTCACCATCAACTCAAAATGAGTTTTTAAGTGCTCTGGCAAATCGAGTCAAAGAGAAACTTGTTATTGATATCAAGAGAGCTGTATACTACAGCGTTATGTTTGACGTACACCAGATGTGACACACACTAACCAAATGTCAGAAGTTATCAGGTACGTGCAAATGGAGGATGGAAGAGTTCAAGTGAAGGAAGTTTTTCTTGTTTTTTTTTCCTTTGAAGGGCAAAAAAGCTGCTGATATCAGTTCTGATATCCTGAAAAAGCCGGAAAGTGATGGACTGGACTTACTGCTGTGCCCTGCTCAGGGATACAACAATGTTGCCACCATGGCTGGGGTCCATGGAGGTGTACAAGCCATTCTTAAAGAAAAGAACAAGAAGGCAATTTTCAGTGGTTGTGTGGACCATTCATTGAACTTGTGTGGTCAGCATTCTTTTGCCGAGAATTCATCATGTGTAAAATTTTTTGGCAGTCTTGAGTCAGTGTATACATTCTTTGCTGCCTCCACCCATCGATGGGATGTATTAATGGACCATACTGCAGTCTCTTTGAAAAGATTATCAACAAAAAGATGGAGTTCTCATTACAATGCAGTGAAACCAGCAGCGGAATCTTTCGAGAAATTTGTGGCAGCGATTGAAGCTCTTTGCAATCCACGGGAAAATTTGGATACAAGAGAAGCAGCACAAGGTCTTCTCCTGCTGTGTGCGATTTCACATTTCTGTGTTATCTGTATTTCTGGCGTGACATACTTCGGGAAGTTCAGCTTGCACAGCAGTGCTTGCAGACTAAGGATTTAACTCTTGACAAAGTGGTGGTGAAGCTAGAGGCACTGCGATTAGTTTTGCATGAAGGGCAAGATCGCATAATGGAAAATTCAATACAACAGGCACTTTTGAAAGGTGAGAAGTATGGATTTCCAACAGAGAGAAGAATCAGGTTAAAGAAAAGGATGGCAGGGGAGCAGGCAAGAGATTCCGGACTCACTCTACAGGAAGAAAACAAGAGGGCGATGTTGGAGTGCATTGATTGTTTTCATAATGAACTCGAGATACGATCAAAAGCAATCAAGGATGTGGCAGCCATGTTTGTGGTCATTCAAACAAAGAATCTTGTACAAGCTACTGAAGAAGAATTGGAGGTGATGGCTTCAAGACTCTCAGTCTTCTATAATGAAATATGCAAGAATGAGCTCATGCTTGAAATACCAAGACTAAGGAGGCACCTGCAAGCTGCTGATGTTGATTTTGAAAAAGTTAAGCACTGGACTGCACTGGATGTATTAACATTCATAGTTGAATGGGATTTCATTGAATTTCTTCCAAATCTGACACTCTGCCTGAGGCTGTTCCTTACTATATGTGTTTCTGTGGCTTCTTGTGAAAGAAGTTTCTCCAAGTTGAAGCTGATTAAAAACTATTTACGGTCCACAATGAGTTGATCCAGAATCTCTGACATAGCAATGTTATCCATAGAAAATGGGTCAGTTGACAGCATTGATTTTGATAAGGTGATAGATGATTTTGCAGGATTGAAGGCAAGAAAATGTATGATCTGATTCACTGAGATGTTACCTGTACTCAAGGTCAGATCGGAACTAGTGTTTCTCTGACATTGCAATTTTTTCTTTATTTTTCAATTTTTTTTTTTTTTTTTGGCATTGTTGAAGAATAATACATGTAGGATGTGTTAGCTGTACTCAAAGTGATATTTGAGTTTATGTTTCCTCAATATTACTACGATTATTTATTTTATCATTAATAAAGTTGAGAAGTATTCTCCTGTTCAGTTTATGGCGCTTAAATGTTCTCATTGTTAAACATTTGTCGCTGGTAATGCAGTAGTGACGTAACTGGAGTTTACTCTCCCCATCCCCCCGCCCTTGGATTTTATAGGGGTGACACCAAAGATGCCGCCCTGGGTGACACCAACCCTAGCAACGCCTCTGGTAGTGTGACCTAAGTTTAGGTATTAGTAACAAGACATACCTGAAATCTTGCATGTTTATGAGACAGAAAAGACACCAGCAATCCTACCATCATGTAAAAACAAATACAGGCTTCCATTTTACACTCACTGGGCAGCATGGTAGTACCTCCCTGGGTGGTTGATGTCTGCCAAACTACTTTATTAATCTATACATATGGTGCTATACTATAGGATAATTTATGTAACTGTATTTGTGTACCTGTACCTGAATAACTTACTTAATCATAGAACTAAGGACATTTTCATTACCTCATCTCTCTTCTGGATATTAATCATGGTACCCAAGAGGAATACTAGTGATGGTAGTGTCAAGAAGAATAAGCATGTTTTTATTACTGTCTTGAGGAGTGTTAGTTTTAGGTATGCTTAACAATTTATGTAACCTGAAACAATGAGAATAAGAAGAGACTCAGCATTCAGTATTTTTTTTTTTAACAATTTGGCCATCTCCCACTGAGGCAGGGTGACCCAAAAAGAAAATCCCCAAAAAGAAAATACTTTCATCATCATTCAACACTTTCACCTCACTCACACATAATCACTGTTTTTGCAGAGGTGCTCAGAACACAACAGTTTAAAAGCATATACATACAAGATACACAACATATCCTTCCGAACTGCTAATATCCCGAACCCCTCCTTTAGAGTGCAGGCATTGTACTTCCCATTTCCAGGACTCAAGTCCGGCTATATAAAAATAACAGGTTTCCCTGAATCCCTTCACTAAATATTACCCTGCTCACACTCCAACAGATCGTCAGGTCCCAAATACCATTCATCTCCATTCACTCCTATCGAACACGCTCATGCACGCCTGCTGGAAGTCCAAGCCCCTCGCCCACAAAACCTCCCTTACCCCTTCCTTCCAACCTTTTCGAGGACGACCCCTACCCCGCCTTCCTTCTCCTACAGATTTAAATGCTCTCCATGTCATTCTACTTTAATCCATTCTCTCTAAATGACCAAACCACCTCAACAACCCCTCTTCAGCCCTCTGACTAATACTTTTATTAACTCCACACCTTCTCCTAATTTCCACACTCCGAATTTTCTGCATAATATTTACACCACACATTGCCCTTAGATAGGACATCTCCACTGCCTCCAACCGCCTCCTCGCTGCTGCATTCACAACCCAAGCTTCACACCCATATAAGAGTGTTGGTACTACTATACTTTCATACATTCCCTTCTTTGCCTCCATAGATAACGTTTTTTGACTCCACATATACCTCAACGCACCACTCACCTTTTTTCCTTCATCAATTCTATGATTAACCTCATCCTTCATAAATCCATCCGCCGACATGTCAACTCCCAAGTATCTGAAAACATTCACTTCTTCCATACTCCTCCTCCCCAATTTGATATCCAATTTTTCTTTATCTAAATCATTTGATGCCCTCATCACCTTACTCTTTTCTATTTTCACTTTCAACTTTCTACCTTTACACACACTCCCAAACTCATTCACTAATCTTTGCAATTTTTCTTTAGAATCTCCCATAAGCACAGCATCATCAGCAAAAAGTAACTGTCAATTCCCATTTTGTATTTAATTCCCCATAATTTAATCCCACCCCTCTCCCGAACACCCTAGCATTTACTTCTTTTACGACCCCATCTATAAATATATTAAACAACCATGGTAACATTACACATCCCTGTCTAAGACCTACTTTTACCGGGAAGTAGTCTCCCTCTCTTCTGCACTCTAACCTGAGCCTCACTATCCTCATAAAAACTCTTTACATCATTTAGTAACTTACCACCTATTCCATATACTTGCAACATCTGCCACATTGCTCCTCTATCCACTCTATCATATGCCTTTTCTAAATCCATAAATGCAATAAAAACTTCCCTACCTTTATCTAAATACTGTTCACATAGATGCTTCAATGTAAACACTTGATCTACACATACCCTACCCACTCTGAAACCTCCTTGCTCATTCAGAATCCTACATCCTGTCTTAGCACTAATTCTTTCAATAATAACCCTACCGTACACTTTTCCTGGTATACTCAATAAACTTATTCCTCTATAATTTTTACAGTCTCTTTTGTCCCCTTTCCCTTTATATAAAGGGACTATACATGCTCTCTGCCAATTCCTAGGTACCTTCCCCTCTTTCATCTTTCTTTCTTTCAACACACTGGCCGTATCCCACCAAGGCGGGGTGGCCCAAAAGAAAAAACTAAAGTTTCTCATTTTACATTTAGTAATATATACAGGAGAAGGGGTTACTAGCCCCTTGCTCCTGGCATTTTAATCACCTCTTACAACACGCATGGCTTATGGAGGAAGAATTCTGTTCCACTTCCCCATGGAGGTAAAAGGAAATAAACAAGAACTAGAAAGAAAATAGAAGAAAACCCAGAGGGGTGCGTGTATATATGCTTGTACATGTATGTGAAGTGTAACCTAAGTGTAAGTAAAGTAGCAAGATGTACCTGAAATCTTGCATGTTCATGAGACAGAAAAAAGGGACACCAGCAATCCTACCATCATGTAAAACAATTACAGGCTTTCGTTTTACACTCACTTGGCAGGACGGTAGTACCTCCCTGGGCGGTTGCTGTCTACCAACCTACTACCTACATTTATTAAACAAAAGTACCAACCACTCCAACACTATATTTCCCCATGATTTTAACATTTCTGTCATGATCCCATCAGTTCCACCTGCTTTACCCCATTTCATTTTACGTAATGCCTCACATACCTCCCCCACACTTACATTCTGATCTTCTTCACTCCTAAAAGATGGTATACCTCCCTGGCCAATGCATGAAATTACCGCCTTCCTTTCTTCCTCAACATTTAAAAGTTCCTCAAAATATTCTCGCCATCTACCTAATACCTCCCTCTCCCCATCTACTAACTCCCCTACTCTGTTTTTAACTGACAAATCCATACTTTCCCTAGGCTTTCTTAACTTGTTTAACTCACTCCAAAATTTTTTCTTATTTTCATTAAAATTTCTTGACAGTGCCTCTCCCACTCTATCATCTGCTCTCCTTTTGCACTCTCTCACCATTCTCTTCACCTTTCTTTTACTCTCCATATACTCTGATCTTCTTATAACACTTTTGCTTTGTAAAAACCTCTCATAAGCTAACTTTTTCTCTTTTATCACACCCTTTACTTCATCATTCCACCAATCACTCCTCTTTCCTCCTGCCCCCACCCTCCTATACCACAAACTTCTGCCCCACATTCTAATACTGCATTTTTAAAACTCATCCAACCCTCTTCAACCCCCCACTACTCATCTTTGCACTAGCCCACCTTTCTGCCAATAGCCGCTTATATCTCACCCGAACTTCCTCCTCCCTTAGTTTATACACTTTCACTTCCCTCCTACTTGTTGTTGCCACCTTCCTCTTTTCCCATCTACCTCTTACTCTTACTGTAGCTATAACTAAATAATGATCCAATATATCAGTTGCCCCTCTATAAACATGTACATCCTGGAGCCTACCCATTAACCTTTTATCCACCAATACATAATCTAACAAACTACTTTCATTACTTGCAACGTCATACCTTCTATATTTATCCTCTTTTTCATAAAATATGTATTACTTATTACCAAATCTTTTTCTACACATAGCTCAATTAAAGGCTCCCCATTTACATTTACCCCTGGCACCCCAAATTTACCTACTACTCCCTCCACAACATTTTTACCCACTTTAGCATTGAAATCCCCAACCACAAGTACTCTCACACTTGGTTCAAAACTCCCCATGCATTCACTCAACATTTCCCAAAATCTCTCTCTCCTCTACACTTCTCTCTTCTCCGGTGTATATACACCTACTCTATAACCCACGTTTCACATCCAACCTTTATTTTACTCCACATAATCCTTGAATTAATACATTTATAGTCCCTCTTTTCCTGCCATATCTTATCCTTCAACATTATTGCTACTCCTATTTTAGCTCTAACTCTATTTGAAACCCCTGACCTAATCCCATTTATTCCTCTCCACTGAAACTCTCCCACCCCCTTCAGCTTTGTTTCACTTAAAGCCAGGACATCCAGCTTCTTCTCATTCATAACATCCACAATCATCTCTTTCTTATCATTTGCACAACATCCACGCACATTCAGACTTCCCACTTTGACAATTTTCTTCTTCTTATTCTTTTTAGTAATCTTTACAGGAAATGGGGTTACTAGCTCATTGTTACTGGCATTTTAGTTGACTTTTACAACACACATGGCTTACGGAGGAAAGATTCTTATTCCACTTCCCCATGGATATTCAGTATGTTAGTATATATTAACAATTACACAAGGTGGAAAAATTACAGAATGTATGGATTGAGGAGAAAACAATCAAAGGGCCCCACTTAGCCCTTTCCTACTATAAATCTGCATGAAGAAAGATAAAAAAGCCTTCACAAGAGTACGTTTTGTGATGGATGCTTGGAGGGATTTAAAAGCACAATCAGCTTGACTCACGAAATCGTAATGACACGATTACAAACAAACCATACCACGGGCAGGATTGAACCCACGGTCAGAGAGTCTCAAAACTCCAGACCGTCGCGTTAGCCACTGGACCAGCTAGCCACAATAAGATTCGTCGAACTAGGTATATTTCTACACCATAGGAAGGATAGCATAGGCACCACTGTGACCACAAATGCAAGTTTTCACAGACGAATCTCCAGTGGTCACAGTGGTGCCTATGCTAACCTTCCTATGGTGTAGAAATATACCTAGTTGGACGAATCTTATTGTGGCTAGCTGGTCCAGTGGCTAACGCAACGATCTGGAGTTTTGAGACTCTCTGACCGTGGGTTCAATCCCGCCCGTGGTATGGTTTGTTCAAAATCAGCTTCATAACAAAGCTTTGGAGATGAGCATCAGCTGATCACGGAGTCATGGAAAGTCACCCTCCTGACTTAGCGGAAATTATTTTTGAGGATGGTTTCAGTCGTGAGTGTTTAATACTTTTGAGACAGGACTGTGCTGGAAGTGTAAGCCATCAAGAATTCCCATTAACAGACAAGAAAAATCTGCACCTGGTTTTGAGGCAACTGAGGGTTGCTTCAGCTTGATTCTGTGAGAAAATGCAACAATCTTGAATGGAAGCCCAGGGTTATTTATCATGGAGAATATTACAGTATGTTAAAAGGTAAAGACAAAATCTGGACACCAGGTGGTCTAATGAGGCAGCATGGATGAATGAATCCCTGGTTTATGATTAGTTCAACCCTTATTTTATTACTTCAAAAAAGATGAGCCT
Source organism: Cherax quadricarinatus (assembly GCF_026875155.1). NCBI lineage: Eukaryota > Metazoa > Arthropoda > Malacostraca > Decapoda > Parastacidae > Cherax > Cherax quadricarinatus. Next base: position 11,264,388 of record NC_069404.1, on the reverse strand, counting down.
GGCTAGAAAGAGCCTTGCATTCAAAGTTTCCTCCTTGATAATTCCTGCAGTTTTACATTTGTGGACCCAAATGTGAAGGTTGTCTTTTACCACTCAAAATGACACTTCCTACAGCCACTGACAAACTTTTCAAAGATGTATATACCAGCCTTTGTAATGGTTGTGACAAAGCATACATAGGGGAAAACTAGGAGAGACCGAAGACTCGTGCTAATGAATACAAGTACGCCTGTTGTATCAACAATGAAAATGCTTGTATGGTGTACAGGAACACTTTACTCACATCTCACGAACTGAGAACAGGCTGAACTTAACAGTGTTTAAGAGAACCACATCAGCAGAGGGGCTTTTAATTTAACCTTGCCCCCTTCACCCACATCATACTCAATCCTCAAATCAACATTCCCGGGTAACTGAGCATTGCAGTAGGCCCACTAGATCTTTAACCCTTTGACTGTTTTGGTCGTATATATACATCTTACGAGCCACCGAGTTTGACGTATATATACACTCAAAAATTCTAGTGGCTTCAAATCAAGAAGGAGAAAGCTGGTAGGCCCACATGTGAGAGAATGGGTCTGTGTGGTCAGTGTGCACCATATATAAAAAATCCTGCAGCACACAGTGCATAATGAGAAAAAAAAAAACTCCAACCATTTTTTTGGATTAAAACGCTGACTTTGTGGTGTATTTTCGTAAAGTATTTATGGTTGTATTCTTGTTTTCTTGGTCTCATTTGATAGAATGGAAAACATATAGAAATAGAGGTGATTTTGATTGATTTTACTATGAAAAGAACCTTGAAATGGAGCTCAAAGTAAGGGAAATGTTTAATTTTTGCCGATGTTCAAAAGTAAACAAATGATGTCATTGTCCAATAAATGTCCAAGTAGCCATTCGAATATGCAGTCATGAATGGGCTGATGTTATTTATACAATTATTACAGTATTGTAGTAGTCTGCATAACAGTAAATCTTCTATTTTTTGTTTGAATAAAAATTCAAAATAGAAAGCAAGAGTAATATCAGAGGGGCCTGGAGACGTGACTGATGAACAAAGAAAATGTTATTTTAGAGCCAGGAATGTCTGCACTGTTCATTCTGGACCCTATTTTGAAATTGGCATATTTTTTAATTTGCATGAAACCGGCCAAATTGCAAATTTCTGACCACATTATTGGGTAGTTGAAATCGGTAAATGGGCAGCTTCTCATAGTCAATCGATAGAACAAATGGAGTTCTAAAGAAATAGGTGTGAGTTTGGTTGACTGGAACAATGGAATTAGCCGAAAATAGGGCTCAAAATGGGTGAAATTGCGGATTCGTAAATATCACCGAGGCCGCTAACTTTGCGAGAGCGTAATTCCATAAGTTCTACATCCCATCAAATTTCGTTCTTATGGTGTCATTACCATCGTGAAAAGATTCTCTATCATTTCATAAGATTTTTTTTTTTTTTTTTAATTTTTCGATACCAGGAGACACCTCAAGATTTGGGGTTTCGACAGTCAAGGGGTTAATGACTGAATGTACAAGCCATATAAGAACAGAATGGAAGAGCAATGCAAAAGATCTACTGGCCTATACAAGGTAAGTCCTTCTCAAATTTCACTCTTCTCACTCTTGAGTTGTCCAAAATAATTTTAAGGCTACTCAAGATTTCAGCTTAAATTACCTAGCTTGGTGGATTCCTTCACTTGAACATGACAGTCATTTAATAATAAACAGTACAGTGAACTGTAATATCAGATAATTCAGATGTTGCAAGTGTATGGAATAGGTAGCAAGTTAGTAAACACTGTAAAGAGTTTTTATGAAGATAGTGAGGCTCAAGTTAATATGTGTAGGAGAGAAGGAGATTACTTCCCAGTAAAAGAAGGTCTTAGACAGGGATGTGTAATGACACCATAGTTGTGTAAAATATTTATAGATGAGGTTGTAAAAGAAGTAAATCCTAAGGTGTTGGGGAGAGCGGTGGGATTAAATAATGGGGAATCAAATACAAAATGGGAGTTGACACACTTTTTGCTGATGATACTGTGATTTTGGGGGATTCTAAAGAAAAGTTGCGAAGGTTAGTGGATGAGTTTGGGAGGGTGTGTAAAGGAAGAAAATTTAAAGTGAACATAGATAAGAATAAGGTGATGAGAGTATCAAACGATTTAGATAAAGGAAAATTGGATATCACACTGGAGGGAGGGAGTGTGGAAGAAGTAAATGTTTTCAGATATTTGGGAGTTGACTTGTCAGCAAATCGGTTTATGAAGGATGAGGTTAACAACAGAATTGATGAAGGAAAAAAGGTGAGTGGGGCACTGAGGTATCTGTGGAGACGAAGAACGTTATCCATGGCAGCAAAGAAGGGATTGTAGGAGAGAATACTGGTACCAACACTCTTATGTGGGTGTGAAGCATGGGTTGTAAATACTGCAGCGAGGAGTCAGCTAGAGGCAGTGGAGATGTCGTGTCTAAGGGCAATGTGTGTGTAAATATTATGCAAAAAATTCATAGTGTGGAAATTAGGAGGTGTGGAGTTAATAAAAGTATTAGTCAGAGGGCTGAAGAGAGGCTGCTGAGGTGGTTTGGTCATTTAGAGAGAATGGAACAAAGTAGAATGACTTGAAGAGTGTATAAATCTGTGAGGAAGGCAGGCAGGGTAGGGTAGGGGTCGTCCCTGAAAAGGATGGAGGGAGGGGGGTAAAGGACATTTTGTGGGCGAGGGTTTTGAACTTTCTGCAAGCGTGCTTGAGCGTATTAGACAGAAGTGAATGGAGATGAATGGTTTTCAGGACCTGACAAGCTGTTGGAGTGTGAGCAGAGTAATATTTTACGAAGGAATTCAGAGAAACTAGTTAGCTGGACTTAGAGTCCTGGAAATGGGATGTACAATGCCTGCACTTTAAGGGAGGGGTTTGGGATATTGGCAGTTTGGAGGAACATGTAAGCTGTCGTATCTGAGTGCCTCTGTAAAGACAGTGATTATGTATGAGTGATGGTGAAAGTGTTGAATTATGAAGAATGTTTTTTCTTTTTTTTTTTTTGGTCACCCTGCCTCAGTGGAAAATGGCCGACGTGTTAAAAAAAAAAAAATCTACAAACCAGAAACTGTTATATTAAATTGAATATGGAGTAGAAAACCTTAAGTTGCACAATCACAGCTCACATTTTCTTTATTATAAATTCAGGTTTTCATTTGTAATAAAAGCATGCCTATTTCCATTAAGGTGCATGGGAGCAGGAGACCCATTATCACAGTAATCCTTTGATTTAACAAACTTTGGAAATGTATGACAAAATCTGCTGGATCAGCCAAGACAGAAATGACACACAGTGCCCTTCGGTTATAGAATTATCAGTTATTGTTTCACTCACAGCAAAACAATGTCATCTCTACCCACCACAACAATCAATAAACAGAGGATTTACTATACATCATACTTTCAAAGTCTAATACAACAGAATACATAAGAACTGTACATAATATTGTCATCAATTATCAACTTGCACTTAATAATTTCACTGGACTCATGAGGATTACCTGGTCTTGAGTGTGAGGAAATCCCTGCTTCTCTAGTGGCTCTTGAATCTGGCTCCACAAATCCCGATGCAACTGCTAGATTGGAATCCCAACAGGATGCACCTTGGTCTGCAACCAAAAGAACTACATCAATACTTATCATAAGTCCTTGTCATTATGATGACTTTGTGACATGGATCATAATCAAGAACTACACTGCTCAGCACATGATGAAAGAAAGCTTCCCTACAAATGCATTCAGTAAGACATTTCTACTAATGCTCAAAGTACAAGCATATTTCTCTTCCACCCACGACAATGATAAATATTACAGGAATTATGTTGACGACAATGGTTAAACCAGAGTAAACATTAACTTAATAAGGTTTACTCCAGAACAATTAATTACTCTCTCAAACTTTGTTTTCTATTGTTCTGGAGAAAAATTTTCAAATGCTTATTCAATGTTTATTCGAAGTTGAGAACTTAAGGAGCACCTAGTTTTGTAATAAGTTATCAAAGTTTGTGAGAATATGAAACACTCTTTTAGCTTCCATCTTAACTTCCAGCCAGCTGTGTTTATATAGTTGCATCATATCTACCTTTAAAACTCCTGTACAAAGGTTAAGACACGTGCAACAGCTGGTTATCTTAAGTGTTTAAACATTTTGCCTGTGTGGTAGGCTTCATCAGTCAAATAGAGGAGAATATATTGTAGACAGCAGTAGTAGTAGCAAGGTAAAGATGATGTAATCTGTCCTACCAGCACTATCACCACCTATCACCATCAACAGCACCTTATGACCACTTAGCAAAACTACCACCACCTAACACCATCTATTACCTATTACCACTCACCACCTAATACCATCTATCACCTATTACAACTAACACCACATAACACCCTCTATCACTGCCTTTCACCATCATTTATGACAGTAGTATTTATTACTGTTCCTGCTACCATCAAATTCTATCACTAACACAATCATCACCCAAGAGATGCTGAGAGTGAGGAGGGAAGTTTTCCATGCAGGATTCAGCCCAATTTCAAACTTTTCCCCAACTTTCTAGCACATAGGGGAAAATTTGCTGAGTGGAACCAACTGAAATTCAATTTTTTTCAATTCAGCCATGTTAAACATAAGCTAAATCCACGTTCTAATAATTTTGGGATATAAATTTGATATAAATTTATTTTTCTTTCATTTTGGGTCACCATGCCTAGGTGGGAAACGGCTGAAGCGTAAAACAAAAAAGATTAGTGTTCTAATTAAAATGTGCTACCTAAATTTGTTATAAGAGGCCTATCTGTATATACAATGTGCATCAGTGGGCCAGTAAAATGTACATATGTGTTGCACCCAGAATTAGGGGTTAAAGCAATGTATTGCACCCAGAATTAGGGGTTAAAGCAATGTATTGCACATTATCTAGAACACTACACACCTTTACCTCCACGTGATGATGAATGCCGTCGCCGCCTGCGTCCAATGAATGCTCCCTGGCAGCTGCCTTTCCTGGTGCCTTCTTCATCCTCAGGGTCATTACTAGCTCGAGCTCTAGGACCTCTGCGTCGCCTCTTTGGGACAGCTGGAGTGGAAGGGCCCTCTTCTGTTTCAGAGCCCTCTCCATCAGCCATAATAACTTGAGCAAGATGCCCTTCATGCTGACGCTTGACTGGTGGATTTAACCTAACACGGCGCCGAGGTTCACTGCCTAGGGTACTATCCATAGTGTTGGAGTCTGAAATATAGCAGTCATGAATAAATGAGAAAGTTAAATTACATTAAAGCACTATAATGTTTGGAGGGATGATTGTAGATTATCAAAGCACATTCAAATCCTTTTAACCCATTACTTAAATATATAAGAATACTGTAAGAGGAATAATGTAAAGGTAAAAAGTGACAAAAAGCCATTATGAAAAAATCCTACAATGATTTAACCAATGCAGAGTATGAACAACTATGTATCTTAAGAAAATCAAGATGTCAGCATCCAGGGAAACCTATTTGCACAATCCAGTCATTATGAGTGCCAGTGTCCAAACAAAAAGTGATAGTAGGGATCAAGAGTCAGATCTTACTTCCCTTCTCCCCATAAAAATTCAATTAGGTAATTACATAAAGTGCACTCTCTTTCACTATATCCAACTGCCTCTATCCTCTCCTCTCCTGTAACACTGCAGGACCTGCACTCTAAAGGAGGGGTTTGAGATACCTGTTGTTTGGAGAGATGTCTGAACTGTCATATTTGCGTGCCTCTGGTAAGATGGTGCTAGTGTGAAAGATGGTGACAGTGCCTTTTTTGGGTCACTACTTGGTGCGAGACAGCCAGCAAATTGCAAAAAAAAAAAAGAAAAAAAAAAAATGAATGAATGCTTGTAAGTTCTTATTCATAACTATTACTAATCTCCTTCACCCTTTGTATCTTCTTTTGCTGTAAAAATAAAGTAGTAAGAGAGTAACTGCTTCTTTAACACAGTTAAGGTATGAACAGATGTTTTCTTGGAGGGGCCAGGCCGAGGTTTGGTAGATGGTAACTCAACACTGCCACCAACCTTGAAACGCTGCACCCAGTTCCTCACCAAACGCTCACCCACACTAACATTCTCCACTATTTCTTTCATCTGGTGCCCAGCTTTGTGAAGCCCTATGATTTGAGCTATAATTCATGTAATATTTACATGCATTGTCATGGATGGAAGATAAATATGCTTGTACTTTGAGCATTAGTAGAAAAGTCTTATCAAATGCATTTGTAGGGAAGCTTTCTTTCATCATGTGCTGAGCAGTGTAGTTCTTGATTATGATCCATGTCACAAAGTCATCATAATGACAAGGACTTATGATAAGTATTGATGTAGTTCTTTTGGTTGCAGACCAAGGTGCATCCTGTTGGGATTCCAATCTAGCAGTTGCATCGGGATTTGTGGAGCCAGATTCAAGAGCCACTAGAGAAGCAGGGATTTCCTCACACTCAAGACCAGGTAATCCTCATGAGTCCAGTGAAATTATTAAGTGCAAGTTGATAATTGATGACAATATTATGTACAGTTCTTATGTATTCTGTTGTATTAGACTTTGAAAGTATGATGTATAGTAAATCCTCTGTTTATTGATTGTTGTGGTGGGTAGAGATGACATTGTTTTGCTGTGAGTGAAACAATAACTGATAATTCTATAACCGAAGGGCACTGTGTGTCATTTCTGTCTTGGTTAATCCAGCAAATTTTGTCATACATTTCCGAAGTCCGTTACATCAAGGGATTACTGTGATAATGGGTCTCCTGCCTGCCATGGCATTCCTTATCGGTAATGTGTAACACCAACAGAAATAAGTTCTGCTCCCACGCACCCTAATGGAAATGGGCATGCTTTTATTACAAATAAAAAAACTGAATTTTTAATATTGAAAACTTGAGCTGCGATTACGTAACTTAAGGTTTTCTACTGCATATGCAATTTAATGTAACAGTTTCTGGTTTGTAGATTTTTTTTTTAACACGTCGGCTATTTCCCACTGAGGCAGGATGACCCAAAAAGAAAGAAAGAAAAAACTTTCTTCATAATTCAACACTTTCACCATCATTCATACGTAATCACTGTCTTTGCAGAGGCACCAGATACGACAGCTTAGATGTTCCTCCAAACTGCCAATATCCTAAACCCCATAATCAAAGATGTATAGCCCCAAAACCCTAGGGAACACCAGACAAAAGATGGGACGGATGAGAGACAACAGTGCAACAGTTGCTCTCACCATGGCAGCCACGCGAGCAATGAGAAGTCACTGTGAAGTGTGGCGTTAGGCTGTAACGTCATTCTAATGGCCACTACCCAGCAGAATGCACCGACAAAATAAGACCCCCCTGTATGGTAGGCCTTTGAATTTCATCACAGCATTATGCAGGGGCGCTCACCCGGCATAATTCCGTAACAAGCACTGTATATTGTTAATAATGTTAAAAGATAAGAGTCCTTGTGAATGCATGCAGCTGTATTTGCAAAAGTTGTATGGATTTTTCTCATTTGAATGTACAGGCAGGCCCCACTTGTACAGTATAACCAGGGCCTGCCTGGACATTCAAATTAACACATTAGCCATTTCCCACCAAGGCAGGGTGGCCCAAAAACGAATTTTTTTTATCATTCATTCAATCACTGTCTTGCCAGAGGAATGCTTACACTATAGTTATAAACCTCATGCTTCATAGACCCACATGCTGACACATCCACTCCCAAATATCTGAACACATTCACCTCCTCCATACTCTCTTCATCCAATCTGATATCCAATCTTCCATTACCTAATTTTTTTCCTATCCTCATCACCTTACTCTTTCCTATATTCACTTTTACATACCCTACCAAACTCATCAACCAACCTCTGCAACTTCTCTTCAGAATCTCCCAAAAGCACAGTGTCATCAGCAAAGAGCAACTGTGACAACTCCCACTTTGTGTTAGATTCTTTATCTTTTAACCCCACACCTTTTGCAAACACCCAACCATTCACTTCTCTTACTACTCCAGCTATAAATATATTAAACAACCATGGTGACATCACACATCCTTGTCGAAGGCCTACTTTTACTGGGAAATAATCCCCCTCTCGCCTACATACTCTAACCTGAGCCTCACTATCCTCTTAAAAACTTTTAACTGCCTTCAATAACCTACCTCCTATTTCATACATTTGCAACATATGCCACATTGCCCCCTTATCCACCCTATCATATGCCTTTTCCAAATCCATAAATGCCACAAAAACTTCTTCAGCCTTATCCAAATACTGTTCACCTGTGTGTTTCACTGCAAACACTTGGTTTACACACCCCCTACCTTTCCTAAAGCCTCCTTGTTCATCTGTTATCCTGCTCTCTGTCTTACTCATAATTCCATCAATAATAACTCTGCCATACACTTTATCAGGTATACTCAACAGACTTATTCCCCTATAATTTTTACACTCTCTTTTGTCCCCTTTGCCTTTATACAAAGGAACTATGCATGCTTTCTGCCAATCTCTAGGTACCTTACCCACTTCCATATACAGTGGACCCTCGACCAATGATGGCATCGACTAACAATAAAATCAGGCAACGATGCATTTTTGCGTAAAAAATATTGGCTCGACCAATGATGAAAAACTCGGGTAAGGAAATTCATCCTGAATGCGTCTGCCTGTCCGTCCAGCCTGAGCGCCTAAGCTGCCCTGCCTTCAGCTAGTGTGCCATTGTTTACAAGCCAGGGCGGACAGTTTCGCGCATTCATGTGATATATTTTGTATTATTCCATTGTTTTCAGTGCTTTTAACTGCTAAATAAACCACCATGGGCCCAAAGAAAGCTTCTAGTGCCAACCCTGTGGCAAAGTGGGTGAGAAATACTATCGAAATACTACTATTGTACCACGGTCAGCTATTGCTGCACCACCGTCAGTTGCTGCTGTACCACCATCAGCTGCTGCTGCTGCTGTACCACCGTCACCTGCTGCTGCTGTACCACCGTCAGTTGCTGCTGTACCACCATCAGCTGCTGCACCACCGTCAGTTGCTGCTGTACCACGGTCAGCTACTGCTGCACCACCAGCAGCTGCTGGTGCTCATGCTGCACCACCATCAGCTGCTGCTGTACCACCGTCAGCTGCTGCTGTACCATGGTCAGCTGCTGCTGTACCATGGTCAGCTGCTGCTGTTGCTGCACCACCGTCAGCTGCTGCTGCACCACGGTCAGCTGCTGCTGCACCACCATCAGCTGTACTCCTCGAAGATGTGGAGTGTTGTTGGTGTGGCTTAACGAGAAACAATTACTGAGAAGCAATTAACCCCAGAGGGTTAGCCACCCAGGATAACCCAAGAAAGTCAGTGCGTCATCGAGGACTGTCAAACTTATTTCCATTGGGGTCCTTAATCTTGTCCCCCAGGATGCGACCCACACCAGTCAACTAACACCCAGGTGAACAGGAAAAAATACCTGGAACTAGTGCTCATATTAGTGAATCTAAGGCCAGCAAAGGTTGGTTTGAGAGATTTAAGAATCGTAGTGGCATACACAGTGTGATAAGGCAGGGCAAAGCTGAAAAATTCCAACCCCAACAAGTGTTCAATTGTGATGAAACTGGCCTGTTCTGGAAGAAAATGCCAAAGAGGACCTACATTACTCAGGAGGAAAAGACACTCCCAGGACACAAGCCTGTGAAAGACAGGATAACTCTCATGTTTTGTTGTAATGCTAGTGGGGATTGCAAAGTGAAGCCTTTACTTGTGTATCACTTTGAAAATCCCAGAGTGTTCAAGTAAAACAGTGTCTCATCACTCATCAATAAACGTGTCATGTATTTATTGTGTATGTCTCATTCTTTTCTTTGTTGGGAAATGTATATTTCATGTAAAAAAATTATTTTTTTAATACTTTTGGCTGTCTGGAATGGATTAATTGGATTTCCATTATTTCTTATGGAGGAAATAAATTTGGATAAGGACAAGCTCTCTGGAATGGATTAAAATCGTTGGTCAAGGGTCCACTGTATTAAATAAAAATGCCAACCACTCCAAAACTATATCCCCACCTGCTTTTAACATTTCCATCTATATCCCATCAATCCCAGCTGCTTTACCCACTTTCATTCTACTCAGTGCTCTACACACTTCCCCCACACTCACAATTGGTTCTTCCTCACTACTATAAGATGTTATTCCTCATTGCCCTATACATGAAATCACAGCTTCCCTATCTTCATAAACACTTAACAATTCCTGAAAATATTCCCGACATCTTCCCGATACCTCTAACTCTCCTCTCCTATTTTTAACTAACAAATCCATTCTTTCCCTAGTATTTCTCAAATTATTAACCTCACTCAAAAACTTTTTCTTATTTTCAACAAAATTTGTTGATAACATCTCACCCACTCTCTCATTTGCTCTCTTTTTACATTGCTTCACCACTCTTTTAACCTCTCTTTCTCTCCATACACTCCTCCCACCTTGCATTACTTCTACTTTGTAAAAACCTCTCATATGCTAACTTTTTCTCTTACTACTCTTTTTACATCATCATTCCACCAGTCACTCTTCTTCCCTCCCTGTAACCACAAACTTCTGCTGAACAGTAACACTATATTCTTAAACTTACCCCATACATCTTCTACCCCATTGCCTGTATTCTCACTAGCCCATCTGTCCTCCAACAGTTATTTATATCTTATCCTAACTGCCTTCTCCTTTAGTTTATAAACCTTCACTTATCTCTAACTTCCTGCTTCCATTTTCCTTGTATCCCATCTACCTTTTACTCTAACAGTAGCTACAACTAAAAAGTGATCTGATATATCTGTGGCCCCTTGATAAACATGTAGTCCAACAAACTACTGTCATTTTGCCCTACATCATATCTTGTATACTTATTTATCCTCTTTTTCTTAAAATATATGTTACCTATAACCAAACCCCTTTCTATACAAAGTTCAATCAAATGCTCCCCATTATCATTTACACCTGGCACCCCAAACTTACCTACCACACCCTCTCTAAATGCTCCTCCTACTTTAGCATTTAGGTCCCCTACCACAGTTACTCTTTCACCTGGCTCAAAAGTTCCTACATACTCGCTTAACATCTCTCAAAATCTCTCTCTCTCCTCTACACTCCTCCGACCCTTATTTTAATCCACATAATCCTTGAATTTATCCATTTATATTCCCTCTTCTCTCTCAATAACTGATCCTTTAACATTACTGCTACCCGTTCCTTAACTCTAACTCTCTCAGATACTCCTGACTTAATCCCATTTATTTCTCCCCACTGAAACTCCCCTACCCCCTTCAGCTTTGTTTCGATTAGGGCCAGGACATCCAACTTCCTTTCATTCATAACCTTTGTAATCACTTCTTTCTTATCATCTGCACTACATTCATGCACATTCAAACATCCCAATTTTATAAAGTTCTTCTCTTTAGTAATTTATACAGGAGAAGGGGTTACTGGCCCACTGCTCCCGGCATCTAGTCGCCTTCTACAACATGCATAGCTTACGGAGGAAGAATTCTGTTCCACTTCCCCATGGAGATAAGCAGAAATAAACAAGAACAAGAACTAGGAAGAAAATAGAAGAAAACTCACAGGGGTTAGTATATATATGCTTGTACATACATGTGTAGTGAGACCTAGGTGTAAGTATAAGTAGCAAGACATACCTGCAACCCTGCATATTTATGAGACAGAAAAAGACACCAGCAATCCTACCATCATGCAAAACAATTACAGGCTTATGATTCACACTCATTTGGTAGGACAGTAGTATCTCCCAGGGTGGTTGCTGTCTACCAATCTACTACATTATTTACAGTGTGAAATATGCACTACAAATCATCTTCCTTCAACAAACTGGCCATATGCCACTGAGGCAGGGTGGCCCAAAAAGAAAAACAGAAGTTTCTCTTTATAACTTTAGTAATGTATACAGGAGAAAGGGTTACTAGCCCCTTGCTCCCGGCATTTTAGTCGCCTCTTACGACACGCACGACTTATGGAGGAAGAATTCTGCTCCACTTTCCCATGGAAATAAGATGAAAAGAACAAGAAGTAGTAAAAAAATAAAAGAAAACCCAGAGGGCTGTGTATATACTTGCTTGTACATGCACATGTAGTGTGACCTAAGTGTAAGTAGAAATAACAAGATGTACCTGAAATCTTGCATGTATATGAGACAGAAAAAAAGATACCAACAATCCTACCATCATGTAAAACAATTACAGGCTTTCGTTTTACACTCACTTGGCAGAACGGTAGTACCTCCCTGGGTGGTTGCTGTCTACCAACCTACTACATTATTTACAGTGTGAAATATGCACAGCAAATATGCTAGGTAAAAGGACACAAGTGCATCTAATGTGACGTTGTATTGTAGCAACATTTTGCTCTCCAGGAGCTTTGTCATGCTCCTGGAGAGTGAAACATTGCCACAATAAAATGTCACTTTAATTGCACTTGTGTCCCTTTAACACACCGGCCGTATCCCACCGAGGCAGGGTGGCCCAAAAGGAAAAACGAAAGTTTCTCCTTTTACATTTAGTAGTATATAAAGGAGAAGGGGTTACTAGCCCCTTGCTCCTAGCATTTTAGTTGCCTCTTACAACACGCATGGCTTACGGAGGAAGAATTCTGTTCCACTTCCCCATGGAGAGAACAGGAAATAAACAAGAACTAGTAAGAAAATAGAAGAAAACACAGAGGGGTATGTACATATTGTGTAACATATTGTGTGTAACATATTGTCAGTAATTCTACCAACATTAATGCACTGTGAATACTTTACCTTCAGAAAACTGATCAAGCTTGGTGGTGTCGCCTAGACATTCTAATTCAACTTCAGATGAATCTCTGCCAGACTTGCTAGAGTCATCCAACTTGGCTGTTTCAGTGTCCCTGGTGATGATAATTTACTTAATACATACTTATGCTTGTATATTAAGAGAAAATAAAATATACACAATTCTATACATAGAATTCTTTCAAATTTTCAGTCAAAAAGCCTTACCCTCTAGGTGAATCTGATATATTTGAGATAATACTCTCTGGAGTGGTTGGTGGAGTATTGTCCATGACCGTTGTTTGAGCAGACGACTGACCACTCCCAGTTCCTGCCATAGCACCAGCATTACTTGATGTAGAAGCTCCTGTTGAGGCACCAACTGAAACACTGATGCCACTGCAATTTCTTACATTTCCTGACACAGTTGTAGCAGCTACTATGGTTAAGTTAGGATTTAGTACTGCATTATTAACACTAGACACAGGCCTGGATATCTGTTGGAATTGCTGGTCTTGGTGCTGAGGTTGCTCTTGGTGGCGGAGGGAGCAATGCTGTTGCAACTGTTCGGGATGTTGACGCAGGGGTGGGGGTGCATTATGTTGCGAATATGAATATTGCTGAGAATGTTGGTGTGGTGGTGGCAGTGGAGGTGGTGGCGGTGGCGGCGGTGGTGGTGGGGATTGTTGTTGTTGTTGTTGTTGTTGTTGTTGTTGCTGCTGCTGCTGCTGCTGCTGCTGATGCTGCTGTTGTTGTGGATGCTGCTGTTGTTGATGCTGCTGTTGTGGATGTTGCTGTTGCTGCTGAGTTTTCTGGTGATTCTGCTGTTGCACATGGTGCTGATGCTGATTTACTTTCAGCTGTGTTTGTTGCTGCTGTTGAACTTGGTGGTGGTGTGCTTTAATTTGGTGGTGCTGTTGCACCTGTGAGTGTTGTGGATGAACTTGAGATTTATGTTGTTGCTGCAGTTGTGGATTTTGTTGTTTCTGCATCACTGATGAATTCTCCTGCTGTTGCACTTGTCCAAGTTTCTGCTGTTGCCCTTGTAGATTTTGCTGATGTACCTGAGGGCTTTGTTGTGGTTGCCCCTGTAAATGCTGCTGTAGATGTCCTGAGAAATGTTGCTTTTGTCCTGGATTCTGTTGCTGTGTTTGAGTGTGTGGCTGTTGTTGTTGTTGTTGTTGTTGTTGCTGCTGCTGCTGCTGCTGCTGTTGCATCTGTGAGTGGTGGTGATGCTGTACATGTTGATGGGTTTGTTGTTGAGTCTGCTGCTGTGGAACCTGTTGCTGCTGCTGCTGCTGCTGCTGCTGGACTTGTTGTTTCTGTAACTGTGTGTGTTGTACCTGTGACTGCTGCATTTTTTGTTGAAGTTGAATTTGTTGCTGCTGAATCTTTTGAGGACAGGCCTGGTGTACCTGAGGAATCACAAGTTGATGTTTTTGTTGCAGGACAATTGGCTGTGACTGTTTTAGAGCCTGCTTCAACTGGTGTTGAGAAGGTAACTGTTGTTGAGAGAGAAGTTGTGAAGATTGTAGAGTTGAAGGTTGGTGAGAGGCAGATGCTACTGTTTGCCCAACGGGAACTGGCCCTCTTTTACCAAAACTGCTGCCTGTGGGAACACTGGCAAAGGGCATTTCATTCTTTAGATCAGGATGCTGCTGAGGCTCTGAATCGGTTGCAACAGCATCATGTGTCATAGGACTACCAGGTGGAATAGTTTCTTTGCACAATAAATCACCCAATCCTGTTTCTACTTCTTCCTCTACTCGTTTTGGGGTGGCGGAAGCTCTGGGCTTCTTTCTGAGATGTTTTGTATCATCCTCTTGCTCTTCTGTCTCTTGGGTTTTGGCTAACTCTTTGCTTAATTTGCCTTTCAAAGATGTCTGAATCACTGCCTCTTCCTCTTCCTCTTCGTCATCTTCCTCTTCCTCTCCATCTTCCTCTTCCTCATCCTCTGCATCTTCATCTTCATCTTCCTCCTCCTCCTTCTCATCGTCTATCACCTCACTGTAATGACCACCACCACCATCGTCATCATCATCGTCATCATCATCATCTAAATCTTCACTTTTACTTCTTGCATTTTCTCTTTCTATGTCTGACACCAGCTTCTGTAAACTTCGCACAAGTTTCTCTCCTTCACCATACAACCGTCCTCGTCTAGACCTCCTCTCAATATCAGGTCTTGACAGTCTGCTATCGGAATCAGATTCCTCAGAGGTGTCGTGGACAAACTGACAACTCAGTGCCTTCATCCTCCCTGAGGTTCTTCTTTTCTTATCTGGGCTTAGCTTACTGTCAGTCTTACACAATTCTTCTTGCTCGTCCTGATCTTGCCGTGCTCTCTTTACAACAGCTTCAATACTTTCTTCTACTGAGCTCTCTCTCTTTATTCTATCAATATCAGAGCTACTTTGACTTAAAGAACCAGACTCACTCGTTGGCACTGTTTCTATGGAAGGAGACTGAATATATGGTGTAGTAACTCTTGGAAGTATGTCCTTCAATTTTTCATTGTTTTCTGAGCGATTCAAAAGGTGAGGAAATATATGTTGCTGCCTCTGTGAGAAGGGAATAACTTTAGCATCTGCTTTCTCATCAGTCTTAGTTGGAAGAGGTGATTTCTCAGCTTTAACATCAAATGTTTGTTTAGGAACAGGCTTGGCCAAGGCTTTAGACTCAATAACTGTCATAACAGCCTGAGTGAGAAGATGTGGAGAGCCAATAGCCTTTGAAAGTGATGCAACTGGCCTTTCTATATTAGCAATTGATTTAGTCTTCACTGGAATCATGTGAAATCTTATAGGTTCCTTTAAAGGAGATGGGGATTTAGAAGAATCAGCTGGACTTGATTTTGGCGAAGGGCTTTTTGAAAATTCTGGCTTGATAATTTTTGCTTCTGGTATGGATACCACTGATGGTTCAACCTTCAATGGTGTGTCCCTCTTTAAAAGCACTTTTCCAGGTGGAGTTATAATTGCTGTTACAGCAATTGTATCTTTTTTATCAGGTGTTATATTCCCTTCAGATTGTACAAGAATATTTTCTTTACTATCAGGAAGAGATCTCTTAACTGGTGATTCTCTAGGAAGAACCAATCGTTTCTGAGGACTTGGCGAAGTATCACTATCAGATTCTGTCTTCTCACTTTCGCCTTCCTTAATATCCTTTCTAGGTCTCATCTTCTTCTTGTCCTTACTTTCAGCTTCAGCTTCTTCACTAGCCACAACACCAATATTCGTCTTTATCCTGACATCTTTTCTTGCACGCATCTCGCCAAAATCAAATGGTTCAGGTTCTTTAAATTCATAAATATCATCTTCTAGAGATTCCAACTTTGGTGATAATAGTTTTGTTGCATCTTGCATAATTGGCTTTACTGGAGATTCTGTAATTCTCTTGGGAAGAGCCTCTAAACACTGTTTAACAGGAGACTCTGAGCTTTTCTTTTCGGCTGCTGTATATGTGGCAGGCAGCACTGGTATTAATCTTGGGGTCGTCTCTTTCAAAACACGGTCTTCTTCTTTTTTAATAGGTTTATCAAGACCTTTCATTTCTGACATAATGGCATTTAAATCTATATCCTTTCCACAGGGCTCCTGCTCTTCCTCTTCTTCCTTTACCTCTACTATCTGAGTTTTCATTTGAGTTTCCTTTGGGGTTTTATCCATACTACAATTATTTATGGTGGGTTCTGAGGTAGGAGTGGAAGAAGCAGAGGAGGATGCTGAGATGGCAGTACTACGTCGCTCAGAACTAGCTCTAGTGCGAGATTTTTCTGATCCTGTATCAACATCAGACTCATAATCTTCACTGTCACTCTCTGTGGTTCCTGAAAAAAATAGCAATTTATTCATTATTATAAGCTAAACATGGATGAAAATATGTTCTACACATTTATCCTATACTTACTGTTAAATGTATAGTATTGCAATAAATTTTTCTTAACCAACTGCAGTACTGTAACATTAAATCCCTTTTCCTGATCAAGCTATTATCTCACCTGTGATGGCATGTCTGGTACGTCTCTGGTCTAAAGAAGAAGGACTATCTGGCTGCGAAGGTCCCCTGTCTCGTGTTGCCCTTGTGCTGGGGCCTGATACATTGCTGGTGCAGCTAGTGTCACTTTTTTCACTACGCTCACTTTCACGTCTCTCACGCATGCTCCCAGGGGGTCTCCCACGCTTGCCAATACTTGCCTTTGGAGAAGCAGTAGATTGAGCCTGGTAAAATAATGGCAACTTAGCTAATTTATAATGACTAGAAAAAATATAACACTGATCCCCCAGATGAATACTTTCACTAAATATACAATATACACACATCCAAGCCACTCAACAGAATATACGAGAATGTAAGGGACTTAGAAGTGACAACGTCCAAAGATCTTAGATACAAAGTTCACAGCAGTGATCAAAGAAAATAATTGGCTCAATATCAAGAATCATGAAAATAAGCAATGATCAGCCAATGATGATGATGATGATGATTTTGAAGGTGCTCATACTCCTTAGCAAGCAAAGAACATAGGTGTGAAACAATCACTTGTAGGCAGAGAAGTTGACCATCTCAAGAAAAAATCTACTATTCAGAATACTTATTAATAAAGATGCAGAGCAAATTATTTATTAATATTAACACTTTTGGAAGGTCATTCCTCCTGTTCTTCTAAGCCAAAACTAAAACACTGATCAAGCATTCTTTGTTCACTTCTAGATATTCAGAAAAAGAGTATAACAAGATATGAGCAATTTGCAAGACTAGGTGCATCATAATACATTGTTATACATGTATTTTATTAACACATCGGCCGATTCCCACCAAGGCAGGGTGGCCCTAAAAAGTAAAACTTTCATCATCATTCACTCCATCACTGTCTTGCCAGAGGAGCACTTACACTACAGTTATAAAACTGATTCAGAGTGCAGACACTGTACTTCCCATCTCCAGGACTCAAGACAGCCCTGATGGTTTCCCTGAATCCCTTCATAAATGTTACTTTGCTCACACTCTAACAGCACATAAAGTATTAAAAACCATTTGTCTCTATTCACTCCTATTATATATGCTCATGCATACTTGCTGGAAGTCCAAGCCCCTCACCCACAAAACCTCCTTTACCCCCTCCCTCCAACCTTTCCTAGGCTGACCCCTACCCCACCTTCCCTCCACTACAGATTTATACACTCTCAAAGTCATTCTGTTTTGTCCCATTCTCTCGACATGTCCGAACCACCTCAACAACCCCTCCTCAGCCCTCTGGATATTAGTTTTGGTAATCCTGCACCTCCTCCTAATTTCCAACCTACGAATTCTCTGCATTACATTCACCCCACACATTGCCCTCAGACATGACATCTCCACTGCCTTCAGCCTTCTCTTTGTTGCAATATTCACCACCCATGCTTCACACCCACATAAGAATTGGCATAACTATACTCTCGTACATTCCCCTTTTTGCTCCCATGGACAAAGTTCTTTGTCTCCAAAGACTCCTAAGTGCACAACTTACCCTTTTGCCCTCATCAATTCACCTCGTCCTTCATAGACTGACACGTACACTCCTAAATATCTGAATACATTCACGTCATCCATACTCACTCTCTCTCCAATCTAATATCCAATCTTTCATCACCTAATCTTTTCATCCTCATCACCCTACTCTTTCCTATATTCACTTTTAATTTTCTTCTTATACATGCCCTACCAAACACATCCACCAACCTAGGCAACTTCTCCTCAGAATCTCCCAAAAGCACAGTGTCATCAGCAAAGAGCAACTGTGACAATTCCCACTTAGTGTTAGATTCTTTATCTTTTTAACCCCACACCTCTTGCCAAGACCCGCACATTCACTTGCCTTACAACCCTATCTATAAATATATTGAACAACCACGGTGACATCGCACATCCTTGTCTAAGCCCTACTTTTACTGGGAAATAATCTCCCACTATCTTTTTTTTTTTCAACAAACCGGCCGTATCCCACCGAGGTAGGGTGACCCAAAAAGAAAGAAAATCCCCAAAAAGAAAATACTTTCATCATCATTCAACACATTCACCTCACTCATACACAATCACTGTCTTTGCAGAGGTCCCCAGATACAACAGTTTAGAAGCATATCCAAAACCCCTCCTTTAAAGAGGAGGCATGGAACTTCACATTTCCAGGACTCAAGTCCGACTATATAAAAATAACTGGTTTTCCTGAATCCCTTCACTAAATATTACCCTGCTTAAATATTACCCTGCTCACACTCCAACAGCTCATAAGGTTTCATAAACCATTCATCTTCATTGGCTCCTATCTAACAAGCTCATGCCCCTTGCCCACAAAACCTCTTTTACCCCCTCCCTCCAACCTTTTCGAGGACGACCCTCACCCCACATTCCTTCCTCTACAGATTTATAGGCTCTCCATGTCATTCTACTTTTATCCATTCTCTCTAAATGATCAAACCACCTCAACAACCCCTCTTCAGCCCTCTAATACTTTTATTAACTCCATACCTCCTAATTTCCACCACTCTGAATTTTCTGCATAATATTTACACCATACATTGCCCTTAGACAGGACATCTTCATTGCCTCTGTCCACCTCCTCGCTGCAGCATTTATAACCCAAGCTTCAAACCCATATAAGAGAGTTGGTACCATTATACTTTCATACAATCCCTTCTCTGCCTCCACAGATAACGTTTTTTGTCTCCACATATACCTCAACGCACCACTCACCTTTTTTTCTTCATCAATTCTATGGTTAACCTCATCCTTCATAAACCCATCCATTGACACATCAACTCCCAAATATCTGAAAACATTCACTTCCATACTTCCTCTCTCCAATGTGATATCCAATTTTCCTTTACCTAAATCATTTGATACCCTCATCACCTTACTCTTATCTAATGTTCACTTACAACTTTCTACCTTTACACACCCTCCCAAACTCGTTCACTAGCCTTTGCAACTTTTCTTTCGAATCTCCCATAAGCAGAGTATCAACAGCAAAAAATAACTGTCAACTCCCACTTTGTATTTGATTCCCCATAATTTAATCCCACCCCTCTCCCCAACACCTTATCATTTACTTGTTTTACAATCCCATCTATAACTATATTAAACCATGGTGACATTACACATCCCTGTTAAAGACCTACTTTTACCGGAAAGTAATCTCCCTCTCTTCTACACACCCTAACCTGAGCCTCACTATCCTCATAACTCTTTACAGCATTTAGTAGGTTACTACCTATTCCATATACTTGCAACATCTGCCACATTGCTCTCCTATCCACTATCATATGCTTTTTCTAAATCCAGAAATGCAATGAAAACTTCCCTACCTTTATCTAAATACTGATCACATATATGCTTCAATGTAAACACTTGATCTACACATTCCCTACCCACTCTAAAACCTCCTTACTCATCTGCAATCCTACTCTCTGTCTTACCTCTAATTCTTTCAATAATAACCCTACCGCAAACTTTTCCTGGTATACTCAGTAAACTTATTCATCTGTAATTTTTACAATCTCTTTTGTCCCCCCTTCCCTTTGTATAAAGGAACTATACATGTTCTCTGCCAATCCCTAGGTACCTTCTCCTCTTTCATACATTTATCAAACAAAAATATCAACCACTCCAACACTATATCCTCCCCTGCTTTTAACACCTCTGTCATGATCCCGTCAGTTCCAGCTGCTTTACCCCCTTTCATTCTATGTAATGCCTCATGCACCTCCCCCACACTCACATCTTGTTGTTCTTCACTTCTTAAAGATCTTATACTTCCCTGGCCAGTGTATGAAATTACTGCCTCCCTTTCTTCATCGACATTTAAGTTCCTCAAAATATTCCCACCATCTACCCAATACCTCCAGCTCCCCATCTACTAACTCCCTTACTCTGTTTTTAACTGATAAATCCATTTGTTCCCTAGGCTTTCTTAACTTGTTTATCTCACTCCAAAATTAAAATAAGAATTCTGGAGGTCGCTGCCACAACCTGGCCAGTACGACATAGTATAGACACAGAATATCGACTTAAAATACTACCTTAAGATAGCTACCATCATGGCAAGGATCACTATTTCTCTAAATAACACAAATAATACCTAGGCTCAAAGTACACAAAATAAACTAGTACATGGCAAACAACTGAGGCCTCCTAACATTGAATTGCCTTTGATTGACAGGCTAAATTATCTGCACCATTCATTTAGAACTAAATGAATACAGAGCTTTACTAAGCCCCTAAATATTGTACTGGAGTTTAACCCTTTCAGGGTCCAGAGGCCAAATTTCAAAGTGTGCACCAGTGTCCAAGAATTTTCAAAAAATTATTTTGTTATTTTTTCTGGTGAAATGGTGGAGAATCTTTTTCTGAAGGTAATAAAACAAAAAGTACAAAATTTGATGGAAAACTGGCGAAATTATGCTCTCGTGAATTTTGATGTGTCAGCGACATTCATGCATCGGCGATTTTGCCGACTTTGACTCCAATTTTAGGCCAATTACATTATTCCAGTCGACCAAATTCTTAGCTATTTCACTAGTATTACTTCTGTTCTATCGAATGAGCACAAGAAATCGCCAAGTCAACTGTTTCAACTACAAAACAAACTGATCGGAAATTGGTAATTTGGCCAATTTAATGCAAAGTTCAAAATAAAGTGGACCCCTGGTTATCGGCCGGTTCAGTTATCGGCTGGTTTTTCGGCGCCCGGTTATCGGCCGTTCATTCGGTTATCGGCCATTTGGGAGGCGTCCATCCGCCGGCTGGGGCCGCTTGTGAGTCAGTTTGACTTTGTCTCTGGGTGAGTGAGGAAGCTTCTACTCATTCATCCAAACATTTTGCTATAATCCATTGCTTTTTGTGGTTACTGATTGAGTGCAACTGCAAAATAAGCAACCATGTGCCCAAAAAAACACGTTACATAGTATATAAAAGCATGCAATGTTTATATGCGATGTATATTTAATAATCATCACTTGTACATTAAATGTCTTATTTTACATTAATATAGACATTTTCAATAATCCATCTATTATATCGTCTTCAAAATTAAATAAGAAACACGTTACATAGCATATAAACATGTAATGTTTATTATATGCCATGTATGTTTAATAATCACTCTGCCACATTAAATGTCTTATTTTATGCTAACATAGACATTTTCATTAGTCCATCTATGATATTTTCTTCAAAATTATATAAGAAACACGTTACATATCATGTAACATATAAACATAGCACATAAACATGTAATGTTTATATGTTATTGAGTGGAGAGTGGGATGGAGAGTAAACATTACGTTTTCTCTGATGCAGCGTTAGAGAAAACTGTGAATCTGGCGACTGGTGCAGTAACCGCCCTTCATATGCGTTTGTTTACAATTCTCGGCATGAATTATTCATTACTTCTCCCTTTGTTTATGATGGCATCAAAAGGTAGTTGTTAGAAACGATTAAACTCAGTGAACATGATAATAATATGGCTGTGTAGTGTAATAATATGTCTGTGTATTGTAATATGGCTGTGTAGTGTAGCCCAGAGGGGGAGGGGGCTACATATGTGTACTGTGCCTACATCTACTGCTACCTACACTGACTTCCTACAAATTAATACTACTCACCTCTTACGCTACATTAAGACTACAAATATTTTAAGGTTAGCAATGAATGTACTGTAGCAGTAAATGACAGATTAAAGAGGTGTGTGCAATGTGGAATAGGGTCCATGCTTTTGTAGAGAACCACCACCCTGACCAAGCTGAAACAAGCCATATCTGCAACATTTTCAGTGACAAAACCCTGTCCCATGTCAGGGAAATCTTAGAGAGATGCAAGAAACAAACCTGTATGGACAGATTTGTTGCGAGACAGGGGTCCAGTGACTCTCAAGCTGGTCCTAGTGGCATTAAAAGACAAAGAAGAGAAGTAACCCCAGAGAAGGCTTTGCTACCTGAAGTCTGTATGGAGGGGAAGTCCTCTTCCAAACACTAACCCTTTCAGGGTCCACAAGCCCTCTCAGAGACTTGTTCTCAGGGTCCCTCAAATTTCAAAAAAAAAAAAAAAATTATTTTTTTCTTATGAAAAGACAGAGAATCTTTTCCCGATCATAATGACACCAAAAGTATGAAATTTGATGAAAAACTTATGGAATTATGCTTTCGCGAAGTTAGTAGTCTCAACAATGTTTACGCATCGGCGATTTTGCCCGCTTTGAGCCCTATTTTCGGCCAATTCCAATGTACTAGTCGACAAAAATCACAACTATTTCGCTAGAACTCCATTTTTTCTATCGAATGAGTACAGGAAACCACCATTTTACTGATTTCAACTATCCAATACTGTGGTCAGAATTTAGCAATTTTGCCAATTTCACACAAATTTCAAAAGATGCCAATTTCCAAATAGGGTCCAGAATAAACAAGACATTCCTGGCACTAAAATAACATTTCCTCTGTTCATCAGTCACGTCCCCAGGCCCCTCTTACATTTATTTTGCCTTCTACTTTGAATTCTTATTCTCACAAAAAAAAAAATAAGATTTAGTGTTATGCAGACTACTGCATTAGTGTAGAAATGGTATAAATAATATCGGCACACTTGTGAAAAAATATTAGACTCGCCAGTTGACGTGTATTGGATGCTTAGCATGATTTGTTTACTTTTGAACTTTGGTAAAAATCGAACATTTCTGCTACTTTGAGCTCAATTTCAAGGTACTTTTCATTGTAAAACCAGTCAAAATCATCTCAATTTCTGTAGTATGTCTTCCATTCTATACAATGAGATCAGGAAAACTAGAATACAACAATAAATACCTTATGAAAATATAGTGCAAAGTCGCTGTTTTAATCCAAAAACACGGTCAAAGTTTTTTTTTCTCATTACGCACTGTGTGCCGCAGGAGTTTTTTTATACTGCGCACACTGACCACATAGAACCATTCTTTTATATGTAGGCCTACCAGCTTTCTCTCACTAGATTTGAAGGCGCTAGAATTTATGCGTACTACTACGTCATGGACACTGGCACGTAAGCCGTACTAGTACGGCCGAAACCCTGAAAGGGCTAACTCCTCCCTCTTTCCTCTTCTCTATCTTCCAGAAGCCAGCATTAGCCTTCAATAAAGGTATGTAAAACTTACATTATTGTTAAAAAAAATTATTTTTTTTTTTGTGAATATTTTTGTCTGGAACGGATTAACTGTATTTCCATTAATTCTTATGGGAAATATTAATTCGGTTTTCGGCCATTTCAGTTACCGGCCGACCTTCTGGAAGAGATTACGGCCGATAACTGAGGGTCCACTGTATTCCAATTTCAAAACAGGGTCCAGAATAAACTGTGCAGGCATTCCTGGCACTAAACTAACATTTACTCTGTTCATTAGTTGCATTTTCAGGCTTTAAAAATTAATTCCATTTTAATTTTTTATTCACATAATGAATTTTTATTCAACCAAAAAATAGAAGATTTACTGTTATGCAATATTGTAATAATTGTATAAATAATATCACCACATTTGTGAATGTATATTAGACCCACCAGCAGGCATGTATTAGACATGTGAGGTCATTTGTTTACTCTTGAACTTAGCAAAAATTTAACATTTCCACTACTTTGAGCTCAGTTTCAAGCAATTTTCAGTACTAAAACCAATCAAAATCATCTCTGTTTCTGTAATACATCTTCCATTCCATCAAATGAGACCAAGAAATTGCAAATACAACTATAAAAAAAAGCCATACAAAAAAACACTGCAAAGTCTGTTTTAATCGAAAATTATGGTCTCGGTTTTTTCTCTCATTATGCACTGTGTGCTGCAGGATTTGTTTTATGTGGTGCACACTTACCACATAGATATATTCTCTCATATCTAGGCCCAAATTTACCACTCACAGCTTATCAGAGTGAGCTGAGCTCATGGCGTAGATCTACGGTTTGGACCCTCAACGTAAAGCCATAGATCTACGGCATGGATCCTGAAGGAGTTAAAAACTTAAAAACTGATGCAACATTAAACATAATACTCATTATGCCCTTTTTTGTTTTAGCTATCTCTTCCCATAAAGCCATGATCCTTTTGCTCTTCTAATTAACCCCCATCCTAGCCCACTCTAATTCCCACAAGAATTTTGGCATTATGACCCCATGTAAATGTTTCAAATATGAAATTGTCCAGAAGCATCTTCGAAGAACTATCTAGTAAAGAAACAGACAACCAAATCATTAATAAAATTGCAAAAGTGACAAAGTTCTCCACCTGAGAAGGATAACTATCAGCATCTATTTAAAATGAAGAACGGAACATACGGTTATTTGTTCTTTATCCTCCTTTTTGGAATCTTTCTCTTTCTCCTTCTTTTCTTTGAGCTCTTTAGTAGCAGCAGCTCTACCCTTCCTTGCTCTGTTCTGTGACCAAGTGATGTTTTCTGCAATGCGTGGTCTTCTAATCCATTCATCATATCTGGTATTCCAGCCAAGATAATGTACATAGTACATTGGTGCATTACCTTCCTCTTCTACCTCTAACACCTGAAATTAAAAAAAAAAAAAAAATTAGAGATTAATCTAGTTTTTTTTTTAACACATCGGCTGTTTCCCACAGAGGTAGGGTGACCCAAGAAGAAAGAAAAAAAATAACTTCCATCATCATTCAACACTTCACCATCACTCATACACAATCACTGTCTGTGCAGAGGCACTCAGATACAACAGCTTAGATATCCCTCCAAACTGTCAATATCTGAAACCTCTCCTTTAAAGTGAAAGAATTATACTTTCCACCTCCAGGACTCAAGTTTGGCTAACCGGTTTCCCTGAATCCCTTCACAAAATATTACCCTACTCACAATCCAACAGCTGGTCAGGTCCCAAAAACCATTAGTCTCCATTCACAACTAACAAGCTCATGCATGCTTGCTGGAAGTCCAACTCCCTCCAACCTTCCCAAGGATGACCCCTATTTCACCTTTCTTCCCCAACAGATTTATACACTCTCCAAGTCATTCTACTTTGTTCCATCCTCTCTAAATGACCAAACCACCTCAACAACCCTTCTTCAGCCCTCTTACTAATACTTTTAGTAACTCCACACCTCCTAATTTCCACATTATGAATTCTCTGCATAATATTTGCACCACACAGTGCTCATAGACATGACATCACTGCCTCCAGCCTCCTCCTCATTGCAGCATTTACAACCCATGCTTTGCACCTATATAAGAGTGTTGGTACCACTATACTCTCATACATCCCCTTCTTTGCTTCCATGGATAACATTTTTTTTGTCTCCACAGATACCTCAAAGCACCACTCACCTTTTTGTCTTCATCATTTCTGTTGTTAACCTCATCCTTCATAAACCTATCTCCTGACAAGTCAACTTGCAAATATCTGAAAACATTCACTTCTTCCATATTCCCTCTCTCCAATGTGATATCCAATTTTTCTTTATCTAAATCATTTGATCCCCTCATCACCTTACTCACATCCATGTTCACTTTCAACTTTCTACTTTTACACACCCCTTCTATATATACAAGTTAACTATATATTTGTTGGTAGTAGGTTGGTAGACAGCAACCACCCAGGGAGGTACTACCGTCCTGCCAAGTGAGTGTAAAACGAAAGCCTGTAATTGTTTTACATGATGGTAGGATTGCTGATGTCTTTTGTCTGTCTCATAAATATGCAAGATTACAGGCATGTCTTGCTACTTCTACTTACACTTAGGTCACACTACACATACATATACACATTTATTCATACACACTCATCTGAGTTTTCTTTGATTTTATCTTAATAGTTCTTGGTCTTATTAATTTTCCTTTTATATCCATGGGGAAGTGGAATAAGAATCTTTCCTCCGTAAGCCATGCGTGTTGTAAAAGTCAACTAAAATGCCGGGAACAATGGGCTAGTAACCCCTTTTCCTGTAAAGATTACTAAAAAGAATAAGAAGAAGAAAATTGTCAAAGTGGGAAGTCTGAATGTGCGTGGATGTTGTGCAGATGATAAGAAAGAGATGATTGTGGATGTTATGAATGAGAAGAAGCTGGATGTCCTGGCTTTAAGTGAAACAAAGCTGAAGGGGGTGGGAGAGTTTCAATGGAGAGGAATAAATGGGATTAGGTCAGGGGTTTCAAATAGAGTTAGAGCTAAAGAAGGAGTAGCAATAATGTTGAAGGATAAGCTATGGCAGGAAAAGAGGGACTATAAATGTATTAATTCAAGGATTATGTGGAGTAAAATAAAGATTGGATGTGAAAAGTGGGTTATAATAAGCGTGTATGCACCTGGAGAAGAGAGAAGTGTAGAGGAGAGAGAGAGATTTTGGGAAATGTTGAGTGAATGCGTGGGGAGTTTTGAATCAAGTGTGAGAGTAATGGTGGTTGGGGATTTCAATGCTAAAGTGGGTAAAAATGTTATGGAGGGAGTAGTAGGTAAATTTGGGGTGCCAGGGGTAAATGTAAATGGGGAGCCTTTAATTGAGCTATGTGTAGAAAGAAATTTGGTAATAAGTAATACATATTTTATGAAAAAGAGGATAAATAAATATACAAGGTATGATGTAGCACGTAATGAAAGTAGTTTATTAGATTATGTATTGGTGGATAAAAGGTTGATGGGTAGGCTCCAGGATGTACATGTTTATAGAGGGGCAACTGATATATCGGATCATTATTTAGTTGTAGCTACAGTTAGAGTAAGAGGTAGATGGGAAAAGAGGAAGGTGGCAACAACAAGTAAGAGGGAGGTGAAAAGTGTATAAACTAAGGGAGGAGGAAGTTCGGGCGAGATATAAGCGACTATTGGCAGAAAGGTGGGATAGTGCAAAGATGAGTAATGGGGGGGTTGAAGAGGGTTGGAATAGTTTTAAAAATGCAGTATTTAGAATGTGGGGCAGAAGTTTGTGGTTATAGGAGGGTGGGTGCAGGAGGAAAGAGGAGTGATTGGTGGAATGATGAAGTAAAGGGTGTGATAAAAGAGAAAAAGGTAGCTTATGAAGAGGTTTTTACAAAGCAGAAGTGTTATAAGAAGAGCAGAATATATGGAGAGTAAAAGAAAGGTAAAGAGAGTGTGATGAGAGTGCAAAAGGAGAGCAGATGATAGAGTGGGAGAGGCACTGTCAAGAATTTTAATGAAAATAAGAAAAAATTTTGGAGTGAGTTAAACAAGTTAAGAAAGCCAAGGGGAAAAATATGGATTTGTCAGTTAAAAACAGAGTAGGGGAGTTAGTAGATGGGGAGATGGAGGTATTAGGTAGATGGCGAGAATATTTTGAGGAACTTTAAATGTTAGGAAGAAACAGAGGCAGTAATTTCATGCACTGGTCAGGGGGTTATACCATCTTTTAGGAGTGAAGAAGAGCAGAATGTAAGTGTGGGGGAGGTACGTGAGGCATTACGTAAAATGAAAGGGGGTAAAGCAGCTGGTTACTGATGGGATCATGACAGAAAATGTTAAAAGCAGGGGGGGATATAGTGTTGGAGTGGTTGGTACTTTTGTTCAATAAATGTATGAAGAGGAGGAAGGTACCTAGGGATTGGCGGAAGAGCATGTATAGTCCCTTTATATAAAGGGAAAGGGGACAAAAGAGACTGTAAAATTATAGAGGAATAAGCTTACTGAGTATACCAGGAAAAGTGTACGGTAGGGTTATAATTGAAAGAATTAGAGGTAAGACAGAATGTAGGATTGCGGATGAGCAAGGAGGTTTCAGAGTGGGTAGGGGATGTGTAGATCAAGTGTTTACATTGAAGCATATATGTGAACAGTATTTAGATAAAGGTAGGGAAGTTTTTATTGCATTTATGGATTTAGAAAAGGCATATGATAGAGTGGATAGAGGAGCAATGTGGCAGATGTTGCAAGTATATGGAATAGGTGGTAAGTTATTAAATGCTGTAAAGAGTTTTTATGAAGATAGTGAGGCTCAGGTTAGGGTGTGTAGAAGAGAGGGAGACTATTTCCCGGTTAAAAGTAGGTCTTAGACAGGGATGTGTAATGTCACCATGGTTGTTTAATATATTTAATAGATGGGTTTTAAGGAAGTAAATGCTAGGGTGTTTGGGAGAGGGGTGGGATTAAATTATGGGGAATCAAATTCAAAATGGGAATTGACACAGTTACTTTTTGCTGATGATACTGTGCTTATGGGAGATCTAAAGAAAAATTGCAAAGGTTAGTGGATGAGTTTGGGAATGTGTGTAAAGGTAGAAAGTTGAAAGTGAACATAGAAAAGAGTAAGGTGATGAGGGTGTCAAATGATTTAGATAAAGAAAATTGGATATCAAATTGGGGAGGAGGAGTATGGAAGAAGTGAATGTTTTCAGATACTTGGGAGTTGACGTGTCGGCGGATGGATTTATGAAGGATGAGGTTAATCATAGAATTGATGAGGGAAAAAAGGTGAGTGGTGCGTTGAGGTATATGTGGAGTCAAAAAACGTTATCTATGGAGGCAAAGAAGGGAATGTATGAAAGTATAGTAGTACCAACACTCTTATATGGGTGTGAAGCTTGGGTGGTAAATGCAGCAGCGAGGAGACGGTTGGAGGCAGTGGAGATGTCCTGTTTAAGGGCAATGTGTGGTGTAAATATTATGCAGAAATTCGGAGTGTGGAAATTAGGAGAAGGTGTGGAGTTAATAAAAGTATTAGTCAGAGGGCAGAAGAGGGGTTGTTGAGGTGGTTTGGTCATTTAGAGAGAATGGATCAAAGTAGAATGACATGGAAAGCATATAAATCTATAGGGGAAGGAAGGCGGGGTAGGGGTCGTCCTCGAAAGGGTTGGAGAGAGGGGGTAAAGGAGGTTTTGTGGGTAAGGGGCTTGGACTTCCAGCAAGCGTGCGTGAGCGTGTTAGATAGGAGTGAATGGAGACGAATGGTACTTGGGACCTGACGATCTGTTGGAGTGTGAGCAGGGTAATATTTAGTGAAGGGATTCAGGGAAACCGGTTATTTTCATATAGTCGGACTTGAGTTCTGGAAATGGGAAGTACAATGCCTGCACTTTAAAGGAGGGGTTTGGGATATTGGCAGTTTGGAGGGATATGTTGTGTATCTTTATATGTGTATGCTTCTAGACTGTTGTATTCTGAGCACCTCTGCAAAAACAGTGATAATGTGCGAGTGTGGTGAAAGTGTTGAATGATGATGAAAGTATTTTCTTTTTGGGGATTTTCTTTCTTTTTTGGGTCACCCTGCCTCGGTGGGAGACGGCCGACTTGTTGAAAAAAAAAAAAAAAAAAAACTATATATGCTCTCTGCCACCAGTACCAAGACTGATGATTACTAATCTTGAAACTTGCCATTACCTTTGCTTCATATGTGACCTTCGACTCCTTAGCACTTGGTCCATAGAGCACCCGTAGCTTATCTCCAACACTCACAGGAACATGTGCAGGAATAAGTGCCTTCCCCCTATTGTGTGGCAAAATATAAATTAATTATTAATTTTGTACAGACCACAAATAACAATATTTACGTGCAGTTCGGAAATATTGCAAAACAAATTTTAATATCATCTCTCTCCTAAATATAAAGAAATACATGTATTCATCAACTCATTACATTTGAGAAAAGATGAATGAATAAAAAGAAACAAGCCACTTTAACCATTACAAAAGCATGCAAAATATACAATAAAAAGCTACACAAAGCAATTAAGACATATCTAGTCTGAGAAGTAAACAACAAACAATAAAATAATTAAAAAATATTGACTTTTTGGACAATGATATGTTACACTGGCAAACTACAAAACACCCTTCGGATATATGGAAAAGGAAATGTTATAAAAAATATTTTCAATGTATGGTGGATCAAAATTTGGAAATGAAGTGGTAGTGTGGTGTCCTCGCCTAAAAAGAATACGTGGACAAGACAGAAAAGTCTGAAGATAAACTACAATTCTTTCTTCTTTCAACAAACTGGCCATATCCCACCAAAGCAGGGTGGCCCAAAAACAAAAATAAAAGTTTCTTTTTTTTTAACTTTAGTAACGTATACAGGAGAAGGGGTTACTAGCCCCTTGCTCCCAGCATTTTAGTCACCTCTTACAACATTCATGGATTACGGAGGAAGAACTGTTCTACTTCCCCATGGAGAAAAAAGGAAATAAACAAGAACAAGAACTAGTAAGAAAATAGAAGAAAACCCAAACTGGTGTGTATATATATGCTTGTACATGCATGTGTAATGTGACCCAAGTGTAAGTAGAAGTAGCAAGACGTATCTGAAATCTTGCATGTTTATGAGACAGAAAAGACACCAGAAATCCTAACATCATGTAAAACAATTACAGGCTTTTGTTTTACACTCACTTGGCAGGACGGTAGCACCTCCCTGGGCGGTTGCTGTCTACCAACCTACTACCTAATATAAACTACAATTATGAGTTATTAAGACAAAGTATTAAACACACTCTTAGCTTACAGGAAACATGATAATCATATGCAAGAAGTAGAGTGAAATCTAGCAAGTCAGTCACATGACTAGCACACAGGAGGATTAAGTCTCCACCATTCCTGGCCTAGAATGACCCACACTGGTTGAGCATTTCACATAAAAGAAAAATAATAAAGCTATATAAAAATACAGGAAACAAATCTTAGCACCATTAGCAAGAAGAAATAAGAAGCAGCAACTAAAATTAGAAAAATCAGTATCAAAAAGATATTAGAGTTGTAGAACAGTGAAATAAGATAAAAGAGGTAGACTGTGCCCAAATGACTAGGAATTGAATAAAAATATATAAACATTACTAAAAACTAAGCAGAGGACATCAGGAGTATAGATGTGCTTGTATAACAAGAAACAGGTTATGAAGTACATACATACATACGTACATACATTGGGAACGAGATGTGTGGGCTGTAACGTGTTTCAGTCATTAGATGCATGTGTTAACATAGGCAGTAAGTGTACAAGTTTTAGACCCTGTCAACCTTAATTATATACCAACAAGACTGTGCAACAATAACCACAATTCCCAACCCACATTTTCTCATCAGACATTCACAATATCTTATCTATCCAATTAAAACCCCTTTTTCCAAATCCATAAATGCAGCAACAGCTGTTTTCACTCATCCAACTAT
This sequence comes from Cherax quadricarinatus, assembly GCF_026875155.1. Lineage (NCBI taxonomy): Eukaryota > Metazoa > Arthropoda > Malacostraca > Decapoda > Parastacidae > Cherax > Cherax quadricarinatus. The sequence goes on along the minus strand of NC_069404.1, from coordinate 11,232,430 downwards.
TGTTCACTTATATACTTCAATAGCCCACACATTCTCTTTCCTACTAAATCTTTGCTCATCCTCCATAATTCTACCCATATTACCTGTGACTGGTTTCAAAGGCTTTTCATTTTTGAGCAATGTTACTGTTCCTGACTGTACCATGGAGAGAAACACTCAAAAATGACACTTGCACAGTAATGCTTCCAAGAATGAACTTGTCCAGCTGTTCCTGTTTACTTATGTGTAATGACCTATTTTACCTATTTGTATGCTTTTAAGATGTATGAGGATTTTCTGTTTATGGTGAGCTCAGGAAGAACATGCAGACTCTTCTCACTAATAAAAAAAAAAAAAAAAAAAAGTCAACTTTTAAACATAAAATTCATACTAACAAAGGCGGCTCTACTTCCCCTTCCACCTTCTTCTTACGGCCTCGTTTCTTAGCACCTGGAGAATCTTCTGCTGGCAGGGGCACACCTGTTTGCCCTGGGCCACCTTTGGTTACCTTGTTCTTCTTGATCTTCTTATCACTAGTATTTACAGAAGTGCCACTGGAGCTAGAGGTAGGGGCAGAGGTAGGTGTACTAGACACTGTGGAATCATCATCATCCTCATCATCATCATCATTTTCTGGAGTAGGAGTTGGAGTGGGAGTAGGAGCTGGAGTACACACACTAACTGCAGTAGATGCAGCTGCTAAAGGTGTTGCAGAGGTAGCAGCTGTAGAAATAGCAGCAACAATAGAAGAAGCAGTAGTAGTGGTGGTAGTGGTGGTAGTAGTAATAGTAGTAGTGGTAGTAGTAATAGTATCAGCAGCAGACACAGCAGTAGTAGTAGCAGTAAAAGCAGCAGCAGGAGCAGCAGCTGCAGTAGCAGCAGTAGTAACAGCAACAGCAGAAACAGTAGCAGGAGCAGCAGCAGCAACAGTAGTAACACCAGCAGTAGTGGTATTAGTAGCTGTAGTAGTAGTGGAAGCAACAGTAACAGTGGCATTAATAGTAGTAATAGTTTCAGTAGTGGCAGTAGCAGCAGTAGTGGTTGTAGTAGCAGTAGCATCAGCACAAAGAATTGTAGCAGTAGCAGCAGATATATTATTAGTAGCAAGAGCAGGAGGTACAGCAGGAGGAGGAGGAGGAGGAGGAGGAGGAGGAGGAGGAGCAGCAGGAGGAGCAGCAGCAGCAGCAGCAGCAGCAGCAGCAGCAGCACTACTACTGACAGAACGTTCTATCTTTGTTTTTCTTGTTGGTGTAGTCATCTTCTTTGTGCATTCTTCTTTCTCACGGCACTCCTCACGTTTAGATGATGATCGAGTCTGAGCCTAAGGTACAAAAATTAAAAAAATATAGATTTTCTGCTTATCAAATAATACTTACAACAATTTTTAAATGCTTTAAAATATATTTACATGCATGCCCAATGCAGAGGGAATATTCAGCCACTTTGACTCTACCAAAGCTATGTCTACAACTGCCGCTCCTCCCTTCCCCTGCAGTCCACTATCTTAGCATGTCTCCTGGTTGATGGAATGATCAGATTATTGATACTTGTTATCTGCTAATGATGTAGGCATCATACAAGGTAATAGTACTGAAAAATAGTGTGCTCTTCATCTTGGTTATTTTAGCTTACTTATTAAACCTATTATTAAACTTATTATTAAACTTATTAAACTTATTAAAGTGGGAGTTGTCACAGCTGCTCTTTGCTGATGACACTGTGCTCTTGGGAGATTCTGAAGAGAAGTTGCAGAGATTGGTGGATGAATTTGGTAGGGTGTGCAAAAGAAGAAAATTAAAGGTGAATACAGGAAAGAGTAAGGTTATGAGGATAACAAAAAGATTAGGTGATGAAAGATTGAATATCAGATTGGAGGGAGAGAGTATGGAGGAGGTGAATGTATTCAGATATTTGGGAGTGGACGTGTCAGCGGATGGGTCTATGAAAGATGAGGTGAATCATAGAACTGATGAGGGAAAAAGAGTGAGTGGTGCACTTAGGAGTCTGTGGAGACAAAGAACTTTGTCCTTGGAGGCAAAGAGAGGAATGTATGAGAGTATAGTTTTACCAACGCTCTTATATGGGTGTGAAGCATGGGTGATGAATGTTGCAGCGAGGAGAAGGCTGGAGGCAGTGGAGATGTCATGTCTGAGGGCAATGTGTGGTGTGAATATAATGCAGAGAATTCGTAGTTTGGAAGTTAGGAGGAGGTGCGGGATTACCAAAACTGTTGTCCACAGGGCTGAGGAAGGGTTGTTGAGGTGGTTCGGACATGTAGAGAGAATGGAGCGAAACAGAATGACTTCAAGAGTGTATCAGTCTGTAGTGGAAGGAAGGCGGGGTAGGGGTCGGCCTAGGAAAGGTTGGAGAGAGGGGGTAAAGGAGGTTTTGTGTGCGAGGGGCTTGGACTTCCAGCAGGTATGCGTGAGCGTGTTTGATAGGAGTGAATGGAGACAAATGGTTTTTAATACTTGACGTGCTGTTGGAGTGTGAGCAAAGTAACATTTATGAAGGGGTTCAGGGAAACCGGCAGGCCGGACTTGAGTCCTGGAGATGGGAAGTACAGTGCCTGCACTCTGAAGGAGGGGTGTTAATGTTGCAGTTTAAAAACTGTAGTGTAAAGCACCCTTCTGGCAAGACAGTGATGGAGTGAATGATGGTGAAAGTTTTTCTTTTTCGGGCCACCCTGCCTTGGTGGGAATCGGCCAGTGTGATAATAAAAATAAAAATTATTAAACCTCACATATTTTGCTAAGGCAATTTTGCATATTTTACTCTGCATTTTTTTTTTTTTTTTTGTAAAGCTAAATAATTATCACGTGTTGTAAAAAAAATTGTGAAGTACTGTTAGGCATGAATTATTTTTCTATGCCCTCCACATTTTAAGAAAAAAAGTAAATTAAACACTGACTAAGTTAAATGAAAAGACTATCTCTGCCAGGTATAATTAACCACTATGCAAAACTATTAGAATACTTATAATCATTCATCCTCAGTTCCCTCCTCATAGTATCTAAATGTATTCGGCACTCCTCTTTTAGAAAGTAAATATACAGGTGCACCTCGACTTATGAGGTTATGTTCTGACTAACCCAATCGAGTGAGCTTCAGTTCACTGCCATGCAGTGCAGCTCAAAGGCAGCAATGAAAGTGACACCAACACAAAAAACATAACCTTCCAAATGCTGGTGCAATGGGGAGTAGTCTACTTCACCTAATAAGTTGTGAAAGACTCACTTCCAGACTAGGAAGTTTTTTTTTTTTTTTTTTAACATATTGGTCATCTCCCACCAAGGCTCAAGAAAGAAGGATACCTTACTAATGCTTTCTTCTTTTTACATTTAGTAATTTATACAGAAGGGCTTGCTCCCAGCATTTTAGTCGCCTCTTACGAGACACAGTGAAACCTGCTTATATAGGCCATAACAAATGGGATTACACTTGGAGAAAAAGGTAAAAGGTGTAACTGAGTTAAGGAGTAGTAGCGAGATCTCTCCTGTTATTGTAGGGTATTTTTCACAGGTTGTGTTCTAGTGCTTCATCATAGCTAACCCAGAAAGATTATCAGCCTAATTTTTGTTACCAAAAATTGCTAACATCCAAATATAAAAATTCACAATGAGTGGACAATTAGTTCCCAAACCAACCAACAAGCTACAGCACATGTAAAAAAACAATGCCAAATGGCAATACACAATTATTTCAAGATTCAAGTAAATCTGTTGTGATTTCCTCAAGGCACTGTAATGAAAAGGATAAACAAAAACTATAAGGTAGTTTACCTCTAGAGATAACTAATGACAGCTTATTAGCTGTGCCTGAAATTGCACTGCAACTGTCCCTCCATAAAGGTAAGAAAAATTAACCTTACAAAAATAATTAGAAAGTCTTACCATCTCTATCTCCTCCTCAGTGCTTCCCTCATCATTTTCTTCCTTTTCCTTTTTATCCTCTTTCTTATCATCCTTAGTACTTGAACGAGTTTTTATTTCTAAACTTTCAGCTTTATCCTCTTTAGTGCTAGCTCGTGTCTTTACTTCTACACCTTCAGTTTTAGCTGCAGCAGCTCTAGTTTTTGCTTCAGATCTGGGGGTTCTAGGTTCTCTTAATCTTTCTTTCGGTGAGGATGACTCTCCTGATACATCTTTGGCACTAGCCGATTCCTTATTTCTGTCTTTGTTTACAGATGGTTCTCGAGACCTCTCCCGAGTTACCGCAGGCTCATGAGATCTCTCTCTTACCAAGCCAGGCTCTCGAGAGCGCTCCCGCGTCATAGCTGGCTCCCTAGACCTCTCTCTTGTTAACAATGGCTCTCTAGACCTTTCTCTTGTTACTGATGCTTCTTGATCACCAGCTTTGTGAGAATCTTGCTTGCTACTCCTGAAAGACAAAATTAAGGTAAGAAAATATGTATTTCATCATGAAATTTGACTTTATATGGACAAATACTTGTCGAATTTGTAAATATACTTTTCAACAGTAGCAAACTCAATCTGTAAAAATACATGTAAACACACCATTTACTCTTATTAAGCTGCTAAGAGGAAACCAGATACAACTTTTATTGCCATGTTTTCTGTTTCTTATCAAGGTAGCATGACACAAATGATGAAATGTATTTATCATCATTCATTTACTAGCTGTTTTGCCAGAAGTGTGTGGACATAATTCAAATGACCTCACACTTCTGGTAAGATGACTACTGACTGATCAAGGTGAATCTTTACCTCTGAGCCACTACCTTGGAAGGAAATAGCCAATGCAGGAAAAAGAAAATAACATTGAAATGGTTGCTCTTTGTAGCTTAATGGAAGTATGTCAAGGTTAGTAAAATGTTTTGCAAATCTTTTTCTTTCTTTCAACAAACTGGCCAAATCCCACCAAAGCAGGGTGGCCCAAAAAGAAAAACAAAAGTTTCTCTTTTTAATTTTAGTAATGTATACAGGAGAAGGGGTTACTAGCCCCTTGCTCCCAGCATTTTAGTCACCTCTTACGACACGCATGGTTTACGGAGGAAGAATTCTGCTCCATTTATTTTACAAATGTAAATTGTAAATACAGGCTCTACTCACTTAATGATGGAGTTCCGTTCTTAAGACCATGTCGTTAAACAAATTCGTCACTAAGTGAGGAGAATACAGTGGAACCTCGGTTTTCATCATTAATTCATTCCAGAAAGTCTGACAAAAACCAAATTTGACGAAAACTGAAGCAACATTTCCCATAAGAAATACAGTGGACCCCCAGATTAAGACATCATCTGAATAAGTAACAATCGGAATAAGTAACATATTTGCGTCAAAATATTGGCTCGGTGAACATCACTGAACTCGGTATAAGTCATTCGTGTCGGGGCCTGAGTTGCCCAGCGTGCCATTGTTTACCAGTCAGTGAGGACGATTCCACGCGTTAATATGATGCATTTTGTATTATTCCATTCTTTTTAGTGCTTTTAACTGCTAAATAAGCCACCATGGGCAGAAAGAAAGCTTCTAGTTCCAGCCAGCCCTTTGGTAAAGAGCTGAGAGAGAGGGAACAATGTGCCTTTTTTAGTGATTCTGCAATATGTATGATACTAAAGCAACTGGAGTCTATAAAGGCTATAGCACCAGTCAGCGATAAAGTGTAGCATTAACTGTAGCAAGTAAGTTAAGCGATTAATCGATAGAAAAAGGACAGCACGAAACTGACTCCTTCATTGTTGTTGGAGATATACAGGGCTACTGACTAACACCGCCACCTCTGCTGCCGCCTTCACCACCACTATGTAAGGCTCCTCTTTCAGTGGCCCTTATACACCCAACAACAAACATGCCACCACTCGTGACATTCTAATGCCATATTTTATTCATTCTAGAGCATATATCATGTTTCTATGTTATTAATATTGTTTATTATGTCATATAAGATGAATTGTGCTAGATAAATAAGCCGTATAGTTGATATTAGTGTCATATTGAAGGACTATCTTGTCCTGTCTCCCAAAACAATTGCTAACATATGCCAGAAACAGACCTCTCTGGAACACTCAATAGAGTGACAGGGGTCCAATGACTCTCAAGCTGGTCCTAGTGGCATTAAAAAACAAAGGAGAGAAGTAATTTGAAGTCTTTATGGAAGGGGATTACCCTTCCAAACAACTGTAAACTCCTCCATCCTCCCCTCCTCCCATCTTCCATACATCACCATGTCTTCAATAAAAGTAAGTGTGATGTTATTATTGTTTTATTCTTCATGTATCATTGTTTTCTGTGTGGGTATATGTATATTTCATGTAGAAAACATTTTTTTAATACTTAATCAGATTATGCTTATCCAGATGGCTTCTTATAAACTCAGCTATAATTGATTCTAATAATTTGCCTACTATAGATGTCACGCTTATTGGACGGTGTGGAAAAAGACACTTATGTCTGAAACAGATTAATTGGATTTCCATTATTTCTTATGGGGAAAATTAATTCGGAATACGTCACTCTCTCTGGAAAGAATTAATCTCATAATCCAGGGGTCCACTGTAATGTAAATCCAATTAATCAGTTCCAAACACCCAAAAATATTAACAAAAAATGCATTTTATAGAGAATAACTATAGTTTTACATACAGAAAACAATGAGAAATAAATATAAAGACTAATGAAATGGATAAATGAACATTTAACATCAGTTTTACCTTTATCGAAGACTCTTGTTGGTGTATGGAAGACGGCGAGGAGGGGAGAGAGAGAGGAGAGGTTATCTCTATCAATACCACCCATCAATACCACCCTCTACCACCATGATTACCACCCTCTATCATCACTACCACTCTCTACCACCATCACTACCACCCTCTACCATCATCATTACCACCCTCTACCACCATCACTACCACCCTCTACCACCATCACTACCACCCTCTACCACCATCACTACCACCCTCTACCACTATCACTACCACCCCCTACCACCATTGCTACCACCCTCTACCACCATCACTACCACCCTCTACCAGCATCACTACCACCCTCTGCCACCATCACTACCACCTGCCACCATCACTACCACCCTCTGCCACCATCACTACCACCCTCTATCACCACCACTACCACCATCACTACCACCCTCTACCACCATCACTACCACCTTCTGCCACCATCACTACCACCCTCTACCACCACCACTACCACCCTCTACCACCACCACTACCACCCTCTAACACCACCACCCTCTACCACCACCACTACCACCCTCTACCACCATCACTACCACCTTCTGCCACCATCACTACCATCCTCTACCACCCTCTGCCACCATCACTACCACCCTCTACCATCATCACTACCACCCTCTGCCACCACCACTACCACCCTCTACCACCATCACTACCACCCTCTACCATCATCACTACCACCCTCTACCACCATCACTACCACCCTCTACCACCATCACTATCACCCTCTACCATCATCACTACCACCCTCTACCACCATCACTACCACCCTCTACCATCACTACCACCCTCTACCACCATCACTACCACCTTCTGCCACATCACTACCACCCTCTACCACCATCACTACCACCCTCTACCATCATCACTATCACCACCACTACCACTTCTACCACCATCACTACCACCCTCTACCACCATCACTACCACCTTCTGCCACCATCACTACCACCCTCTATCACCACCACTACCACCCTCTACCACCACCACTACCACCCTCTCCCATCATCACTACCATCCTCTACCACCACCATTACCACTGTCAAGTGGGTTTTCGATAACGTGGATGGGTAAAAATACTCACGTAGGCTGGTAGCATGTATAATATATAACGGGGAGTATAGGAAGCGCCAACAGCCGACCTGCCTCTCTCTGCTCCCTATCTTCGACTGACTCTCAAGTGCCTACGGGTGAGGGGTGTTTGAAATCCTGCTATGGTCAGCAGCAATATGAATAATCAGTCAGTGATTCACGCAGACGGTTGGTAGTGAGTCATCTACTGGTACACTGGTTACTGGTAACTGGTTACTAGGAACTGGTACTACTACTGAGAGCTCGGCAACGCTTGAGACCACCTTCTACCATCATCACTACCACCCTCTACCACCATCACTACCACCTTCTACCACCCTTTACCACCATCACTACCACCTTCTGCCACCATCACTACCACCACCACTACCACCCTCTACCATCATCACTACCACCCTCTACCACCACCCACTACCACCATCACTACCACCATCACTACCACCATCACTACCACCCTCTACCACCATCACTACTGCCTTCTACCACCATCACTACCACCTTCTACCACCATCACTACCACCCTCTACCACCATCACTACCACCCTCTACCACCATCACTACCGCCTTCTGCCACCATCACTACCACCCTCTACTGACAAGAAAAAGCCAGACTGACTCAGAACACGTGGGATGCTTTGTGTGGGTGCGGGTGGACACATTCGGTATGGCAGATCACTATCAACTCGACGATAACCAAGGTGATGAATGAAAACTGGGACAAAATTTTGACAAAAAAAAAAAAAAAAAAAAAAAAAGTCGTTGAAAACCAAATTTGACGAAAACCAGGGCAAATAAAAACCAAGGTTCCACTGTACTTTAATGGTAGTGAGTTTGTGTCAATCATCTTTGATACCGTTTTTATGTCACTATTGCACCATTTATAAAATTTCTGGTATATTTTTAAATGTTTATACAGTAGTATACTGTATACTGGAATAAACAGAATAGAGGAAATCAGCTCTAATATACATTATTTAGGAATGAATACTGGTCAGAGAGCCTGTCAGATGACTGAGGCGTTGGTAAATGATTATGTTGCTAAGTGAGGAGAAGATGTAATTAATGAAATACAATTCAAACCAGTTGGGAAAGGCTTGCAAACTTCCATGAACATTAATTGAATTATAGTATATTAAACATTTCAGTCACAAATCAGTCTCCATCATCAGGATTCGGTTCTGGAGTAGTATATAATACAGTGGACCCTCGACCAGCGATATTAATCCATTCCTGAGAGCTCATCATTAATCGAAATTATCGTTAGTCGAGTTAATTTTCCCCATAAGAAATAATGGAAATCAAATTAATCCGTGGAAGACACCCAAAAGTATTGAAAAAAAAAATTTTAATACACACAAACTAAAGAAGACATGCACAGTTACATGACACTTACCTTTATTGAAGATCTGGTGATGATTGATGGGATGGGAGGAGGGGAGATTGTTGATGGTGTTAGTGTTTAGAAAGGAAATCCCCTTCCATTAGGACTTGAGGTGGCAAGTCCTTTTTTGGGGTTACTTCCCTTCTTTTAATGCCACTAGGACCAGCTTGAGAGTCACTGGACCTCTGTCGCACAACATATCTGTCCATAGAGGCCTGTACCTCCTGTTCCTTTATGACATTCCTAAAGTGTTTCACAACATTGTCAGTGTCACAATTAAACACTTGTTCAGGTTTCAATTCTTCACTGTCTATGTACTCCTTGAATTCCTGCACATATTTTTCAGCTGCTTTTTGGTCCAAACTGGCAGCCTCACCATGCCTTATCACACTATGTATGCCACTACGATTCTTAAATCTCTCAAACCAACCTTTGCTGGCCTTAAATTCACTCACATCACCACTAGTTGTTGGCATTTTTCTAATTAAATCCTCATGCAACTTCCTAGCCTTTTCACATATGATCGCTTGGGTTCAATCCCAGCCGGGGTATGGTTTCTCCTGCTATCTGTTTTTCGTTTATCCACACCAATAACAGTCTCTCAACATCTTCTATTACTTGCGATCTCAGTTTCGAAAACATAGTTGCACCTTTGGCAAGAACAGCTTCCTTGATTGCCGTTTTCTTGGCTACAATAGCAGCGATGGTTGATTGGGGTTTTGTGTACAACCTGGCCAGCTCGGAGACACGCACTCCACTTTCATACTTAGCAATGATCTCTTTCTTCATATCCATAGTAATTCTCGCCCTTTTTGCTGTAGGGTTGGCACTAGAAGCTTTCTTGGGGCCCATGTTGACTTATTTTGCAGGTGCAATCACTAAAAAGGCTGTGATAATATGAAATGTTCCGATTGTATGCTTGGAAGTGACCACGGTGGCTGGCTGGCTTGTAAACACTGGCCAGAAGTGGACGCGTCTCAGACGGAACGAATAGTGTTGGTCGAGTTTTTTAGCGCTAGTCGAGGCAAAAATTTTGCGTTAAAATGTATCGTTGGTCGGATTTATCGTTAATCGATGCCATCGTTGGTCAAGGGTCCACTGTAATGGGCTTCTTAATAATAGATTTCGGCAATTTCGGTCAAAACTAATTGGCCATACAAACGCTCTCATTACTGCACAAAATGGACTAAAGTCCATAATTCTATATTTTGTCCATAGTGACAGTGTCTGGCACAGATGACATGGGTCTGAAAATACATCTGCTGTATCAAGTCAGACATCTGTAGCTACATTATACCCAAGAATATAAACCTCTTGGAAGAAATGGGGTAACAGTTGAGAATGCCTGTTACTGCAGAATGGGAGAGAGTTGCATTTTACAAATAAGGAGCTTTAGCTCTTCAAATATCAATTGGAAATAAAAATTTAATTTTCTGAATTTGGGAGAAGTCTGATTACGAGGAATACAGTGGAACCTTGGTTTTCGTATGCCCTAGTTTGTATGGAAAACTATAGTTACTCTCTACAAATTATATTTTTTGTTAATATTTTTGGGTGTCTGAAATGGATTAATTGAATTTACACAGTGGTGGGAACAGTTCTGCTAACTGCTAATTAGTGGAACTAACTTTTTGTTTAGAGAATTAGCATTTCCGCTAACTTCGAAAAATGTAAGCAGACCAATTAGCTTCCGCTAAATAAAGTCCCGCTAACTCTGAGTCCGCTAAAAAAAAAATCATACATTTTTGGTAATTGGAAAGGAAAGCCTTTTCAACAGCGCACGGGTTTGTTCCTGTCTATTGTGGGCATTTCTCCAACAGTAAGGCATGCTATTGGCTGACTACATGTAAACGTGACTTGTCAACGCAGCAGCAGCAGCAGCATCTGAGCAGCACTGTTATGGTCTTACAGTGTCAGCAATCGCCGGGGTGCGCTGTCGCTCATCATTGTGAACCGGGGAGACATTTCTGTTCCGCCTGAAGGTATTGTTGAGGAGTTTGCAGCGGCTGTGGTTGAAGCAGAGGCCACTCAGGCTGAGGGCCATGAGTGGCAGAACCAGTGGCCCCACCTGGATGACTATTTTGTCCTCAAGTCAGGGGATACGAAGAATGCCAACATTTTGTACTTCCTGTGCGTCATGTGCCAGAGATTGTGGACCTATTCATCTGCAACATGCTACCACTGCATGTAGTGGAATCCCCCACCTTTGTTAGCCTGATCAACATGCTGAACCCCGGCAAGACGTCTATGTCCCACCACATCCCAGGAAGGAGGATTTTGGTTAGCCATAAACAGCTGGAGGAGTATCTTATAAGGTATTTGTGAGTTACAAGCACTTATTAAACTAGTACTATAGCTTTTTCATGAGTATTGCAAGTTATGACAGTTTAGAAGTACAGTATCTTTCCCAGTGAAGTAAAACTACCTGAGTACTGTACTTAGAGTAACTGATGATGCTACGAGTAATGTATTGTTATCAGACTGTAGTGAAACAACAGTAATAACAGACTTCAGTAGTTAAATAAAAGTAGTGGGCAATTTCAGTACTTTTTAAAAAGTAAATACCGAAAAAATTTAATTAAGTACAGCACTTGAGTAGTTTTACTTCATTACTTTACAACACTGGTACTTGTACTCGAGTATTAAAGATGAGTACTGTTTGCAACCTAAAAAACTCAATCTGTTCAGGTGCTATAAGGCTTCAATACAGCGACAAGTGTGTCCTTGTTGGTCGCACACATTATATCACAAAATTAAACAATCGTTATTTTCGTATTAACGGCACTTTATTATCATATGACCTTGGCATTCTATATCTTATTATGAACCGCTCCAGGTCTGTTCTAAAAGTCTTAAAAGTAAAAGACCAAACAACTAAACCAAATCTGATTTCACATGAAAAAGTTTGCAGTTAGCATTTAGTGTTAGCTTCCACTAAATTTTTGGCCATTTAGCAGTTTAGAGTTAGCAGAGATAATTTTTTAGCTAGCGGATTAGCAGTTAGTGAAGCTAATTTTTCGGTTAGCTGTGCCCACCACTAAACTTACATTATTTCTTTTTTTTATTTTTATTAACACACTGGCCGACTCCCACCAAGGCAGGGTGGCCCGAAAAAGAAAAACTTTCACCATCATTCACTCCATCACTGTCTTGCCAGAAGGGTGCTTTACACTACAGTTTTTAAACTGCAACATTAACACCCCTCCTTCAGAGTGCAGGCACTGTACTTCCCATCTCCAGGACTCAAGTCCGGCCTTATAGAGAATAACTATAGTTTTCTCCATGGGGAAGTGGAACAAAATTCTTCCTCCGTAAGCCATGCGTGTCATAAGAGGCGACTAAAATGCCGGGAGCAAGGGGCTAGTAACCCCTTCTCCTGCATATATTACTAAATTTAAAAGGAGAAACTTTCGTTATTCCTTTTGGGCCACCCCACCTCAGTGGGATACGGCTGGTGCATTGAAAGAAAAGAACTATAGTTTTATGTATAAACTAAGGAATACGAAACCGAGGTTCCACTGTACGTATTACTACATTTGTTACGTATTTTACTGGGTACTTTTTTTTTTTTTTTTAAATTTTACATACTACATAAAATTCTGCATCAAGATAGGCTTACTCAAGAAGAAAATACATTCATTATTATTCATTCAGTAACTTTACTGCTAGAAGTGCACGAATATCTAGATTCAAATGACCCCTTTGAACTATAACAACCCCACCCATTGTTCACAGCATAAGCACTACACTTCCTATTTCCGTAATTAAGTCCAGCTAGCCCGTTTTCCAAGAATCATACCATGTTACCCTGTTCACACTCCAATAACCCACAGTTCCCAAAAACCAAATGCTCCCACTCACTCCACTCTAACATACTCACACATACCTCTTGAATGTTCAAATCCTCCTTCACCCTCAACCCTCTTCCTTACCCTTCCTGGGTTATTCAGCACCATCATGCCTGTCCACTCTGGATTTATACACCCTCCTGATCAATCTCTTTCCTCTATCCTTTTTTTTTTTTTTTTAACAAGTCAGCCATCTCCCACCGAGGCAGGGTGACCCAAAAAGAAAGAAAATCCCCAAAAAGAAAATACTTTCATCATCATTCAACACTTTCACCTCACTCACACATAATCACTGTTTTTGCAGAGGTGCTCAGAATACAACAGTTTAGAAGTACGTATATACGTATAAAGATACACAACATATCCCTCCAAACTGCCAATATCCCAAAACCCCTCCTTTAACCCTTAAACTGTCCAAACAGATCTACGTTCACATGCGTAGTGCTCCAAAAGTAGATCTATGTTTTTTAACATACAGTGGACCCCTGGCATTCGATGGCATCGGTATACGTTAAATCCGGTATTCGATACATTTTAACACAAAAATTTTGCCTCGCCACTTGTTAAAAAAAACGCCACATGCGATTCGTCTGGGATACGTCCACATGAGTGCCAGTGTTTACAAGCCAGCCAGTGTGCTCGCATCTAAGTATACATTCGGTACATTCCATATTATCACAGTGTTTCTGGTGCTTGTTTCTGCAAAATAAGTCACCATGGGCCCCAAGAAAGCTTCTAGTGCCAAACTGTGCTATGCCAGTTGTGGAATCCATTGTGCCTACTTCAAAAATTAAGGAAATGTGTGCAAAGTGGGTTGAGCTGCAAACCTTTATGGATGAAAATCACCCTAACACAGCTATTGCAAGCCATGCTGGTGACTATTACAATGACAATGTTGTGGCCCATTTTAGATGAATCATAAAGGAATGGGAGGTACAGAGCTCTATGGACAGATTTGTTGTGCGACAGAGGTCCAGTGACTCTCAAGCTGGTCCTAGTGGCATTAAAAGAAGAAGGGAAGTAACCCCAGAAAAGGACTTGCTACCTCAAGTCCTAATAGAAGGGGATTCCCCTTCTAAACATTAACAACTTCGACACTCTCCCCTCCTCCCATCCCATCAATCACCACCTGATCTTCATTAAAGGTAAGTGTCATGTATTCTATTGTCAGTAGAGTACTACTAACTGTGCATGTCTTCTTCAGTTTGTGTGCATTAAACTTAATATTTCATGTGGTGAAACTTTTTTTTTTATACTTTTGGGTGTCTTGCACGGATTAATTTGATTTCCATTATTTCTTATGGGGAAAATTAATTCGCCTTCCGATAATTTTGGCATACGATGAGCTCTCAGGAACGGATTAATATCGTATGCCGGGGGTCCACTGTATTTTCAAATATAAAAAAAAAAAATGTAGATCAAAGTTTTTTTTACATGTTTTCAAATGTTGAAAAAACGTAGATCTATGTTTGGACAGTTTAAGGGTTAAAGTACAGGCATTGTACTTCCTACTTCCAGGACTCAAGTCTGGCTATATAAAATAACCGGTTTCCCTGAATCCCTTCACTAAATATTACCCTGCTCACACTCCAACAGCTCGTCAGGTCCCAAATACCATTCGTCTCCATTCACCCCTATTTAACACACTCACGCACACTTGCATGCGTGAGCGTGTTGATGAGATGAGGTATTGATGAGATCAGGTACTGATGAGAACTGCATGAATCAGAGTGAACCACTAGCAAACTGTGCAACATGCTAGCCCTCAAGGTTAACAGGTATAGGATGTCAAGATTTTTTTTTTTTTTTTTAACACACTGGCCATCTTCCACTGAGGTAGGGTGACCCAAAAAAGAAACACTTTCACCATCATTCACAATATCACTGTCTTGCCAGAGGCACTCAAATACAATAGTTTAGATGTCATTCTAAACAGCCAATATCCCAAACCCCTACTTTGAAGTGTAGGCATTGTACTTCCCACCTCCAGGAGTCAAGTATGGCTAACCGGGTTCCATGAATCCCTTCAAAAAATATTAATTTTCTCACGCTCCAACAGCTCATCAAGTCCCAAACACCATGTGTTTCCACTCACTCCTATCTATCATGCTCACACATGCCTACTATACATCAAGAATACTAGCGTGAAATACATTCACAAAGGCAACATGCCTCAAACTCCCCTTAAACTTTAAAATACACAGTAAAAAACATTTTTTTTTTGGCACGTTCTTTTAAACATGATGCTCCCAAGGAATCATACACAATGGTGGGTAATCCACAAAACTATGTACAGTGGACCCTCGACTAACGCTATTAATCCGTTCCTGAGAGCTCATCGTTAGTCAAAATTATAGTTAGTCAAGTTAATTTTCCCCATAAGAAATAATGGAAATCAAATTAATCTGCGGACACCCCAAAGTATGAAAAAAAAATTGTTTTTACCACATGAAATATTAATTTTAATACACACAAACTGAAGAAGACATGCACAGTTACATGACACTTACCTTTATTGAAGATCAGGTGATGATTGATGGGATGGGAAGAGGGGAGAGTGTTGATGGTCTTAGTGTTTAGAAGGGGAATCCCCTTCCATTAGGACTTGAGGTGGCAAGTCCTTTTCCGGGGTTACTTCCCTTCCTTTTAAATCTCTCAAACCAGCCTTTGCTGGCCTTAAATTCACTCACATCACCACTAGTTGCTGGCATTTTTTTAATTAAATCATCATGCAACTTCCTAGCCTTTTCACATATGATTACTTGAGAGATGCTATCTCCTGCTATCTGTTTTTCGTTTATCCACACCAATAACAGTCTCTCAACATCTTCGAGTACTTGCGATCTCAGTTTCAAAAACATAGTTGCACCTTTGGCAAGAACAGCTTCCTTGATTGCCATTTTCTTGCCCACAATAGTAGCGATGGTTGATTGGGGTTTTGTGTACAACCTGGCCAGCTCGGAGACACGCACTCCACTTTCATACTTAGTAATGATCTCTTTCTTCATATCCATAGTAATTCTCACCCTTTTTGCTGTAGGGTTGGCACTAGAAGCTTTCTTGGGGCCCATGGTGACTTATTTTGCAGGTGCAATCACTGAAAAGGCTGTGATAATATGAAATGTTCCGATTGTATGCTTGGAAGCGACCGCGGTGGCTGGCTGGCTTGTAAACACTGGCCAGAAGTGGACGCGTCTCAGACGGAACGAATAGTGTTGGTCGAGTTTTTTACCGCTAGTCGAGGCAAAATTTTTGCGTTAAAATGTATCGCTAGTCGGATTTATCATTAATCGATGCCATCGTTGGTCGAGGGTCCACTGTATTTGCAAACACAAGAAATTAAGACAATTCTTTACTTAAATATGGGTAAAATATTAGTTCACTATACAGCAGCAGTAAGAGAGGTGAAAATGTTCCATTCGGGTTGGTTATACTGGGAATATGATGATGATGGAGAAGTGACGAATAAAAAGACTGAGGCAAAATGTTAACTTAAATCCCATGTGAAAGCAATGCATAAAGTATGTAGTTGCAAAGGTTCAACCTTAGCTCCTAGCCCAGCCTCTCAACTTGCTGCTTGCCAGGTTCACTCTCTTAGCCTCATGGGCCCTATTTTTAAAACTATTTACGGTACGTGCCTTCACCACTTCATCAAGTTCATTACACTTCCCGACCACTCTGAAACTAACATCTCTGACTCGCCTGTCTTTAGCTTCCAGCTTTGCCCCCGAATGCCTCTCTGCCATATCAATTCCTGAGTATTTTATATGTTGTTACATCTTTCCAGAAGAACCTTTAGCCTTTCCTCACAGCTCATACCCTTAGCTCTAGCTGGTGGTGGCAACAAGCATGTTGCCTTAATTCTGCTTTCATACTTACAATTTATATAGTGATACAGACAACACACACGTGGGAAAGATACTAATGAGCCTAAAGAACAAGTTTAAAATTACCACTTTAATATTATTATAATATTAATGGGACAGTGCTAAACCTGTAGAGGCCGTGTAGTGCCTAAAGGTAATAAGGTTCGATCCAAGAAAGGTGAGGGCAGCTCCAATTCCTTGGCACAAGAACATTTCATTAGCATAATAGCACCTCCTTGGAAGAAACTACTACATTACAGATTACTGAAAGGCTATATTAATACTAACCATTACAGAGCTATGCAAGGCACTGTAAGCCCCACTACTAGTCAACTCTGACCTTACAGCTGACTAGCCCTAACTCTTACTCTCCTTTTTAACACACTAGTTATCTTCCCTCAAAGTAAGGAAGCCCAAAAGAAGAAACACACTCAGTCCTCAAATGTCTTGCCAAGGACTGTGCAGGAATCACAATACAAATAACCCACTAAAGTGCAACACCCTTGCAAATGTGCTGGCATGCCTGGTTGATCAGGCCCTGATCCACCACAAGGCCTGGTTGTGGACCAGGTCTCAGGGGTGCTGACCCTTGGAATACCCTCCAGGTATGCCCTTCCCACCACCTAATTGCTGTGGGAGTGCAAGTCTGCCAATATGTATGAAAGTACCACAACTACCAGACAGTGTTTCCTTGAAGCCCCCTGACCTAAGAAAACTTTACAATAAAAACCAACTTGTTAAAACACTGCCGATAAATGAACAGAGAACACAATACTCACTTTGCACTTCTGGTGTCTTCTTTTTTCTTTTCAATATCTTTTCTATCGGTTTCTTTTTTATCTGGCTCTCTCTTTTCTCCTTCCTTTTTCTCATCAACTTTTTTGCTATCTTCCTTATCACTCTTTTTTTTCTCAACTTTCTTAACCTCCTCCTCCTCTTCTTTCTTTTCAGTTTCATCCTCTGTTGAGTCACAACTATCATTTTCTTTCTTTTTACAAGCACGAGGTGTTCGATCACAGTCACGAATCAAGCTTCGGCCAGAACGGTGTCTTGTGCGAGAGCCCCGTGGATTACTCACCATAGTGCAGCCAAGTTTACGATAAAATTCCTCAAAACTTTGGAGGTACCTGCAAGAAGGAGACAAAAAAAGGATAATAATCCAGGAAAGATGTATAACAAAACCATGGATGAAACAAGATTTCACTTATTAAACATTCTCCATTACATACAAATGAGTTGATGAACAAAATTCAGCCAACTGGTAAATTATTTTGATGCAAGAGAAATTCGTGTCTTGACTTGCTCTGTGTTCTAGGCAACATCCTGCATATTCAATATTCCTGTATATTACCAGTGAATTAACACTAAAATGTACAGTTACAGTGATTCACCTTCTATCCAACATCCAACTTTCTTTTGATACACCAGCCACCTCCCACCAAAGTAGGGTGACACAAAGGAGTTTAAACACTTTCAACATTTCTCACTCCATTACTGTATTGCCAGAAGTATGCTGACATTACAGAACAGATGCCACTCCAATCCGCAATATCCCCACCCCTCCGTCAGAGTGCTGGCACTGTACTTTCCACCTCCAGGACCCAGTCCAGCTAACTGGTTTCTGTGAATCCCTTTGTAAATGTTACCTTGCCTACACTCCAATAGCACATTGTCATAAAAATCACTTGATTCCACTCATTCCTATCTAACATACTCACACACTTGTTGGATATCCAAGCCCCTCGCATACAAAACCTTCTTTATCCCTTCCCTACAATCTTTCCAAGGAAGACCCCCTACCCTTCCTTCCCTAGACTGCAGATTTTGTCTTCTTTTAACACAGCAACTGCTTCCCACCAAAGTAGGGTGACCCTAAAAAAGAAGAAACACCTTAACCAGAAGCACATTGACTGATACTACAATTCAAAAACCGCAACCTATCTCCACCCCTTCTTCAGAATGCATGCACTGTACTTTCTACCTCCAGGACTCAAGTCTAGCAAACTGATTTCCCTGAATCCCTTCATAAATATTACAAATTTATTATTTTTATAATTTGTTTTTTTTATTATCACACTGGCCGATTCCCACCAAGGCAGGGTGGCCCGAAAAAGAAAAACTTTCACCATCATTCACTCCATCACTGTCTTGCCAGAAGGGTGCTTTACACTACAGTTTTTAAACTGCAACATTAACACACCTCCTTCAGAGTGCAGGCACTGTACTTCCCATCTCCAGGACTTAAGTCCGGCCTGCCGGTTTCCCTGAACCCCTTCATAAATGTTACTTTGCTCACACTCCAACAGCACGTCAAGTATTAAAAACCATTCGTCTCCATTCACTCCTATCAAACACGCTCACGCACGCCTGCTGGAAGTCCAAGCCCCTAGCACACAAAATCTCCTTTACCCCCTCCCTCCAACCTTTCCTAGGCTGACCCCTACCCCACCTTCCTTCCACTACAGACTGATACACTCTTGAAGTCATTCTGTTTCGCTCCATTCTCTCTACATGTCCGAACCACCTCAACAACCTTTCCTCAGCCCTCTGGACAACAGTTTTGGTAATCCCGCACCTCCTCCTAACTTCCAAACTACGAATTCTCTGCAGTATATTCACACCACACATTGCCCTCAGACATGACATCTCCACTGCCTCCAGCCTTCTCCTCGCTGCAACATTCATCACCCATGCTTCACACCCATATAAGAATGTTGGTAAAACTATACTCTCATACATTCCCCTCTTTGCCTCCAAGGACAAAGTTCTTTGTCTCCACAGACTCCTAAGTGCACCACTCACCCTTTTCCCCTCATCAATTCTACGATTCACCTCATCCTTCATAGACCCATCCGCTGACACGTCCACTCCCAAATATCTGAATACATTCACCTCCTCCATACTCTCTCCCTCCAATCTGATATCCAATCTTACATCACCTAATATTTTTGTTATCCTCATAACCTTACTCTTTTCTGTATTCACTTTTAATTTTCTTCTTTTGCACACCCTACCAAATTCATCCACCAATCTCTGCAACTTCTCTTCAGAATCTCCCAAGAGCACAGTGTCATCAGCAAAGAGCAACTGTGACAACTCCCACTTTATGTGTGATTCTTTATCTTTTAACTCCACGCCTCTTGTCAAGACCCTCGCATTTACTTCTCTTACAACCCCATCTATAAATATATTAAACAACCATGGTGACATCACACATCCTTGTCTAAGGCCTACTTTTACTGGGAAATAATTTCCCTCTTTCCTATGTACTCTAACTTGAGCCTCACTATCCTCGTAAAAACTCTTCACTGCTTTCAGCAACCTACCTCCTACACCATACACCTGCAACATCTGCCACATTGCCCTCCCTATCCACCCTGTCATACGCCTTTTCCAAATCCATAAATGCCGCAAAGACCTCTTTAGCCTTATCTAAATACTGTTCACTTATATGTTTCACTGTAAACACCTGGTCCACACACCCCCTACCTTTCCTAAAGCCTCCTTGTTCATCTGCTATCCTATTCTCAGTCTTACTTTTAATTCTTTCAATAATAATTCTACCATACACTTTACCAGGTATACTCAACAGACTTATCCCCCTATAATTTTTGCACTCTCTTTTGTCCCCTTTGCCTTTATACAAAGGAACTATGCATGCTCTCTGCCAATCCCTAGGTACCTTACCCTCTTCCATACATTTATTAAATAACTGCACCAACCACTCCAAAACTATATCCCCACCTGCTTTTAACATTTCTATCTTTATCCCATCAATCCCAGCTGCCTTACCCCCTTTCATTTTACCTACTGCCTCACGAACTTCCCCCACACTCACAACTGGCTCTTCCTCACTCCTACAAGATGTTATTCCTCCTTGTCCTATACACGAAATCACAGCTTCCCTATCTTCATCAACATTTAACAATTCCTCAAAATATTCCCTCCATCTTCCCAATACCTCTAACTCTCCATTTAATAAATCTCCTCTCCTATTTTTAACTGACAAATCCATTTGTTCTCTAGGCTTCCTTAACTTGTTAATCTCACTCCAAAACTTTTTCTTATTTTCAACAAAATTTGTTGATAACATCTCACCCACTCTCTCATTTGCTCTCTTTTTACATTGCTTCACCACTCTCTTAACCTCTCTCTTTTCTCCATATATTCTTCCCTCCTTGCATCACTTCTACTTTGTAAAAACTTCTCATATGCTAACTTTTTCTCCCTTACTACTCTCTTTACATCATCATTCCACCAATCGTTCCTCTTCCCTCCCGCACCCACTTTCCTGTAACCACAAACTTCTGCTGAACACTCTAACACTACATTTTTAAACCTACCCCATACCTCTTCGACCCCATTGCCTATGCTCTCATTAGCCCATCTATCCTCCAATAGCTGTTTATATCTTTCCCTAACCGCCTCCTCTTTTAGTTTATAAACCTTCACCTCTCTCTTCCCTGATGCTTCTATTCTCCTTGTATCCCATCTACCTTTTACTCTCAGTGTAGCTACAACTAGAAAGTGATCTGATATATCTGTGGCCCCTCTATAAACATGTACATCCTGAAGTCTACTCAACAGTCTTTTATCTACCAATACATAATCCAACAAACTACTGTCATTTCACCCTACATCATATCTTGTATACTTATTTATCCTCTTTTTCTTAAAATATGTATTACCTATAACTAAACCCCTTTCTATACAAAGTTCAAAGGGCTCCCATTATCATTTACACCTGGCACCCCAAACTTACCTATCACACCCTCTCTAAAAGTTTCTCCTACTTTAGCATTCAGGTCCCCTACCACAATTACTCTCTCACTTGGTTCAAAGGCTCCTATACATTCACTTAACATCTCTCAAAATCTCTCTCTCTCCTCTGCATTCCTCTCTTCTCCAGGTGCATACACGCTTATTATGACCCACTTCTCGCATCCAACCTTTACTTTAATCCACATAATTCTTGCATTTACACATTCATATTCTCTTTTCTCCTTCCATAACTGATCATTTAACATTACTGCTACCCCTTCCTTTGCTCTAACTCTCTCAGATACTCCAGATTTAATCCCATTTATTTCCCCCCACCGAAACTCCCCTACCCCCTTCAGCTTTGTTTCGCTTAGGGCCAGGACATCCAACTTCTTTTCATTCATAACATCAGCAATCATCTGTTTCTTGTCATCTGCACTACATCCACGCACATTCAAGCATCCCAGTTTTATAAAGTTTTTCTTCTTCTCTTTTTTAGTAAATGTCTACAGGAGAAGGGGTTACTAGCCCATTGCTCCCGGCATTTTAGTCGCCTCATACGACACGCATGGCTTACGGAGGAAAGATTCTTTTCCACTTCCCCATGGACAATAGAAGAAATAAAGAAGAACAAGAGCTATGTAGAAAAAGGAGAAAAACCTAGATTTTTTTTTTTTTTTTTTCAACAAGTCGGCCATCTCCCACCGAGGCAGGGTGACCCAAAAAAAAGAAAGAAAATCCCCAAAAAGAAAATACTTTCATCATCATTCAACACTTTCACCACATTCGCACATTATCACTGTTTTTGCAGAGGTGCTCAGAATACAACAGTCTAGAAGCATACACACATAAAGATACACAACATATCCCTCCAAACTGCCAATACCTAGATGTATGTATATATATATGCATGTGCATGTCTGTGAAGTGTGACCAAAGTGTAAGTTGGAGTAGCAAGATATCCCTGTTATCTAGCGTGTTTATGAGACAGAAAAAGACACCAGCAATCCTACCATCATGCAAAACAGTTACAGGTTTCTGTTTCACAGTCATTTGGCAAGACAGTAGTACTTCCCTGGGTGGTTGCTGTCTACCAACCTACTACCTCCAATTATACACCCTCCAATTTATCCTATTTTGCACTTTTATTTATTTATTTTTTTTAACAAGTCGGCCGTCTCCCACAGAGGCAGGGAGACCCAAAAAGAAAGAAAATCCCCAAAAAGAAAATACTTTCATCATCATTCAACACTTTCACCTCACTCACACATAGTCACTGTTTTTGCAGAGGTGCTCAGAACACAACAGTTTAGAAGCATATACGTATGAAGATACACAACATATCCCTAATATCCCGAAACCCCTCTTTTAGAGTGCAGGCATTGTACAGTGGACCTCGACCAACGATGGCATCGATTAACGATAAATCCGGCTAGCGATACATTTTAACGCAAAAATTTTGCCTCGACTAGCGCTAAAAAACTCGACCAACACTATTCGTTCCGTAAGACGCGTCCACTTCTGGCCAATGTTTACAAGCCAGCCAGCCACCGCGGTCGCTTCCAAGCATACAATCAGAACATTTCATGTTATCACAGCCGTTTTAGTGATTGCACCTGCAAAATAAGTAACCATGGGCCCCAAGAAATCTTCTAGTGCCAACCCTACAGCAAAAAGGGTGAGAATTACTATGGATATGAAGAAAGAGATCATTGCTAAGTATGAAAGTGGAGTGCGTGTCTCCGAGCTGGCCAGGTTGTACACAAAACCCCAATCAACCATCGCTACTATTGTGGGCAAGAAAACGGCAATCAAGGAAGCTGTTCTTGCCAAAGGTGCAACTATGTTTTCGAAACTGAGATCGCAAGTACTCGAAGATGCTGAGAGACTGTTATTGGTGTGGATAAACGAAAAACAGATAGCAGGAGATAGCATCTCTCAAGCGATCATATGTGAAAAGGCTAGGAAGTTGCATGACGATTTAATGGAAAAAATGCCAGCAACTAGTGGTGATGTGAGTGAATTTAAGGCCAGCAAAGGTTGGTTTGAGAGATTTAAAGGGAAGGGAAGTAACCCCGGAAAAGGACTTGCCACCTCAAGTCCTAATGGAAGGGGATTCCCCTTCTAAACACTAACACCATCAACACTCTCCCCTCCTCCCATCCCATCAATCATCACCAGATCTTCAATAAAGGTAAGTGTCATGTAACTGTGCATGTCTTCTTCAGTTTGTGTGTATTAAAATTAATATTTCATGTGGTAAAAACAATTTTTTTTTTCATACTTTGGGGTGTCCTACACGGATTAATTTGATTTCCATTATTTCTTATGGAGAATATTAACTTGACTAACTATAATTTTGACTAACGATGAGCTCTCAGGAACGGATTAATAGCGTTAGTCGAGGGTCCACTGTACTTCCCATTTCCAGGACTCAAGTCCGGCTATATAAAAATAACCGGTTTCCCTGAATCCCTTTACTAAATATTACCCTGCTCACACTCCAACAGATCGTCAGGTCCCAAATACCATTTGTCTCCATTTACTCCTATCGAACACGCTCGTGCACGCCTGCTGGAAGTCAAAGCCTCTCGCCCATAAAACGTCCCTTACCCCTTCCTTCCAACCTTTTCGAGGATGACCCCTACCCCGTCTTCCTTCTCCTACCGATTTAAATGCTCTCCATGTCATTCTACTTTGACCCATTCTCTCTAAATGACCAAACCACCTCAACAACCCCTCTTCAGCCCTCTCACTAATACTTTTATTAACTCCACACCTTCTCCTAATTTCCACACTCCGAATTTTCTGCATAATATTTACACCACACATTGCCCTTAGACAGGACATCTCCACTGCCTCCAACCGTCTCCTCGCTGCTGCATTCACAACCCAAGCTTCACACCCATGTAAGTGTTGGTACTACTATACTTTCATACATTCCCTTCTTTGCCTCCATAGATAACATTTTTTGACTCCACATATACCTCAACGCACCACTCACCTTTTTTCCCTCATCAATTCTATGATTAACCTCATCCTTCATAAATCCATCTGCCGACACATCAACTCCCAAGTATCTGAAAACATTCACTTCTTTCATACTCCTTCTCCTCAATTTGATATCCAATTTTTCTTTACCTAAATCATTTGATGCCCTCATCACCTTACTCTAATCTATGTTCACTTTCAACTTAATACCTTTACACACTCCCGAACTCATCCACTAACCTTTGCAACTTTTCTTTATAATCTCCCATAAGCACAGTATCATCAGCAAAAAGTAACTGTCAACTCCCATTTTGTATTTGATTCCCCATAATTCAATCCCACCCCTCTCTCCAATACCTTAATATTTACTTCTTTTACAACCCCATCTAGAAATATATTAAACAACCATGGTGACATTACACATCCCTGTCTAAGACCTACTTTTACCGGGAAGTGGTCTCCCTCTCTTCTACACACCCTAACCTGAGCCTCACTATCCTCGTAAAAACTCTTTACTACATTTAGTAACTTACTATCTATTCCATATACTTGCAACATCTGCCACATTGCTCCCCTATCCACTATCATATACCTTTTCTAAATCCATAAATTCAATGAAAATTCCCTACCTTTATCTAAATACTGTTCACATATATGCTTCAATGTAAACACTTGATCTACACATCCCCTACCCACTCTAAAGCCTCCTTGCTCATCTGCAATATTACTACTCGTCTTACCTCTTTATTTATTTATTTATTTATTTAGTAATTTAAGCATACATACAGAGGTACAAAAAATACAGGTAAGAGCAGCATGCCAAAGCCACTTATAAGCATAGCATTACGGGCTGGCTTAAAATTAACTTAAGATTAACTAAGCAATGATGAAATCAGCGATAAAACATTATTGTAAACAGATAACTATAAAGCACAAATGAGTATTACTAAGACAGGTCATATGGTTGCATGCATTGCTGTACATTCAGTCGAATGGAGTATTTTGTTAGGTAGTGTATTTAAAAAAATAAAGTTAGATTGGGTCCTAGGTTTAACATTAGTGTGATATAATTTGTGAGTAACATATAGGATATACAATTTATAAGGTTCAGTTATTCAGTATTTATTTGGTTTTGAGTGAGTAAGTGATCTTTGAGAAGAGACTTGAATTTATAAACAGGTAGTGTTTCTTTTATATTTACAGGTAATGAATTCCAGATTTTAGGGCCTTTTATGTGCATTGAGTTTTTGCATAGCGTGAGATGGACACGAGGAACATCAAAGAGTGATCTGTGCCTTGTGTTATGGTCATGTGTTCTGTTGAGGTTGGCAAGGAGATGTTTGAGGGGAGGGTTAATATCAGAGTTAAGTGTTCTATGTATGTAATAGGTGCAGTAATAAGTATGGATGTTTTGTATGGTGAGTAGGTTGAGTGTTTTGAATATTGGTGGAGTGTGCTGCCTGTAGTGAGAATTTATCATCATTCTAACTGCAACCTTTTGTTGGGTAATTAGTGGTCTGAGATGGTTAATTGTTGTTGAGCCCCATGCACAAATTCCATAGGTGAGATAGGGGTAAATAAGAGAGTGATAAAGGGCCAGGAGGGCTGACTGTGGAACATAGTACCGTATCTTCGATAGTATACCTACAGTCTTGGAAATTTTCTTAGAAATTTGTTGTATGTGTGTATGAAATTTGAATCTATTATCAAGGTGGATTCCTAAGAATTTTCCCTCTGTTAGCTTTGTGATAGGTGATCTGTTTATCGTTATGTTAAGAGGTACATCTGTAGCTCTGTTACCAAACTGAATGAAGTAGGTTTCGTCAATGTTTAGTGTAAGTTTGTTAGTCCTCATCCAGGTAGATATTTTCTGTAATTCGGTGTTTACAGTATTGGCTAGCATGACTGGGCTCGGGTGAGAGAAGACGTATGTAGTGTCATCTGCAAAAAGTGTGGGTTTGAGTAATTGCAAAGCATTTCGTAGGTCATTTATGTATAGGAGAAAGAGAAGAGGGCCAAGGACCCTACTGTACACTTTTTTTTTGGTATACTCAGTAAACATATTCCCCTATAATTTTTACAATCTCTTCTGTCCCCCTTCCCTTTATATAAAGGAACTACACATAGATATATGTATCATAAAAGGCAATTAAAATGCCAAGAACTAGAGGATATTTGTTCATTTTACTTTAAGTAATAAAGAGAAAAATGAAATCAAAATTGAATGATTTACAAAGTACTAGAAAAGTTTGTTTATTCATTACTTTTAATATCAACAATTGCTAACATTATTAATACTCCACTACCATCTTCACCAATTTTCAACTATTATATCAATTTGCTACAATCAATAACAATTTACTATCATGACTAAGTTACCATTGTAATACAAATGTCATAATCAAAATAATTGAAGAAGCTTATATTCGTCACAGTATAAACTATATCTACAATTTTTCCAAAATTTTCATTTATTTATACAGAAAACTGGATTGCTAAGTTCATCGAAGCATTCAGGCGAGTTGACCAGATATATAACATCACGTAATTCACCTTTTATAGGCAGCCTTAATGTGGTTGGGAGCCTGGGAGCCAAGACTGTGGAGCTGCATCTTGTTAGCCACCACCTTCCACTGGTTCTGGTTCATCACACGGTTGAAGCCTCCAAGCTTCTGAACAACCTGCCAACCACAAATCATTACTTGCAAATTACACACATTTTCTTACACCACACCTCTTGTATACCTTTCACCAGTTTTGAGGATTTTTCTGTCCTAGCAGCCAAGACTGAGGTCAGTTCTCCTTGTTGACTGCCTGGTCCACCAAGCTGTTGGTACTAGTAGCCTGAAGCCTGGTGGACCAAGTGGCCAATCAGCCTGAAACTGGTCCCATCTATACTATACATAATTTACCATATTAGACTAAAACATTTTTTAAACACATTGGCCATTTACTTCCTATTTTCCTGATGGTTCATTTGTATGAATAATTTGCAAGCATGTCTGCTTGTTATAACTCTGGTACACACTTTATCCTTGTCTACCTTGTCTATGACCTCTGGTATTTTACATGACATGATCACATCCCATTTTGTTTTTCACTTTGTTGCATTATTTCTTCACAACACATTACCCTCGACTGAAATAGCAATCGTGACACACTGAAGTTTCAAGAGTCAATGTATGAAAATGATTACCTATGTGCATATGTATTCAGATACTTTACCATTTCTATATCTGAACTGCATTACAGGGTAATATATAATGATATGATATTAGAAGCACTTAGAGCTGATTATCCTATAATGTTTTGTAACAGCTGAATAAATAAGTAAAATTTACACTACATGACACTACCTTAAATAATTTATAAAGATCTAGATCTTTATTGCCTACAGTTGGTCCACTGTTGATTGGAGCTCCACATTCTTCCATAAACTTGTAGAGCTGAGCAACAAAGTGGTCCTTTTCTTCTCTGGGCTCATCATCTGAACTCTGGTAAACAAGTCGTGATTTTAGTCACGAATATGGATGTGGCTAAAAGTGAAACATGTTACAGTTTATGAACAATGTTCATGATGGAGTGCTAAATCCTGTACAACTGGAGAGATATTATCAGGTTTGATCTACACAAGGGTAACTTCAATATCTTTGATCAAGAACCTTTCACTAGCATCTTGTCAAGTGCATCCAACAATACTTAATATACTTACATCAGAGTCCGATCCATCCCTATCTGAATCATCATCAGATACATCCATGCCAAAGAGTAAATCCCGATCCCAATGGGGTGGTAGCTCGTCATTTGTCATGAAGAGAAGAGCCTTTTCAACAGCTATCTTCAGAGCACTCTGAGAAACCTTACTGCCAACTTCACGACTAAAAGGTGACGCTTCCTTCTTTGGTACTGTGTAACTGAAGATGATTAAACTCATTCAATTACTGAACTTATGAAAATATAAAAGGCATTAATTAAATATGAAGACAAAAAAAGGCCAACAAAATAGAAAGATATGGGAGATTTTTTTTTTTTTTTTTTTTCAACAAGTCGGCCATCTCCCACCGAGGCGGGGTGACCCAAAAAAAAGAAAGAAAATCCCCAAAAAGAAAATACTTTCATCATCATTCAACACTTTCACCACACTCGCACATTATCACTGTTTTTGCAGAGGTGCTCAGAATACAACAGTCTAGAAGCATACACATATAAAGATACACAACATATCCCTCCAAACTGCCAATATCCCAAACCCCTCCTTTAAAGTGCAGGCATTGTACTTCCCATTTCCAGGACTCAAGTCCAACTATATGAAAATAACCGGTTTCCCTGAATCCCTTCACTAAATATTACCCTGCTCACACTCCAACAGATCGTCAGGTCCCAAGTACCATTCGTTTCCATTCACTCCTATCTAACACGCTCACGCACGCTTGCTGGAAGTCCAAGCCCCTTGCCCACAAAACCTCCTTTACCCCCTCTCTCCAACCCTTTCGAGGACAACCCCTACCCCGCCTTCCTTCCCCTATAGATTTATATGCTTTCCATGTCATTCTACTTTGATCCATTCTCTCTAAATGACCAAACCACCTCAACAACCCCTCTTCTGCCCTCTGACTAATACTTTTTCAACAAGTCGGCCATCTCCCACTGAGGCAGGGTGACCCAAAAAGAAAGAAAATACTTTCATCATCATTCAACACTTTCACCTCACTCACACATAATCACTGTTTTTGCAGAGGTGCTCAGAACACAACAGTTTAGAAGCATATACATGTACGTATAAAGATACACAACATATCCCTCCAAACTGCTAATATCCCAAAACCCCTCCTTTAGAGTGCAGGCATTGTCCTTCCCATTTTCAGGACTCAAGTCTGGCTATATAAAAATAACCGGTTTCCCTGAATCCCTTCACTAAATATTACCCTGCTCACACTCCAACAGATCGTCAGGTCCCAAATACCATTCGTCTCCATTCACTCCTATCGAACACGCTCATGCACGCCTGCTGGAAGTCGAAGCCCCTCGCCCACAAAACCTCCCTTACCTTCCTTCCAACCTTTTCGAGGACGACCCCTACCCTGCCTTCCTTCTCCTATGGATTTAAATGCTCTCCATGTCATAAATATTACACAATATTAAGTTGCTTTTAAAAAGAAGCAAGACAAAAATTAACTAAGCTGCAGAAAACTAAAGCTCTGACTGAAAAAAAGAGAAGTTACCATCAGGAAAAATAACCAAGGAAATGAAGTTGATCACACAAGATAAACTCTACTTACTATCTCCCATCCTGGAAAGATCTGACAAGATAATCTTTTTTTGTCTCAATCTTGACAGAGTCTTGGGATGTAGGTGCAACAACTAATCCAGGGAACCAATTATCCTTTTGTTTTTTCTTATCTCCAAGTTCAACACAAACAACTTTTCCAATGTCTGATTCCCACTCCTCCCTCCGAGAACGATGCCGCTTGTGTACATCATCATCATCGTCGTCATCACCGCCAGATTCGTCCCCTTCCCTGAAAGAAAATATAACTATATTAATTCAGGGAAACTGGTTGGCCAGACTTGAATCCTGGAGGTGGGAAGTATAGTGCCTGCATTCTAAAGGAGGATTGGGGATATTGCTGTTTGGAGGGACATCTGAACCTGTCATATCTATGCGCCTCTGTCAAGACAGTGATGGTGTGAATAATGGTTAGTGTTTCTTTTTTGGATCAAGAAATTCACAAGCTCTTGCACACCAAGCCATAACTGTAACAACAATGATGAAGAGATGCTAAAGTTTATATTCAAGAGCAACATTATGATCATTACAATCATAAGATCTAAAAATAATATATGCTTTAAACGGATACTTAAAAACATGAGCAGATTCCTAACTTCGCCAACTCTAACAACATATGAGGGAAAGAGACTAAATACAATTAGACAGTGAACAGGTACACACACAATTCCAGCATTATAATGCTAGGAAAGAATGGAGAGAGGGGGTAAAAGAGGTTTTGTGTGAAAGGGGCTTGGACAAACAGCAGGCATGTGTGAGCATGTTAGATAGGAGTGAATAGACACAAATGGTTTATGGGACTTGATGAGTTGTTGGAGTGTGAGCAGGGTAATATTTTGTGAAGGAATACAGGAGAAACTGGTTAGCCAGACTTGAGTCCTGAAGGTGGGAAGTACAGTGCCTGCACTTTAAGGAGGTGTTTGGGATATTTGCTGTTTGGAGTGACATCTGAACGGTCATATCTGTGGACCTCTGCAAAGACAGTGATTGTGTGAATGATGATGAAGTGTTTCTTTTTTGGATCACCTTGCCTTGGTGGGAGATGGCCAGCATATTGGGGAAAAAACACACCCTTATGCAACAGAGGGTTCCCAATCTGACATATCAACAATATAAAATCATGTTAAATACAGTGAATAAGTCTTCTGAAGAACTGTGGTAAGTTCAATGCATCCCATTATGAGTACAACCTTAATTTTACAACCCATATTTCATGTCCAATTTTTTTTTTATCTATGAACTGTGTCCCCTTGTTGCTGTGTCCCATCTCTGGAACATCCTGTCTTTGTCCACCTTGTCAATTTCTCTCAGTATTTTGTATGTCGTTATCATGTCCCCCCTATCTCTCCTGTCCTCCAGTGTCGTCAGGTTGATATCCCTTAACCTCTCCTCGTAGGACATACCTCTTAGCTCTGGGACTAGTCTTGTTGCAAACCTTTGCACTTTCTCTAGTTTCTTTACGTGCTTGGCAAGGTGTGGGTTCCAAACTGATGCCGCATACTCCAATATGGGCTTAACGTACACAGTGTACAGGGTCCTGAACGATTCCTTATTAAGATGTCGGAATGCTGTTCTGAGGTTTGCTAGGCACCCATACGCTGCAGCAGTTATTTGGTTGATGTGCGCTTCAGATGTGCCTGGTGTTATACTCACCCCAAGATCTTTTTCCTTGAGCGAGGTTTGTAGTCTCTGGCCCCCTAGACTGTACTCCGTCTGCAGTCTTCTTTGCCCTTCCCCAATCTTCATGACTTTGTACTTGGTGGGGTTGAACTCCAGGAGCCAACTGCTGAGCCAGGTCTGCAGCCTGTCCAGATCCCTTTGTAGTTCTGCCTGGTCTTCGATCGAATGAATTCTTCTCATCAACTTCATGTCATCTGCAAACAGGGACACTTCGGCATCTATTCCTTCCGTCATGTCGTTCACAAATACCAGAAATAGCACTGGTCCTAGGACAGATCCCTGTGGGACCCCGCTGGTCACAGGTGCCCACTCTGACACCTCGCCACGTACCATGACTCGCTGCTGTCTTCCTGACAAGTATTCCCTGATCCATTGTAGTGCCTTCCCTGTTATCCCTGCTTGGTCCTCCAGTTTTTGCACTAATCTCTTGTGTGGAACTGTGTCAAACACCTTCTTGCAGTCCAAGAAAATGCAATCCACCTACCCCTCTCTCTCTTGTCTTACTGTTGTCACCATGTCATAGAACTCCAGTAGGTTTGTGACACAGGATTTCCCGTCCCTGAAACCATGTTGGATGCTGTTGATGAGATCATTCCTGCCCGAAATACCTAGCCATGCTAGGTGTCCCAGTGGCCCCCTCTGTAATTAGTATTTTATAACATGTAAACCACACAATACCCAAAACCTGTAACCCCCACATTGTAACCCTTATAGAGAATAAACATGAACTGAATTGAATTGAATTGAATAGGTGTTCCACCACTCTTCTCCTGATAATCTTTTCCAGACACTGGTCTGTAGTTTAGTGCTTCATGTCTGTCTCCTTTTTTAAATATTGGGACTACATTTGCTGTCTTCCATGCCTCAGGCAATCTCCCTGTTTCGATAGATGTATTGAATATTGTTGTTAGGGGTACACATAGCACCTCTGCTCCCTCTCTCAGGACCCATGGAGAGAAGTTATCCAGCCCCATTGCCTTTGAGGTATCTAGCTCACTCAGAAGCCTCTTCATTTCTTCCTCGATTATGTGTACTGTGTCCAGCACTTGGTGGTGTGCCCTACCTCTCCGTCTTTCTGGAGCCCCTTCTGTCTCTGTGAACACTTCTTTGAATCTCTTGTTGAGTTCCTCACATACTTCACGGTCATTTCTTGTTGTCTCTCCTCCTTCCTTCCTTAGCCTGATTACCTGGTCCTTGACTGTTGTTTTCCTCCTGATGTGGCTGTATAACAGCTTCGGGTCAGATTTGGCTTTCGCTGCTATGTCGTTTCCATATTGTCGTTGGGCCTCCCTTCTTATCTGTGCATATTCATTTCTGGCTCTACGACTGCTCTCCTTATTCTCCTGGGTTCTTTGCCTTCTATATTTCTTCCATTCCCTAGTACACTTGGTTTTTGCCTCCCTGCACCTTTGGGTGAACCATGGGCTCAACCTGGCTTTTTCATTATTCCTGTAAACCTTGGGTACAAACCTTTCCTCAGCCTCCTTGCACATCATTGCTACATATTCCATCATCTCATTAACTGGCTTCCCTGCCAGTTCTCTGTCCCATTCAACCCCGTTCAGGAAGTTCCTCATTCCCGTGTAGTCCCCTTTCTTGTAGTTTGACTTCCCCCTCCACTTGTAGCTCTACTGTGTATTCGAAGCTTAAAACCACATGATCGCTGGCCCCAAGGGGTCTTTCATATGTGATGTCCTCGATATCTGCACTATTTCATATGTGATGTCCTCGATATCTGCACTACTCAAGGTGAATACTAGGTCCAGTCTTGCTGGTTCATCCTCTCTTCTCTCTCTTGTAGTGTCCCTTACATG
>NC_069404.1:11121519-11194019 GCF_026875155.1 Cherax quadricarinatus | reverse complement strand
CACCTGAGGAACATAGCGTAGAGCCTGCAATTCCAGGCCTTGAAGTTCTTGCTAAGAGGACCTGTTCCACACCCGGACGATAAGCGCCACAATTCCAGTGCTACCACACAGCTGACTTTTGGATTCATCCAGCGACTGGTGCCACTTAGTGGATAGGTTTTAACAACAGATCAGCAGCAGAGTAACCTTTCCTGAAGCATATGACGATCACAAAAGTAGTGAGTGTAGTCAAAAAACTCTGTCATTTGTACTAGGAGATTATTGGTCTCAAGGATCTTACCAGTGTTTGACAGGAGTGAACCACTGGACTGTAGTTGCTGATTACTGCTCTGTCTCTTCTTTGGTTGGGGGGGTGGGGAACCAGGGACTAACATTTGCCTCTTTCCACAGAGAGGGCATTTACACTGTACTAGGCAGTGCTGAAAGATGCGAGTTACAGGTGCTGCTAGCTGGTCTGCACATCTTCTCATCAATCTTGGGCTCAACTTGGTCTGGCCCACAGCCTTTTCCTTGGTCAAGCGATTAAGTAGGAAATGCCCCTCCTCCTGCCCTAATTGTCACGACTGACCCCCACATTTTTGACACAGTTCTTGCAGCTAGCCCAGGAGGGGTCCCTTGCTGGATCAAAACTTCATTTTGGTAGCAAAGTGTTCAGCAAAGAGGTCCGCCTTCTCTTGACTACTAGTAGAGGTGTCCCATCTGTCCGATTAGAGTTGAATAAGTTTTCATCAGCAGATAACCTTGTCTGTCCTTGACCAGGGACCAACCGGTTTAGGAGCTACCCTATCCTGATGCAACTTTCTTTAGTGTCCACCTCCCATTTAGCAATGGCCCCCTTTTGAACATCACCCATATGCCTACAGGCTGCATGTGCAAGTTCCTGTTATAGGTGTATGATGCTCTTATACCTTCGCCATGCTTTGTACTTAGCAGTAGCAGCCTCTCTACAACGAAAGACCAACAAGGCTGATCTGTAGGCTACGTCACATATTCCGGTGAGGAAATGTGTCTTGTAAGCTAGATTAAGGATGTGTCCCAGTGAAGCTTTCAACTTGTTTACAACATCCCCTGAGAAGAGCATTTCCAATCCGTCCGGTGGTTGGCAAGCTCAGAGCAAAGGGCTGGCCAATTCCTCTTTTCAATCCAGGTTGTGCGTGTGGACTCCTCACCTCGTTCTGTTGGGATCTTAAGTGTCGTAAAAACAGCCTTGTGGTCAGACGATCCAACATAGCCGAGGGGTTGACAAGTGACTATGCCTTCTGCCAGATCACTCACCTACTGGGTCAAGGGAGGATCCAGAGATATGAGTAGGGAAATCAACAAGTTTCTCAATGTCAAACCTGCAAGGAGGTCATCAAATCCCTCTGTATAAGGTGCGGTTGAGGTCCACCAACAATTATATGTTGACAGTTGTGTTGATAGCAGAAGGGAGTCAATATTTTCCATTAGGAAGTTGATAGGTCTGGCTAGGTTGCCACTGATGGTCTGTACATTGCACATGCTAGTACAGAGTTACAGAGTTTATACAGAGCTTGAAGAACATCAGTTCAAGACTGTAGGGTGGCAACAACAATGTGCTGGTCATGAACACTTTTAGATAAGCACACAGCAACACCTCCTCCTTTGTGCCCTTGCCTGTCTCTTCTCATCCATGAAGTAGCCAGCAATTCTTGCAAAATTTTCTGGAGTCCCTGTCATCCAATAAATGTTTCAACAACAGCTACTATGTCGGGACGTCGAGTGTTCACAAAACAATGTGTGAGCTCTCCAACATTATTAATGACCTCTAATGTTGGCCGACAGGATCTGATAGACTGAGCTCCTCATATGAAGTGGTCAGCTTGAAGTTGTGGGTGTGTAGGGATGTAAGGTGCCTGCCCTTAGAGAGGTAGGGTTACTGAGGCAGCTGCAGGGATTAAAGTCTGTGGTCTTGTATAATGCACAATCCCACCTGCTGGATGGGATAGGAGTAGCTAAGTGGTGACGTGTGAGTGTGTTTCACCACTTTCAGAGATCTGCGATGTCAGAGAACAGGTCTCTAAACAGAGGCCCTGTCTGTCAAGTTCCTTTTTCTTCGACCTGGTCCTCCTTATGTCCTTTCTTGTAGCAGTAATTACACCTGGTATCTCGCAGGCAGTTGTTGGCAGTTGTGCCCCTTCCTGTGAACAGTGAGAGCACAGCCTAGGTATCCTGGGAGGGTGGACTAGATTTTGTTGCACCTCCTGTGTTTTGCAGATTTGTCCTCAGATTCTGCCGCTTGAACTGTGTTAGTGGAGGATAGACCGCTGTAGATGTCTTCCTCCTCCACGTCTCCTCCACGTCCTCTTGCCCCGTCCCTCTACCAGTTCTCACAGATGGTGTCCCTGCTGTTCGTACTTCGGCGCGTAGGGATCAGTGCAGTGATAGTTCCCTGATCATAACTGCACCGTTCTCTGGTGGAGAACTCCTGGCTCAGAACTTGCTGACGAAGCACTGCTACCAGATTCAGAATAGTGTCGGCAGGTGTGGCTGACAGGTGCGGATCAGAGAATGGTATGTGCATCTGTCAAGTAGACTGGCAGTGGCTGAAGCAGAGATTGTTCAGGTGTAGGAGAATTAACAGATCCAAGGCTTCCCACGTTGCTGGGAAAGGCTTTGTTCCCTCTTGTGGTGGTCAGAGGAATTGTGTTAGAAATTCCAAAGGTTGTGATTTGAAACCTGTTAGTCGTGGGACCTTAGCGATGACTGAATTCCACATTTTTACCCTGAGTTAAGCTCAGTGTGGGACTTCCAGTCCTTGTCAATAGTGTCACATCAGCTGAGCAGCTTACGTCACTTGATGCAGGCTTGCTCACTCTCTCTCCCCTCCCTCCCTCCCCCTCTCCCTCCCTCCCTCCCTCTCTCTCCCTCCCTCCCCCTCTCCCCCCTCCCCCTCTCCCTCCCTCCCCCTCTCTCCCCCCTCCCCCTCTCCCTCCCTCCCTCCCTCCCCCTCTTTCCCTCCTCTTCTCCCTCCCTCCCCCTCTCTCTCATACCTCATCTTAGAGCTATGTATGGTTCCTGCCTCCACTATGTCACTTGCTAGGCTACTCCACTTCCTGACAACTCTATGACTAACGAAATACTTCCTGACACCTCTTTGACTCATCTGAGTCTTCAACTTTCAATTGTGACACATTGTTTCTGTGTTCCCTCTCTGAAACATCCTGTCTCTGCCCACTTTATATTCCATGCAGTATCTTGCATGTCGTTATCATGTCTCCCCGGACCCTTCTGTCCTCCAGTGTCATCAGTCCAATTTCCCTCAACCTTTCATTGTAGGATATTCCCCTGAGCACTGGAACTAGCCATGTTGCAAACCTTAGTACTATCTCTAACTTCTTGTGTATGTATATATATGTATGTGTATATTTTTTTTTTTTTAACAAGTCAGCCGTCTCCCACCGAGGCAGGGGTGACCCAAAAAGAAAATCCCCAAAAAGAAAATACTTTCAATCATCATTCAACACTTTCACCTCACTCACACACAATCAATGTTTTTGCAGAGGTGCTCAGAATACAACAGTTTAGAAACATATACGTATAAAGATACACATATC
This sequence comes from Cherax quadricarinatus, assembly GCF_026875155.1. Classification (NCBI taxonomy): domain Eukaryota; kingdom Metazoa; phylum Arthropoda; class Malacostraca; order Decapoda; family Parastacidae; genus Cherax; species Cherax quadricarinatus. Next base: position 11,190,444 of record NC_069404.1, on the reverse strand, counting down.
CCTCCAAACTGCTAATATCCCAAAACCCCTCCTTTAGAGTGCAGGCATTGTACTTCCCATTTCCAGGACTCAAGTCCAGCTATATAAAAGTAACAGGTTTCCCTAAATCCTTTCACTAAATATTACCCTGCTCACACTCCAACAGATCGTCAGGTCCCAAATACCATTCGTCTGAATTCACTCCTATCGAACACACTCATGCACAACTGCAGGAAGTCCAAGCCCCTCGCCCACAAAACCTCCCTTACCCCTTCCTTCCAACCTTTTCGAGGACAACCCCTACCCCGCCTTCCTTCCCCTACAGATTTAAACACTCTCCATGTCATTCTTCTTTCATCCATTCTCTCTAAATGACCAAACCACCTCAACTACCCCTCTTCAGCCCTCTGACATACTTTTACTAACTCCACACCTTCCCTTTTTTTCCACACTTTTAAAATTTTTTTGCATAATATTTAAAAACCACACTTTGCCCTTAAAAGGACATCTTCACTGCCCCCAAACCGCCTCATCGCTGCAGAAATTTAAAACCCAAGCTTAAACACCCATATAAAGTTTTTGGTACTACTATATTTTCTTTACTTTCCCCCTTTTTTGCCTCCAAGATAAAAATTTTTTGTCCCCACAAAATCCCTTAAAAACGCACCACTGGGCTTTTTTCATTCATCAATTCTATGTTTAAAACCTCATCCTTCATAATCCCCCCCGCTAAACCAACAACTCCCAAGAATCTAAAACTTCACTTCTTCAATACTCCTCCTCCCCAATTTGATACCCAAATTTTTTCTTCATCTAAATCTTTTTATCCCCCTTTTTCACCATACTCTTTTCTATTTTTCATTTTAAATTTTTCCCTACATTTACAGCACACCCCCAAACTCATCCCAATTTTTTTTGCAATTTTTCTAGAATCTCCAAAAGCACAGTATAAACAGAAAAAATTAATTTTAAATTTCCCCCAATTTTGTATTTGATCCCCCAAAATTTAACCCCACCCCTCTCCCGAACACCCAAAGCTTTTCACATCTTTTACAACCCCGTCACAAATATATTAAACAACCATGGGACATTCCCCATCCCTGTCAAGACCTACCTTTTTTTCCGGGGAAATTTCCCCCCTTCTTCACAAAACCCTTTAAACCCGAACCTCCCAAATAACCTCATAAAAACTCTTTTACAGCATTTAGTAACTTAAAACCCCCTACTCCATATACTTTTCAACAAACCTTTTCCAAAATTGCTCCTCTATTTCCCTCTACAAGCCTTTTTAAAAAAATTCAATAAAAACTTTCCCCAACCCTTTTTCTTTAAAAACGGGTTTACATTAGCTTTCCCAAAGTAAAAACCCTTTATCTACAAAATCCCCTACCCACTCTGAAACCTCCTTGCTCATCCTCCCAAACCAAAAAATTTTTGTCTTACCTCTAATTCTTTTTAAAAATAATCCTACTGACCTTTTCCCTGAAAAAACTCAAAAAACTTTTTCCTCTATAATTTTTAAAAACTCTTTTGGTTTCCCCCCTTCCCCCCTTTTTATAAAGGGAAATATAGATGGGCCCTTTTGCCAAACCCCAGGTACCTTCCCCTCCTTTTATACATTTAATTAAAAAAAAGTACCAAACCCCTCCAACACAAAAACCCCCCCTGCTTTTAACATTTTTGTCAAGATCCCAACAGTTCCAGCTGCTTTACCCCCCTTTCATTCTCCGTAAAGCCTTGCGTACCTCCCCCACACTTACATTCTGCTCTTCTTCACTCCTAAAATATGGTAAACCTCCCTTGCCAATGCATGAAATTACTGCCTCCCTTTCTTCCTCAACATTTAAAAGTTCCTCAAAATATTCTCGCCATCTACCTAATACCTCCCTCTCCCCATCTACTAACTCCCCTACTCTGTTTTTAACTGACAAATCCATTCGTTCCCTAGGCTTTCTTAACTTGTTTAACTCACTCCAAATTTTATTCTTATTTTCATTAAAATTTCTTGACAGTGCCTCTCCCACTCTATCATCTGCTCTCCTTTTGCACTCTCTCACCACTCTCTTCACCTTTCTTTTACTCTCCATATACTCTGCTCTTCTTATAACACTTCTGCTTTGTAAAAACCTCTCATAAGCTAACTTTTCTCTTTTATCACACCCTTTACTTCATCATTCCACCAATCACTCCTCTTTCCTCCTGCCCCCACCCTCCTATAACCACAAACTTCTGCCCCACATTCTAATACTGAATTTTTAAAACTCGTCCAACCCTCTTCAACCCCCCCACTACTCATCTTTGCACTAGCCCACCTTTCTGCCAATAGTCGCTTATATCTCACCCGAACTTCCTCCTCCCTTAGTTTATACACTATCATTTCCCTCCTACTTGTTGTTGCCACCTTCCTCTTGTCCCATCTACCTCTTACTGTAACTGTAGCTACAACTAAATAATGATCTGACATATCAGTTGCCCCTCTATAAACATGTACATCCTGGAGCCTACCCATTAACCTTTCATCCACCAATACATAACCTAACAAACTACTTTCTTTATGTGCTACATCATACCTTGTATATTTATTTATCCTATTTCATAAAATATGTATTACTTATTACCAAATCTCTTTCTACACATAGCTCAATTAAAGGCTCCCCATTTACATTTACCCCTGGCACCCCAAATTTACCTACTACTCCCTCCACAACATTTTTACCCACTTTAGCATTGAAATCCCCAACCACAAGTACTCTCACACTTGGTTCAAAACTCCCCATGCATTCACTCAACATTTCCCAAAATCTCTCTCTCTCCTCTACACTTCTCTCTTCTCCAGGTGCATATACACTTACTATAACCCACTTTTCACATCCAACCTTTATTTTACTCCACATAATCCTTGAATTAATACATTTGTAGTCCCTCTTTTCCTGCCATAGCTTATCCTTCAACACTGCTGCTACTCCATCTTTAGCTCTAACTCTATTTGATACCCCTGACCTAACCCCATTTATTCCTCTCCACTGAAACTCTCCCACCCCCTTCACCTTTGGACATCTAGCTTCTTCTCATTCATAACATCCACTATCATCTCCATCATTTGCACAACATCCACGCACATTCAGACATCCCACTTTGACAATTTTCTTCTTATTCTCTTAAGTAATTATTACAGGAAAAGGGGTTACTAGCCCATTGTTTCCGGTATTTTACAACATGCATGGCTTACGGAGGAAAGATTCTTATTCCACTTCCCGATGGATATAAAAGGAAAAATAATAAGAACAAGAACTATTAAGATAAAATCAAAGAAAACTCTGATTTTTTTTTTCAACAAGTCGGCCGTCTCCCACCGAGGCAGGGTGACCCAAAAAGAAACAAAATTCCCAAACAGAAACAAAATCCCCAAAAAGAAAATACTTTCATCATCATTCAACACTTTCACCTCACTCACACATAATCACTGTTTTTGCAGAGGTGCTCAGAACACAACAGTTTAGAAGCATATACATGTACGTATAAAGCTACATACACAACATATCCCTCCAAACTGCTAATATCCCAAAACCCCTCCTTTAGAGTGCAGGCATTGTACTTCCCATTTCCAGGACTCGAGTCCGGCTATATAAAAATAACTCTGGTTTCCCTGAATCCCTTCACTAAATATTACCCTGCTCACACTGCAACAGATCGTCAGGTCCCAAATACCATTCGTCTCCATTCACTCCTATCGAACACGCTCATGCACGCCTGCTGGAAGTCCAAGCCCCTCGCCCACAAAACCTCCCTTACCCCTTCCTTCCAACCTTTTCGAGGACGACCCCTACCCCGCCTTCCTTCTCCTACAGATTTAAATGCTCTCCATATCATTCTTTGATCCATTCTCTTAAATGACCAAACCACCACAACAACCCGTCTCCAGCCCTCTGACTAATACTTTTATTAACTCCACACCTTCTCCTAATTTCCACACTCCGAATTTTCTGCATAATATTTACACCACACATTGCCCTTAGACAGGACATCTCCACTGCCTCCAACCGCCTCCTCGCTGCTGCATTCACAACCCAAGCTTCACACCCATATAAGCGTGTTGGTACTACTATACTTTCATACATTCCCTTCTTTGCCTCCATAGATAACGTTTTTTGACTCCACATATACCTCAACGCACCACTCACCTTTTTTCCTTCATCAATTCTATGATTAACCTCATCCTTCATAAATCCATCCGCCGACACGTCAACTCCCAAGTATCTGAAAACATTCACTTCTTCCATACTCCTCCTCCCCTATTTGATATCCAATTTCTCTTTATCTAAATAATTTGATACCCTCATCACCTTACTCTTTTCTATGTTCACTTTCAACTTTCTACCTTTACACACACTCCCAAACTCATCCACTAACCTTTGCAATTTTTCTTTAGAATCTCCCAAAAGCACAGTATCATCAGCAAAAAGTCACTGTGTCATTTCCCATTTTGTATTTGATTCCCCATAATTTAATCCCACCCCTCTCCCGAACACCCTAGCATTTACTTCTTTTACAACCCCATCTATAAATATATTAAACAACCATGGTGACATTACACATCCCTGTCTAAGACCTACTTTTACCGGGAAGTAGTCTCCCTCTCTTCTACACACCCTAACCTGAGCCTCACTATCCTCATAAAAACTCTTTACAGCATTTAGTAACTTACCACCTATTCCATATACTTGCAACATCTGCCACATTGCTCCTCTATCCACTCTATCATATGCCTTTTCTAAATCCATAAATGCAATAAAAACTTCCCTACCTTTATCTAAATACTGTTCACATATATGCTTCAATGTAAACACTTGATCTACACATCCCCTACCCACTCTGAAACCTCCTTGCTCATCCGCAATCCTCCGTTCTGTCTTACCTCTAATTCTTTCAATAATAATCCTACTGTACGCTTTTCCTGGTATACTCAATAAACTTATTCCTCTATAATTTTTACAATCTCTTTTGTCCCCCTTCCCTTTATATAAAGGGACTATAGATGCTCTCCACCAATCCCTAGGTACCTTCCCCTCTTTTCATACATTTATTAAACAAAAGTACCAACCACTCCAACACTATATCCCCCCCTGCTTTTAACATTTCTGTCATGATCCCATCAGTTCCAGCTGCTTTACCCCCTTTCATTCTCCGTAAAGCCTCGTGTACTTCCCCCGCACTTACATTCTGCTCTTCTTCACTCCTAAAAGATGGTATACCTCCCTGGCCAATGAATGAAATTTCCGCCTCCCTTTCTTCCTCAACATTTAAAAGTTCCTCAAAATATTCTCGCCATCTAACTAATACCTCCCTCTCCCCATCTACTAACTCCCCTACTCTGTTTTTAACTGACAAATCCATTCGTTCCCTAGGCTTTCTTAACTTGTTTAACTCACTCCAAATTTTTTTCTTATTTTCATTAAAATTTCTTGACAGTGCCTCTCCCACTCTATCATCTGCTCTCCTTTTGCACTCTCTCACCACTCTCTTCACCTTTCTTTTACTCTCCATATACTCTGCTCTTCTTTTAACACTTCTGCTTTGTAAAAACCTCTCATAAGCTAACTTTTTCTCTTTTATCACACCCTTTATTTCATCATTCCACCATCACTCCTCTTTCCGCCTGCCCCCACCCTCCTATAACCACAAAACTTCTGCCCCACATTCTAATACTGAATTTTTAAAACTCGTCCAACCCTCTTCAACCCCCCCACTACTCATCTTTGCACTAGCCCACCTTTCTGCCAATATTCGCTTATATCTCACCCGAACTTCCTCCTCCCTTAGTTTATACACTATCGTTTCCCTCCTACTTGTTGTTGCCACCTTCCTCTTGTCCCATCTACCTCTTACTGTAACTGTAGCTACAACTAAATAATGATCCGACATATCAGTTGCCCCTCTATAAACATGTACATCCTGGAGCCTACCCATTAACCTTTCATCCATCAATACATAACCTAACAAACTACTTTCTTTATGTGCTACATCATACCTTGTATATTTATTTATCCTCTTTCATAAAATATGTATTACTTATTACCAAATCTCTTTCTACACATAGCTCAATTAAAGGCTCCCCATTTACATTTACCCCTGGCACCCCAAATTTACCTACTACTCCCTCCACAACATTTTTACCCACTTTAGCATTGAAATCCCCAACCACAAGTACTCTCACACTTGGTTCAAATCTCTCCATGCATTCACTCAATATTTCCCAAAATCTCTCTCTCTCTCCTCTACACTTCTCTCTTCTCCAGGTGCATATACACTTACTATAACCCACTTTTCACATCCAACCTTTATTTTACTCCACATAATCCTTGAATTAATACATTTATAGTCCCTCTTTTCCTCCCATATCTTATCCTTCAACATTATTGCTACTTCTTCTTTAGCTCTAACTCTATTTGAAACCCCTGACCTAATCCCATTTACTCCTCTCCACTGAAACTCTCCCACCCCCTTCAGCTTTGTTTCACTTAAAGCCAGGACATCCAGCTTCTTCTCATTCATAACATCCACAATCATCTCTTTCTTATCATTTGCACAACATCCACGCACATTCAGACTTCCCACTTTGACAATTTTCTTCTTATTCTTTTAAGTAATCTTTACAGGAAAAGGGGTTACTAGCCTATTGTTCCCGGCATTTTAGTTGACTTTTACAACACGCATGGCTTACGGAGGAAAGATTCTTCTTCCACTTCCCCATGGATATAAAAGGAAAAGTAATAAGACCAAGAACTATTAAGATAAAATCCAAGAAAACTCAGATGAGTGTGTATAAATAAACGTGTACATGTATGTGTAGTGTGACCTAAGTGTAAGTAGAAGTAGCAAGACATACCTGTAATCTTGCATATTTATGAGACAGACAAAAGACACCAGCAATCCTACCATCATGTAAAACAATTACAGGCTTTTGTTTTACATTCACTTGGCAGGACGGTAGTACCTCCCTGGGTGGTTGCTGTCTACCAACCTACTACGTATACAAGAAGATGGTGTTAGGAAGTGTGAGCTGGAACTGGTGACCACCAGCAAGCTGAAAACAACTTCCTCAACTCACCCAACAACACTCCTAAAAAAAACTCAGCTGAGTGTGTATAAATAAACATGTACATGTATATTCTAGGTAGTGGGTTGGTAGACAGAAACTGCCCAGGGAGGTACTACCATCCTGCCAAGTGAGTGTAAAACGAAAGCCTGTAATTGATTTACAGGATTGCTGGTGTTTTTTTTTTTTCTGTCTCATACACATGCAAGATTTCAGGTACGTCTTGCTACTTCTACTTACACTTAGGTCACACTACACACACATTTTTTTTTTTTTTTTAACAAGTCGGCCATCTCCCACCGAGGCAGGGTGACCCAAAAAAGAAAGAAAATCCCCAAAAAGAAAATGCTTTCATCATCATTCAACACTTTCACCACACTCACACACAATCACTGTTTTTGCAGATGTGCTCAGAATACAACAGTTTAGAAGCATATACATATAAAGGTACACAACATATCCCTCCAAACTGCCAATATCCCAAACCCCTCCTCTAAAGTGCAGGCACTGTACTTCCCATTTCCAGAACTCAAGCCCGACTATATGAAAATAACCGGTTTCCCTGAATCCCTTCACTAAATATTACCCTGCTCACACTCCAACAGATCGTCAGGTCCCAAGTACCATTCGTCTCCATTCACTCCTATCTAACACGCTCACGCACGCTTGCTGGAAGTCCAAGCCCCTTGCCCCAAGCCCCTTTACCCCCTCTCTCCAACCCTTTCGAGGACGACCCCTACCTCGCCTTCCTTCCCCTATAGATTTATATGCTTTCCATGTCATTCTACTTTGATCTATTCTCTCTAAATGACCAAACCACCTCAACAACCCCTGTTCTGCCCTCTGACTAATACTTTTATTAACTCCACACCTTCTCCTAATTTCCACACTTCGAATTTTCTGCATAATATTTACACCACACATTGCCCTTACACTGCCTCCAACCGTCTCCTCGCTGCTGCATTTACCACCCAAGCTTCACACCCATATAAGAGCTTTGGTACTACTATACTTTCATACATTCCCTTCTTTGCCTCCATAGATAACGTTTTTTGACTCCACATATACCTCAATGCACCACTCACCTTTTTTCCCTCATCAGTTCTATGATTAACCTCATCCTTCATAAATCCATCCGCCGACACGTCAACTTCCAAGTATCTGAAAACATTCACTTCTTCCATACTCCTCCCCAATTTGATATCCAATTTTTCTTTATCTAAATCATTTGATACCCTCATCACCTTACTCTTTTTCTATGTTCACTTTCAACTTTCTACCTTTACACACACTCCTAAACTCATCCACTAACCTTTGCAATTTTTCTTTAGAATCTCCCATAAGCACAGTATCATCAGCAAAAAGTAACTGTGTTAATTCCCATTTTGAATTTGATTCCCCATAATTTAATCCCACCCCTCTCCCGGACACCCTAGCATTTACTTCTTTTACAACCCCATCTATAAATATATTAAACAACCATGGTGACATTACACATCCCTGTCTAAGACCTACTTTTACTGGGAAGTAGTCTCCCTCTCTTCTACACACCCTAACCTGAGCCTCACTATCCTCATAAAAACTCTTTACAGCATTTAGTAACTTACCACCTATTCCATATACTTGCAACATCTGCCACATTGCCCCCCTATCCTGTGTTTTTAGTAATCTGTAAAGATTACTAAAAACACACACATGTACAAGCATATATATATACACACCCCTCTGGGCTTTCTATTTTCTTTCTGGTTCTTGTTCTTTTTTATTTCCTCTTATCTCCACGGGTAAGTGGAACAGAATTCTTCCTCCGTAAGCCATGTGTGTTGTAAGAGGCGACTAAAATGCCGGGAGCAAGGGGCTAGTAACCCCTTCTCCTGTATAAATTACTAAATTTAAAAAGAGAAACTTTTGTTTTTCTTTTTAGGCCACCCTGCCTCGGTGGGATACGGCCGGTTTGTTGAAAAAAAAAAAAGCATGTATGCTCTAGGTAGTAGGTTGGTAGACAGCAACCGCCCAGGGAGGTACTACCGTCCTGCCAAGTGGGTGTAAAACGAAACCCTGTAATTGATTTACATGATGGTAGGATTGCTGGTGTCTTGTTTTTTCCTGTCTCATACACATGCAAGATTTCAGGTACATCTTGCTACTTCTACTTACACTTAGGTCACACTACACATACATGTACAAGCATATTTATACACACCCTTCTGGGTGATCTTCTATTTTCTTACAAGTTCTTGTTCTTGTTTATTTCCTCTTATCTCCATGGGGAAGTGGAACAGAATTCTTCCTCCATAAGCCATGCGTGTTGTAAGAGGCGACTAAAATGCCAATAGCAAGGGGTTAGTAACCCCTTCTCGTGTATATATTACTAAATGTAAAAGGAGAAACTTTCGTTTTTCCTTTTGGGCCACCCCGCCTCGGTGGGATACAGCCAGTGTGTTGAAAGAAAGAATATATTTAGTGAAGGGATTCCGGGAAACCGGTTATTTTATATAACCAGACTTCAGTCCTGGAAATCGGAAGTACAATGCCTGCACTCTAAAGGAGAGGTTTGGGATATTGGCAGTTTGGAGGGATACATTGTGTATTTTTATATGTATATACTTCTAAACTGTTATATTCTGGGCACATCTGCAAAAACAGTGATTATGTGTGAGTGAGGTGAAAGTGTTGAATGATGATGAAAGTAGTATTTTCTTTTTGGAGAATTTCTTTCTTTTTGGGCCACCCTGCCTCGGTGGGAGACGGCCAGTTTGTTGAAAGAAGAAGAATGTATGTATGTATGTATGTATGTATGTATGTATGTATGAATGCATGTATGCATGCATGTATGCATATATGTATGTATATATGTATGTATTTATGCATGTATGTATATATGCATGTACGTATGTCTTCTTTCTTTCAACACACCGGTCGTATCCCACCAAGGATGTATGTAAGTATATAGAATTCGATGTTCCAGGGTACAGTCCTAGAGCCTTTACTGTTTCTCATCCTCACAAAAGACATCTAAAAAACTATCTACAGTTTTGTATCATCATTAAAGTCACCTCAGTGGAGGACAATATTCAAATGGCAAACAGATATGAACAAAGTCTTTCAGTAAGTAACAGAAAATATGATATTCAGTGACAGATTCTAACTGCTCAGATATAGAAAGAAATATAAAGTCCATATCATAAAATGAAAGGAACACTTAAATGACCTGGGGCTGATGCTCTCAGATAATCTGTCTTTAGAGAATAAGGTAAATGTTGAAGGACAGAAAAATGACAGGGTGGATAACAAGAACTTTCAAAAGAAACAAAATACCAATGGTGACAACTGAAATCACTTGTGATCTCTCATTTACAATGTAACTCAGTGTTGATGGTTCTGTTAAGGTAGGAGATATCAGAGCTACAAAAGGAACAGAGACCATTTACTGCCCACACTGAACCAACAAAGCATTTAAACTTGGAAATACCTCCAAGTACTTGGAATGTACGTTCTGAAGCAAAGAGGGGATACCTAATTAAAATATTATTTTACTTACACACCACACACACAAAAAAAAAAACACAATATGGACAACACAACATAAAAAAACAAAAAAGATACTAGAAGGCCTAGTCCCAAATTTACATTCAACCATAATGTACTGGTGTGAGATATGTAAGAAGTGTAAAACAAACCCAGTGAAAAACAGGGAAACCATGGGCACAATATGGAAAAACTATGACAACACCTGTGGTCCAAAACTACTGAACCAGCTACCAGCAGGTTTCAGAAATATTGCTGGAACAAGTGTTGAGGATTTCAAAATGAACTTGATCACTATATTTCACTAAATTCCAGATCACCCAGGCTGTGATGACTATGTGGGCCAGCAGGCCACCAATATTAACAACCTGACTAAACAATCGACGGAAAAGCCCGGCACCAGGAATTTTTAGTTAAAAAACTCATGAAATTAGTAACAAGTACATTAATATGATTATATCATTCTTATCTATTACATAGTGCTTATTTATATTAAATTCAATTTTTTCATCAATCTTTGGTCTATTTTAGTCTTCCTTTATGTATACAAATTTTTATTGATTATCCTGAATAGGATTTTTGCATTATCTGTAATACCTGTGAGCAGTTTCAAGAGATTTTGTACCTTCACAGGTTGACCCGAGACCAGCCTTCCCAACTGATTGCCTGTTTCATTAGGCTGTTGCTACTGGTGGCCCACTGCCCCACAGCCATCACAGCATAATTCATAATGCTTTGTTCAGATCCTTGAGACAATCCCATTACCAACATCTTATGAGGACACTTTACTTTGTATTACACATATGGTGTCGGGAACTCTGCATAAAAGAGAACTGAGCAACAGTTATAGGCTGCACTGGATGTGTGCTAGTTGTGCTGTGTGCCATACCTGATTGTGACTTTATGCAGTGTCCGGCTGTGTTGGTCCCAGCATCCTCTGCCCTCATGCGGGCCTTGCTCTGGATGGTTCTTGTTTCCCACCAAGGTAGGGTGACCCAGAGGAAGAAACACATTCACCATCATTCCTTCAATAATCTTCTTGTAAGAGTGCTGACAACACAATTCAAATAACCCTCTGAACTTTAACATCCCCACCCCTCCCCTTCAGACAGCAGGCACTGTACTTCCCACCTCCAGGACTCAAGTCTGGTTAATCAACTTCCCTGAATCTCTTCATAAATATTACCTTGTTTACCTGGAGTTTACCTGGAGAGAGTTCCGGGGGTCAATGCCCCTGTAGCCCGGTCTGTGACCAGGCCTCCTTGTGCACAGTTCAACAGCACATTAAAGCTTAAAAGCCCTTTACCTGTGCTCACTCCAAACTAACACGGTCCACATGCTTGCTGGATGCTCACCCATCAATCAAAATCCCTTTCACAACCCTTCCTGGAACACCCATCCCCTCCTTCCATCCGCCCCAGAACTATACAGTCTCTTGGTCAGCTCATCCTGCTCTATCCATTCAAAATGAATTAATTATTTCAACAACTCTCCCTCCACTCTCTGAATTATACCTTTCACACCACCACACACTACTAAATTCTTTGCTCATATCTGCATACTACTCACACCATTCTTTTTTTTTTTTTTTTTTTTTCAACAAGTCGGTCGTCTCCCACCAAGGCAGGGTGACCCAAAAAAGAAAGAAAATCCCCAAAAAGAAAATACTTTCATCATCATTCAACACTTTCACCACACTCACACATTATCACTGCTTTTGCAGAGGTGCTCAGAATACAACAGTTTAGAAGCATATACGTATAAAGATACACAACATATCCCTCCAAACTGCCAATATCCCAAATCCCTCCTTTAAAGTGCAGGCATTGTACTTCCCATTTCCAGGACTCAAGTCCTACTATATGAAAACAGTTATTAAAAACATGATATCTATACTGCCTCCAGCCTCCTCCTCAATCTAACATTCACACACACACATCATGCCTCCAATTCTTACAAGTGCATTTTTTTTTTTACTCTACTGATAAATTCTCTGCCCACCTCCTCCCCCACAAACATCAGAACACTACCTACATTTTCCCACTTTTTTTAAACACACCAGCAATCTCCCTCTAGGATCAATGTGAACCCAACAGGTAAAACTTTGGTATTTGTTCAGACTGCAAATCCATGTTTACTGACTAAGATTTACCAAAAAATATGAATTTATATACCACACATGCACAATATGGCATAGAAAAAAGGTAAAGTGATAGAAAAACACAAAAAAAATCCCAAATTCAACCCTAATACCAATACTGAAGAACTTGAAATCTACACATCATTTTTACCCAAAAAAGAATTATAAGCATAGCAGATAAGCTGCAAATGGCTATATACTGATCCTAAAATAAATTCATCTGGTCAAAGGTACACGAGAAAAAATTAATTGCACAATTAAAGCACAATTCTCCTTGTTTTTACCACCCCGGGAACCTCCTACCACCAGTCAGTCCGCCAGCTTGTGTTGGTCTAGAACTAGACTGAAGGGCACATGTTATGAACCAAATGGTTAAAATACCAGGTGGTGCTGGACTTGGATGATCGCGTAAGAGTGAATATATACCACATATAGCATATTAGTAGTAGCAATGGGTTCACTGCACACAAGCAAACTGCATAAAGCAAGGGAAACCTGTACCACTAAATACCGTCTTAAAACAATTGTAACAATAAATCTGACCAACTTCAAACTAGCAATAAACCTACTGGTGCTGTCTTGATCTACGTCCTCTTCTTGCACCCCCAACTGGGGTACCAAAGTGCTCTGGATGTGTAAGGGGCAACTGATCCAAGGTTTCGCTTTCAGCAAAATGTCGGCCACTTTTTAAGCACAGAGAGGTTCTTCGTAGTGTTGTAATATCACCATCATCAAAAACTGAAAAAATGAGAATATAATTAGCAACAAGTCAAGGAAATATACAGCATTGTATACAAAACTACTATTGTGAAAATGAGTGAAATTCCAAGCACTTTCGTGATTTCTCAAATTATCAAGCCCTTGATAATGTGATAAATAATGAAAGTATGTACTTGGAATTTCACTATTTTTTCACAGTGGTTGTTTTGCATATTGTTGTATCACCTCTTTACTGTGATCTTATCGCACAATATTGTATGTAAAAATTACAGTTAAAATAGGAAATAAAACCTGAAGACATATGTGTAAGCACATGAAAGCACTCAGGTTTTATTTCCTATTATAACTGGTATTTTTACATACCTGCAATCATGTGTCTTCCTGTGATTTCTTCCAAACAGTACTGTGTAATTGTTTAATGCTACAACTCCAAATGTTTCCATTAAAATCAGTGTAAAGAACGGTCCTTAAGGAGTAGATTCCACACAGGTGTTGCTTATGAACACTGAGCACAAGGTATATGGTGTTTTGATTAAATGTTTGTCTAGGGATTTGAATGTTATTCTGTTTGCTCTGTTTGTCATTACTCTGCTGTTATAGTCTGTGTGGGATTAAAGAAAAAGTTGGAGGTAATGATTATTCCTACATTATCATTTTCCTATCCAACTTGTACTGAGTGTTCTGTCTCCAGTCTTTATCTTTCTCATGTGAGGGTAGTGTGAGAAGCGCTCACTTGAACATAAAAGTACCTACTGCCCTCCCCACCTCTGCTTACAGTCATTACCTGAACACTATGGTATGTCTTGGTTTTGCAATATTCCATTTTTAAATCATTTAAATGCATGGTTTCTAGGTAGTAGGTTGGTAGACAGCAACTGCCCAGGAGGTACTACTGTCTTGCCAAGTGAGTGTAAAACGAAAGCCTGTAATTGTTTTACATGACGGTAGGATTGCTGGTGTCCATTTTTTGTCTCATAAACATGCAAGGTTTCAGGTACGTCTTGCTACTTCTACTTACACTTAGGTCACACTACACATACATGTTTTTTTTTTTTTTTTTTTCAACAAGTCGGTCATCTCCCACCGAGGCAGGGTGACCCAAAAAAGAAAGAAAATCCCCAAAAAGAAAATACTTTCATCATCATTCAACACTTTCACCACACTCACACATTATCACTGCTTTTGCAGAGGTGCTCAGAATACAACAGTTTAGAAGCATATACGTATAAAGATACACAACATATCCCTCCAAACTGCCAATATCATGTACAAGCATATATATACACACCCCTCTGGGCTTTCTGCTATTTTCTTTCTAGCTCTTGTTCTTGTTTATTTCCTCTTATCTCCATGGGGAAGTGGAACAGAATTCTTCCTCCGTAAGCCATGCATGTTTTAAGAGGCGACTAAAATGCCGGGAGCAAGGGGCTAGTAACCCCTTCTCCTGTATAAATTACTAAATTTGAAAAGAGAAACTTTTGTTTTTCTTTTTGGGCCACCCCACCTCAGTGAGATACGGCCGGTTTGTTGAAAGAAGAAGAAATACATGGTTTATGCAATATCAGAAGAGAGTTCTGGAGCAAGCTTATTACATTACCCTGTTTATTATGGTATGTTTCTTAATACAAGTCAGCCCTCCTCCTACCACACCTCGAGCTAATAAGTTACCACCAGTTTGCAATTTATCTTTTGCAACCTATTTCATCATCTTTTGTTCTTAAGTGGCCAGCAATTGCAATGATGGAATATTTGCTCTGCCACACACCTCAGGCCTTTGCTTTACATTAGACCTAGTATCACCCTCTGGTGTTTATGCCCACTCCTACCACTCCCACACCACCAGCTGTCTTGTGAACACAAATTATACACTTACTCTCCTGTATTACCATGCCACATCTGATTTTTTCATCAACTTGTGTTGTGTGTTTTTTTTTTTTTTAACACAACAGCTATCTTCCACCGAGGCAAGGTGACCCAACACAGAAGAAACACATTTTTCTTCTTTTTACACTTAGTAATTAATACAGGAGAAGGGGTTACTAGCCCTTTGCTCCCAGCATTTTAGTCGCCTCTTATGACACGTATGGCTTACGGAGGAAGAATACTTCTCCACTTCCCCAAGGAGCTGGATCTTATTCATGTCCTCACAAAGGAAATCTAATGTTGAAGGTGCCAAGAAATTTAAATATGAAACTCTGCTTCTAGTGAAGAAAATTAAGATTATAAACATGCTCAAAGGTGGTGCACATGTGATCGATGCTGCCTAAGCCTTTTGTATGAGAGAAACAATAATTCATTCAATCTGAAAGAGTGAGATCCTAAAAGCTTGTCTGAGGGTGGCTGCACACCTGAGCAAGTGTTTGATTCTGATGAGACAGGATTATTCTGGAAGATAACCCTAGATCTTACTTTAGCAAACGAGAAAATTGCACCTGAACTCGAGGCAGAGTAGAATCATTTCAGCTTGCTTCTTTGTATTAATATGTCAGGTGAATTTAAGTGCAGGCCACTGCTTATTATTTAGTCCAAGACTCCCTGTGCTTTGTAACAAAGATAAACATGTTTCCTGTCATTTGGTGGTCTCACCAGTCAGCATGGATGACTCGAATCTTGTTTATTGAGTGATCCAGTTATACGTGAAGAGAAGAAACCTTACATTCATGATTCGCCTTAATGATCAGTCCTGTGTTCATCCTGAACTCTAGCAAGACATGAACCTAAATGTAAAGGTTGTTTTTACCACCAAATACAACATCAATATTACAACCACTGGATGAAGGTGTAATTAAGGCACATGAGTATCAACATACACAGGGTGGTTCAGAAACTCCTCATAACAATGGATACTGACCCAAAGCTTGAAATGTCAAGAGTTCTGGGATAAATTCAACATTGCAGAAGCAATACCTCACCTCAAAAGTGCATATGATAAAGTGCCTATACACCATCAATATTATAACCACTAGATGAAGGTGTAATTAAGGTATACGAGTATCAACATGCACAGAGTGGTTCAGAAACTCCTCATAACAATGGATACTGACCCAAAGTTTGGAATGTCAAGAATTCTGGGATAAATTCAACACTGCAGAAGCAATACCTTGCCTCAAAAGTGCATAGGATAAAGTACCTATGATGGGGAAAAATGTGGCCTACTGTGATGAACAATTTTGTAGATTTTCCTCAGTGGTGAAAGAAAGGTCCATGAAAATGTTGATCTGGGAAGAAGACTGCCAGATGATGGCTTCGAAAATATGAAACTGGAAGATGTGAATGAACTCTCAGAAGATGAGAAAAAATGCCAATAGGAAATATTGGCAAACTCAGTGCTCAGATAGAAGGTAGACAGCAGATAAGGAACAACAACTTGCAGATAAACGGTTAATACTGTACAGGCTTTTTTCAGTGAAGAGGACCCTGGCTTATCAAGAAGCACTGCTGTGAAGCAGATTCTGTGTAAAGCAATGATGCCTCACTATCTTTAAGTAAAACACACTAGAGAGACATGACAGAATACATGAGGGCTCCAGTAACAATTCTGCATTCACCTCAGCCCACAAACCCCAGGTATCCATCTCAATCCATGAACCCCAGGTATCCATCTCAATCCATGAACCCCAGCTGTCCACCTCGTCCCAAGACCACCTGCCATCCACCTTGGCCCAGCAGGACTACAGCAACCCTCTCCACTAAAGCCCCTTATACACATATGGTAAGAAATATTAAGTGTTGACTTTATTAGATTATGCTAGGTTAAATCATCTTTGGTTTACTATATAATGTATTGTAAATACAGCCTCTCCTCACTTAATGACAGAGTTCTGTCCCTAAGGCCACGTCGGTAAACAAATCTGTCGCTAAGTGAGGAGCATACCATAATGGCAGTGGGTTTGTGTCACTGACATCATTAATAAACTCGTCTAAAGAACAAGCAAACCTACATTCAACTATAGACACACATGCTAAACAAATAAATTCTCTCACCACCAAGCTGTCAGAAGCTACACAAGACTGGATGTTAAACATGGAATCCCAATGGAATGCATGCTTCCAGTATCAAAGGGATATGATTGAACAAGACAAGCTCCTAGATTCTGTCATTTTAACCAGCTCTACCTTACCACCAGATATAAACAATGAGAATTGCACCATCAAAGCACTCCAACTAATAAAAGATGAGATAAAAGTTAACATTAGAACCAGTTATATCCAGGAGGCCCGACTGCTAGGCAAGCCGGGTCAACAATAAAGTGTTAGGTTAAAATTCAATTCCATTGACGTAAAAAATTATCTAATAAGTTCCTCCATCAAGAAACAGAGAAATGTGTATATAAATGAGTGCCTAACTAAAAAATGTCAGAACCTAATATACAGACTTTGAAAACTTAAGCGTGATAATTATTTTTTATTTTATTTTATACTCACACTGGCCGATTCCCACCAAGGCAGGGTGGCCCGAAAAAGAAAAACTTTCACCATCATTCACTCCATCACTGTCTTGCCAGAAGGGTGCTTTACACTACAGTTTTTAAACTGCAACATTAACACCCCTCCTTCAGAGTGCAGGCACTGTACTTCCCATCTCCAGGACTCAAGTCCGGCCTGCCGGTTTCCCTGAACCCCTTCATAAATGTTACTTTGCTCACACTCCAACAGCACGTCAAGTATTAAAAACCATTTGTCTCCATTCACTCCTATCAAACACGCTCACGCATGCCTGCTGGAAGTCCAAGCCCCTCGCACACAAAACCTCCTTTACCCCCTCCCTCCAACCTTTCCTAGGCCGACCCCTACCCCGCCTTCCTTCCACTACAGACTGATACACTCTTGAAGTCATTCTGTTTCATTCCATTCTCTCTACATGTCCAAACCACCTCAACAACCCTTCCTCAGCCCTCTGGACAACAGTTTTGGTAATCCCGCACCTCCTCCTAACTTCCAAACTACGAATTCTCTGCATTATATTCATACCACACATTGCTCTCAGACATGACATCTCCACTGCCTCCAGCCTTCTCCTCGCTGCAACATTCATCACCCATGCTTCACACCCATATAAGAGCATTGGTAAAACTATACTCTCATACATTCCCCTCTTTGCCTCCAAGGACAAAGTTCTTTGTCTCCACAGACTCCTAAGTGCACCACTCATCCTTTTCCCCTCATCAATTCTATGATTCACCTCATCTTTCATAGACCCATCCGCTGACACGTCCACTCCCAAATATCTGAATACATTCACCTCCTCCATACTCTCTCCCTCCAATCTGATATCCAATCTTTCATCACCTAATCTTTTTGTTATCCTCATAACCTTACTCTTTCCTGTATTCACTTTTAATTTTCTTCTTTTGCATACCCTACCAAATTCATCCACCAATCTCTGCAACTTCTCTTCAGAATCTCCCAAGAGCACAGTGTCATCAGCAAAGAGCAACTGTGACAACTCCCACTTTATGTGTGATTCTTTATCTTTTAACTCCACGCCTCTTGCCAAGACCCTCGCATTTACTTCTCTTACAACCCCATCTATAAATATATTAAACAACCACAGTGACATCACACATCCTTGTCTAAGGCCTACTTTTACTGGGAAATAATTTCCCTCTTTCCTACATACTCTAACTTGAGCCTCACTATCCTCGTAAAAACTCTTCACTGCTTTCAGTAACCTACCTCCTACACCATACACCTGCAACATCTGCCACACTGCCCCCCTATCCACCCTGTCATATGCCTTTTCCAAATCCATAAATGCCACAAAGACCTCTTTAGCCTTATCTAAATACTGTTCACTTATAATATGTTTCACTGTAAACACCTGGTCCATACACCCCGTACCTTTCCTAAAGCCTCCTTGTTTATCTGCTATCCTATTCTCCGTCTTACTCTTAATTCTTTCAATAATAACTCTACCATACACTTTACCAGGTATACTCAACAGACTTATCCCCCTATAATTTTTGCACTCTCTTTTGTCCCCTTTGCCTTTATACAAAGGAACTATGCATGCTCTCTGCCAATCCCTAGGTACCTTACCCTCTTCCATACATTTATTAAATAATTGCACCAACCACTCCAAAACTATATCCCCACCTGCTTTTAACATTTCTATCTTTATCCCATCAATCCCGGCTGCCTTACCCCCTTTCATTTTACCTACTGCCTCACGAACTTCCCCCACACTCACAACTGGCTCTTCCTCACTCCTACAAGATGTTATTCCTCCTTGCCCTATACACGAAATCACAGCTTCCCTATCTTCATCAGCATTTAACAATTCCTCAAAATATTCCCTCCATCTTCCCAATACCTCTATTTCTCCATTTAATAACTCTCCTCTCCTATTTTTAACTGACAAATCCATTTGTTCTCTAGGCTTCCTTAACTTGTTAATCTCACTCCAAAACTTTTTCTTATTTTCAACAAAATTTGTTGATAACATCTCACCCACTCTCTCATTTGCTCTCTTTTTACACTGCTTCACCACTCTCTTAACCTCTCTCTTTTTCTCCATATACTCTTCCATATACTCATATACTCTGATGCATGATAATGCATCAATAAAACAGTGCTTTACTCGTGATGGCATTATCATGGTAAAATTATCAGACACGGGTCGTAGGTCTGAAATTACAAATAATCAAGAACTAGATTGTTTCCTCACATTCACTGATTTGACTGAACCTTGTTAAGCCATATCTCAACACATTATCAACCATGTTCAGTGCTGTAGTTTAGAAGAATTTACCCTTAGTCTAATCCATATTTTCATGACTGTTAATGAATAACGGAGCGGTAATTAATTCTCAGCTACTTAAGAAGCCTAAGGCGCTGTTCAAGGTGCTAATCCAGGTACTTAAGTGTTTTATTCTGTCTTATTTTATACTTGAAACCATTACTTTTAACTCTGAAATAATCAAGGTGCTATAGTGTTTAACTTTAATTTTCAGTAGCTCCATTATTTTTTAGATTTAAATTAACTATCCTAGTTCATAAGTTCATAATTGGTAGTGGTTTAACTATCTTAGTTCATAAGTTCATAATTGTTAGTTGTTTAACATCACTGCTTTTGTCTTTTTGTTCTTTGATAATTGTAACAGCTATTTCTCTACGTACCCCTTATGAATGTAATTATCGATCCTGATATCAACCTCTTACTGAACAGCACGCGTAGTCCTAACAGTAACTGCCATTACTACACTGCTAGTCAGGCTAATACCCTTCTCAGTATCAGCAAGAACATTACAGTCTTCAACTACAATGTTAGATCATTGAGTAAACACTATGATGACCTCATTGCACTACTTAAGTCTCTAAATGCTATTATAACTCTCATTATACTTAGTGAAACCTGGCTCAGACAAGATCTGACAGACATATTTACCAAACCTGGTTATACAGCCATACATAACTGTAGGCCTGACCAGAGGAGGCACTGCCATCTATTACTCTGATGAACTAGAATGTGTGAAATCAACTAATGTACGGGACGAAAATGGTGAATATATAATAGCCAAATTCACATCAAGAACACTTAAGAAACCAATAACAGTTGGTGCAGTCTACAGATTACCACACTCAAACACTTACACTTTTAGCAATAACCTTAGAAACATGATAATTGAGTCAGAGTTGAATAAACACCATCTGATACTAGCAGATTTCAACATCAACCTTATCCAAGCAACCGACCCTCCAGTAGCTGATTTCACAAATGCTATGAACAACAGCTTATTGCTACCCTCTATAACAAAGCCAACAAGAATCTCTGACACAAGTGCCTCGTTACTCGACCATATCTGGACCAACATAATATCCCCACTTCAAGCAGGTATAATCACAGATAACATCACAGACCACTACCCTACCTTTCTCATAACCAACTAATCTAAATTGCCTCAAGAAACAAGAAAGATCCCGTTTTTGCCTGCATGATGAGATATCGATAAACAACCTAAAACTAGCTCTAGGTGCCATTGATTGGCAGAGAGAGCTAGATGACAGTAATAATATTGATAAAGATATCAATTTTTTTTTACATAAAACCCTAAACCTCTACAACAAACATTGCCCAATCAAAACGAAGCAGATAACAGAAAAGAGGCTAAACAGCCCATGGCTAACTAGAAGTATCCTCAAATCTTTTAATAAAAAACATCAAATTGAAACAGTTCAGATTAGGCTTAATTACTAAAGAATTTACTAAAAGATACACATCAATACTCACAAAACTAATACGTAAAAAAAAGCAAATGTATTATGAAAATAGATTTAGTGAAATGAAAGGTGACATGAAAAGTACCTGGCAAACCCTCTCCAAAATTTTGGGCTCAAGGAAACTGACTGGAAATAGAGAGATAGACTTAATTAAACCAGATGAACCTCACATGCAACCTATAGACACGGCCGACAAATTTAATGTCTTCTTCTCTACTGTAGGATCAAAGCTAGCAAGTCAAATTCCTAGCTCAAATACCCATCCGAGCGAGTACCTCACTGGCAACTATCCAAATACTCTATTTCTAGCTCCAACTAATCCCACTGAAGTCTCACTCATCATTAAATCATTAAAAAACAAATCAGGTGATCTAGATAACTTGCCGCCATTCATATATAAAAAAGCTGCACCAGAACTGTCACCTATTATTGCAACAATGTTTAACAAATTTATAGCATCCTCAATCTTCCCATCCATGCTCAAGACAGCAAGGGTCACCCAGATCCACAAAGGTGGAGATCCAACTGATTTGAAACAATTACAGACCCATATCAAACTTGCCCTTACTCTCCAAGATATTTGAAAAAATAATACACAAGCAACTTTACTTCTACCTTACATCCAACAACATGCTTAACCCATGCCAGTTTGGATTTAGACCAAAAAAAAGCACGAAAGATGCTATTATACAAATGCTTGACCTAATATACACAGCTCTCGATAAAAATGAATATCCCCTGGGGCTCTTTATTGACCTAAGAAAAGCATTTGACACAGTTGACCACAATCTCTTGCACCTCAAACTGAATCATTACGGCATAAGAGGACATTCTCTTGACTACCTAAAATCCTATCTTAACGATAGACACCAGTATGTACATGCAAATGGAGTCAACTCCACTATCCAACCTGTAGCTGTAGGAGTACCCCAAGGTAGTGTCCTAGGCCCACACCTCTTTCTCATCTACATCAATGATCTCCCCAATGCATCCCAACTCCTTACACCAGTTCTATTCGCAGATGACACTACATATGTCTACTCCCATTCAGACCCAGCTGTGCTTGAAAACACTGTAAACAATGAACTGCTAAAGATATATGCTTGGCCCTCCTTACCCTGTACCACTCTCTAATATATCCTTACCTCACCTATGGTATCTGTGCCTGGGGCTCAACCATTGCCAACTACCGTAGACCCTTAATAATCCAACAAAAAGCTGCTGTGTGGGTGATAACCAGCTCCTGTGCTAGACAGCACACCCCACCACTTTTCAATAGACTCAACTTGCTAAATATACAAGACATACACTCTCATTATTGTGCCTAATACGTATACAGAACTTTAAACTCCACTGTAAACCCTCCCCTAAAACTACTCCTCGACAGTTACAACAGAATGCACAGTCACAATACAAGGCATAAGGCACTTTTCAACATCCCTCGAGTAAGACTCTCACTATGCAAGAACGCTATGCACATACAAGGCACGAAGATCTGGAACTCGCTACCGGAACAGGTCAAGGATCCTCAGACAGTTTACAAATTTAGGACTCTGCTAAAAAATCATCTTATTTCACAATATTAACCAAATCTACCAAACATTTACTGACTAGTTTTTTCATGTGACCACCTGGCTTTTAATTCTGCCATTCCATAAAATATTACCACCTGCACCATTCCTTGTAAATTAGATTTTGTACTAAGTTTACATAAGATGTATTAAGTCCAAATAAGACTGTAAAACAGCTAACCACTATTCTATGTTTAGTTTTAAGTATAATTACTATGTACTATTCTCTTATCTAGTTTTAATTAGTTACTATGTATTAGGATTAGTTTGCCCGAAATGCCTCGGCATGATAGTGGCTATCTTTGTACTAGGCAAATCAAAATTGTAATTACACATTGTAACCTTTACAAAGAAATAAACTTATTATTATGATTATTATTGATTTAATGTCACCTTTGTACCATTTATAACATTTCTGGTATATTTTTAAATGTTTATACAGTAGTGTACTGTATACAGTGGACCCCCGGTTAACGATATTTTTTCACTCCAGAAGTATGTTCAGGTGCCAGTACTGACCGAATTTGTTCCCATAAGAAATATTGTGAAGTAGATTAGTCCATTTCAGACCCCCAAACATACACGTACAAACGCACTTACATAAATACACTTACATAATTGGTCGCATTCGGAGGTAATCGTTATGCGGGGGTCCACTGTACTTTAATAAGCAAAATAGAGAAAATCAGCTCTAATATACATTATTTAGGTATGCTTACTGGTCAGAGAGCCCGTCGTCCGAGTCATTGGTAAACGAGTACGTCGCTAAGTGAGGAGAGGCTGCACTTTTTCTACGTACCCATAACATGTAAGACGGAGAGTAGGATAGCAATGAACAAGGAGGCTTTAGGTAAGGTAGGAGGTGTGTAGACCAAGTGTTTACAGTGAAACATATAGGTGAACAGTATTTAGATAAGGCTAAAGAGGTTTTTGTGGCATTTATGGATTTGTTAAAGGCATATGACAGAGTGGACAGGGGGAAAATGTGGCAGATGTTGCAGGTGTATGGCATAGGAGGTAGGTTATTGAAAGCAGTGAAGAGTTTTTACAAGGATAGTGAGGCTCAGGTTAGAGTATGTAGGAAAGAGGGAGATTATTTCCCTAAAAGTAGGCCTTAGACAAGGATGTGTGATGTCACTGTGGTTGCTCAATATATTTATAGTGGGGTTTTAAGAGAAGTAAATGCGAGGGTCTTGGCAAGAGGTGTGGAGTTAAAAGATAAAGAATCAAACACAAAGTGGGAGTTGTCACAGTTGCTCTTTGCTGATGACACTGTGCTTTTGGGAGATTCTGAAGAGAAGTTGCAGAGGTTGGTGGATGAATTTGGTAGGGTATGTAAGAGAAGAAAATTAAAAGTGAATATAGGAAAGAGTAAGGTTATGAGGATAACAAAATGATTAGGTGGTGAGAGATTGGATATCAAATTGGAGGGAGAGAGTATGGAGGAGGTGAATGTATTCAGATATTTGGGAGTGGATGTGTCAGCAGATGGGTCTATCAAGGAGGAGGTGAATCATAGAATTGATGAGGAGAAAAAGGCAAGTGGTGCACTTAGGAGTCTGTGGAGACAAAGAACTTGGTCTGTGTAAGCAAAGAGGGGAATGTATGAGAGTATACTTGCACCAACACTCTTGTATGGGTGTGAAGCATGGGTGATGAATGTTGCAACGAGGAGAAGGCTGAAGGCAGTGGAGACATCATGTCTAAGGGCAATGTGTGGTGTGAATATAATGCAGAGAATTCATAGTTTGGAAATTTGGAGAAGGTGTGGGATTACCAAAACTATTGACCAGAGGGCTGAGGAGGGGTTGTTAAGGTGGTTCGGACTGATGCAATAGTCGGAGAAGTGGCAGATGCAGTTTAATATTGACAAATACAAAGTTCTAAATGTTGGACAGTTAAATAACCATGCCACATATAAACTAAATAATGTAGATCTTAATATTAGTGACTGCAAAAAGGATTTAGGAGTTCTGGTAAGCAGTAATCTAAAACCAAGACAACAGCACATTAGTGTTTGCAATAAAGCTAACAGAATTCTTGGCTTCATATCTAGAAGTATAAATAATAGAAGTCCTCAGGTTGTTCTTCAACTCTATATATCCTTGGTTAGGCTTCATTTAGTCTATGCTGCTCAGTTCTGGTCACCGTATTACAAAATGGATATAAATGCTCTGGAAAACATACAGAGGAGGATGACAAAGATGATCCCATGTATCAGAAATCTTCCATATGAGGATAGACTGAGGGCCCTGAATCTGCACTCTCTTGAAAGGCGTAGAATTAGGGGGGGATATGATCGAGGTGTATAAATGGAAAACAGGAATAAATAAAGGAGATGTAAACAGCGTGCTGAATATTTCCAGCCAAGACAGGACTCGCAGCAGTGGTTTCAAGTTGGAAAAATTCAGATTCAGGAAGGATATAGGAAAGCACTGGTTTGGTAATACAATCGTGGATGAGTGGAACGAACCCCCAAGTACAATTATTCAGGCTAAAACGTGTAGTTTTAAAAATAAGAACATAAGAACATAAGAACGAAGGAACACTGCAGAAGGCCTACTGGCCCATGCGAGGCAGGTCCAAGTCCCTACCGGCTTAAGCCAATGCACCCAACCTAGTCAGGTCAGGTCCATTGACTTAAGGGAGGAAACACGGAAAAACCGACCTGTTAGCCAAGCAATCAGGTCCAACTCAACCCACCCACTCAAATCTGTATTTATCCAACCTTTTTTTAAATACCAACGTTCTGGCCTCAAAAACGGTACTGGGAGTTTTTTCCCACTCTCCAAACTCTTTTCCCAAACCGACTTTCCCTTACCCCCTAAATCTGTTTTTTTTCCAACTTAAAAACCCATTGCTGGGGTCCTGTCTAGGAGTTTTTTTTCAGCCCTATTTACATCCCCTTTATTTATTCCTTCTTCCACTTAAAAAACCCAATTTATCCCCCTAATTCTACTCTTTCTAGAGATGCTTTCAGGGCCTTGTTTTCCTCATGGGAAGGTTTCTGTACAGGGGACATTTTTGTCATCCTCTTTGTCATTTCCAGAGAATTTATATCCTTCTGTAATACGGTGCCCAAAACTGTGCAGCATAATCAAATGGGGCCCTCCCAAGGATGTATAGAGTTGAAGAACAACTGGGAAACCCTATTATTTATGCTTCTTTATATGAAGCCAAGGGTTTATTAGCTTTTTTGCGAAACTTATGCATGTGTCTTGGTTTCAGATTTCTGCTAACGAACTCCCAAATCTTTTTTGCAATCCGTAATATTTAAAATCCAAATTTTTAGTTTATTGTGGCATGGTTATTGTCCTGTCCAAAATTTAGAACTTTGCATTTGTCTATATTAAAATGCATCTGCCCCTTCTCCGACCACTGCATCAGTCTATTCAAATCTTCCTGGAGTGCTCGAATGTCCTCGTCAGAATGAATTCGACGGCCTATTTTGGTGTCATCGGCAAACTTGCCGATGTCGCTTTTTATGCCCTCATCTATGTCGTTTATGTAGTTTTGTGAACAGCAGGGGGCCCAACACTGACCCCTGGGGAAAACACCGCTCGTGACGCTTCCCCCACTCTGATTTCTCCCCATTTATGCAAACTCTCTGCTGCCTATTTGTCAACCATGCCTCTATCCAGGAAAAAATTTCTCCTCCTATTCCATGTGTTTTAAATTTTTCCTCAATAGTCTCTGATGTGGGACCCTGTCAAAAGCCTTACTGAAGTCCATAATACACAATATATATTCATTACCATGATCTACCTCCTCAAATACCTTAGTGAAAAAAGTTAATAAATTCGTAAGGCGGGAAACGCCCCTTTGTAAACCATGCTGAGATTCGTGATTATTATGCTTTTCAAGGTGGCTACGAACTCCCTCGGCAATTATTGATTCCAAAAATTTTCCCACTATGGAGGTTAGGCTTATTGGTCTATAGTTCGAAGCTAAGGACCTGTCACCTGTTTGAAAATAGGTATCACATTTGCCATTTTCACTTATCTGGCACCATGCCAGTTTGTAGTGATATGTTGAAAAGATTAGCAAGGTGTGCTAAGCTCCTCTTTACATTCCTTAGAACCCTTGCATACAGTTCATCAGGGCCTGGGGATTTGTTAGGTTTTTAATTTATCTATTTGCCCAAGGACATGTCAACTTGTGACCCTAAAAGTGCACAGTTTATTATCGTCCTGTTTACATAATTTATCATTACTGGAATATCGCTGGTATCCCCTGTGTAAAAACTGAGAGGAAGTATGTGTTAAAAATTCTACACATTTCCTTATCACTGTCAGTGAGCTGACCCGAGGAACTTTTGATTGGGCCTATCTTGTCCCTGATCTTACTTCTGTATACTGAAAGAATCCCCTTTTTGGGTTAGTCTTCGATTCTCTTGCAACTTTAACCTCATAATCTCTATTTGCTTTTCTAATTCCCTTTTTTATTTCTCTCTTTAAAATGAATATATCGATTTCTTAATTTTCCCCTCTCCTCTTTGATTTGCTATATATGCCTCTCTTTTGACCAATCAGATATTTTAATCTATTGTTCATCCCTTTAGGATCATTTTTGTTTGATCTGATTTCCCTATTTGGAACATAATTTGACTGAGCAGCTGAACTATGCCCTGGAAAGCATCATATCGGAACCATCCCACCTACTGACCCCTATCGGGTCTTTTCCTTTCAGCCACCTAAAAAAATTTTTCAGCCTATGAAATACCCAAGCAAAGTCAGGACGGAGATTGATTCCATTTTTAGGGAATTTCCTTAAAATTTAAAAAGTGATTTGTGATCACTCTCCCCAAGCTCATCATTAACCTCAAGATTAAAATTAGGTTTCCCTATGGAAGAACCAAACAAGGGGGTTTATTTCCCCTATTTTCTCTGTCACAAAAAATGTTTTTAAAAAAAAATCCTGGATCGTACGAAAGTCAAACCCCCTCTAAATTTCCTTCAAATTTTTCCCCAATCTGTCAAATTTAAATCTCCCTTAGCACAACATTTTGTATGTAGTGCCTTACAATTTCGTCCCATAACGTTTTCTGCACCCCATCAAGATTTGGGGCCCTGTAAAAACACACCCAAAATTAGTTTTTCTCGGCCTCGAGAAGCTGTAACCAAACAGATTCAGTGGCTGACGCTTCTAATTTAATATCTTGTCTAACACAACAATTTAAATTGTCTCTGACATACATCGCTACTCCACCACCTTTCCTGTTGACCCTGTCAGTGTGGAATAATTTATAGCCTTGTATGTGACATTCAGAGGGCAATCTCTCTATCTTTCAGATTGAGCCAGGTCTCTGTTATAGCAATAATATCTATGTTTCCTGCACTTGCAATTAATCTTAGCTCATCTATCTTATTTCTAACACTCCTGCTATTAGTATAGTAAACCTTAAGGGAGCTAGTCCCTTGCTGCCCTCTGCTGTCCCCTTTGTTTGCTGACCTGTTCTATTGTCTTTATTTATAACTTCATGCTGAATGCCTTTTATACATTACTGTTTCCAACCCTAGTGCTGCAACCTGCTTGTTTCCCACACACACCCATACCTCTATCTTCCATCAGTTTAAAATCATAGGCATTTCACCAATGGCCTTCTCAATCGAGTCTGCAAGTGCTACCACCCCTGCCCCAGAGAGATGAACCCCATCCCTTGCATACATATCATGTTTGCCATAAAGTTGTTCCAGTTGTCAATGAATGGGATTGCAAGTTCCTTGCAGTATCTGTCTAGCAGCAATTTACACCAATTGCCCTAGACAACCATTCATTTCTACTCCCCTTCTAGGCAAGATGCTACATATGATTGGGATCCTCCCTTAGACTTAATGAAATCTATAGCTGACCTGTACTTATCTAGCAGCTCTTCTCTCCTACCCTTCCCAATATCATTTCCACCAGCACTGAGACAGATAATGGGCTTGTTCCCATTACCTGACATGATATTATCCAGTCTGTTGACAATGTCCCCAACACCAGCTCCAGGGAAGCACACTCTATCTCTCATCTTCTTATTCCTATTACAAAAAGCACGATCAACATATCTTACCTGAGAGTCACCAACCACAAGAATGCGCTTACCTTCATTAGCAGGGGCAGTAGTACCCTTACCTTCACTGGCCACTGAAGTACATTCATCTGGAGAACAGAGAAGCGATTTCCTACCTTCAGATCTGCACTCTTAACTTTCCTTACTCTGATGCGCCTCCCATTACTGTGAACAACTCGCCACTTGTAGCAGGTGCTGGGCTGCACCTCACTGCTGGTAGCCGTTGCTACCACCCCACCTACAGCCTCCTCACAGTGAGAGACAGACTGCACCTCACTGCTAGAAGCCTCATTCCCCACATCTCCAACCACCTCACACTCTCTCCCAGGCCCATTGAGGTGGACCTTCAGCCTCCTAATCTCCTCCTGGAGAAGCAAGACCTCCTCCTTCAACTCTCCAACCTCAGCTTTTAAAACACTGTAGAAGCAAGCCATGCTTTGTAACCGTCCAGTGTTAGATAAATACACGAGTGGGTGTGGGTGGGTGTGAGTTGGACCTGACTAGCTTGTGCTGCTGGGCCTGGTGCTGTGCTCCATCCTTGAGTGGAGGTGATCAGACTGGGTGGGTCATTGGGCTAATAGGGATGGGGGCGGGGGGTCACTGGTCTAATCCAGGGGGGGGGGGAGCATGGACCTACTCCGCATGGGTCAGTAGGCCTGTTGCAGTGTTCCTTCTTTCTTAAGTTCTTATGTAGAGAGAATGGAACAAAACAGAATGACTTCGAAAGTGTATAAATCTGTAGTGGAGGAAAGGCAGAGTAGGGGTCAGCCTAGAAAGGGTTGGAGGGAGGGGGTAAAGGAGGTATTGTGTGCGAGGGGTTTGGACTTCCAGAGCGTATTTGATGGGAGTGAATGGAAACGAATGGTTTTTAACCCTTTGACTGTTTTGGTCATATACATGTATACAGTGGACCCTCACCTAACAAACACATCGCATAACGTTAAATTCGCCTAACGATACATTTTAACGCTAACATTTTGCCTCGGCTAATGTTAAAAAACTCGCCTAACGATATTCGTTCTCGGGTACCAATTAATATCATTAGGTGAGGGTCCACTATATACATCTTACTAGCCAGTGTTTCGGATGTATTAATACGCAGGCCCACATGTGAGAGAATGGGTCTGTGTGGTCAGTGTGCACCAAATAATGAAAATGGCCTTGAAATTGAGCTCAAAGTAGCGGAAATGTTCGATTTTTACCAATGTTCAGGAGTAAGCAAATCACACCACATGTCCAATACACATCAACTAAGGAGTCTAATATTCTTTCACTAGTGCACTGATATTACTTATGCCATTTTTACAATAATGCAGAAGTCTGCATAACAGTAAATTTTGTATTTTTTGTATGAACAAAAAATCAAGATAGAAAATTATAGTAATATAAGAGGGGCTTAGAGATGTGACTAATGAACAGAGGATATGTTATTCTGGACCCTATTTTGAAATTTGCATCTTTTTTAATTTGCATGAAATTGGCCAAATTGCCAATTTCTGACCACTTTATTTGGTAGTTCAAATCAGTAAATGGGCGGTTTCTTGTACTCAACTGATAGAAAAAATGGAGTTCTAAAGAAATAGCTATGAGTTTGGTCAACTCGAACAACGGAACTGATCAAAAACAGGGCTCAAAGTCGGCGAAATCACCGATACGTATATTCATCGAGACCGCTAACTTCACGGGAGTGTAATTCCGCGAGTTTTAGACCAAATTTCGTACTTTTGGTGTCATTACCATTGGGAAAAGATTCTCTCTCATTTCATAAGAAAAATAATTTTTTTTTTTTCCAAAAATTTTGCAACATGGAATGACAGTTTCAGAAAGGGGCTTGCGACAGTCAAAGGGTTAATACTTAAAACGTGCTGTTGGAGTGTGAGCAAAGTAACATTTAAGAAGGGATTCAGGGAAACCAGCAGGCCGGACCTGAGTCCTGGAGATGGGAAGTACAGTGCCTGCACTCTGAAGGAGGGGTGTTAATGTTGCAGTTTTATAACTGTAGTGTAAGGCACCCCTCTAGCAAGACAGTAATGGAGTGAATGATGATGAAAGTTTTTCTTTTTTGGGCCACCTGCCTTGGTGGGAATCGGCCGATGAGCTAATAAAAAAAATAAAAAAAATAATGTGTGTGCCTTTAATGAA
Organism: Cherax quadricarinatus; assembly: GCF_026875155.1. Lineage (NCBI taxonomy): Eukaryota > Metazoa > Arthropoda > Malacostraca > Decapoda > Parastacidae > Cherax > Cherax quadricarinatus. The sequence continues at coordinate 11,158,993 of NC_069404.1, read as the reverse complement.
ATACAGTGAACCCTCGGCTAACGAACGCATCGCATATGGTTAAATCCGCCTAACAAAGCGTTTGAGCGTAAAAATTTTGGCCCGCCTAACGATAAAAAACTCGCCCAACATCATTCGTCCCAAACCTGTCTGTCCAGCCTGAGCACCTCAGCTGCCCTGCCGTCATTGTTTACAAGCCAGGGTGGCCGGTTTTATGCATACATTCAATACATTTTGTATTTTTCCATTGTTTATAGTGCTTGTAACTGCAGAGAGAATGGAGCGAAACAGAATGACTTCAAGAGTGTATCAGTCTGTAGTGGAAGGAAGGCGGCATAGGGGTCAGCCTAGGAAAGGTTGGAGGGAGGGGGTAAAGGAGGTTTTGTGTGCGAGGGGCTTGGACTTCCAGCAGGCATGTGTGAGTGTGTTTGATAGGAGTGAATGGAAACAAATGGTTTTTAATACTTGGCGTGCTGTTGGAGTGTGAGCAAAGTAACATTTATGAAGGGATTCAGGGAAACCGGCAGGCCGGACTTGAGTCCTGGAGATGGGAAGTACAGTGCCTGCACTCTGAAGGAGGGGTGTTAATGTTGCAGTTTAAAAACTGTAGTGTAAAGCACCCTTCTGGCAAGACAGTGATGGAGTGAATGATGGTGAAAGTTTTTCTTTTTCGGGCCACCCTGCCTTGGTGGGAATCGGCCAGTGTGTTAATTAATATAACTGCTAAATAAGCTACCATGGGCCCAAAGAAAGCTTCTAGTGCCAACCCTGTGGTAAAAAGGGTGAGAAATACTATTGAAATACTATTGTACCATGGTCAGCTGTTGCTGCACCACCGTCAGCTGTACTACTTGAAGATGTGGAGAGACTGTTGTTGGTGTGGCTTAACGAGAAACAGTTACTGAGAAACAATTAGCCCCAGAGGGTTAGCCACCCAGGATAACCCAAAAAAGTCAGCGAGTTATCGAGAACTGTCTAACTTATTTCCATTGGGGTCCTTAATCTTGTCCCCCAGGATGTGACCTACACCAGTCGACTAACACCCAGGTGAACAGGAAAAAATGCCTGGAATTAGTGCTCATATTGGTGAATTTAAGGCCAGCAAATGTTGGTTTGAGAGGTTTAAGAATCGTAGTGGCATACACAGTGTGATAAGGCATGGAGAAGCTGAAAAATTCCAACCTCAACAAGTGTTCAATTGTGACAAAACAGGCCTGTTCTGGAAGAAAATGCCAAACTGGACCTACATTACTCAGAAGGAAAAAGCACTCCCAGGACACAAGCCTATGAAACACTGGCTAACTTTCTTATTTTGTTGTAATGCTAGTGGGGATTGCAAAGTGAAGCCTTTACTCGTGTATCACTGTGAAAATCCCAGCGTTCAAGAAAAACAGTGTCTCAAAGGTAAGTGTCATTTTAACATTTATTTATATAGTTATTGTGCATGTCTCATTGTTTTCTTTGTAGGGAAAAATATATTTCATGAAAAAAAAATTTATTTTTTCTTTAATACTTTTGGCTGTCTTGAATGGATTAATAGGATTTCCATTATTTCTCATGGATAAAATTAATTCAGCTAATTTCGTCTAACGGTGAGCTCCCAGGAACGGATTAATATCGTTAGCCGAGGGTCCACTGTAATTATTAGGTGAATTATGAATCTCACTCTTTCAGTGGCTGTCACATAGACCTACATCAATGAGGCCAGGGTCCCTCAGATAATTCTATGACACGAGCTCAGCTAAGATAAGCTACGAGCGGTTAATTTTAGCGTTGATACAAGAGAATGGGTCTGCACGGTGAATGTGCAGTGGTTTTTATGGATTTGCTGACTGTTGCTTAGCATCATTTTATAAAATGGAAGAAAAGTACTGAAATAGAGATAATTTTGATTAGTTTCAATACCAAAAGTAGCTTGAAATTCCGCTCGAAGCAGCAAAAATATTATATTTTTGCCAATATTCATGAGGAAGGGTAAGGTCTCTCTGCAACCCCCAGTCTATTTTATGAGTTTTAATAGGTTTGATTTAATTATTCAGCCACTAAACCATAACCAATCATTCCTAGATATATTTTATTATCTGGGAAAAAAAGTAAATCTATTGTTCTGTGATTAAGAATTCAAATTGGAAGGCAAGTATAATATAGCAGAGGTTTAGGGACATGACTAATGAACAGAGGCAATATTGTTTTAGTGCCTGGAATGTCTACATTGTTTATTTTGAATTCTATTTTTAAATGGGAATTTTTTAATTTTGTGTAAAATTGGCCAAATTACTGACTTCAATACACTTTTTATAGAGTAGCTCGAATAGTTGAATGAGTGTTCTCTCACGTTGAATCAATAAAATGGAAGGTATACTAGCAAAATATCCAAGAATTTGGTTGAATGGAACAATGGAATCAGGATAAAACAGAACTCAGAGTGGGCAAAATTGACGGTGTAAACTGTGCCAAGACCACTAACTTTGCACCTGCATAATTCTCTAAGTTTTCCACCAAATTTTGTACTTTTGGTGCCATTACCTTCAGAAAAAGATTCCCTACAATTTCAGAAGAACAAAAAGACAAATTTTAAATGTGGACACTGAAATGTTAATTTCAGGAGTCTGGACAGTAAAAGGGTTAAACAATGGTTTGCAAAAACTTACCAACAGTGTATTGACTACAGTCCTGAATCTTATTCACAATGGCATCAACATACTGATTTTTATCTGGATGGTTGGCTTTAACTTGAGCTCCAATCTTGAGAACACCTTTCACAAGATCATCAGACAAAACACTGGATCCCAAGCCCAGCTTAAATGTCACCTGCAAGTAAAAACAGAATTATGAAAGTTAGTATCATAAAACTCATTCAATGTAGAATGCTGCAGATTCCTAAGGCATGTTTATATTATCATAGCTTGTTAGACATGCAAAGGTGATGCCAGGGTGTCTGAAAGTTTCAGGTGCAACCTTTAATTAACACAGGTTTAACCTCCCACTTTGAAGAAGGAGAATGCAAAAAAACTGTTAACCACCAAACAAACAACTATCCATACATTAGCTCCACCTTACACTATATATACCATAGTTAAGAGACTTCACAAATATGGAACAAAATTCACTGGTATAACTGATTTGGGAAGAATGGAAAAAAGTCTGCTGGTTACAGAATTGTCAATTACTGTTAAACTCGCTGTCAATCTTATCTCTATTGACAAAACTTGCCGTTATCAGACACCCACTCTCCTCTGGCACTCCAATGAATCAAGGTTTTGCTGAATTAGGTTAGCATGCTTGAAGTTGTGGCTTTGTGGGGAAATGGAAGTCTGGTTAACGTGGTTTAAACAATATTTATGATGGTAGTGGCAGCATTTTGTCAGGAAAAATTAAAAAAATTTCTCTTGACCCAGATGTTAATCATATGAACAACTCTGTGGAGCCTTGGTGACTTTAACAAAGGTCTTCTGCTGACTTACTAGTCACTCTTGTGAAAAAAACTGACCACTACATAATAAGATGTGATATATGCAAGTTTCCTCCACATTCAAATAATCACATTTTGTGTCCTAGAAGTGATATTAAAGCTGACACTTGAAAGAGTAAACTCTTATTAACAGGAAAACAACAACAAAATAGCCATTTCATTATGAGACAAATAAGACAAAATAAGACAAATAAGACAAAATATACAAGGTATGATGTAGCACGTAATGAAAGTAGTTTATTAGATTATGTATTGGTGGATAAAAGGTTGATGGGTAGGCTCCAGGATGTACATGTTTATAGAGGGGCAACTGATATATCGGATCATTATTTAGTTGTAGCTACAGTTAGAGTAAGAGGTAGATGGAAAAAGAGGAAGGTGGCAACAACAAGTAAGAGGGAGGTGAAAGTGTATAAACTAAGGGAGGAGGAAGTTCGGGTGAGATATAAGCGACTATTGGCAGAAAGGTGGGCTAGTGCAAAGATGAGTAGTGGGGGGTTGAAGAGGGTTGGAATAATTTAAAAATGCAGTATTAGAATGTGGGGCAGAAGTTTGTGGTTATAGGAGGGTGGGGGCAGGAGGAAAGAGGAGTGATTGGTGGAATGATGAAGTAAAGGGTGTGATAAAAGAGAAAAAGGTAGCTTATGAGAGGTTTTTTAAAAAGCAGAAGTGTTTATAAGAAGAGCAGAGTATATGGGAGAGTAAAGAAAGGTAACGAGAGTGGTGAGAGAGTGCAAAAGGAGAGCAGATGATAGAGTGCGAGAGGCACTGTCAAGAAATTTTAATGAAAATAAGAAAAAATTTTGGAGCGAGTTAAACAAGTTAAGAAAGCCTAGGGAAAGTATGGATTTGTCAGTTAAAAACAGAGTAGGGGAGTTAGTAGATGGGGAGATGGAGGTATTAGGTAGATGGCGAGAATATTTTAAGGAACTTTAAAATGTTAAGGAAGAAACAGAGGCAGTAATTTCATGCACTGGTCAGGAAGGTATACCATCTTTTAGGAGTGAAGAAGAGCAGAATGTAAGTGTGGGGGAGGTACATGAGGCATTACGTAAAATGAAAGGGGGTAAAGCAGCTGGAACTGATGGGATCATGACAGAAATGTTAAAAGCAGGGGGGGATATAGTGTTGGAGTGGTTGGTACTTTTGTTTAATAAATGTATGAAGAGGGGAAGGTACTCAGGGATTGGCGGAGAGGCACGTATAGTCCCTTTATATAAGGGAAAGGGGGACAAAAGAGACTAAAAATTATAGAGGAATAAGTTTACTGAGTATACCAGGAAAAGTGTACGGTGGGGTTATAATTGAAAGAATTAGAGGTAAGACAGAATGTAGGATTGCGGATGAGCAAGGAGGTTTTGGAGTGGGTAGGGGATGTGTAGATCAAGTGTTTACATTGAAGCATATATGTGAACAGTATTTAGATAAAGGTAGGGAAGTTTATATTGCATTTATGGATTTAGAAAAGGCATATGATAGAGTGGATAGAGGAGCAATGTGGCAGATGTTGCAAGTATATGGAATAGGTGGTAAGTTATTAAATGCTGTAAAGAGCTTTTATGAGGATAGTGAGGCTCAGGTTAGGGTGTGTAGAAGAGAGGGAGACTACTTCCCGGTAAAAGTAGGTCTTAGACAGGGATGTGTAATGTCACAATCGTTGTTTAATATATTTATAGACGGGTTGTAAAGGAAGTAAATGATAGGGTGTTCGGGAGAGGGGTGGGATTAAATTTTGGGGAATCAAATTCAAAATGGGAATTGACACAGTTACTTTTTGCTGATGATACTGTGCTTATGGGAGATTCTAAAGAAAAATTGCAAAGGTTAGTGGGTGAGTTTGGGAATGTGTGTAAAGGTAGAAAGTTGAAAGTGAACATAGAAAAGAGTAAGGTGATGAGGGTGTCAAATGATTTAGATAAAGAAAAATTGGATATCAAATTGGGGAGGAGGAGTATGGAAGAAGTGAATGTTTTCAGATACTTGGGAGTTGACGTGTCGGCGGATGGATTTACGAAGGATGAGGTTAATCATAGAATTGATGAGGGAAAAAAGGCGAGTGGTGCGTTGAGGTATATGTGGAGTCAAAAAACGTTATCTATGGAGGCAAAGAAGGGAATGTATGAAAGTATAGTAGTACCAACACTCTTATATGGGTGTGAAGCTTGGGTGGTAAATGCAGCAGCGAGGAGACGTTTGGAGGCAGTGGAGATGTCCTGTTTAAGGGCAATGTGTGGTGTAAATATTATGCAGAAAATTCGGAGTGTGGAAATTAGGAAAAGGTGTGGAGTTAATAAAAGTACAGTGGACCCCCGCATAACGATCACCTCCGAATGCGACCAATTATGTAAGTGTATTTATGTAAGTGCGTTTGTACGTGTATGTTTGGGGGTCTGAAATGGACTAATCTACTTCACAATATTCCTTATGGGAACAAATTCGGTCAGTACTGGCACCTGAACATACTTCTGGATTGAAAAAATATCATTAACCGGGGGTCCACTGTATTAGAGAGCAGAAGAGGGGTTGTTGAGGTGGTTTGGTCATTTAGAGAGAATGGATCAAAGTAGAATGACATGGAGAGCATATAAATCTATAGGGGAAGGAAGGCGGGGTAGGGGTCGTCCTTGAAAGGGTTGGAGAGAGGGGGTAAAGGAGGTTTTGTGGGCAAGGGGCTTGGACTTCCAGCAAGTGTGTGTGAGCGTGTTAGATAGGAGTGAATGGAGACGAATGGTACTTGGGAACTGACGATCTGTTGGAGTGTGAGCAGGGTAATATTTAGTGAAGGGATTCAGGGAAACCGGTTATTTTCATATAGTCGGACTTGAGTCCTGGAAATGGGAAGTACAATGCCTACACTTTAAAGGAGGAGTTTGGGATATTGGCAGTTTGGAGGGGTATGTTGTGTATCTTTATATGTGTATGCTTCTAAACTGTTGTATTCTGAGCACCTCTGCAGAAACAGTGATAATGTGCGAGTGTGGTGAGAGTGTTGAATGATGATGAAAGTATTTTCTTTTTGGGGATTTTCTTTCTTTTTTTGGGTCACCCTGCCTCGGTGGGAGACGGCCGATTTGTTAAAAAAAAAAAAAAAAAAAAAAAAGACTGCTTGAGCTATATGGGACCTCACTGTTGAATGGAGGGAAGGAGGGAGCTATGGGGGGGGGAGGAGCTATGGAGGGAAGGGAGATGTGAAAGGAGGGTTGCAGAGGGAGGGAAGGAGGGAGTGAAGCTGTGGAGGGCAAGAGCTGCAAAGGGAGAGGTTAGTGCAAGAGTAAAATTTATATCAAAGTTGGTGCAACAGGTTAGTTTCCATTAACCCTTTCAGGGTCAGCAGGCCCTCTCCTAAATTTGTTCTCAGGGTCGGAAATTTTCGAAAAAAAAAAATTTCTTATGAAATGATAGAGAATTTTTTCCCGATCATAATGACACCAAAATTATGAAATTTGATGGAAAACTTACGGAATTATGCTCTCGCAAAGTTAGCGGTCTTGACGATGTTTACGCATCGGCGATTTTGCCCACTTTGAGCCCTATTTTCAGCCAATTTCAATGTACCAGTCGACAAAAATCATAACTATTTCGCTAGAACTCCATTTTTTCTATCGAATGAGTACAAAAAACTGCCCATTTACCCATTTCAACTATCCAATAAAGTGGTCAGAAATTAGCAATTTTGCCAATTTCACACAAATTTCAAAAGATGCCAAGACAGACATTCCTGGCACTAAAATAACATTTTCTCTGTTCATTAGTCATGTCCCAAGGCCTCTCTTACATTTCTTTTGCTTTCCACTTTAAATTTTTATTCTCACAAAAAAAATAGAAGATTTACTGTTATGCAGACTACTGCATTAGTATAGAAATGGTATAAATAATATCAGCGCACTTGTGAAAGAATATTAGACTCACCAGTTGACGAGTATTGGACGCATGGCATGATTTGCTTACTTTTAAACTTTGGCAAAAATCGAACATTTCTGCTACTTTGAGCTCAATTTCAAGGTACTTTTCATTGTGAAACTAATTAAAATCATCTCAATTTCTGTAATATGTCTTCCATTCTATAAAATGAGAACAGGAAAACTAGAATGCAACCATAAATGGCATACAAAAATACACTGCAAATTCGCTGTTTTACAGCAATAAGATGGTCGGAGTTTTTTTTTCTCATTATGCACTGTGTGTTGCAAGATTTTTTATACTGTGCACACTGACCACATAGACCCATTCTTTCATATGTAGGCCTATCAGCTTTCTCTCACTAGATTTGAAGGCACTAGAATTTGTGTATACTAGCACAGCACCAACCCTGGCATGCAAGCCGTACCAGTACGGCACCAACACTGAAAGGGTTAAAAAGTGGACATGTTTGCATCAAAAGTGGAACTTTTAACAAGAGGTCAGAGTGTGTAGAGCTGGTGTAGATATAAGTGAATCCTACATGCCCACCTGTAGACAGGACAAATTATTAATATATAGTGGATTGGCAGTGTAACCTGCTTTGAAATCATTAAAGAATGAATACATGGAAGTTTCTGAATTCCTTGGTATTGTATTTGTGGATACCTGACTAATGAAAAAATCCACAGTAGTACTATTGAAGACAGGACCAGGGTATGATGGAGTCCTAGAGTTTTGCAGTAAGTGGGCCAGCCACTGTATCTAATAATACACACCTCACTGCCTACTTCACAAATGTGTGGATAACAACAAATACTGCTGTGAAGAGAAGGATGGAGGGAGGGAATGAGAGAGGAAGCAGTCAATGACAGTTGTGATGATGTTGACTGGTGCCTGGAGGTGTGGTGAGTGTGTTTTAAGTGCTGTGTACAGTAGTGGTGTTTTAAAGCAGTGATATAGTGAGTGGTGATGCCATCAACAGGGTCTTTGCTGCATACATCATTATTTCAGTTAACACTACATTGTCATCCTAAGTATACATCATAATTTTCATGAGACACATGAAATGTGTTGTGGTGTGCTGTCGGGTGAAATTCACAGGGGTTCCACATATATGGGTACATATATGGGGACATAGGTAGTAGGTTGGTAAACAGCAACCGCCCAGGGAGGTACTACCATCCTGCCACATGAGTGTACAACAGAAGCCTGTAATTGTTTTACACGATGGTAGCATTGCTGGTGTCTTTTTTTTTCTGTGTCACACATGCAAGATTTCAGGTACGTCCTGCTACTTCTACTTACACTTAGGTCACACTACACATACATGAACAAGCATATACACGTATATACACACCCCTATGGGTTTTCTACTATTTTCTTTCTAGTTCTTGTCCTTCTTTATTTCCTCTTACCTCCACGGGGAAGTGAAACAGAATTCTTCCTCCGTAAGCCATGCGTGTTGTAAAAGGCGACTAAAATGCCAGGGGCAAGGGGCTAGTAACCTCTTCTCCTGTATATATTATTAAATGTAAATGGAGAAACATTAGTTTTTCCTTTTGGGCCACCCTGCCTCGGTAAGATAAGGCTGGCGTGTTGAAAGAAAGAAAGATATATGGGAAATAGTAGGTAGTAGGTTGGTAGACAGCAACCACCCAGGGAGGTACTACCGTCCTGCCAAGTGAGTGTAAAATGAAAGCCTGTAATTGTTTTACATGATGGAAGGATTGCTTATGACTTTTGTCTGTCTCATAAATATGCAAGATTACAGGTATGTCTTGCTACTTCTACTTACACTTAGGTCACACTACACATACATGTACACGTTTATATATACACACTCATCGGAGTTTTCTTTCATTTTATCTTAATAGTTCTTGTTTCTTATTACGTTTCCTTTTATATCCATGGGGAAGTGGAATAAGAATCTTTCCTCCGTAAGCCATGCACATTGTAAAAGTCAACTAAAATGCCAGGAACAATGGGCTATTAACCCCTTTTCCTGTAATAATTACTAAAAAGAATAATAAGAAGAAAATTTTCAAAGTGGGATGTCTGAATGTGCGTGGATGTTGTGCGAATGATAAGAAAGAGATGATTGTGGATGTTATGAATGAGAAGAAGCCGGATGTCCTGGCTTTAAGTGAAACAAAGCTGAAGGGGGTGGGAGTTTCAGTGGAGAGGAATAAATGGGTTAGGTCAGGGGTTTCAAATAGAATTAGAGCTAAAGAAGGAGCAGCAATAATGTTGAAGGATAAGCTATGGCAGGAAAAGAGGGACTATAAATGTATTAATTCAAGGATTATGTGGAGAAAAATAAAAGTTGGATGTGAAAAGTGGGTTATAGTAAGCATATATGCACCTGGAGAAGAGAGAAGTGTAGAGGAGAGAGAGAGAGATTTTGGGAAATGTAGAGTGAATGCATGGGGAGTTTTGAACCAAGTGTGACAGTACTTGTGGTTGGGGATTTCAATGCTAAAGTGAGCAAAAATGTTGTGGAGGGAGTATTAGGTAAATTTGGAGTGCCAGGGGTAAATGAAAATGGGGAGCCTTTAATTGAGTTATGTGTAGAAAGAGGTTTGGTAATAAGCAATACATATTTTATGAAAAAAGAGGATAAATATACAAGGTATGATATAGCACGTAATGAAAGTAGTTTGTTAGATAATGTATTGGTGGATAAAAGGTTGATGGGAAGGCTCCAGGATGTACACGTTTATAGAGGGGCAACTGATATATCAGATGGGAAAAAGAGGAAAATGGCAACAAGTAAGAGGGAGGTGAAAGTGTATAAACTAAGGGAGGAGGAAGTTCGGGTGAGATATAAGCAACTACTGGCAGAAAGGTGGGCTAGTGCAAGTATGAGTAGGGGGGGGGGTTGAAGAGGGTTGGAATAGTTTTAAAAATGCAGTATTAGAATGTGGGGTAGAAGTTTGTGGTTAGAGGAGGGTAGGTGCAGGAGGAAAGAAGAGTGATTGGTGGAATGATGAAGTAAAGGGCGTGATAAAAGAGAAAAAGTTAGCTTACGAGAGGTTTTTGCAAAGCAGAAGTGTTATAAGAAGAGTAGAGTATATGGAGACTAAAAGAAAGGTGAAGAGAGTGGTGAGAGAGTGCAAAAGGAGAGCAGATGATAAAGTGGGAGGCACTGTCAAGAAATTTTAATGAAAATAAGAAAAAATTTTGGAGTTAAACAAGTTAAGAAAGCCTAGGGAACAAATGGATTTGTCAGTTAAAAACAGAATAGAAGAGTTAGTAGATGGGGAGATGGAGGTATTAGGTAGATGGCGAGAATACTTTGAGGAACTTTTAAATGTCGATGAAGAAAGGGAAGCGGTAATCTCATGCACTGGCCAGGGAGGTATACCATCTTTTTGGAGTGAAGAAGAGCAGGATGTAAGTGTGGGGGAGGCGTGTGAGGCATTATGTAGAATGAAAGGGGGTAAAACAGCTGGAACTGAGGGGATCATGACAGAAATGTTAAAAGCACAGGGGGATATAGTGTTGGAGTGGTTGGTATTTTTGTTTAATAAATGTATGAAAGAGGGGAAGGTACCTAAGGATTGGCAGAGAGCATGTACAGTTCCTTTATATAAAGGGAAGTGGGACAAAAGAGATGTGTAGATCAAGTGTTTACAATGAAGCATATATGTGAACAGTATTTAGATAAAGGTAGGGAAGTTTTTATTGCATTTATGGATTTAGAAAAGGCATATGATAGAGTGGATAGGGAAGCAACGTGGCAGATGTTGCAAGTACGTATATGGAATAGGTGGTAAGTTACTAAATGCTGTAAAGAGTTTTTATGAGGACAATGAGGCTCAGGTTAGGGTGTGTAGAAAAGAGGGAGACTACTTCCCGGTAAAAGTAGGTCTTAGACAGGGATGTGTAATGTCACCAGGGTTGTTTAATATATTTATTGATGGGATTGTAAAAGAAGTAAATGCTAGGGTGTTTGGGAGAGGGGTGGGATTAAATTATGGGGAATCAAATACAAAAGGGGAATTGACACAGTTACATTTTGCTGATGATACTATGCTTATGGGTGATTCTAAAGAAAAATTGCAGAGGTTAGTGGACGAATTTGGGAGTTTGTGTAAAGGTAGAAAGTTGAAAGTGATCATAGAAAAGAGTAAGGTGATGAGGGTATCAAATGATTTATAAAAAGAAAAATGGATATAAAATTGGGGAGGCGTATGGAAGAAGTGAATGTTTTCAGATACTTGGGAGTTGACGTATCAGCAGATGGATTTATGAAGGATGAGGTTAGTTATAGAATTGATGAGGAAAAAAAGGTGAGTGGGGCATTGAGGTATATGTGGAGACAAAGAACGTTATCTATGGAGGCAAAGAAGGGAATGTATGAAAAAAAATATAGTGGTACCATCACTCTTATATGGGTGTGAAGCTTGGGTTGTAAATGCTGCAACGAGGAGGCGGTTGGAGGCAGTGGAGATGTCCTGTCTAAGGGCAATGTGTGGTGTAAATATTATGCAGAAAATTCGGAGTGTGGAAATTAGGAGAAGGTGTGGAGTTAATAAAAGTATTAGTCAAGAGGGCTGAAGAGAGGTTGTTGAGGTGGTTTGGTCATTTAGAGAGAATGGATCAAAGTAGAATGACATGGAGAGCATATAAATCTGTAGGGGAAGGAAGGTGGGGTAGGGGTCGTCCTCGAAAGGGTTGGAGGGAAGGGGTAAAGGAGGTTTTGTGGGCGAGGGGCTTGGACTTACAGCAAGCGTGTGTGAGCGTGTTAGATAGAAGTGAATGGAGACGAATGGTATTTGGGACCTGACGAGCTGTTGGAGTGTGAGCAGGGTAATATTTAGTAAAGGGATTCAGAGAAACTGGTTATTTTATATAACCAGACTTGAGTCCTGGAAATGGGAAGTACAATGCCTGCACTTTAAAGGAGGGGTTTGGGATATTGGCAGTTTGGAGGGATATGTTGTGTATCTTTATACATATATACTTCTAAACTGTTGTGTTCTGGGCACCTCTGCAAAAACAGTGATTATGTGTGAGTGAGGTGAAAGTGTTGAATGATGATTAAAGTATTTTCTTTTTGGGGATTTCCTTTCTTTTTGGGTCACCCTGCCTCTGTGGGAGATGGCCAACTTGTTTAAAAAAAAAAAGAATAAAAGAATATATGGGTCCCACCATATATATACTGGAGCATAAGGAAGGACCACAAACATGGGCTCATAAGTTGTCTAAAATATGTTCTGAACTGAAATTTCTTTGCCTCTTCCTGATTTCAAGTATCACTTGTAATTTAGTATCACTTGTTTTATCTCATGAAAACTGTTATTTACCTAGAGGGTAATGTTAATGTTGTTAATGTTGCAGTTTAAAAACTGTGGTGTAAAGCACCCTTCTGGCAAGACAGTGATGGAGTGAATGATGGTGAAAGCTTTTCTTTTTCGGGCCACCCTGCCTTGGTGGGAATCGGCCAGTGTGATAATAAAAAAAATAATAAAAAATAATTTCAAGATATTTGGGAGTGGACGTGTCAGCGGATGGGTCTATGAAAGATGAGGTGAATCATAGAATTGATGAGGGAAAAAGAGTGAGTGGTGCACTTAGGAGTCTGTGGAGACAGAGAACTTTGTCCTTGGAGGCAAAGAGGGGAATGTATGAGAGTATAGTTTTACCAACGCTCTTATATGGGTGTGAAGCATGGGTGATGAATGTTGCAGCGAGGAGAAGGCTGGAGGCAGTGGAGATGTCATGTCTGAGGGCAATGTGTGGTGTGAATATAATGCAGAGAATTCGTTAGTTTGGAAGTTAGGAGGAGGTGCGGGATTACCAAAACTGTTGTCCAGAGGGCTGAGGAAGGGTTGTTGAGGTGGTTCGGACATGTAAAGAGAATGGAGCGAAACAGAATAACTTCAAGAGTGTATCAGTCTGTAGTGGAAGGAAGGCGGGGTAGGGGTCGGCCTAGGAAGGGTTGGAGGGAGGGGGTAAAGGAGGTTGTGTGTGCGAGGGGCTTGGACTTCCAGCAGGCATGCGTGAGCGTGTTTGATAGGAGTGAATGGAGACAAATGGTTTTTAATACTTGACGTGCTGTTGGAGTGTGAGCAAAGTAACATTTATGAAGGGATTCAGGGAAACCGGCAGGCCGGACTTGAGTCCTGGAGATGGGAAGTACAGTGCCTGCACTCTGAAGGAGGGGTGTTAATGTTGCAGTTTAAAAACTGTAGTGTAAAGCACCCTTCTGGCAAGACAGTGATGGAGTGAATGATGGTGAAAGTTTTTCTTTTTCGGGCCACCCTGCCTTGGTGGGAATCGGCCAGTGTGATAATAAAAAAAAAATAAAAAATAATTTCAAGAATCAGAATCCAATAATAGTTGACAGAAAGGGCCTGAATAAGCTTATATAGTCAGAGTTGTGGAGACAGTGAACTACACTGTTACCTTTCAGACAAGTCTCAAACTTCACTAGTGGGTAGGTTCCTGTACATGCTATTTGCCAGGAGATATACACCAACATAATTAAACAAGCACCAAGGAGCTGTATGCCTTTGACTGACCAAATAAAAAATGACTAAAGTCTACCAATGATGAAACATTTAGCTGGAGAAAAAACTGCAAATTTAATGGTGCTGTGGCAATTCTTGACCCCCCCCACCCCCAGGAAAGAGACAGATTCTGTACTTACACAAACAATTCCCATCAGAAGTACCTTTGTGGAGCAATGTTACAATCATGATGACTTGTGGGCAAATGGGCTCAAATTTGACTTGAGAGATGTATTGATTTGGTGGCAAGCATTCTTTCATACTTTACCAACCTCAAAACCTGTTGGGTGACCAATGAATGATGAAATGAATATTCTTTCATACTTTACTAACCTCAAAACCTGTTGGGTGACCAATGAATGATGAAATGAATAACTGTTTTGAGGCATTATGTAAATGGCTTGAGAATGAATGTGTTTGGTATAAGGCCACCAACAATTCCCTGGTGTTGAAGGCTCTGGTGAAATGACAGATTTGTCCAGGCCGTGTCCAGCAAGAGATGAGCCGTCTTGCTCTGTTCCCTATTCTGTCCAGAAGTTGCAGATGAGATGGGGGGCAGACAATCCAGGAAAGTGGATCATACTCAAGGTATGAGCATACTTGTGCCTTATACAGAATTCTGCAACTTCTACTGTCAAGAAGATGTGAGACACATCTAAGTGCTGTAAGCTTCCTGGCTGCTTTGTTTGCAAGATTTACAGTGTGGTTCTCGTGGTCAGTTCGGAGTCAAATTTCACCCCCAGGATATCAACTTCATCCCCGGGTACTAACACACTCCCATTCATTCATGGTTTACCATTGCTCCAGTATTGCTACCATGGTGCCTAGAGTTCATCATCAACTGTGTTTTCTCAGGAGTAAATGTTACCTAGCATCGTTTTCCTCAGGCTAATATAGCTGTACTTGGCAGCAGCACAGTGCAGATAGATGCAAGTTAAAGGTGATGCTAGTTGGTCTAAACATCTACTCAGCAATCTTGGGCTCACCTTATCTGGGGTCACAGCCTTTTCACGGTCCAGCGATTTAAGAAGATACACTTCATCCTGCCTTATTGTCACCTCTGATAACTCTGAATCAGTTCTTGTGGCTACATAAGAATGTTCCCTTGCTGGATCAGGAACTTCTGTCTTGGCAGCACAGTGTTCGGCAAAGTGGTCAGCTTTCCTCTTACTACTAGTAGAGTCCCATCCTGCTGATTTAGAGATGGAATAATTTCATCACGTGAATAACCTTGTCAGTCCTTGACCAAGGACCACCAGGTTCTGAAGCCCACTACCTAATGCCTGCTTTCTCGTCAGCCTCCCATCTAGAGATGGCCAACTTTTAGACTACTTCCATTTGCCAACAGGCTTGCCTGTGCAGGTTCTTGCTGTAGATAGCGAGATGCGTTTTATAATTTCTCCAACCTTTGTACTTAGCAGTAGCAGCCTCTCAACAATGAGAGCCAAACCAAGGCTGATCTGGAGGCTTCGTCACATACTGCTGGTGACACACTTTTATTTTTTTGTAGGAGATTAAGGATATGTTTAGTGAAGGCATTCACTTAGTTATCTCCTCCCCCCCCCCTCCTTCTCTCTCTATCTCTCCCTCTCTCTCTCCCACTTCTCTCACTCTCCCCTTCTTACACTCTTTCTCTCTCTCACACACACTCCATCTTCCTAGTTTGCTTTGATTTCTTCCATCTCTGTTCTTTCTTAAACTTTCTTTCTTGCTCCTCTATTATCCTTATCTTCATTTCCTCCAGCATATTTACCAAGACCTCAATTCAAGGTTCCCCTTTAATTCCATTTGTTCCCCCCCCCCCCAAGTCCTTTAAGTGCCTATGATATACGTATATGATACTGCAACCTTCCTGCCTACCTGGAGGGTGTTCCAGGGGTCAATGACCAGACCTCACTGTGGATCAGAGCCTGATCAACCAGGCTGTTACTGCCAGATCCATGCAATCCAACACACAAACCACAGCCCAGCTGGTCAGGTACTGACCAGCCGGGTCCAATAGTAATTCCCCTTATGTATACTGGGAGGCAGTTGAACAGTCTTGGACCCTGGACATTTATTGTATTATCTCTTTTGAGTACTCATGACACCCCTGCTTTTCACTGGGGGATGTATCTTTCTCGCCTGCATTCCAAGGAGTACAAGTCAAAAGACTTTATATGGTTCCAGTAATTGAGGTGTATGACTGTACTAATACATGCAGTAAAAGTTCTCCATATATTCTTGATGTCTGCAATTTTGCCTGCCTTGAAAGGGGCTGTTAGGGTACAGCAGTATTCTAGCCTAGTGAGAACAACTGACTTAAAGATGATCATCACTGGCTTGGAATTCTTTGTTTTGAGGTTCTCATTATCCACCCCATCATTTTCCTAGCAGATGTGGTAGATACACTGTGATCTCTGAAAATGAGATCCTCTGATATTACTACTCCCAGGTCACATTAGTTTCCCGCTCTACTGGGTGGTTAGAATTTGATTTATCCTCTGATCTTCTATACTCCTCAAAGAACATCAGATTCTTTTCTGTGGCCCAATGGAGACTTAGTTTATATCCACTTAAAAATTCAGTGTCCTCAATGGATGACACTGGCATGCAAATTCTAGTAACGACAGCAAGGGAAGACTGTGCTGTGGTTTCCTCATCCTATGTCAGATATGAGGATGAGGAAAAAGATGGGAGTACTTTACTTTGCAGAATAGGGCTTTCACTGTTGCAGCCTCTAACTTAATTCTGTTTACTATTGCTCTGTGTTCTCTTGGTGAGAAAGTTAAAGATCCATCTACTCACCTTTCCCATTATTCCTACAGCCTGCATTTTGTGTTCTGTTACACCATGATCACACTTGTCAAATGTTTTTACAAAGTCTGTGTATACTACATCTGCAGTTTGTTAGTCCTCCAATGCATCTATAGTGGTCTAGTAATGGTGAGAGGCAGAAGCAACTTGCTCGAAACCCATACTGTCCTGGATTGCACAACTGTTGTTACCTTGCTTCTTAGAACACCTTCAAGAATTTTTATGATGAGAAACATTAGTTCTATTGGTCTATAATTCTTTGCTATTGCTGTGCTGTGACCTTTGTAAAGTGAGGTTATATCCACTGTTTTTAGTTACTGGGATGACCCATGTCTAGACTCCGTCTCCACAGAATACTTGAAGGCATGCAAAAGAGGGTTCTTGCAATTCTTGATGAACACACAATTCCACGAGTCTAGGCCTGAGGCAGAGTAGAAGGGCATGTCGTTAATTGCTTTTTCGAAGTCCAGTGGTGATCGAGTTGTCAAATTCTAGAGATACTGAAAAAATTTTGAGTCTCAGTCATAAAATATTCCTTCAGATTGTTGACTCTTAGTCGGATTAATGGCTCACTAACCCTTTCAGGGTCCAGAGGCCAAATTTCAAAGTGTGCACCATGGTCCAAGAATTTTCAAAAAATAATTTTGTTATTTTTTCTTATGAAATGGTAGAGAATCTTTTTCTGAAGGTAATAAAACAAAAAGTACGAAATTTGACGGAAAATTGATGAAATTATGCTCTCGCAAATTTTGATGTGTCGGCGATATTTACGCATCGGCGATTTTGCCGACTTTGACTCCCATTTTAGGCCAATTACAGTATTCCAGTCAACCAAACTCTTAGCTATTTCACTAGTATTACTTCTATTCTATCGATTGAGCACAAGAAATTGCCAAGTCAACTGTTTCAGCAACAAAATAAAGTGACCAGAAATTGGTAATTTGGCCAATTTAATGCAAAGTTCAAAATATTCCAATTTCAAAATAGGGTCCAGAATAAACAATGCAGGCATTCCTGGCACTAAACTAACATTTCCTCTGTTCATTAGTTATGTTTTCAGGCTTTACTAATGAATTCCATTTTGATTTTTTTATTCACATAATGAATTTTTATTCAAACCAAAAAATAGAAGATTTGCTGTTATGCAATACTGTAATAATTGTATAAATAATATCACCACATTTGTGAATGTATATTAGACCCACCAGCTGTCATGTATTAGACTTGTCAGGTCATTTGTTTACTCTTTCACATCAGCAAAAATTTAACGTTTCCGCTACTTTGAGCTCAGTTTCAAGTCATTTCCAGTGCTAAAACCAATCAAAATGATCTCTATTTCTGTATAATATCTTCCATTCTATCAAATGAGACCAAGAAATTGCAAATACAACTATAAAAAACACATGAAAAACACTGCAAAATCGCTGTTTTAATCGAAAATTACGGTCTCAGTTTTTTTCTCTCATTATGCACTGTGTGCTGCAGGATTTGTTTTATGTGGTGCACACATACCACATAGATGTATTCTCTCATATCTAGGCCCAAATTTACTGCTCACAGCTTATCAGAGTGAGCTGAGCTCATGGCCTAGATCTACGGTTTGGACCCTGAACGTAAAGCCGTAGATCTACAGCACGGACCCTGAAAAGGCTAAAAGCCAAGTCATACTGAGACTTCAGTATCTCACTTATTTCTTTGCTGTTAATGGTGCAAGTCTCATCTCATTTAAATTATTTGTGGCATTTAGTAATTCTGAGCAAATGAGAAACTCTGTCACATACATGTCAACCTTCCCCTCCCCCCCTTTGTTGTCTGTTCTTTCTGTTGCATCCGAAAAAGTTGTACACTGGGATCCATATTTCGTTATCAAAGTGATCATTTGTGTCGGTCTCTGTAAAAGCTACAGACACTGCATTTGACTCTGTGAGGAGTCCACTCATGAAAGGTATTGTGTTGTTGGTCGACAGCTTTAGACCCCTGTATATTTGCAAATACAAATGTTGTCATATTGATGGTATGCAGGGGGGGGGGGGTTATTTGCTGGCATTAATATCTGTTGTTCTGGAGTGGAGGCCACTGACTATGTCTCCACTCCAACAAGGCTCCAATGTGATGCAGTATTTCTGTCATTTCCTGCCAATTTGTTGTTCTTCCTGGCACCAAAAAAATCTTCCTATTGAATGACTGTAACTACCATGATTTGTTTCCTAAGGTTTGTGGGATTTGTACTTTCCAGTCCCTTTTAAATGGTGTGCAAGGCAGTTTGTGTTGTAGCACTGCTTTCATGATTTGATGTATAACACATTTCAGGGTGAAAAAAATTTACAGAAAAAAGTGACATATTCCTTTGGTCATGAGGTCATGCCACTTTTTTGGATGGTCAAAGTTGTATATCCCATTTGTTTTTCCAGATATTCCATGACTACAGATACTCCAAACATAGAATCTGCACAATTTTTCCTGGTGGCTAAGATTTGTGGGATCCCTACTGGTGCAGTTTTTGGATCCAAACCCACATTATCTTCAGCACTCATACCAGCATCAGCACCATCACCAGCTATTTCTAGAAATGTACCAATACCATCCCCTGAAGCACCATCTGCACTTTTGACACCAGCTGAAATGCAATTTTGCATTTCATCTTGTACTCCTATATCTGCACCTGTGGGAAAATCTTTTTCCTACACTGTTTCTTTCCCATCAGCTGTGGATGAGTTTGCTGTATTACCATCTGTCTAATCGCCTACTCCTGGTACGTTCCCATTAGTGCTATTTGCTTTGAAGTGAACCAGTGTTAGGGTACAATATACCTTTACCTTTGATGAGTTCCGAGATGGACTGGTATATATCACTGATGAATTGAGTTTTTTTTTACTAATGGAGCCTGGTCAGGATCATCTGTTGCTGACCTGGCCAACAAGACTGTTGCTGCTGGTGACCCAATGGCAGACATATCCATCACAGCCTGGTTGACCTAGCAACTGATGAAGATACTTGCCCAGTTCCTTCTTGAAGACTTCTAAACACAGCCTAGCATGTTTTGATATTTTCTGGCAAGATATTGAATAATCTGCAGCCATGGATGTTGATACAATGATCCGTCATTGTGTCCACAGTGCCCCTGCTTTTCACTGGGATTGTTTTGCACTTCTTCCCATCTCTCTCACTCTAGTATGTTATGCCAGTGTGCAGATTTGAGACAAGGCCCTTAAGTACTTTCCAGGAATATATTACCATGAATCTCACACTTTCACTCCAGCAGTAATTTAACCCTCTGTGTTGGTCGTATATATACGTCTTACGAGCCACCGTTTTTGACATATATACAGTGAACCCCCGCATACCATTGGCATCACATAACGTTAAATCCGCACAGCGATACATTTTATCACCAAAATTTTGCCTCGCATAGCGCTAAAAAACTCGCTCAACGCTATTCGTCCGAGACGCGTCTACGTGAGACCTGAGCCAGCCTCATATGTTCCGCCGGTTGCAATGTTTACAAGCCAGCCTCCGCGGTAACATCCAAGCATACAATCGGAGCATTTCGTATTATTACAGCGTTTTTGGTGATTTTATCTGCAAAATAAGTGACCATGGGCCCCAAGAAAGCTTCTAATGCCAACCCTGTGGTAAAAAGGGTGAGAAATATTATCGAAATACTGTGGTACTATGGTCAACTGCTGATGCTGCTGCTGCTGTAGCACTGTCAGCTGCTGCTGCTGCTGTAGCACCATCAGCTGCTGCTGCTGCTGCTGTACCACCGTCAGCTGCTGCTGCTGCTGTAGTACTGTCTGCTGCTGCTGTAGCACCATCTGCTGCTGCTGCACTGTCAGCTGCTGCTGCTGCTGCTGTAGCACTGTCAGCTGCTGCTGCTGTAGCACCGTCAGCTGCTGCTGCTGCTGTAGCACCGTCAGCTGCTGCTGCTGCTGTAGCACCGTCAGCTGCTGCTGTACCACCATCAGCTGCTGCTGCTGCTGCTGCTGTAGTACCATCTGCTGCTGCTGTAGCACCATCTGCTGCTGCTGTAGCACTGACAGCTGCTGCTGCTGTAGCACCATCTGCTGCTGCTGTAGCACTGACAGCTGCTGCTGCTGCTGCTGCACTGTCAGCTGCTGCTGCTGTAGCAATGTCAGCTGCTGCTGCTGCTGTACCACCGTCAGCTGCTGCTGCTGCTGTAGTACCGTCTGCTGCTGCTGTAGCACCGTTGTTGGTGTGGCTTATTGAGAATACCAAGCAACAATTAACCCCAGAGGGTTAGCCACCCAGGATAACCCAAAAAAGTCAGTGTCATCGAAGACTGTCTAACTTATTTCCATTGGGGTCCTTAATCTTGTCTCCCAGGATGCAACCCACACCAGTTGACTAACACTCAGGAGAACAGGAATAAATGCCTGGAACTAGTGCTCATATTGGTGAATTTAAAGCCAGCAAAGGATGGTTTGAGAGATTTAAGAATCGTAGTGGCATACACAGTGCGATGAGGCCTGTTCTGGAAGAAAATGCCGAACAGGACCTACAGTACTCAGGAGGAAAAGGCACTCCCAGGACACAGTGTCTCATCAGTCATTGCTGCATCTTCAATAAAGGTAAGTGTCATTTATTCTTCATTTAGTAGAGTAGTACATGCACAATATACATTGTGCATGTACTACTCTACTATTGTGCATGTATCCTTCTCTTTGTGTGTAGGAAAATGTATATTTCATGTGGTCAAAAATTTTTTTTCATACTTTTGGGTGTCTTGCACGGATTAATTTGATTTCCATTATTTCTTATGGGGAAAATTCATTCGCATAACGATAATTTTGCATAACAATGAGCTCTCAGGAACGGATTAATATCGTTATGCGGGGGTCCACTGTATACTCATAAATTCTAGCAGCTTCAAATCAAGCAGGAGAAAGCTGGTAGGCCCACATGTGAGAGAATGGGTCTGTGTGATCACTGTGCACCATATAAAAAAATCCTGCAGCATGCAGCGCATAATGAGAAAAAAAACTCCAACCATTTTTTTTTTAATTAAAATGCCGACTTTGTGGTCTATTTTCATATAGTATTTATGGTTGTATTCTCGTTTTCTTGGTTGTATTTCTCATTTTCCATTCTTTGACAGAATGGAAAACATATTATAGAAATAGAGGTGATTTTGACTGGTTTTACTATGAAAAGAACCTTGAAATGGAGCTCAAAGTAGGGGAAATGTTTGACTTTTGCCGATGTTCAAAAGTAAACAAATGACATCATTGTCCAATAAATGTCCAAGTAGCTATTCTAATATGCAGTCATGAATGGGTTGACATTATTTATACAATTATTACAATATTGCAGTAGTCTGCATAACAGTAAATCTTCTATTTTTTGTTTGAATAAAAATTCAAAACAGAAAGCAAGAGTAATATCAGAGGGGCCTGGAGACATGACTGATGAACAAAGGAAATGTTATTTTAGAGCCAGGAATGTCTGCATTGTTCATTCTGGACCCTATTTTGAAATTGTCATATTTTTTAATTTTCGTGAAATTGGCCAAATTGCAAATTTCTGACCACGTTATTGGGTAGTTGAAATTGGTAAATGGGCAGTTTCTTGTACTCAATCGATAGACAAAATGGAGTTCTAAAGAAATAGCTATGAGTTTGTTTGACTGAAACAATGGAAGTATCCGAAAATAGGGCTCAAAGTGGGCGAAATCACCGATTCGTAAATATTGCCGAGGTCGCTAGCTTCGCGAGAGCGCAATTCCGTCAGTTTTCCATCAAATTTCGTTCTTTTGGTGTCATTACAATCGGGAAAAGATTCTCTATCATTTCATAAGACTTTTTTTTTTTTTTTTTTTTTTTTGGGGGGGGGGGGGATTTTGCGACACCAGGAGACACCTCAGGATTTGGCGTTGCGACAGTCAAGTGGTTAAATGCTTTATTGCCTCTAAGAGGGCCATAAATGATCTCTGCCTGTTTCAGCTCTGATATTTCTCCTGCCCTGAATGGGGTCTTTAACACTAAATAACATTCCAATTGAGAGAATACAGTGGAACCTCTACTTACAAGTGCATCCACATGCGAGTTTTTCCAAATACAAGCAGTCGCTCGGTCGATTTTTTGCTTCCAGATGCGAGCAAAATTTCCAGATGCGAGTGGGCCTCAAGGGAGGCTCCTTGACGCTGGTGAGGGGTTCTTGCTCTAGGGAATTGGATCTCAGTTGTTTGTTGGACTATTTTATTGAAACTTGGGCAATGTATGATGGAAAGATGCTTCTTAACATACACCAAAAATGAAAGAAATCGGACCATAAATAACGGAGCTCACTTCTCAGCCACTAGCTTCTCCTTAGCGGTATATTTTTGTATGGTTTTTATGGTTGTATTCTCGTTTTTTTGGTCTCATATGATAGAATGGAAAATATACTACAGAAATAGAAATAATTTTGATTAGTTTCATGACGAAAAGTACCTTGAAATTGAGCTCAAAATAGCAGAAATGTTCGATTCTTTGGCTATGTTCAAAAGAAAACAAATGACATCACCGTCCAATACCTGTCCAACTGGCACTGCCCAACCTTCACATACTGGAAAGCTCTTCGACACACTAGCAAAAGTGAGAGCATACATCATGAGGTAGCAGGGGTAGACAACATGAAACAGCAGTGGCACACACGAAGCAACAGTGGCAGACATCATGAAGCAGAAGTGGCAGACATCATGAGGAAGCAGTGGCAGACAACATGAAGCCGTAGAGTTGATATTAGGGAAAATACTGAAGTATTTTGTCATGCCTGGAATTCCACTGGAACAAATTAATTCCATTTCAATTAATTTAAATGATGAAAATTTGACTCTGCAAACAAGCAAATCCAGATGCAAGCAAGGTCATGGAACAGATTAAACTTGTAAGTAGAGGTTCCACTGTACAAGTAATTTGAAGCACTATTTCCTTTGTTTTTATAGTTTTCATTATCTACACCCACAACTTCCTGGCTGTCGTGACACTTGCCTTATCGTTCTCCACTGTAAAACCCTGCTTGTCTTCCTGCAATTTTTCAGTGTCTTTTACCGAAGTGACTTTCACGCTTATTTTAGTGTCATCTGCAAATGATATAAAACTCTGATGGGTGCTTTTATCTATGTTTACTAAGAGGGTAAGAAACAGCAGAGGTGCCAGGACAGTGCCTTGAGGAACTGCGCGTTTTACCTCACTAATGCTGAATTTTGCTCTGTTTACTAATACAGTGGACCCTCGCCTAACGAATGCATAGCATAACATCAAATTCGGCAAGCGATACATTTTAACGTAAAAATTTTGCCTCGGCTAGAGCTAGAAAACTCGCCCAACGGGATTCGTTCCGTTCGAGACGCGTCCACTTGCTGCCTGAGTGTGCCTCACTTGTCCGGTGGGAGCCAGTATTTACAAGCCAGCCACTGCGGTCGCATCCAAACATACAATCGGAACATTTCATATTATCAGAGCGTTTTTAGTGATTGCACCTGCAAAATAAGTCACCATGGGCCCCAAGAAAGCTTCTAGTGCCAACCGTACAGCAAAAAGGGTGAGAATTACTATGGATATGAAGAAAGAGATAATTGCTAAGTATGAAAGTGGAGTGCGTGTCTCCGAGCTGGCCAGGTTGTACACAAAATCCCAATCAACCATCGCTACTATTATGGCCAAGAAAACGGCAGTCAAGGAAGCTGTTCTTGCCAAAGGTGCAACTTTGTTTTTGAAACAGAGATCGCAAGTGATAGAAGATGTTGAGAGACTGTTATTGGTGTGAATAAACAAAAAACAGATAGCAGGAGATAGCATTTCTCAAGCGATCATATGTGAAAAGGCTAGGAAGTTGCATGACGATTTAACCCTTTGAGGGTTTTCGTCGTACTAGTACGTCTTACGCGTAGGGGTTTTTGACGTACTAGTACTCATAAATTCTAGCGGCCTCAAATCTAGTGGGAGAAAGCTGGTAGGCCTTCATATGAAAGAATGGGTCTATGTGGTCAGTGTGCACAGTCTAAAAAAAATCCTGCAGCACACAGTGCATAATGAGAAAAAAAAAAAACTTTGACCATTTTTTTTTAATAAATCAGCGACTTTGCAGTGTATTTTCGTATGGTATTTATTGTTGTATTCTAGTTTTCTTGGTCTCATTTTATAGAATGGAAGACATATTACAGAAATTGAGATGATTTTGACTGGTTTTACAAAGAAAGGTGCCTTGAAATTGAGCTCAAAGTAGCAGAAATGTTCGATTTTTACCAAACTTCAAAAGTAAACAAATCGTGCCAAGCGTGCAATACATGTCAACTGGTGAGTCTAATATTCTTTCACAAGTGCACCAATAATATTTATACCATTTTTTACACTAATGCAGTAGTCTGCATAACAGTAAATCTTATATTTTTTGTGAAAATAAAAATTCAAAGTGGAAAGCAAAAGAATATAAGAGGGGCCTTGAGACGTGACTAATGACTAGAGGAAATGTCATTTTAGTGCCAGGAATGTCTTTCTTGTTTATTCTGGACCCTATTCGGAAATTGGCATCTTTTGAAATTTGTGTGAAATTGGCAAAATTGCTAAATTCTGACCACTGTACTGGATAGTTGAATTTCATAAATGAGTGGTTTCTTGCACCCATTCGATAGAAAAAATGGAGTTCTAGCGTAATATTCATGTTTTTTGTCGACTAGTACAGTGAAATTGGCCGAAAATGGGGCTCAAAGTGGGCAAAATCGCTGATGCGTAAACATCGCCGAGACCGCTAACTTTGCGAGAGCATAATTCCGTAAGTTTTCTATCAAATTTCAAACTTTTGGTGTCTTTATGATCGGGAAAAGATTCTCTATCTTTTCATAAGAGAAAATAATTTTTTTTTTTTTTAAATTTGGCCGACCCTGAGAACGAGTTTCGGAGAGGGCCTGTCGACCCTCAAAGGGTTAATTAGAAAAATGCCTGCAACTAGTGGTGATGTGAGTGAATTTAAGGCCAGCAAAGGTTGGTTTGAGAGATTTAAGAATCGTAGTGGCATACATAGTGTGATAAGGCATGGCGAGGCTGCCAGTTCGGACCAAAAAGCAGCTGAAAAATATGTGAAGGAATTCAAGGAGTACATAGACAGTGAAGAATTGAAACCTGAACAATTGTTTAATTGTGAGAAAACAGGCCTGTTTTGGAAGAAAATGCCAAGCAGGACCTACATTACTCAGGAGGACAAGGCACTCCCAGGACAAAAGCCTATGAAAGACAAGCTTACTCTGTTGATGTGTGCTAATGCTAGTAGTGATTGCAAAGTGAAGCCTTTATCGGTGTATCACTCTGAAACTCCCCGAGTGTTCAGGAAAAACAATGTCCTCAAGGCTAATTTGTGTGTGATGTGGAGGGCAAACAGTAAGGCATGGGTCACTAGAGACCTTTTCTATGACTGGTTACACCATTCATTTGCCCCCAATGTGAAAAATTACCTCCTGGAAAACAAATTGGACCTTAAATGCCTCCTGGTATTAGACAATGCTCCTGGTCATCCTTCAGACGTGGCAGAGCGACTTTCTGGGGACATGAGCTTCATTAAGGTCAAGTTTTTGCTTCCTAATACCACTCCTCTCCTGCAGCCCATGGACCAGCAGGTCATTGCAAACTTCAAAAAACTATACACAAAAGCTATGTTTCAAAGGTGCTTTGTAGTGACCACAGAAACTCAATTGACTCTAAGAGAGTTTTGGAGAGATCACTTTACCATCCCCAATTGTGTAAACATTATAGGTAAGGCTTGGGAGGAAGTGACTAAGAGGACCTTGAACTCTGCTTGGAAGAAACTGTGGCCAGAATGTGTAGACAAAAGAAATTTTGAAGGATTTGAGGCTAACCCTGAGAAGCCTATGCAAGTTGTGGAATCAATTGTGGCACTGGGGAAGTCCTTGGGGTTGGAGGTTAGTGGGGAGGATGTGGAAGAGTTGGTGGAGGAGGACAATGAAGAACTAACCACTGATGAGCTGCAAGATCATCTTCAACAGCAAGAGGCCAGACCTGAGGAAACTGCTCCAGAGGAGGGGATAGAGAAACTGAGGAAGTTGCCTACTTCAAAGATTAAGGAAATGTGTGCAATGTGGCTTAAAGTGCAAACCTTTTTTGATGAATATCACCCTCACACACCTATTGCAAGGCGTGCTGGTGACTATTACACTGACAATGTTGTGAAACACTTTAGGAATGTCATAAAGGAACGGGAGGTACAGGCCTCTATGGACAGATATGTTGTGCAACAGAGGTCCAGTGACTCTCAAGCTGGTCCTATTGGCATTAAAAGAAGAAGGGAAGTAACCCCGGAAAAGGACTTGACACCTCAAGTCCTAATGGAAAGGGATTCCCCTTCTAAACATTAACACCATCCATACTCTCCCCTCCTCCCTCCCATCAATCATCACCAGACCTTCAATAAAGGTAAGTGTCATGTAATTGTACATGTCTTCTTCAGTTTGTATTAAAATTAATATTTCATGTGGTAAAAAAATTTTTTTTTCATACTTTGGGGTGTCAGGATTAATTTGATTTCCATTATTTATTATGGGAAAAATTAATTCGGGTAACAATAATTTAGCCTAACGTTGAGCTCTCAGGAAAGGATTAATATCGTTAGGCGAGGGTCCACTGTACTATATATGCTGTGTGTGTTAGAAACTTCCCTATTATGCCTATGGCCCTCATTTTGTGTGCAATTACCCCCATCCATGATAGCATTTGTCAAATACTTTTGCAAAATCTGTATTTATCACATCTGTAGTTTGGGTATCTTCCAATGCCTCCATAGTGGTTCAGCAGTTCTGACACACAGACTGTGCAGTTCTATAAAGGTTGTAATTTGTCATCTCATTACTTTTGAAGACTTTAATGATAAGGGATGTTAGGACTACTGGTCTGCAATTTTTGGCTAGCGCTCTATTTTTCCTTTAACCCTTTCAGGGTCGAGAGGCCCTCTCCTAAACTTGTTCTCAGGGTCGAAAATTTTTCGGAAAAAAAAAAAATTATTTTTTCTTGTGAAATGACAGATTCTTTTCCTGATCATAATGACACCAAAAGTATGAAATTTGATGGAAAACTTATGGAATTATGCTCTCGCAAAGTTAGCGGTCTCGACGATGTTTACGCATTGGCAATTTCGCCCACATTAAGCCCTATTTATGGCCAATTCCAGTGCCCTAGTCGACCAAAATCGTAACTATTTCGCTAGAACTCCATTTTTTCTATCAAATGAGTACAAGAAACCACCCATTTACCGATTTCAACTATCCAATAAAGTGGTCAGAAATTGGCAATTTTGCCAATTTCACACAAATTTCAAAAGATGCCAATTTCTAAATAGGGTCCAGATTAAACAAGATTGACATTCCTGGCACTAAAATAATTTTTTTCTGTTCATTAGTCACGTTCCCACGCCCTTCTTACATTTCTTTTGCTTTCCACTTTGAATTTTTATTCTCACAAAAAATAGAAGATTTACTGTTATGCAGATTACTGCATTAGTGTAGAAATGGTATAAATAATATCAGTGTTCTTGTGAAAGAATATTAGACTCACCAGTTGACGTGTATTGGACACGTGGCATAATTTGCTTACTTTTGAACTTTGGCAAAAATCGAACATTTCTGCTACTTTGAGCTCAATTTCAAGGTACTTTTCATTGTGAAAACAATCAAAATCATCTCAATTTCTGTAATATGTCTTCCATTCAATAAAATGAGACCAGGAAAACTAGAATATAACCATAAATACCATACGAAAATATAGTGCAAAGTCGCTGTTTTAAACCAAAACCACGGTCAGTTTTTTTTTTTTCCTCTCTTTGCGCACTGTGTGCTGCAGGATTTTTTTTTATACTGCACACACTGACCACATAGACCCATTCTTTCATATGTAGGCCTACCAGCTTTCTCTTGCTAGATTTGAAGACGCTACAATTTAAGCGTACTAGTACGTCAATAACCCTGGTGCGTAAGCCATACTAGTACGTCGGAAACCCTGAAAGGGTTAAGGCCTCTGGTATTTCACATAGATCTAAGCTCTTTCTCCAAAGAATTTTGAGGGCTCATGCTAGTGACACTCTGCACTTTTTTTATAAATAAGGAATTCCATGAAACTGGTCCAGATGCTGAGTGGGCATATTTTCAATTTCTTTTTCAAATTCCATGGGATTAGTACTAATGTCAGTTTATCAGTTTGCACAGCCTCCCGATGGGATGAAAAAGCTTCTGCATTCTCTACCTTGCTTTCATATATAGATTGGGTTGCTGAGCATCAACTTGCTGGTCTTTTAAAATTTTGCTCATTTCCTGTTCATCATCTGTGTATGAATCTCCTGTTATTAAGGGGTCAATTATTCTACAGGTAGTTCTTAGCTTTGATTTTGCATATGCACAGAAATATTTGGGGTTTCTTGCAATATCCTAGATGGCTTCTTGTTCCCTTTGTGCTTCTTCTGTTTGGTACAGATTGGCCATCACTTATCTGGCAATCAGTAATCCGGCACTAATTTGCTATCATAATTTCAAATTTCCAGGGTCGCCCCACCAACCTGCCGCTACTGTTTGGTGGCGCTACTTGCTGCATAAATCATTCTAATTTCTTTTTCTCCATCTATTGTTATAGCCTGCTCACTTTTAGCCCTAGCCAAGGTTCCAACAAATAAAAGAAATGCCTTTTGTCGTGTAAAGCACATACACCGTACATTGTCCATAATAGATAAGATGGCTTTGAAGCCACTGTCGGTCGCCTTGAGCTCAGCTCACTCAGATAAGCTGTGACAGGTAAATTTGGGCCTACATATGAGAGAATAGGTCTGTGTGGTAAGCGTACACTTTATAAAAAAAATATTGCAGCACACAGAGCATAACGAGAAAAAATGGTGACCATGCTTTTGGTGTAAAACTGCGACTTTTCGGTG
Source organism: Cherax quadricarinatus (assembly GCF_026875155.1). Classification (NCBI taxonomy): domain Eukaryota; kingdom Metazoa; phylum Arthropoda; class Malacostraca; order Decapoda; family Parastacidae; genus Cherax; species Cherax quadricarinatus. Next base: position 11,129,410 of record NC_069404.1, on the reverse strand, counting down.
CATTTTCGTATAGTTTGTATGACTGTATTCTCATTTTGTTTGGTCTCATTTGATAGAATGGAAGATATATTACAAAAATAGATATAATTCTGATTCGCTTCACACCAGAAAGTACCTTAACCCTTTTGGGGTTGCGGCCGTACTAGTACGGCTTATGCACCAGGGTTTTTGACGTACTAGTACGCATAAATTCTAGCGCCCTCAAATCTAGCAAGAGAAAGCTGGTAGGCCTACATATGAAAGAATGGGTCTATGTGGTCAGTGTGTGCAGTATAAAAAAAATCCTGCAGCACACAGTGCGTAGTGAGAAAAAAAAAACTTTGACCATGTTTTTGGTTTAAAACAGAGACTTTGCACTGTATTTTCGTATGGTATTTATGGTTGTATTCTAGTTTTCCTGGTCTTATTTTATAGAATGGAAGACATATTACAGAAACTGTAATGATTTTGATTGGTTTCACAATGAAAAGTACCTTGAAATTGAGCTCAAAGTAGTAGAAATGTTCGAGTTTTGCCGATGTCCAAGAGTAAACAAATGACGTTACTGTCCAATACGTGTCCAACTGGCCATTCTAATATGCAGTCATGAATGGGCTCACATTATTTATAAAATTATTACAATAACGCAGTAGTCTGCATAAAAGTAAATCTTCTGTTTTTTGCGTGAATAACAATTCAAAATGTGTAACATAAGAGGGGCCTGGAGACATGACTAATGAACAGACAAAATGCTATCTTAGTGCTAGGAATGTTTGCATTGTTTATTTTGGACCCTATTTTGAAATTGGCATCTCTTGAAATTTATGTGAAACTGGCCAAATTACCAACTTCTGACTACTCTATTGGGTAGCTAAAATAGGTAATTGGGCAGTTTCTTGTACTCAATAAACAGAATAGAAGAAATATTAACAAAATAGCTATGAATTTGGTAGACAAGTACTGGAACAATGGAATGGGACAAAAATAGGGCATAAAATGGGTGAAATCACCGATGTGTAAATACTGCCACTGGGTTAAGTATATTCTAACCTAATCACTCTGTAATCCGGCAAAATCACTAATCTGGCACCCTACAGGTCCCGATGATGCTGGATTAGTGATGGTCAACCTGTACAACACCAAGTTTTTGCTCTATCTCGATGATCTCTCTGCTAACATTACCTTTCCTTCCTTGTGACATTCACGTTATTAAGCAATCTGGTAACCCTTTTTTTTCCTGCTTCTGTATAATCTTCTATGCTCTCTGTGTCTGATCTTCTTTGTCTCCTCAATTGTACATATTTAATACAGACCTGGTATGCTTCTGTGTTCAGGTACTTGTGGGTTGGAATGGTATGTGTGTAGCCTATAGTGCAGCTGGGTGGGGAGGGGGTTGAGGCTGAGATCTGCATGTACAGCTTTGTGAGTTGTATGAAGGGGCTAGAAAGGATGTGTGGGTTGAATGTGGTGGTTGAGGACAAATGGAATTTATAGTCTGCTGTGGTGGGGAGGGCAGAGTTGAGTAAGATCAACCTAGCATGGGTCAGTAGGCCGACTGTAGTGCTCCTCTGTGTAAAGCCTACACTAATCATAGTGTGTGTGTGTTGGCTGAATATGGTGATAGTGGTAAAATGTTCATATTTCTCAATCAATTAGTTTTTCTTGACAATCAAAGACAAAAGTGCAGAAAATCTTTCATAGCCCACAACAAAAACTGTCATATCCCAGAACACAACTGACATCCCCCAATACACAAACTGTCATACCCTACACAGAAACTCTACCTAGCATGGAACAGTAGGTCCACCTCGCATGGAACAATAGGTCTACCTAACTCAAGAGATCGTGATCATTCTGTTTCTTATGTTTATGCCTCTCACTTCCTCCCTCTGGCTTTCGATTTCATTAGTTTCATTAACTATTCACCTTTTCACTCACTCTCACTTTACTTGCAATAAAACTTCCAGAAAAACAGGAAACAGAAAGCAGAAATGTTCGATTTTTACCAAAGTTCAAAAGTAAACAAATCATACTATGTGTCCAATACACATCAACTGGTGAGTCTAATATTCTTTCACAAGTGCGCTGATATTATTTATACCATTTCTACATTAATGCAGTAGTCTGCATAACAGTAAATCTTCTATTTTTTTGTAAGAATAAAAATTCAAAGTGGAAAGCAAAAGAATGTAAGAGGGGCGTGGGGACGTGACTAATGAACAGAGGAAATGTTATTTTAGTGCCAGGAATGTCTTTCTTGTTTATTCTAGACGCCATTCGGAAATTGGCATCTTTTGAAATTTGTGTGAAATTGGCAAAATTGCTAAATTCTGACAACTGTATTGGATAGTTGAAATCGGTAAATGGGTGGTTTCTTGTACTCATTCGATAGAAAAAATGGAGTTCTAGCAAAATAGTTATGATTTCTGTCGACAAGTACACTGGAATTGGCCGAAAATAGGGCTCAAATTGGGCAAAATCGCCGATGCGCAAAACATCATCGAGACCGCTAACTTCGCAAGAGCATAATTCCGTAAGTTTTCCATCAAATTTCATATTTTTGGTGTCATTATGATTGGGAAAAGATTCTCTATCTTTTCATAAGAAAAATGTTTTTTTTTTTTTTTAAACTTGGCCGACCCTGAGAACAAGTCTCTGAGAGGGCCTGTCGACCTTGAAAGGGTTAAAATATTTTTGTTCTTAGTTTATAATGAATGGTGAATATATTTATTGTAGGACGTCTGAATAACTGAAGAATAGGTGTAGTAATTGAAAACCGCTGTATTAGCGAAATGCTGTAAAGTGAAACACTGTAAAGCAAGGCCCTCCTGTATTTTAATTTTATGTAAAAAAACAAAAACTAACAGAAAATTCTTACCTTAACCTTAACGACTTTAACGACTTTGTGGACCTTGGCCTCGCAAAAGGCTCCCTTATACTTGGCAGATACCTCAGTTCCCACAGTCAGAAAGGGAGGATCCTCAGGCTGAAAAAAGAGGAAATTCTGTTTAAAATCAAATCATAATGTTAATCTGTCATTTGAGATATCTTAGATTTAGAATTTCAGATTTATAATTACTGAAGATTTAAGAAAATTTTAATTTTAAATCTTTATTGGCATGTGGTTGTCAAGTTTTACATCATTCTCCGTCTCAATGACGACTATCACGTTGTGGATGATGTATGAGCAAGTACAAAATAGTGCTGTTGAAATTCACCTTGTAAGACTGAGTGCAGATGTGCATATCCCGAAAGGAAAAGAAAAACACACATGAAGTTAAATACCTGTGGCAACCACATGTCAACGAGGGTGCAAGACCACACACAAGCTAATAGCTGTGGTCCTGCCCAGCAAGCTGCAAATTATGTTTGTGAAGGAATCGTGTTCTCCTTGCGATCATAACTGAGCTGAAGGTCACTGTGTCAAGAATTAATAGAAAATATTGAGTACAAAGTCAACTCCTAATTCTCAAGAGATAATGACCAAACTAAATAAAAATTACAACGCATTATTGTAATACTGTAAATGTGTACTATATACTGGCTTTTTATTTGCTAACTGAATAACAGGTAAAAAATGGACTATATACGTATATTGTTTTGAATATCTCCATGCAGTACTGAAAACTCTTGAACCCTTAAACTGTCCAAACATAGATCTACGTTGATGTGCGTAGCGCTCCAGATGTAGATCTACATCAGATTTTACATGCTTTCTTATGTAAAAAAAAAAAACATAGATCTACGATCAGAGCGCTACGCACATCAACATAGATCTACATTTGGTACTAAACATTTATAATTGGAATTTGAAAAATAGGCATCTCATCCCTAAATGCTTGGCCCCCACAATACAACATTTGCTAGAGCATACCTGTGACCCCACATACCTGTGATCCCACATTTCTGTGCCCCCCACATACCTGTGACCCCATATCCCTGTAACCTGCTACAAGAGTTCTAGCATGCTCACAGCCAGGCAGTCTTGTTCACCACCTCTTCAACCTGACTATTCAAAGTTTATTCTCTATAAATCCGGATTACAATGCTGAGTTTACAGAATTTGGTTATTGTATTGTTTACATGTAGTAAAATAATAATTACAGAGTGTACCACTAGAACACCTAGCATGGCTAGGCATTTCGGGCAGACTTAAATTAAATCTTAAGTTTAAAATATTACAAAATTATGAGGTAAGTTGGTATTATGGCTGTGACTAAATACTAGTTTGTGAGTTTAGCAATGTGAATGCTTTTGTTTTGGCACTATACATAGTTTCAGTATTGGAGTATAACAGGCCAACTTATGACTAGTTAAGATTCATTATTTTGAGATTGAGATTGATATTTCTGTTTATGGTCAAATGGGTGAGTGAGTGTAAGTGTTGACCACCAGGTGGTATTCGTGTAATTAGTTGACAGGGTGTATCAGGGAGATAAGATGTTTTCTGATGGTAGTTTTGAAGTTGATGAATGTGTCTGCAGTTTTAGAATTTTCAGGTAGGGTGTTCCGGATTTTAGGGCCTTTGACATATATTGAATTTTTGTAAAGGTTTAGTCGGACACGGGGAATGTCATAGAGATGTTTGTGTCTGGTATTGTGCCTGTGGGTTCTGTCGCAACTATCAAGAAAGCATTTTAGGTCAAGGTTAATATTGGAATTTAAGGTCCTGTAGATGTAGATTGCACAGTAGTAAGTGTGGATGTACTGAACAGGAAGTAAGTTTAGATCTATGAAGAGTGGGGGGGTGTGTTGCCAGGGATGGGATTTAGTGATTATTCTTACTGCGGCTTTTCGTTGGGTTATTATTGGCTTTAGGTGTGTTGCTGCAGTTGAACCCCAAGCACATATAGCATAGGTGAGGTATGGATATATAAGTGAATGGTATAGTGTGAGAAGGGCAGTTTGCGGCACATAGTATCGTATCTTGGAGAGGATCCCCACCGTTTTGGATACTTTTTTGGTTATGTGTTGGATATGGGTGCTGAAGTTCAGGTTGTTGTCGAGGTATAGGCCTAGGAATTTGCCCTCATTGTGTTAGCAATCCAGAGGCCCAAATAACCATCACAACACAGCTAATTAGGAATTTGCAGGAGATATTGGTTTGGTTTAATTTTAAATTTCTTCTTTAGCTTTCATAATATTTCTGATTTTTGTTTTTTTACAGACTGAAGAGTCTTGAGCTATGGATGCTGACAGTGGTCTCTAATGGTCATTATGGCCCCCATGCCTTTCACTATGTTTGTTCCACACTTTCTTCCATATCTTTCAGTCCAGAAAGCTATGGCAGGATGTAGATTGGGGGACTAGGTCCCTAAGAAATTTTCATTCTCATTCTCTCTCTCTCTCATTCTCTCTCAATTTTTTTTTGTACTCAGGGTTTGATAAGGTTAAAGATCCCTAGCTTTATTGACAAGCTATTTACAGGTTAAGGATTCCTAACTTTATTGGCAAGCTAAGAGCTGTTACCTACATCAGCTCATTTGAAAGCATTTTTATTGTTATGAGACATACAAGTAGGGAACAGGATGAAGTTGGAGCCATCTGTGGGCCAGCATTTTCATTTGATCAACTGATTTTATCTCGTTGACATCATTATGCTGTACTAATGTGTTCCATACTCGAGTCATCCTGGGTATGTATAATCTCAGATGGAGTGACGTTCTGGAGAAGGGTACAGCCAGAGTGAAGTTGCTGCTTTCTGCCCTTCTTGTGGCATAAAAGCTTGTTTCACGCTGTCCTCGAAGTGGATCCAAGTGTGGTACTTTGACAATATTGGCCTTGTACATAACAGTAAGGCCACCCAAATCCCTCCTGTGTTGAAGGCTCTGCTGAAATGACAGATCTATCCAGGATTGGTCCAGGCGAGAGATGAGACGTCTTGCTCTGTTCTCTACTCTGTCAAGCAGTCGCAGATGAGAGGGGGGGCAGGCAAACCAAGAAAGTGGAGCATACTCAAGGTGTGAGCATACTTGTGCCTCATACAGAATCTTGCAACCCCTACACACACACACTCGCACTCTCTCTCACACACTCACTCTCTCTCTCTCTCTCTCTCTCTCTCTCACAATCACTCTCTCACTCTCTCTCTCACAATCACTCTCTCACGCGCGCTCTCTCTCACGCGCTCTCTCTCTCACGCGCTCGCTCTCTCCCCGCGCTCGCTCTCTCACCGCTGCTCTCTCACCGCTCTCTCTCTCACGCGCTCTCTCTCTCACGCTCTCTCTCTCTCACGCGCTCTCTCTCTCACGCGCTCTCTCTCTCACGCGCTCTCTCTCTCACGCGCTCTCTCTCTCACGCGCTCTCTCTCTCACGCGCTCTCTCTCTCACGCGCTCTCTCTCCTCACGCGCTCTCTCTCCACGCGCCCCTCTCTCCTCACGCGCTCTCTCTCTCACGCGCTCTCTCTCTCACGCGCTCTCTCTCTCACACGCGCCTCTCTCACACGCTCTCTCTCTCACACGCTCTCTCTCCCCACACGCTCTCTCTCTCCACACGCTCTCTCTCTAAACACGCTCTCTCTCTCACACGCTCTCTCTCCCCACACGCTCTCTCTCTCACACGCTCTTTTTCTCACATCGCTCTCTTCTACACGCTTTTCCTCTCCACACGCTCTCTCTCTCACACGCTCTCTCTCTCACACGCTCTCTCCTCACACGCTCTCTCTCTAAAACACGCTCTCTCTCTCACACGCTCTCTCTCTCACACGCTCTCTCTCTCACACGCTCTCTCTCTCACACGCTCTCTCTCTCACACGCTCTCTCTCTCACACGCTCTCTCTCTCACACGCTCTCTCTCTCACACGCTCTCTCTCTCACACGCTCTCCCCTTCACACGCTCTCTCTCTCACACCTCTCTCTCTCACACGCTCCCCTCTCACACGCTCTCTCTCTCACACGCTCTCTCTCTCACACGCTCTCTCTCTCACACGCTCTCTCTCTCACACGCTCTCTCTCTCACACGCTCCCCACCCCTCTTACACGCTCTCTCACACGCTCTCTCACACGCTCTCTCACACGCTCTCTCACACGCTCCCCTCACACCTCTGGGGGGGGGGGGGGGGTCACACGCTCTCCCCACACGCTCTCTCACACGCTCTCTCACACGCTCTCTCTCTCACACGCTCTCTCACACGCTCTCTCCCTTCACACGCTCTCTCTCTCACACGCTCTCTCTCTCACACGCTCTCTCTCTCACACGCTCTCTCTCTCACACGTTTCTCTCTCTCACACGCTCTCTCTCTCCCCCGCTCTCTCTCTCCACCGCTCTCTCTCTCACACGCTCTCTCTCTCACACGCTCTCTCTCTCACACCTCTCTCTCTCACACGCTCTCTCTCTCACACGCTCTCTCTCTCACACGCTCTCTCCTCTCACACGCCTCTCTCTCACACGCTCTCTCTCTCACACGCTCTCTCTCTCCCCAACGCTCTCTCTCTCACACGCTCTCTCTCTCACGCGCTCTCTCTCTCACGCGCTCTCTCCTCCACACGCTCTCTCTCTCACGCGTTTCTCTCTCACACGCTCTCCTTCACACGCTCTCTCTCTCACACGCTCTCTCTCTCACACGCCTCTCTCTCTCACACGCTCTCTTCTCATACACCTCTCTCTCTCACACGCTCTCTCTCTCACACGCTCTCTCTCTCACACGCTCTCTCTCTCACACGCTCTCTCTCTCACACGCTCTCTCTCTCACACGCTCTCTCTCTCACACGCTCTCTCTCTCACACGCTCTCTCTCTCACACGCTCTCTCTCCACACACACCCCACTCCACACACACTCTCACACACTCACACACTCTCTCACACACTCTCTCACACACTCTCTCTCACACTCTCTCTCACTCACACTCTCTCTCACACACTCTCTCACACACTCTCTCACACACTCTCTCACACACTCTCTCACACACTCTC
>NC_069404.1:11114019-11116519 GCF_026875155.1 Cherax quadricarinatus | reverse complement strand
TAACTCCACACCTTTTCCTAATTTCCACACTCCGAATTTTCTGCATAATATTTACACCACACATTGCCCTTAAACAGGACATCTCCACTGCCTCCAACCATCTCCTCGCTGCTGCATTTACCACCCAAGCTTCACACCCATATAAGAGTGTTGGTACTACTATACTTTCATACATTCCCTTCTTTGCCTCCATAGATAACGTTTTTTGACTCCACATATACCTCAACGCACCACTCACCTTTTTTCCCTCATCAATTCTATGATTAACCTCATGCTTCATAAATCCATCCGCCGATACGTCAACTCCCAAGTATCTGAAAACATTCACTTCTTCCATACTCCTCCTCCCCAATTTGATATCCAATTTTTCTTTATCTAAATCATTTGATACCCTCATCACCTTACTCTTTTCTATGTTCACTTTCAACTTTCTACCTTTACACACACTCCCAAACTCATCCACTAACCTTTGCAATTATTCTTTAGAATCTCCCATAAGCACAGTATCATCAGCAAAAAGTAACTGTCAATTCCCATTTTGAATTTGATTCCCCAAAATTTAATCCCACCCCTCTCCCGAACACCCTAGCATTTACTTCCTTTACAACCCCATCTATAAATATATTAAACAACCATGGTGACATTACACATCCCTGTCTAAGACCTACTTTTACCGGGAAGTAGTCTCCCTCTCTTCTACACACCCTGAGCCTCACTATCCTCATAAAAACTCTTTACAGCATTTAATAACTTACCACCTATTCCATATACTTGCAACATCTGCCACATTGCTCCTCTATCCACTCTATCATATGCCTTTTCTAAATCCATAAATGCAATAAAAACTTCCCTACCTTTATCTAAATACTGTTCACATATATGCTTCAATGTAAACACTTGATCTACACATCCCCTACCCACTCTGAAACCTCCTTGCTCATCCGCAATCCTACATTCTGTCTTACCTCTAATTCTTTCAATTATAACCCTACCGTACACGTTTCCTAGTATACTCAGTAAACTTATTCCTCTATAATTTTCACAGTCTCTTTTGTCCCCTTTCCCTTTATATAAAGGGACTATACATGCTCTCCACCAATCCCTAGGTACCTTCCCCCCTCTTTCATACATTTATTAAACAAAAGTACCAACCACTCCAACACTATATCCCCCCCTGCTTTTAACATTTATGTCATGATCCCATCAGTTCCAGCTGCTTTACCCCCTTTCATTCTACGTAATGCCTCACGTACCTCCCCCACACTTACATTCTGCTCTTCTTCACTCCTAAAAGATGGTATACCTTCCTGACCAGTGCATGAAATTACTGCCTCTCTTTCTTCCTTAACATTTAAATGTTCCTCAAAATATTCTCGCCATCTACCTAATACCTCCATCTCCCCATCTACTAACTCCCCTACTCTGTTTTTAACTGACAAATCCATACTTTCTCCAAAATTTTTTCTTATTTTCATTAAAATTTCTTGACAGTGCCTCTCCCACTCTATCATCTGCTCTCCTTTTGCACTCTCTCACCACTCTCTTTACCTTTCTTTTACTCTCCATATACAGTGGACCCCCGGTTAACGATATTTTTTCACTCCAGAAGTATGTTCAGGTGCCAGTACTGACCGAATTTGTTCCCATAAGAAATATTGTGAAGTAGATTAGTCCATTTCAGACCCCCAAACATACACGTACAAATGCACTTACATAAATACACTTACATAATTGGTCACATTTGGAGGTAATCGTTATGCGGGGGCCCACTGTACTCTGCTCTTCTTATAACACTTCTGCTTTGTAAAAACCTCTCATAAGCTACCTTTTTCTCTTTTATCACTCCCTTTACTTCATCATTCCACCAATCACTCCTCTTTCCTCCTGCCCCCACCCTCCTATAACCACAAACTTCTGTCCCACATTCTAATACTGCATTTTTAAAACTATTCCAACCCTCTTCAACCCCCCCACTACGCATCTTTGCACTAGCCCACCTTTCTGCCAATAGTCGCTTATATTTCACCCGAACTTCCTCCTCCCTTAGTTTATACACTTTCACCTCCCTCTTACTTGTTGTTGCCACCTTCCTCTTTTCCCATCTACCTCTTACTGTAACTGTAGCTACAACTAAATAATGATCCGATATATCAGTTGCCCCTCTATAAACATGTACATCCTGGAGCCTACCCATCAACCTTTTATCCACCAATACATAATCTAATAAACTACTTTCATTACGTGCTACATCATACCTTGTATATTTATTTATCCTCTTTTTCATAAAATATGTATTACTTATTACGAAATTTCTTTCTACACATAGCTCAATTAAAGGCTCCCCATTTACATTTACCCCTGGCACCCCAAATTTACCTACTACTTCCTCCATAACATTTTATATGCTAATATACATTCATTCTAAAGAAAGCTGCATATGTATACTATCTATTACTGCAGTGCTGTTTAACAAATTTACTAAAACCAAAATATTTCCAAA
>NC_069404.1:11016519-11109019 GCF_026875155.1 Cherax quadricarinatus | reverse complement strand
CGTGAGCGTGTTTGATAGGAGTGAATGGAGACAAATGGTTTTTAATACTTGACGTGCTGTTGGAGTGTGAGCAAAGTAACATTTATGAAGGGGTTCAGGGAAACCGGCAGGCCGGACTTGAGTCCTGGAGATGGGAAGTACAGTGCCTGCACTCTGAAGGAGGGGTGTTAATGTTGCAGTTTAAAAACTGTAGTGTAAAGCACCCTTCTGGCAAGACAGTGATGGAGTGAATGATGGTGAAAGTTTTTCTTTTTCGGGCCACCCTGCCTTGGTGGGAATCGGCCAGTGTGATAATAAAAAAAATACATATATGTATATATTGAAGAAGAAAATTGTCAAAGTGGGAAGTCTGAATGCATGTGGATGCCGTGCAAATGATACGAAAGAGATGATTGTGGATGTTATGAATGAGAAGCCGGATGTCCTGGCTTGAAGTGAAACAAAGCAGAAGGGGATGGGAGAGTTTCGGTGGAGAGGAATAAATGGGATTAGGTCAGGGGTTTCAAACAGAGCTAGAGCTAAAGAAGGATTAGTAATAATGTTAAAGGATAAGTTATGACAGGAAAAGAGGGACTAAAATGTATTAATTCAAGGATTAAGTGGAGTAAAATAAAGGCTGGATGTGAAAAGTAGGTTATAGTAAGTGTATATGCACCTGGAGAAGAGAGAAGTGTAGAGAGAGAGAGAGATTTTGGTAAATGTTGAGTGAATCCGTGGGGAGTTTTGAACCAAGTGTGAGAGTAATGGTGGTTGGGGATTTCAATGCTGAAGTGGGCAAAAATGTTGTGGAGGGAGTAGTAGGTAAATTTTGGGAGCCAGGGGTAAATGAAAATGGGAAGCCTTTAATTGAGCTATGTGTAGAAAGAAGTTTGGTAATAAGTAATACATATTTTATAAAGAAGAGGATAAATAAATATACAAGGTATGATATAGCACGTAATGAAAGTAGTTTGTTAGATTATGTATTGGTGGATGAAAGGTTGATGGGTAGGCTCCAGGATGTACACGTTAATAGAGGGGCAACTGACATATCGGATCATTATTTAGTTGCTTACCTGGAGTTTACCTGGAGAGAGTTCCGGGGGTCAATGCCCCCGTGGCCCGGTCTGTGACCAGGCCTCCTTAGTTCAGTGTCCCGGGATGCGACCCACACCAGTCGACTAACACCCAGGTACCCATTTTACTGATGGGGAACATAGATAACAGGTGGAAAGAAACACGTCCAATGTTTCTACTCTGGCTGGGAATCGAACCCAGGTCCTCACCGTGTGAAGTGAGAGCGTAAACCACCAGGTCACCAGAGTTGTAGCTACAGTTAGAGTAAGAGGTAGATGGGAAAAATGGAAAATGGCAACAACAAGCAAGAGGGAGGTGAAAGTGTATAAACTAAGGAAAGAGGAAGTTCGGGTGAGATATAAGCAACTACTGCCAGAAAGGTGGGCTGGTGCAAGTATGAGTAGCGGGGAGGTTGAAGAGGGTTGGAATAGTTTTAAAAATGCAGTATTAGAATGTGGGGCAGAAGTTTGTGGTTATAGGAGGGTGGGTGCAGGAGGAAAGAGGAGTGATTGGTGGAATGATGAAGTAGAGGGTGTGATAAAAGAGAAAAAGTTAGCTTATGAGAGGTTTTTACAAAGCAGAAGTGTTATAAGAAGAGTAGAGTATATGGAGAGTAAAAGAAAGATGAAGAGAGTGGTGAGAGTGCAAAAGGAGAACAGATGATAGAGTGGGAGAGGCACGGTCAAGAAATTTTAATGAAAATAAGAAAAAATTTTGGAATGAGTTAAATAAATTAAGAAAGCCTAGAGAACGAATGGATTTGTCAGTTGAAAACAGAGTAGGGGAGTTAGTAGATGGGGAGATGAAGGTTTTGGGTAGATGGCGAGAATATTTTGAGGAACTTTTAAATGTCGACGAAGACAGGGAAGCGGTAATTTCATGCACTGGCCAGGGAGGTATACCATCTTTTAGGAGTGAAGACGAACAGGATGTGAGTGTGGGAGAGGTGCATGAGGCATTACATAGAATGAAAGGGGGTAAAGCAGCTGGAACTGACGGGATCATGACAGAAATTTAAAAGCAGGGGGGGAATGTAGTGTTGGAGTGGTTGGTATTTTTCTTGAATAAATGTATGAAAGAGGGGAAGGTACCTAGGGAATGGCAGAGAGCACGTATAGTCCCTTTATATAAAGGGAAGGGGGACAAAAGAGATTGTAAAAATTATAGAGGAATAAGTTTACCGAGTATACCAGGAAAAGTGTACTGTAAGGTTATAATTGAAAGAATTAGAGGTAAAACAGAATGTAGGATTGGGGATGAGCAAGGAGGTTTCAGAGTGGGTAGGGGATGTGTAGATCAAGTGTTTACATTGAAGCATATATGTGAAAAGTATTTAGATAAAGGTAGGGAAGTTTTTATTGCATTTATGGATTTAGAAAAGGCATATGATAGAGTGGATAGGGGAGCAATGTGGCAGATGTTGCAAGTATATGGAATAGGTGGTAAGTTACTAAATGCTGTAAAGAGTTTTTATGAGGATAGTGAGGCTCAGATTAGGGTGTGTAGAAGAGAGGGAGACTACTTCCCGGTAAGAGTAGGTCTTAGACAGGGATGTGTAATGTCACATTGGTTGTTTAATATATTTATAGATGGGGTTGTAAAAGAAGTAAATGCTAGGGTGTTCAGGAGAGGGGTGGGATTAAATTATGGGGAATCAAATACAAAATGGGAATTGACACAGTTGCTTTTTGCTGATGATACTGTGCTTATGGGTGATTCTAAAGAAAAATTGCAAAGGTTAGTGGATGAGTTAGGGAGTGTGTGTAAAGGTAGAAAGTTGAAGGTGAACATAGAAAAGAGTAAGGTGATGAGGGTATAAAATTATTTAGATAAAGAAAAATTGGAAATCAAATTGGGGAGGAGTATGATGGAAGAAGTGAATGTTTTCAGATACTTGGGAGTTGACGTGTCAGCGGATGGATTTATGAAGGATGAGGATAATCATAAAACTGATGAGGGAAAAAAGGTGAGTGGTGCGTTGAGGTATATGTGGAGTCAAAAAACGTTATCTATGGAGGCAAAGAAGGGAATGTATGAATGTATAGTAGTACCAACACTCTTATATGGGTGTGAAGCTTGGGTTGTGAATGCAAAAGCAAGGAGGCGGTTGGAGGCAGTGGAGATGTCCTGTCTAAGGGCAATGTGTGGTGTAAATATTATGCAGAAAATTCGGAGTGTGGAAATTAGGAGAAGGTGTGGAGTTAATAAAAGTATTAGTCAGAGGGCTGAAGAGGGGTTGAAGTGGTTTGGTCATTTAGAGAGAATGGATCAAAGTAGAATGACATGGAGAGCGTATAAATCTGTAGGGAAAGGAAGGCGGGGTAGGGGTCGTCCTCAAAAAGGTTGGAAGGAAGGGGGTAAGGGAGGTTTTGTGGGCAAGGGGCTTGGACTTCCAGCAGGCGTGCATGAGCGCGTTCGATAGGAGTGAATGGAGACGAATGGTATTTGGGACCTGACGATCTGTTGGAGTGTGAGCAGGGTAATATTTAATGAAGGGATTCAGGGAAACCGGTTATTTTTATATAGCCGAACTTGAGTCCAGGAAATGGGAAGTACAATGCCTGCACTCTAAAGGAGGGGTTCGGGATATCAGCAGTTTGGAGGGTTGTGTTGTGTATCTTTATACGTATATGCTTCTAAACTGTTGTGTTCTGAGCACCTCTGCAAAAACAGTGATTATGTGTGAGTGTGATGAAAGTGTTGAATGATGAAAGTATTTTCTTTTTGGGGATTTTCTTTCTTTTTGGGTCACCCTGCCTCGGTGGGAGACGGAAGACTTGTTAAAAAAAAAATAATAATACATATACTAATATATGTACTAATCTTTCATCCAGGTTGTGGGATGGCATTCTCGTCCCTGAGCAAGTATGTACATGGTCTGTTTCCTGCGGAAACAGTCTTCATGAGCCAGAAACTGTGGAGAAGTGTAGAATTCTTTATAAACTCAAGGAAAGTAGCTAAGGGAGGACTTGCTAGGTATCAGCTATGCTGGAAAGTTAGGATGCTTTATCTGTATCTGGTGGAACCTCTCTGTGGAGCTATTCAATGTCTAATAATCAATGCCTTAACTTTTTTTTTTTTTTGTAGACTCAATCTCCCCTAATTTATACCCCTGAAAAAGTTTATGTAGGGTATTTGTCAAAGAGTAAACCCACATTCATAAAGTAAATATAAGGGTACAGAAGTGGGGAAGTGGAACAGAATTCTTCCTCTGTAAGCCATGCATGTTGTAAGACGCAACTAAAATGCCGGGGGCAAGGGGCTAGTAACCCCCTTCTCTTGTATAAATTACTAAATTTAAAAAGAGAAACTTTCGTTTTTCTTTTTGGGCCACCCTGCCTTGGTGGGATACGGCCGGTTTGTTGGAAAAAAAAATTAATTACTGGAAAGTGATATTTTGATCAAGTAACTCATGTGGTCAATGCCTCTATACCTTAATGTGAAGGGAGAGCTGTAAATACCTTTTTCATGATATCAAGGAGTGGAAGGATTACCCCTTGTTCAACCCGATTATCACACATTAGCACAAATTTCAGCTACTTTATTACAGAAAAAATTAGGAATAAAAAATGGAATAGCGTGTAAAATGAACTGGATAACTAGAACCTTCAAAACAAGAGATATCAATCCAAAGTCACTTGTTCTCTCTAGACTGGAATACTGCTGCATGCTAACAGCCCCCTTTAACCCTTTTAGGGTTGAGAGGCCCTCTCCTAAACTCGTTCTCGGGGTCAAAAATTTTTTGGAAAAAAAAAAATTACTTATTTTTTCTTATGAAATGATAGATATTTTTTTCCCGATCATAATGACACCAGAATTATGAAATTTGATGGAAAACTTACGGAATTATGCTTTCACGAAGTTTGTGGCCTTGACAATGTTTATGCATTGGCGATTTCGCCCACTTTGAGCCCTATTTTCGGCCAATTTCAGTGTACTAGTCGACAAAAATATCTATTTTGCTAGAACTCCATTTTTTTCTATCGAATGAGTACAAGAAACCACCCATTTACTGATTTCAAATAGGGTTCAGAATAAACAAGACAGACATTCCTGGCACTAAAATAACATTTTCTCTGTTCATTAGTCACGTCCCCAGGTCCCTCTTACATCTCTTTTGCTTTCCACTTTGAATTTTTATTCTCACAAAAAATAGAAGATTTACTTTATGGAGACTACTGCATTAGTATAGAAATGGTATAAATAATATCAGTGCACTTGTGAAAGAATATTAGACTCTCCAATTGACATGTATTGGACGCTTGGCATGATTTATTTTCTTTTGAAATTTGGTAAAAATCAAACATTTCTGCTACTTTGAGCTTAATTTCAAGGTACTTTTCATTATGAAACCCATCAAAAATCATCTCAATTTCTGTAATATGTCTTTCATTCTATAAAATGAGATCAGGAAAACTATAATACAAGCATAAATACCATACGAAAATACACTGCAAAGTCGCTGTTTTAAACGAAAAACACGGTCGGAGTTTTTTTTTTTCTCATTATGCACTGTGTGCTGCAGGATTTTTTTTATACTGTGCACACTGACCACATAGACCCATTCTTTCATATGTAGGCCTACCAGCTTTCTCTCACTAGATTTGAAGGCGCTAGAATTTAGGCGTTCTAGTACGTCAATAACCCTGGTGCGTAAGCCGTACTAGTACGTCAGAAACCCTGAAAGGGTTAAGGCAGGCAAAAATCACATAAATGGAGAATGTACAGAGTGTATTCACTGCACATACATATTGTCCTTTGTCCTTAAGTCCTTTGAACCACATTTCCTGGAATGTATGCAAGGAAAATACACTACATCATGATTTACACCTGAAAAAATTCTGAAGGGACTGGCCCCCAAATCTATTCATCAAAATTACTCCATACAAGATCAAGTCACAGTAGATAGTGCAAAATCCCTCTCATGAAATGTAGAATTGCAATGACCACATACAGCAGAGAGAACTCAAAAAGTGTAAATGAACCAAAACTTTTCACTATCCTCCTCATTATACACAAGGGAAATTACCAACAGACCCCCACGTGTCTTCAAGAGAAATTGGATAACAAGTTCCTAAAGTTAGTTCCCGATTAGCCACGTTGTGGTGCTTTCTTTGAACTGCTTGTGACTAGCATCAACATCCTAGTTGATCATGCTATCAACCAAGAGACCTGGTCTGGGACTGGTCTCAGGGTGGGGAAGTGACCCCCCCCAAATCTTTTTCAGGTAACCAAATCTGAAGCCCTCAGCCTAGGACTCTAATTTGCCATGGGTATCCACAAAACCAAAACAGACATTGGCCTAATCACCTAAAACAGTATTCTGTATACTGATTATAGAGAGCCATGCACAAGACATGAACATCAGAATCACTACTGTAGGCAAAGTTAGTGGAGCTGTTGTCATGGACTACATTACACAGAAACTAAGATGAGCCAACTCTTGAGAGTTACCATTACCTATCAACAGATTACCTATGTTGAACCTGAAAAATGCACAAAACAATTTCTCACCAGCACTCACAGAATACCAAAGAATAAATGAAAAGAAGCATGCAGCAGGCACGTGTGAGCGTGTTAGATAGAAGTGAATGGAGACGAATGGTTTTTCGGACCTGAGGAGCTGTTGGAGTGTGAGCAGGGTAATATTTTGTTAAGGGATTCAGGGAAACTGGTTAGCCAGACTCGAGTCCTGGAGGTGGGAAGTACAATGCCTGCACTTTATAGGAGGGGTTTAGGATATTGGCTGTTTTGAGTGACATCTAACCTATCATACCTGGGTACCTCTGCAAAGACAGTGAGTATGTGGGAATGAGGTGAAAGTGTTTCTTCTTTTTAGGTCATCCTGCCTCGGTGGGAAACAGCCAACATGTTTAACCCTTTCAGGGTCCACAGGCCCTCTCAGAGACTTGTTCTCAGGGTCTCCCAAATTTCAAAAAAAAAAAAAAAAAAAAAAAAAAAAAAAAAAAAAAAAAAAAAAAAAAAAAATCTTATGAAAAGATAGAGAATCTTTTCCCGATCATAATGACACCAAAAGTATAAAAATTGATGGAAAACTTACGGAATTATGCTCTCGCAAAGTTAGCAGTCTCGACCATGTTTACGCATCGGCGATTTTGCCCACTTTGAGCCCTATTTTCGGCCAATTCCAGTGTACTAGTCGACAAAAATCTTAACTATTTCGCTAGAACTCCATTTTTTCTATCAAATGAGTACAAGAAACCACCCATTTACCGATTTCAACTATCCAATAAAGTGGTCAGAATTTAGCAATTTTGCCAATTTCACACAAATTTCAAAAGATGCCAATTTCCAAATAAGGTCCAGAATAAACACGAAAGACATTCCTGGCACTAAAATAACAAGTTCTCTGTTCGTTAGTCACATCCCCAGGCCCCTCTTATATTTCTTTGGCTTTCCACTTTGAATTTTTATTCTTACAAAAAATAGAAGATTTACTGTTATGCAGACTACTGCATTAGTGTAGAAATGGTATAAATAATATCAGCGCACTTGTGAAAGAATATTAGACACTTGATATGATGTGTTTACTTTTGAACTTTGGTAAAAATCGAACATTTCTGCTACTTTGAGCTCAATTTCAAGGTACTTTTCATTGTAAAACCAGTCAAAATCATCTCAATTTCTGTAACATGTCTTCCATTCTATGAAATGAGACCAGGAAAACTAGAATACAACAATAAATACCATACAAAAATACAGTGCAAAGTCGCTGTTTTAATCCAAAAAAACGGTCAGTTTTTTTTTTCTCATTACGCACTGTGTGCTGCAGGATTTTTTTTTATACTGCGCACACTGACCACATACAATGGACCCCCGCCTTACGATCAGCTCCCAACTCCAACAATTATGTAAGTGTATTTTTGCAAGTGCTTTTGTACGTGTATTTTTGGGGGTCTGCAATGGACTAATCTAATTTACAATATTCCTTATGGGAACAAATTCGTTCGGTAACGGCACCCGAACAGACTTCTGGAATGAGTTAATACTGCAAGTCAGGGGTCCACTGTAGACCCATTCTTTCATATGTAGGCCTACCAGTTTTCTCTCACTAGATTTGAGGGCGCTAGAATTTAGGCGTACTAGTACTACGTCAACAACCTTGGTGCGTAAGCCGTACTAGTACGACTGAAACCCTGAAAGGGTTAAAACAGTACTCAAACTGGGAAAAATTGTCAATGCAAAAATTTCACCCACATCACTAACTTTACACTTGTATAATTCTGCAAGTCTTCCATCAAATTTCGTACTTTTGGTGTTATTACCTTCAGAAAAAAATTTTCTACCATGTCAGAAGAATTTTTTATTTTTAAACGTGGACACAGAGCAATCTTAATTTGGGGATGGTCCTGACAGGAGTTATGACTTGCATAAGTGTGTTGAAGACAGCATAAACCTATAGCTTGAATGAGGTATTAATTTACACAATTAGGAGAATGAAGCAAAGCAAGCTTGTGCAATGAGTAAATCCAAGTTTTGACCTGGAATGAATGACATAACTCAACAGCTACACAAGATGGAAAAGTTACCATACCCCCGGCCGGGATTGAACCCGCGGTCATAGAGTCTCAAAACTCCAGCCCGTCGCGTTAGCCACTAGACCAGCTAGCCACAATAAGATTCATCCAACTAGGTATATTTCTACACCATAGGAAGGTTAGCACAGGCACCTCTGTGACCACAAATGCAAGTTTTTACAGACGAATCTCCAGCTAGCGTGGCCGTGATGAACTCTAGCTCAAGTCCCTTCACTGCCGTCAACATGACTTAAGAAATCGTAATGACACGACGCTAGCTGGAGATTCGTCTGTAAAAACTTGCATTTGTGGTCACAGAGGTGCCTGTGCTAACCTTCCTATGGTGTAGAAATATACCTAGTTGGATGAATCTTATTGTGGCTAGCTGGTCTAGTGGCTAATGCGACGGGCTGGAGTTTTGAGACTCTATGACCGCGGGTTCAATCCCGGCCGGGGGTATGGTTTGTTTGCAATCGTGTCATTACGATTTCTTAAGTCATGGAAAAGTTATCAAGTCGAATGAGCAAAAAACCAAGAAAGCTGCACCACTTGATTTCATCTTAAGAAAAAAAAAAAAGCCTTAATGTACTATAAACCTGTATGATGAGGAAGGCAGGCCTGAACAAGAGTGATTGTTAAGTACAGAATTGTTCTACAAGTTCAAATTGCACAGTTGGTAACACATTAAATTTTCTGGCGTGTGTGTTTCTGCTGACCACACTGCTACAGACAATTTCCCTACTGAATAACAGGTTACTTTTGAGGGTGGCTATGAACCACAGCAAGTGTTTAATGCTGGTAAAATCAATCATAATTGGAAGATGCCAGTGAGAACTTGCATTAGTCAGGAAGAGAAAAGTGCACTGGAATTCAAGGCGGCATAGGATCACTTCAGCCTGCTACTTTGCAGTAATGTGTCAGGCAATTTTATGTGTAAGACCATGGTTATTAACCACTTTAAGACTATCCATGCTATGAAAGTTATCCTTTGGAGGAAAAACCAGTCAGCATGGATGACAAGAGGAATTATTTACCAACTGGTTTAAGCATCGCTTCTCCCACAAACTCATGTTTTTACCTGCACAACAATATCCCTGCATACGAGGTTCTCTTTACTCTTGATAATTCCCGTACTCATCCAGAACTCTTAGATGTGCATCCACAAGTAAAAGTAATGCAGAACCTTGTTACAGCAATGGACATTGACTTCAAGCTTGGAATGCAACTCTTAGCATAAATTTAAACAAACCACCAAACACGTGGGATTTGAACCCAGCGTGAGCAAGTCAAATTTAACACTGCAGATGTCACCAGATACGTTAAAAAGTGCATGCAGCAATCAACATTAAATGCAGGCTGGGGAAAGTTATGGCCTAGTTTGTGAATACTTTCACAGATTTTCCCCTCAGATGAGAGAAATAAAAATACAGGAATAAAGATACAGTAGCGATAAAAAGAAAAAAAAAAGCATTTTTAACAAACTGGTTGTCTAACACTTTTGTAGAATTATTTACAGGTATGCAGTATCTACTATAGTTTCTTTGGTAATCTAATTCTACATCTAATGTTCTAAAGCTCCAGTATTTGCACTATGCAGTAGATGTGTAAATAATAAATTATAAAATAATGGCAAGCAAAGAATATTTAAAATAAACCAACATAGTCCTGTCTAAGGGCAATGTGTGGTGTAAATATTATGCAGAAAATTCGGAGTGTGGAAATTAGGAGAAGGTGTGGAGTTAATAAAAGCATTAGTCAGAGGGCAGAAGAGGGGTTGTTGAGGTGGTTTGGTCATTTAGAGAGAATGGATCAAAGTAGAATGACATGGAAAGCATATAAATCTATAGGGGAAGGAAAGAGGGGTAGGGGTCGTCCTCGAAAGGGTTGGAAAGAGGGGGTAAAGAAGGTTTTGTGGGCGAGGGGCTTGGACTTCCAGCAAGCGTGCATGAGCGTGTTAGATAGGAGTGAATGGAGACGAATGATACTTGGGACCTGACGATCTGTTGGAGTGTGAGCAGGGTAAGATATTTAGTGAAGGGATTCAGGGAAACCGGTTATTTTCATATAGTCAGACTTGAGTCCTGGAAATGGGAAGTACAATGCCTGCACTTTAAAGGAGGGGTTTGGGATATTGGCAGTTTGGAGGGATATGTTGTGTATCTTTATACGTATATGCTTCTAAACTGTTGTATTCTGAGCACCTCTGCAAAAACAGTGATAATGTGTGAGTGTGGTCAAAGTGTTGAATGATGATGAAAGTATTTTCTTTTTGGGGATTTTCTTTCTTTTTTTGGGTCACCCTGCCTCGGTGGGAGACGACCAACTTGTTGAAAAAAAAAAAAAAAAAAAGCCTGAATATTTATTTTTCTCCTTGGCTATTTATCATTTGGTGAATATAACAGCATATATATATTGGCAGTGTGGAGGGATACGTTGTGTATCTTTATACGTATATGCTTCTAAACTGTTGTATTCTGAGCACCTCTGCAAAAACAGTGATAATGTGTGAGTGTGGTGAAAGTGTTGAATGATGATGAAAGTATTTTCTTTTTGGGGATTTTCTTTCTTTTTTGGGTCACCCTGCCTCGGTGGGAGACGGCCGACTTGTTGAAAAAAAAAAAAAAAAAACAGCATTTTGAGACTGGGCTTCAGGTGTTGCTTTTTCACTAAATATCAAAATGTACCACACAATACAAGGGTTTTGAAGAGCTTTAATTTTTAAAAAACAATGCTCGAAAAAAATTAATGCAACAATTACTGTGATTGGAAGAAAACTATTGTATACAGAATACAGCAAAGTAGAGTATTTAAGATAACCTAATAGCACTGGTATACCAATGAAATTTTCAGCACAAGTTTTCTGTAAAGTTCTCTAACAACTGAAATATCTTTTAGAGAAACATGTTAATACTTTGAAGACTACAATCCAAGGTAACATTTGTGAGTGACTAATTAATCAGCAGGGACATCCTGGACTCAGGTTGGTATGAGAGGACAGAATAACTAAACTAATCCCAAATGTTTTACTTATTTGTTATATTAAAGACTATTGAAGACATACTCTACCTAAAGTGGTCAAAAAAATCTATATAGTACTTGACTGACTATCATATTCTATACACTCCTCCCTCACAATCTGCAAGTTGTTTTCCTGCATAAATTAGTGAAATGTGAATCTGAACTGTGAATACTATAGAATATCAAAATAGAGAAAGTGTGATATATTGCCTCAACAGGAACCTGATCATGCCTCATCAATATCATGATGCTATGGCTTAATTCAGATTATTTATGAGCATAATTTCATCTATTACATCTAGAACCAAATTTTTAAAAATCTCTCTTAGTAAGATTTGTGAAAAAAAACATGGTATGCTTACTGATGAGACATTTCACCTACTCAACAGGACTACTCAGCTGACATACAGTAGAGACAAGAGCAGCAGTAGAGACAGATACGAGGTGATCAGCCTTTCAACCTTCAAGAAGTATGTTTGAGATGGTCAGTCCTTCAGTCTTGGTGCAAGCTCAGTTTCATACCTTTCATCAGTATGACCCTGATCAAACCTATGGAGTTGAACACATACCAAGGCTGAGAGCCTGATCACCTCATAGCTACACAACTACCTCTCTTGTCTCTGTACTTGACTGAAGAAGCTTGCTGAGCAAGCAAAACAACTTGTCAATAAAAATACCAAATTGCTGTACATGTGTCTTACTCATCTACTTGTTATTGTATACAACTACTACAATACAATAGTGACTACCAAGGAATGCAGCTGATAGCTTAAGATACGAATGTTTGTGTGTTTTTGTTTTACTCATTTTTGGCACATTCCCACATTGTACTGCACTACCCACAATACCCTGAACTGCCCATAGTGCATAACTTCACCTCCATGCAGCTGACACCATACCGTGCACAAAATGGGCATAAAATTAATTTGTATAAACTACATTTCTCATCTAATTTATGTTGAGTCTAGGTAGACAGAGGCCTTAAAGAGACATGCATTTAATATTTTAAACCTTACAAGTTAACGCATGCCATAAGAAACAACACTGCACACCAGCAACAAGGCAGCTTGGATACTGAGATAGACTGTTGACCACCATTCATGACTTTTCATCTAGTACATTTCCTCTAACAAAATACTAAAAATTAATGCTTAAGTTTAAAAAAATGAACTTTGGAAATTACTGTAAAACTTTATGTAACACAATACTGACAAAGTATAGAGAAAAAAAAGTCACAATATAATGGCTGGAACTGGTTACCACAAACAACTCCCACATGGACATTGAAGCCCATCCTGGATCATTGTCAAATCAAAACTGAATGTTACTTGACAATGGTGCAAGAGAGAGCCAATCATCATCAAAGGGTTTCTCTCCTAAGTGGGAGTTGTAAGTGCACTTGCAAAGCATACTTTTTTAATGGAAACTTGAAATAAGCCATTAAGTACAAACAAAATACTCATAATTAGTTAAATCAAATTAATAAAAAGAAAGAAAACTAATAGTGTACAATATTACTTATGAGATGTACAATACATGAAACTGCATCACAATGACTAGATGTGATGTGAGGGGTGGATGCAAGCCATCTGAGTTGGACTCTTCATATGCTTCAGGCTGTGGCAGCATTACATCTAGTAGAGGAGCTAAGCTCCAAGAGGGCTACCAAGAGCAGTTTGCATTTATGTGCTAGCAAGGTTTATGGGGTGGTAACATTAAATCATGATGTTACAGCAATAGTAATGTTAATAACAAGTTTATGAATCCTGTGAAGTCACTCACTTTCCTTGGTTATGATCTTCACACCGATCCATACAATTTTTACACTATGCGAAACACTGTACCTATGAATGAACTCGAGCAAATTGGGTATACATTCCCTTGAAATAATAACTTAACCCTTAAACTGTCCCAACGCAGATCTCCGTCCACGTGCGGGGGGCTCCGAACGTAGATCTACGTTTTTTTTACATGCTTTCAAATGGGGAAAATCAAGGTCGGAGCACTACACATGTGAACGTAGATCTACCTTTGGACAGTTTAAGGGTTAAATCCCAATATGATGCCCTAATCCACAGACTGGATTAATGAAGTCATGCAGGGCATTTGACAAGTGTCCATTAGACAAGATTAGACAGATGCACAGAGTTCCCAGTGGAAATATTAAGGTACCAGACTTTAGAGGCCATACTTAAGTCAGGTAGTAACACAACTCTGATGCAGCAGTAGCTAATAAACTAGTCTTCAAACCATTCTGAAATGATTCAAGCATTTTTTTTAAATTCCAAGGGTTTTTATTAGTTCTCCAATGAACTAGTAGGGTGTGCTAAATTAAAACTTTCAATAAAAGGATTTAGTGTAGTGATGAGTGATGTAATTCAGATACACTACGGGTGTAGTGAGCAAGAATCATGGTACTAAATTACCAAGTGGCCACAAAAGCCCATTCGCATAATTGTGTTAATTTTTCAGAAATGTATTTATTTATTTAGAAGAGCATGCAATTAACATCAGTAAAAGAAATAAATGTTATATTTTTGCACAGGAGACCAATTACTTGGCATACCATGATACCGAGGCAAGCACTCACTGCATGCAGACTTTTGTGCTCAAACAGCACTGAACTCAGTCAATTTGGTAGAACTGTTGATAGCATTCATCTAGAGGTGGTATTTACCTATCACCTGATGTAATGCTGCCATTTTCAAGGAACAGGGGAGAGGAAGAGTATGTAGCTAGGTGGGGAGTGTTAAATAATGTGTGCAGTGGTTAATGAAGAGATAAAACTATATACAGAATACATACATACAGACGTACACCTCTCTCACGCACATACCCTGTTGTGTACCAAAGTTTGTTTTTGTCTCGTATCGCTGAGTTGCCACATAATACTGTACCTAATGGACAGTAATGCACTAATCACCTGTATTTACTAAACTCATTATTATATACTTTCTTTCTAAATATGTATTGAACAAGAATTTCAGATCACTTTTTCATCATTTTGCATTATTTTTCATAATTACAGTATTACTTACACTATTTTGAATGGTTTGTGCAGAAGCATTATAATGTGAATGTGGGTCCTAGAGCCCAGGAGTCATACCACAGATTGTGAAATTTATTAATAAAAATAATGAATTATCCAATCTGCACTGGGTGAAGTTTGCACTGATAATAACATGTGAAAATAACAAAGGTTGCCTAAGAAACATATGCAACTGAAAAATAAACAAAACTACAAAATATTCATAGCAAGAACAAATGTTGAAATAAAGATAATACAGCTCACCAGGTGATACTGCAGTGGAGTACAGCTGAAGAAAAGAGCAACCATTTGCTTCACTGCAGTTCTTTAGAGATAACCAAGGTCAACCACTATCTCAAATAATGAAAATTAACTTTACAGTAAAGTAAAAAAAAAATAAAAACTACTTAAGCAAATAATGCTACTAGGTATATTTATCTACAGAAACAATCAGAAGAAATTCACCCTTTTCTTATACTGCTGTACAACGGCTCCTTCAGGAATATCCATTCTCTGTAAAAAGGAAAAACAGAATATTAGAAATTCCCTTCAAAACTTTAATGTTTAACTATTGCATGATGTCCCATGCTGAATCTTTTCCTACAAGTAAACACAGCACAAAAATATGGCATTTATAGAGGGGGGGGGGGGGAAAGATAAAAAGTGGACTGACTGCTTTAAGAGAATTATTTTAATTTTTTTGTTAACACATCGGCCATTTCCCACCAAGGCAGGATGGCCCGAACAAGAAAAACTTCCATCATATTCACTCCATCACTGTCTTGCCAGAGGCAATGTTACCACAAAATTTTAAAACTGCACTTTAACACCCTCTTGGTCTCCCCTTTTTTTACTCCGTAAATTTTCTTTTGAATTTTTTTTTATTTCCCCATTCATTTTGTCAAACAAGTTTGATTTTCAAACTAAAAAATTTTTTTCCCTTTGTCCCGTTCCCTGTTCCCATTTTACTAAATTTATAAAAAGACATTCCTGTTTTTTTACTATTTTTTTTTGGGTACTTTAACTTAATTTTTATTTTGTAATTTAAATCTATTTCTCTTGATTTTGTAAACAACCTATCCAGATTGTGCAATTGCAAGACATTTCAATTTGTATTTTTTTTTAAAAAGTTTATATTATAACCCACTCTAAATTGTTTTTCATATCTTGGACATTTTGTGGTGAAATTAGTGTATATATAAATTTATATTATTGTTCAGGCCCTTAACTATTTTTTGCTATAGTCCAACTACCTCAAATTTTTTTTCTACTTTTTTTATTCTTTTGCACCTTAACTTGTTATTTTATCTTGTCAATTTAAATCTAGTTTATTTAAATTCTTGTAAACAACTTTATAACCCCTTAGGGCAATTACAACGGGAAGTTTGTCCCTTTTTTATATATAGAAAACTCTTGTATTTAGCTCATTCAGCTCAATCATAGTCATACCAAAGTATTTATTAGACCATAGTGTTTTATAGTGAGGCCTGGGTATTTTTAATTTGTTTTTTTTAATTATTAGATTAAACCTATTGTACTATACCTCGTTCTAGCTCAATACATGCTTTAAAATCTTTACATTTGCCCTTAGTGAATTACAAGTGAGAGTCTTGGCTTTTTTAATTTGTTTTTTATATTTTTAGTTTTTCCCTAGTTGTACTTTAGTCATTCCAGCCCACCATAGAAACCCCAATTTTTTTATGTGAAAATGGACTATACCTACATGAAAAAAATGCTATGTATATACTTGTCCAAATTTTCCCACCACTACAGATATCAGTACAAAAATCAACACACAACTGGGGATAAAAATAACCAAAATTTAAACCTAGAAGTGATTGATCCGTTGCCCCTGATCTAAAACCACAAAATCTGACACACAATAAAAAACCATTGGAAAGTAACTCCCTTTACTACCAGCTCCAAGCCAAAACTATCCTAAACAAGATAAAAGTCTTCATACTTAACTACAAATCAGGTCCCTTGCAAACACTATGATGACCTCCCGGCCCTCCTTGAATCACTAAAAAACACCCTTCCCTGATTTTTTTACTGAGACCTGGCTTTAAACGGACACAAAGATATCACCCTCACCGGTACACAGCAACCCCAACTGCAGACCATACCCAAATTGGGGGTGGGTTTTCAATCTATTTTCTAAACCAATTATCTTTTTTTAGCACTAATTGCTTTAGTGATGAATATGGAGAATGCATTTTCTTTTTACTGTAAAAAACCTTAAGCGCCCATAACAATCGGTGCCATTACCGGGTACCCCACACAAAATCCCAAAATTCAGTGAGAAATTAAAGGACTAATAAAAAAACGACAAAATGAAAAAGCACCCCCTTCTCTAGCTGGAGACTTCAACATAACTTGGCCCATAGATGATCACCCCTAAAATGATTTCATCAACAATTGAACAAACACTTTTCCCTACCAAAAATAACTAAAACCAACCAGGTCACTGAAACAAGTGCAAATAAATAGACCATTATGGCCAATATCTAGCCCCCCTTAAATCAGGGATAATCACACATAGCATCAGACCCCCACCCTACCTTCCCCTTGACAAGAAATTAGTAAACTACCCCTTGAATACAAAAAAGTTCATTTAGACCCATGGGGCCTCAATAAGGGGTTCAAAGCTGACCTAGAACTGTTGATGGCCTACAAATTTTCTAAAGGCATGGTATTTTGGGCTGGGGAGACATTTTTTTAACAAAAAAACTTAGACTATACAAAAACTTTCCCATAAAAACGAAACAGATCCAAAAAAAACGGCTTGGTTGCCCATGGCCCCAACCAGCACCCTTCTGAAATCCATTGATAAGAAACACCCAAAATAAAAGCAATATAGACGGGCTTAATACACAAATTTTTTTAAAAACTATTCATCAGTCTCACCAAATAATAAAAAAAGCCAAACAATATACTACTCCCGTAGTTTCACTGACACAAGAGGGGATATAAAAAGACCTGGAAAACACTCTCTCAGACTCTAGGGACCCACAAACTGAAAAAACCAAGAATATGTCCAAACTAAACCTAATGAAAACACCACTGAAAACCCCACTGACACAGCTAACAGTAAACGCCTTCTTCTCAAACCATAGGTTCTAATCTCGCCAATAAAATCCCACGTACCAATGCCCAGGGCCGGGGACTACCTAGATGGGAATTTCCCCAAATTCCTTCTATCTTGCTCCAACTGACCCCAACGGAAGTCCCCGAGATTATAAAGTCTCTTAAAAATAACTCAGGGAATCTGACTCATGTCCCACCATTATTGTACAAGAGAGTGGCCCATGTCCTCTCCCCTTATTATCTCATTACTTTTTAACAAGTCACTAGAAACTAGCACCTTCCCGAAATTACTCAAGACGGCAAGGTTACACCAATAAAAAGGGGTGGTGACCCTACAGATTTAAACAACTATAGGCCAATATCAAACTTACCTTTTGCTATCCAAAATCTTTGAGAAACTCGTGCACAGGAGACTATATTCATTTATAACGGCACAAAACATACTCAACCCCTGCCAATTTGGATTCAGGAAAAATAAAAGCACTAACGATGCAATCATAAAAATGCTAGATCTGCTTTACACAGCATTGGAAAATAAGGAATATCCACTAGGAATTTTTATTGACCTAAGAATAGCTTTTGACATAGTAGACCACGGCATCCTACTCCACAAACTTGACCATTATGGTATAAGAGGCCATGCACTTGCATATTTCAAATCTTACCTTACTAATAGGTATCAGTATGTCACCATTAACCCTTTCAGGGTCCAAGGCCAAAATCTGAAGTGGTGCCCCAGTGTCCAAGAATTTTCAAAAAAAAAAAATTATTTTTTTCTTATGAAATGGTAGAGAATCTTTTTGTGAATGTAATAAAACAAAAAGTACGAAATTTGATGGGAAATTGACGAAATTATGCTCTCATGAATGCTCTCGTGATATTTACGAATCGGCGATTTTGCCGACTTTGACTCCCATTTTAGGCCAATTACATTATTCCAGTCGACCAAATTCTTAGCTATTTCACTAGGATTACTTCTATTCTATCGATTGAGCACAAGAAATCGCCAAGTCAACTGTTTCAACTACAAAATAAAGTGACCGGAAATTGGTAATTTGGCCAATTTAACACAAAGTTCAAAATATTCCAATTTCAAAATAGGATCCAGAATAAACAATGTAGGTCTTCCTGGCACTAAACTAACATTTCCTCTGTTCATTAGTTACGTTTTGAGGCTTTACAAATAAATTCCATTTTGATTTTTTATTCACATAATGAATTTTTATTCACACCAAAAAATAGAAGATTTACTGTTATGCAATATTGTAATAATTGTATAAATATCATCACCACATTTATGAATGTATATTAGACCGACCAGCTAGCGTGTATTAGACGTGTGAGGTCGTTTGTTTACTCTTGAACATCAGCAAAAATTTAACATTTCCGCCAATTTGAGCTCAGTTTCAAGCCATTTCCAGTGCTAAAACCAATCAAAATTATCTCTATTTCTGTAATATGTCTTCCATTCTATCAAATGAGACCAAGAAATCACAAATACAACTATAAAAAACATACGAAAAAACACTGCAAAGTCGCTGTTTTAATCGAAAATCACGGTCTCAGTTTTTTTCCTCTCATTATACACAGTGTGCTGCAGGATTTGTTTTATGTGGTGCACACATACCACATAGATGTATTCTCTCATATCTTGGCCCAAATTTACCACTCACAGTTTATCGGAGTGAGCTGAGCTCATGACGTAGATCTACGGTTTGGACCCTGAACGTAAAGCCGTAGATCTACGGGACGGACCCTGAAAGGGTTAAAGACACAGCATCAACAACACAGCCACTTGATACTGGAGTTCCGCAGGGAAGTGTCCTTGGTCCCCTGCTCTTCCTCATATGCATCAATGATCTTCCAAACGTATCTCGACACCTGAACCGTATTCTCTTTGCTGATGACACGACTTATGTCATCTCTCACCCTAATCTTGCCACCCTCAACACCATTGTTAATGAGGAGCTGATCAAAATATCGACTTGGATGACAGCCAATAAACTTATGCTTAACGTTGACAAAACCTACTACATTATGTCTGGTAGCAGAGCAGGAGATGCGCAAATTAACATTAAGATCGACAACACTCTAATTGCCAGACATAATGAGGGCAAATTCCTAGGCCTATACCTCGACAACAACCTGAACTTCAGCACCCATATCCAACACATAACCAAAAAAGTATCCAAAACGGTTGGGATCCTCTCCAAGATACGATACTATGTGCCGCAAACTGCCCTTCTCACACTATACCATTCACTTATATATCCATACCTCACCTATGCTGTGCTTGGGGTTCAACTGCAGCAACACACCTAAAGCCAATAATAACCCAACAAAAAGCCGCAGTAAGAATAATCACTAAATCCCATCCCTGGCAACACGCCCCCCCCCCCCACTCTTCATAGATCTAAACTTACTCCCTGTTCAGTACATCCACACTTACTACTGTGCAATCTACATCTACAGGACCTTAAATTCCAATATTAACCTTGACCTAAAACGCTTTCTTGATAGTTGTGACAGAACGCACAGGCACAACACCAGACACAAACATCTCTATGACATTCCCCGTGTCCGACTAAACCTTTACAAAAATTCAATGTATGTCAAAGGCCCTAAAATCTGGAACACCCTACCTGAAAATTCCAAAACTGCAGACACATTCATCACCTTCAAAACTACCATCAGAAAACATCTTATCTCCCTGATACACCCTGTCAACTAATAATACGAATACCACCTGGTAGTTCACACTTACACTCACTCACCCATTTGACCATAAACAGAAATATCAATCTCAATCTCAAAATAATGAATCTTAACTAGTCATAAGTTGGCCTGTGATACTCCAATACTGAAACTATGTATAGTGCCAAAACAAAAGCATTCACATTGCTAAACTCACAACTAGTATTTAGTCACTTAGCCATAATACCAACCTACCTCATAATTTTGTAATATTTTAAACTTAAGATTTAACCCTTTGACTGTCGCAACCCCAAATCCTGAGGTGTCTCCTGGTGTCGCAAAATTTAAAAAAAAAAAAATATTTTTTCTTATGAAATGATAGAGAATCTTTTCCCGATTGTAAAGACACCAAAAAAACGAAATTTGATGGAAAACTGACGGAATTACGCTCTCGCGAAGTTAGCGACTGCGGCGATATTTAAAAATCGGCAATTTCGCCCACTTTGAGCCCTATTTTCGGCTAATTCCTTTATTCCAGTCAACCAAACTCATAACTATTTCTTCAGAACTCTATTTTTTCTATCGATTGAGTACAAGAAACTGCCCATTTACCGATTTCAACTACCCAATAACATGGTCAGAAATTTGCAATTTGGCCAATTTCACGAAAATTAAAAAATACGACAATTTCAAAATAAGGTCCAGAATGAACAATGCAGACATTCCTGGCTCTAAAATAACATTTTCTTTGTTCATCAGTCATGTCTCCAGGTCCCTGTGATATTACTCTTGCTTTTTATTTTGAAATTTTATTCAAACAAAAAATAGAAGATTTACTGTTATGCAGACTACTGCAATACTGTAATAATTGTAAAAATTACATCAACCCATTCATGACTGCGTATTAGAATGGCTATTTGGACATTTATTGGACAATGACATCATTTGTTTACTTTTGAACATCGGCAAAAATCAAACATTTCCTGTACTTTGTGCTCCATTTCCAGGTTCTTTTTATAGTAAAATTAATCAAAATCACCTCCATTTCTATAATATAGTTTCCATTCTATCAAATGAGACCAAGAAAACGAGAATACAACCACAAATACTATACGAAAATAGACCACAAAGTCGGCATTTTAATTAAAAAAAACGGTCGGAGTTTTTTTTTTCTCATTATGCACTGCGTGCTCCAGAATTTTTTTTATGTGGTGCACACTGACCACACAGACCCATTCTCTCACATGTGGGCCTACTAGCTTTCTCCTGCCTGATTTGAAGCCGCTAGAATTTATGAGTATATATACGTCAAACACGGAACCTCGCAAACATATATATACGGCCGCGACAGTCAAAGGGTTAATATAAGTCTGCCCGAAATGCCTAGCCATGTTAGGTGTTCTAGTGGTACACTCTGTAATTATTATTTTACTACATGTAAACCACACAATAACTAAATTCTGTAAACTCAGCATTGTAATCCTTATAGAGAATAAACTTGGAATTTGAATTTGAATTTGAATACTTCCCATCTCCAGGAATCAAGTCCGGCCTGCCGGTTTTCCTGAATCCCTTCATAAATGTTACCTTGCTTACACTCCAACAGCACGTCAAGCACTAAAAACCATTCGTCTCCATTTGCTCCTATCTAATACGCTCATGCACGCTTGCTGGAAGTCCAAGCCCCTTACACACAAAAACCTCCTTTACCCCCTCCCTCTAACTTTCCTAGGCCAACCCCTACCCCGCCTCCCCTCCACTACGGCTTTATACACTCTCAAAGTCATTCTATTTCGTTCCATCCTCTCTACATGTCCAGACCATCTCAATAACCCTTCCTCAGCCCTCTGGATAATAGTTTTGGTAATCCCACACATCCTCCTAATTTCTAAACTATAGATTCTCTGCATTATATTCACACCACACATTGCCCTCAGCAATGACATCTCCACTGCCTCCAGCACAGCACAGTACAGTACAGTACTTGCACAGAACGTACAACTTTGCCTGTAGTCTTGTAATTTGCATGACTGAGGGTTATAACACCAGTCTCCTACTCTAGTACAGTTTAACATTTTAATGAAGCTCTACTACATCTCTTCTCCATCATTCTTCCTCTCACTGGCCTTCTTCAATTCTTCAAGTCTCCCTGCACTCTCTCCCACCTCTACTAAATAATATACACTACATAACACTTATGCTGCAAATACAATCATAGTTATTAATCATTCAAAAAGAAGTTTGCTGGGGTAGTTTATAAATGTTAAATGAAATCTATAAGAATAAAACAAAGTAACTTGAAATACTGTACTGTACTTAACAAATAAAACTATTCAAAATAATCACAGATTATGAAAGCTAATTCATAACACTAGTTTGTACATCTGCCTAAGGCCACATGTATTTACTATTAAAGCTAATTTAGCTCCGAAACTGGAGATATCCATGACATCCCTGTACTGGCGAGTTAACCCTTAAACGGTCCAAACGTATATACGTATACATTCACTTGTGCAGCGCCCTGAATATTTTGACAAAAAAAATTTTTTTTTTTTATAGAAAAAGAGAGCACAAGGTACTAAGTGGTCCCAGATTATTTTAATATGGTGCACACCAAGTGTTAAGACCCATTCTATGCTGACAAGGCATCTCAGGGCCATCGTGCCAAATTTGGAGGTAGGAAAATTAAAACATATATATATGTACAAACATTTGGGAAGCTACTCATAAGAACGTATATATACGTTTGGATTGTTTAGGGGTTAATAAAATCAAAAGAGCATTGCAGAGAATCAAGAGATGTACATGAATACAAAGCTATAACTAAAAATTAATAAAGAACTTACATGCTGAAGCCAATTAGTGCAAAGGTGTCCATATATCTAAGACTGACATGTTAAAATGTAACTAATTCTCTATCATCCACAAATGCTCCTAACTCCAAGTGTAGCCATGGCATGCTTATGTCAAAAGACATACACATATGGTACAACTGTAAACAGTGGAGTAAGAATAACCCTGTGGATTCCAATGCACACTTTTGTTTTCAAATGAATGACAGAACTGATAAATTTGCAGAGGCACAAGCTTTCATGGAGGGAGCAGATTAAAACCTGAGCAGTAAACTAGCAGTCTGAGGGTAACAATACAAAAATAACTTCACTTGAACTTCATTGACTTTTAAGTCAATGACACCAGTCAGTCCACATATCACTGACATGCAGGAGGAGCCACATGACTATGGTGCATCCAACCATATCAGCAGATACCTGGATGTCACTACTGCCCAGCACTGACTGGGCTACAGTTTCCACTGCCAGTTGATGCTGATTTAGCTAAATGTAAACTTTACCAGAGGAACTACCAGTATTATTACACCTTACATCATTATGTACTGAAATATGAAAAAATTAATGAATTCAAAAAACAATTTACTCACAAATGTTCAAGATATGCCAAAGTACAGACAGCATTTTATCTGCAGTAACACATTACCAGCCATTTTAGACAAAATATTTCAACTTTTTTTTTTTTTTTTTTTTTACCTCAGCAACCATCTCCCGCCAAGGCAGCATGACCCACAAAAAATCAAATACAGTGGTCCCTCAATAATCGTCCGGCCTGAAAGTCATCCATTTCAGAAATAGTCCCGTTATTTCGTCTAAACATTGGCTCGCAAATGGTCCGTTAACTTGCTAATTGTCTTTC
This sequence comes from Cherax quadricarinatus, assembly GCF_026875155.1. Taxonomy (NCBI): domain Eukaryota; kingdom Metazoa; phylum Arthropoda; class Malacostraca; order Decapoda; family Parastacidae; genus Cherax; species Cherax quadricarinatus. Next base: position 11,084,890 of record NC_069404.1, on the reverse strand, counting down.
GTCCTAGACGCGTACCCACGGCTCTGAGCCGTTCCCAGCCAGTTTGCCATTGTTTACAAGTGAGCGACGTTCCCCTCACGTGTTCATACGAAATATTTCATAATATTCCATTCATTTTAGTGCTTGCAAGTGCTAAATAAGCTACCATGGCTCCAAAGAAAGCTCATAGTGCCAAACCTTTGGTAAAGAAGGTGAGAAATATGATTGAATTTAAGAAAAACATCATTGAACAATATGAAAGGAGCAAGAGTTTCAGCAGGAAGAGCAACAGATCGCCGCTCAGAATCTTGCTGCAGAGGAGGAGGAAGAGAGATGGAGGAAGGTGCCTTCTTCAGAAATTAAGGAGATTTTTGAAATATGGGGTAGGATGGTAAGATTTATGGAGAAACATCACCCTGAGAAGGATGTTGCAAGCCATATCGGCAACTTGTACAGTGACAGAGTCTTGGCCCATTTTAGGGAAGTTTTAAAGAGATGCCAGAAACAGAGCTCTCTGGAAAGTTTTTTTGCAAGGCAGGACTCCAGTGACTCTCAAGCTGGTCCTAGTGGCATTAAGAAACAGAGAAGAGAAGTAACCCCAGAAAAGCACTTAGTACCTGAGGTGTTGATGGAAGGGGGATTCCCCTTCCAAACATTAATTCAATGTCTCTCCTCCTCCAGTTTTCCATACACTAAGAAGAATTGCCAATAAAGGTAAGTGTTATGCTGTTAATGTTTCATTCATATTGTGCCATTGTATTGTTTATGTACTACATCTATATTTCATGTAAAAATTTTTTTTGTTTTAATACTTCTGGGTGTCAGGAACGGATTAATTGTATTTACATTATTTCTTATGGGGAAAATTGATTCGAAAATCGTCTATTTCGATAATAGTCCCACTTCCAGGAACGGATTATGGACGATAATTGAGGGACCACTGTACAACATTCACTATCATTCACCCAATTACTGTTTTGCCAGAAATGTGCTGTGACAACAGAGTGGGGATATGACACCAATTTTCACTGTCCAGACCCCAAAAATGAAACTTGCTCTCAGTTCCCCCCCCCCCACACACACAAAAAAAAATCTGAAATAGCAGAGAATCTTTTTCTGAAGGTAATGATGGAAAACTTACAGAATTATGCATACACAAAGTTAGCAAGTCTCAGCACAACTTACACACTGGCAATTTTGCCAACTTTTGAGTCTTATTTTAAGTCAATTCCATTGCTCTACTCAACCAGATTCTTAGCTATTTCACTAGTATCCCTTCTGGTCTATCAACTAAGCACAAGAAAGTGCCCTTTCAACTACTCTATAAAGTGCACAAAGCTGCACAAAATTAAAAAAATAATCAGTTTAAAAATAAGTCCCCAATAAAAACTACAGACATTCCTGGCATTAAAGCATTTCCTCTGTTCATTGGTCACATCCCCAGGCCTCTCCTATATTACACTTGCCTTCCATTTTGAATTCTTATTCACATAAAATATATTTATTCTATTTCTTGAATAATAAAATATAACCAGGAAAGACTGGTCGTGGTTTACAGCATCCCAATAATTTAACCAGACCCACTAAAAACCCATAAAACACTAATGAAACCAATCAGTAGTATATCTTCCATTCTAATCAAATGATACCAAGAAACAGCCAATTAAACCATACACATGGTCACAATTTTTCCTCGTTACACACTGCGTGGGGCAGATTTTTTTTTTTTTTGTGCACACCCACCACACACTCATTCTCTTACATCTAGGCCAAAATTTACTGCTCACAGCTTATCCGAGTGAGCTGAGCTCAGGACACAGAACTACGTCAGGGATTCTGGCCTTAATAACATAGCTCTACATGGATAGTGAAAGGATAACATAAGCACTATTCCAGTTGGTAGGAATATTCTGAATAAGCTTTGACAGATCATTATGTTCCTGAAGGCCCTCTTGTTTACAACAGGCTAAGAGTGACTTAGTGGCTCACATTTTTCCTCAGTTACCAGCGATGTCTTTTATTACCCTGTGCTCTGGAATACAGTAATGGGAGTCTTTCTACTCCCAGAGCCCGACCATGGGCCAGGCTTGTCATTGTTGTATCCCGTCCTTTCAATTCCTTTGACAACACAGGTATCATTATCCATGTGATCAAATTAATTTCAAAAGATGGGATATTGAATTTGTGCATCTCTTTCTGAATATCTGTGATGTGAGCTGCTGTGTGGGATCCAGGAAATGGCATCCCTCCAAGGACAACTGTCCAGTTTAAAACAAACCATGGTATGGGCAGGGACTGAACTCATGGCAAGCGAGACTTAAAACTCCAGGCCAGTGCACAAGTCACTGGGCCAGCTGGTTACAATAAGATTCATCCAACTAAATATATTTATACACCATAGGGAGATTAGCATGGGCCCCACTGTAACCACAAATGCAAATTTTTTACAGGTGAATCTCCCGCCAGCATGGCCACGCTGGAGGGAGATTCACATACAGTATACTGAAATAATCTTCACATAACTATATTGCATTATATACATTGTATTATACTCAGAGTTCATAAATTATTTCCATCCACCCTTTCACAAATACGCAATTATTTTCTTTATGAATTATGCTGTAACCTATAAGTCTTTGTAACTTCCATATTGCTTGTTCTAAGCTCAAATATTGCTGTACATTAACAGTCCCTTTAAAAGGCAGGCGAAAGTGAAGACCTGGAGAATATACATAACTTTCATTGCATGTGTAAGTACAATAAAGCACCCTGACCTGTTCTTCTTGGACTGCAGGCTAGACACACTTAATATACACTTGGAAAATCTAAAGAGGGACTAGCCCCAAATCTGCACACAGAAATCACTTCCTACGAAAAGAAAAGACCCTGCAGGCGGTGCAACGTCCCCCAATGAAAAGCAGGGGTGCCAAGAGTACACTCACAGACAACGCAATAAGTGTCAGGGGCCCAAGATCGTTCAACTGTTTCCCAGGATAAAAAAGGGGGATTACCAATAGACCCCTGGTTATCTTCAAAAGGGAGATGGACAGGCACCTAAAGACAGTTGCCAACTGTGGGATGGAGATGGGGTGACACAGAGTCAAATTCGGTGGGTGGCGGCGCCGGTGCGCCGCCTGTAGGTGAGGCGGAGAAACGTGAGTGTAAACAAAGAGAGCGTGAAGCAGAGAAACGTGAGTGTAAACAAAGAGCATGAGGCTGACGGAACACATATTACCTCCCTAATACGTAAGTTAATACAGTGGATCCCCGGTTCGCAAAGTCATTGGTAACTCCTAAATCTGGTATCCAAAGCATTATATCACAAAAAAATTTGCCTCGGTTCCCTTTACAAAACCCGGTACGCGATACGATTCGTACAAGACGTGTCCACGTGTGGCCTGAACTGCCCCATGTGTGCCAGTGTTTACAAGCCAGCCAGTGTGCGCGCATCTAAGGATACATTCGGTACATTCCATATTATCCATATTATCACTGTTTTTGGTGCTTGTTTCTGCAAAATAAGTCACCATGGGCCCCAAGAAAGCTTCTAGTGCCAACCCATCGAGACCAAGGGTGATAATGACTATTGAAATGAAGAAAGAGATAATTGCAAAGTATGAAAGTGGAGTGCGTGTGTCGGACCTGGCCAAGTTGTATAGTAAATCCCAATCAACCATCTCTACTATAGTGAGCAGGAAAATGGCAATCAAGGAAGCTGTTCTTGCAAAAGGTGCAACTGTAATAACAAAACAGCAATCGCAAGTGTTACAAAATGATGAGAGACTGTTATTGGTGTGGATAAATGAAAAACAGATAGCAGGAGATAGCATCTCTCAAGCGATCATTTGTGAAAAGGCTAGGCAGTTGCATGAGGATTTAATTAGAAAAATGCCTGCAACTAGTGGTGATGCGAGTGAATTTAAGGCCAGCAAAGGTTGGTTTGAAAGATTTAAGAATCGTAGTGGCATACATAGTGTGATTAGGCATGGTGAGGCCGTGAGTTCAGACCAAAAAGCAGCTGAAAAATATGTGCATGAATTCAAGGAGTACATAGAGGCTGAAGGATTGAAACCTGAACAAGTGTTTAACCCTTTCAGGGTCCAAGGCCAAAATCTGAAGTGGTGCCCCAGTGTCCAAGAATTTTCAAAAAAAAAATTGTTATTTTTTCTTATGAAATGGTAGAGAATCTTTTTGTGAATGTAATAAAACAAAAAGTATGAAATTTGATGGAAAATTGACGAAATTATGCTCTCGTGAATTTTGGTGTGTCAGCGATATTTACGAATCAGCGATTTTGCCGACTTTGACTCCCATTTTAGGCCAATTACATTATTCCAGTCGACCAAATTCTTAGCTATTTCACTAGAATTACTTCTATTCTGACGATTTAGCACAAGAAATCGCCAAGTCAACTGTTTCAACTACAAAATAAAGTGACCGGAAATTGGTAATTTGGCCAATTTAACACAAATTTCAAAATATTCCAATTTCAAAATAGGGTCCAGAATAAACAATGTAGGTATTCCTGGAACTAAACTAACATTTCCTCTGTTCATTAGTTATGTTTTGAGGCTTTACAAATAAATTCCATTTTAATTTTTTATTCACACCAAAAAATAGAAGATTTACTGTTATGCAATATTGTAATAATTGTATAAATATCATCACCACATTTGTGAATGTATATTAGACCCACCTGCTGGCATGTATTAGACGTGTGAGGTCGTTTGTTTACTCTTGAACATCGGCAAAAATTTAACATTTCCGCCACTTTGAGCTCAGTTTCAAGCCATTTCCAGTGCTAAAACCAATCAAAATTATCTCTATTTCTGTAATATGTCTTCCATTCTATCAAATGAGACCAAGAAATCACAAATACAACAATAAAAAACATACGAAAAAACACTGCAAAGTCGCTGTTTTAATCGAAAATCACGGTCCCAGTTTTTTTTCTCTCATTATACACAGTGTGCTGCAGGATTTGTTTTATGTGGTGCACACATACCACATAGATGTATTCTCTCATATCTAGGCCCAAATTTACCACTCACAGTTTATCAGAGTGAGCTGAGCTCATGACGTAGATCTACGGTTTGGACCCTGAACGTAAAGCCGTAGATCTACGGGACGGACCCTGAAAGGGTTAATTGTGACGAAACAGGCCTGTTTTGGAAGAAATTGCCAAGCAGGACTTACATTACTCAGGAGGAAAAGGCACTCCCAGGACATAAGCCTATGAAAGACAGGCTTACTCTTCTGATGTGTGCCAATGCTAGTGGTGATTGCAAAGTGAAGCCTTTATTGGTGTATCAATTATTCTATTGTGATTATTCTATTGTTATTATTGTTATTGTAATTACTCTATTGCATTAAACTTAATATTTCATGTGGTAAAAGTTTTTTTTTTTTCATACTTTTGGGTGTCTTGCACGGATTAATTTGATTTCCATTATTTCTTATGGGGAAAACTGATTCGCTTTCCGATAATTTTGCTTTACGATGAGATCTCAGGAACGGATTAATAATGTGACCCAGGGGTCCACTGTAGTCACGTATTCGGCTGTCCATACTGTGCCAGTCAATGATATATCAGGGCTAGGAGGTACAACGTGTACTCACAGCGTCAGGTTGTGCATCCTAATTTGTGTGTCTTGTCTCTTTGCAGCTAGGAGCATTCATTATGTTGTACCTGAATAAAGGATTACCAACACGCACCCAAATGTCTCTTTGACCACCGACCAACAGGCTGTGGTTTGTACGTGAGTTTGCATGTGGCCAGCAGTAACAACCTGGTTGATCAGGCCCTGATCCACCGCTAGGACTGGTCACAGACTGGGCCACGGAGGTGTTGACCCCTGAAACCCTCTCCATATGCCACTGTGAATAAAATACCCTGACATTTCCTGAATACATATTTGTAAGTGAACTGTCTTTGAATTCAATAAAGTTATTGCATACCAGCTCATAATTACAAGGTGTGACAATGGTCCATCTGGAAAAGTTTACATTGAGTTATTTCTACATCAGCTAGTGAAGAAATCTCCCAGTCATGTATACGTAAGTTTATTGTTAAAGGTAGTAAATTAATACTCGAGTAGTCAGCAACCTTTACCATATTTTAAACTTTTAGGTTAGATTAGGCTGTGTTAAGTTAGGTAATCCATGTGTCACATCACCCCAACCTAAGACAGATTATTCACAAAGAAACAACAAATATTTTGCACACAATTAACCCTTTGACTGTTTTGGTCGTATATATACGTCTTACGAGCCACCGTTTTTTACTATATACAGTGGACCCCCGCTTAACGATCACCTCCCAATGCGACCAATTATGTAAGTGTATTTATGTAAGTGCGTTTGTACGTGTATGTTTGGGGGTCTGAAATGGACTAATCTACTTCACAATATTCCTTATGGGAACAAATTCGGTCAGTACTGGCACCTGAACATACTTCTGGAATGAAAAAAATATCGTTAACCGGGGGTCCCCTGTACTCATAAATTCTAGCGACTTCAAATCAAGCAGGAGAAAGCTGGTAGGCCCACATGTAAGAGAATGGGTCTGTGTGGTCAGTGTGCACCATATAAAAAAAATCCTGCAGCGCGCAGTGCATAATGGGAAAAAAAATAAACTCCGACTGTTTTTTTTAATTAAAATGCTGACTTTGTGATCTATTTTCATATAGTATTTATGGTTGTATTCTTGTTTTCTTGGTCTCATTTGATAGAATGGAAAACATATTATAGAAATAGAGGTGATTTTGATTGGTTTTACTATAAAAAGAACCTTGAAATGGGGCTCAAAGTAGGGGAAATGTTTGATTTTTGCCGATGTTCAAAAGTAAACAAATGATGCCATTGTCCAATAAATGTCCAACTAGCCATTCTAATATGCAGCCATGAATGGGTTGACATTATTTATACAATTATTACAATATTGCAGTAGTCTGCATAACAGTAAATCTTCCATTTTTTGCTTGAATAAAAATTCAAAATAGAAAGCAAGAGTAATATCAGAGGGGCCTCGAGACATGATTGATGAACAAACGAAATGTTATTTTAGAGCCAGGAATGTCTGCATTGTTCATTCTGGACCCTATTTTGAAATTGTCATATTTTTTAGTTTTTGTGAAATTGGCCAAATTGCAAATTTCTGACCATGTTATTGGGTAGTTGAAATCGGTAAATGGGCAGTTTCTTGTACTCAATTGATAGAAAAAAATGGAGTTCTAAAGAAATAGCTATGAGTTTGGTTGACTGGAACAATGGAATTAGCCAAAAATTCTCCTCAAAGTGGGCGAAATCGCCGATTTGTAAATATCGCCGAGGTCGCTAACTTCACGAGAGCGTAATTCCGTCAGTTTTCTATCAAATTTCATTCTTTTGGTGTCACTACCACCTGGAAAAAATTCTCTATCATTTCGTATTTTTTTTTTTTTTTTAATTTTTGTAACACCAGGAGACACCTCAGAATTTGGGGCTGTGACAGTCAAGGGGTTAAACAAAATATATACGATGTTTCTGAAGGCACTATGTTTCGGAAATACAGCAATGCTACCTTATGTAGCTTTAACCTATGCTACTCAGTTATGTCAATAGTGTGACTGATTTCCACATAATACGTATACAATATGACTTGCATGTGAAAATTAACCCTTAACGAAGTACCAAATGCACAAGATATACCTCAAATTTCAAAAAAAGTACATTAACTGCATAGCAACAACAAAATGATTATTGTACATGAACAGTATACAATACTGACAAAAGAAAATTACACGTGCAACATCTGGGTGTTATTGTAGATGTTTCACCAACCCGTGGCTTTATCAATACAAATTCAAGGACATAATTGAAAGACAGTAGAGCTATATACAAAAGATGAGGTAATAAGTCCCTCAGCCTTGGAGCCGGTGAAGAGCACCGTAGTCATGAAGAGTCTGAAGCACATGTACTGACGTCAGGTGACGAGGGACGTGTAGTAAACAAAGACATTGTCACTGGTAGGTGGGATTCCCTAGTGAAAGTAGGTCATACCCGAGGGAAGGGTCAGTAGTAGTTAAGAAGGTTGTGGAGATGTCCTCTGAACCATGATTCCACAATGTTGCAGTGTCTGATACGTTGTACATGAATGGTATACAATACCGAGATGAAAATTACACACATGTGCAACATCTGGATATCTTTACTGTAGACAATTTGCCAACACATTTCTGCTACATGTCCCTCACCACCTGATGCCAGTATATAAGCACCAGTTAACCGTGCTTCAGATTCTTCATGACTACGGTGCTCTTCACCAACTCCAAGGCTGAGGGACTGATTACCTCATCTTTTGTTTATAGTTCTACTGTCTTCCAATTAGTATGTCCTTGAATTTGTATTGATAAAGCCAATGACTAGTGAAACGTCTACAATAAAGATACCCAGATATTGCAGCTGTCTAATTTTCAGAAGGATTATTGTACATTCAGGGTAAGTTAAGTAGGTTTATTATTCACAATTGTTTTAAGTAGTAAAATGTGTAAATTACCTAGAATAACCCAATAAAGCCAAACAAAGTAACTCATTTCCATCTGGGTCCTTGCTTTACATAAATATTAAATACACTGCTAGCTATGAAAATGAAAATGTTCATTTCCTTGCAAATCTTACAATGTGTGGTTTACATATTATAAAATATTAATTACAAAGAAGATCACTAACATGCCTGGGCCTTTTGGGCAGACTAATCCTAATTCTTACTCTATATTGGCACAGGTTATGGAGCAGTACACTTCAATATAAATTATTGCATACTGATATGAAAGTTAGGTAATTGCAGTGACTAGCATTAATCAGAATAATAATAGTGTGGTAGTACAAAACATATAACAATATTACAATTAGTAAATTTAGTAATGGGAATGGTTTTATCTTGGCATGATACACTGTTTCTATAAAAGCTCCTATATTGGGAGAGTATTTCAGGCAAACTTAGGACTAACTTAAGATTTATTAGGCAATAGCTATATGTATTAGGAATTTTATGTTTATAGTCATTTGGGTGAGTGTAAGTGTAAATTAGGGGGAATTACAGATAATGAGAGTAAGCATTTTGTTTTGGACATGTTCAAGATACATTATAAAGGCAGATGATACTAATTATAATTCTGTAACAAATAACTGATCCACAGTTCAGCAAAAATATATCTTGTGCACTTTTTTTTTGGAGAGTGGGAGGGAAGATATATTAGCAACAAAATTTTTATGGAAGGTAGAACCTATTGGATAATTTATACGCTGGGTCAATCAGCATGCATGACATGCTAGTACAATGATGTAAGCAGTTCCAATACCACTAACACCTAAGCAATGTTTCCCGAGTGTACAATGAATTACGTGGGATTAGACCAAGTGGGTTAGGAAGAGTTGGGTTGTTTTGGGCTACAATGATGTTGGTAGAATTATCGACAATATGTAAAGTAAAAGGACACAAGTGCAACTAATGTGACATTTTATTAATCGCTGTTTCTGACACAATCAAGCAAAATAAAGGCAGCTTCATCATCTCCGAAGTATTAGCAAAAATCCACCTCAAAACTGCAAACCCTGCCGTCACATAGTCTCTGTTACACAAGAACACAACAGAGAAGGAACAATGATACAGACCTTCTCAGATCCAACCATCGACAGAAATATTTGTCTAACCTATTTTTATGCTACCCAAATAACATTTTTTTGACCTTTTACTCATATGCAAGTTGGTTATTCTACCATATCATATTACTACTACTATTACATCTTATACATGTATTAGTACTACTACTACTACTACTACCACTAGCATTACACCTCACTCGAAGCCTATATACGCATATACCCTCTGTGTCCATGTATTGTTTGTAACGGCTTGACAAAGCTCCCGTGAAGAGCAAAAACGTTGCCACAATAAAATGTTACATTAGTTGCACTTGTGTCCTTTTACTTTACATGATTTAGGCTATGTTAAATTAGGAATAAGATCTTCCTAAGCATTCAAGCCAAATAATATCCAAAAGTCATCATTTCCCTAATATGCACAAAATTTAATTACTTGCACTGTATAAACCAACTAATATTACTAACTTTCCATTACAAATTTTCAAGAAACTCAACTTAGTCCCATAACTCAATATTTACCAAAGCGAACATAAAAGTTGCTTTAGTGAACATACAAGTTGCTTTAATATAAAGGTGACATGAATATTAGTTGTATAAGTGTACTTTACGTTCTAATAAAGTTGGTAGAATTATCGACAATATGTAAAGTAAAAGGACACAAGTGCAACTAATGTGACATTTTACTGTACCAACGTTTCACTGTCAAGGCTTGTCAAAGCTCCTGGAGAGCGAAACGTTGCCACAATAAAATGTCACATTAGTTGCACTTGTGTCCTTTTACTTTACATAAACATTAAGCATACATACATGACAATCTATTCTCAACTATTCTTAATAGTAATAATGAGCAATATAAATGTATATCTGAAATCAAGGTTATATTCTGCAAAAACTTTAATACAAATACTTAGAGGTACAAACTTCTACATTATAAAGGCAGATTGCTCTCACAACTAAAAATGCAAATAAAATTGTATTTTAGCCTCATTCATAACTTGAAACGTTTTTTATATTGCAAATTATGTCGAATATAACTTAGAATAAGAGTTAAATGAGGAGAATGAAGAGAGATTTTCTTCACATTGGTAAAAAATCACTCGTGATTATAAGTAACTGAATAAATGTAAGAGTTTACAAAGCATCTGATGTTAAATTAGATGAAGAAAAAGGGTAATTACCTGACACATTAATGTGTTGTTGCACGGTGAAGAGGATAGTAGAGGTTGATGAAGCGGCTTCCATGAAGACGAGTGTTGAAGCAGCAGCAGTAATACTAGCCACTACTAGTGACTCCTAGTACTAGCAAGGCTCTCCACACTGCTGATGATACTACTAGTGACCACAGTCAACACACACATCACTTTCTGGCGTATAAACACTTCGAGAGAGAGAGAGAGGGTGAGAGAGGAGAGTAATACCTCACACAAGTCATGAGAGTTTTCCAGCAGTTTTAATGTTGCACTCGCCACCACCTTCTGCCCCTCATCAATACTACTCTATTAACTCACCTGCATTCTCATGCAACTGAACTGTGAAGTTAAAAGGGCTTATAATAACAAATGTTGATGAGAGAGTATCAGTAGTAGAATAAAGAACATTATATGAGCGGCAGCAGAGACTGCCTCCTCCTTCTCATTGGTGCTCCTCCAAACATTACAAACATGACGGGCTAACTCAACCTCTACATTACTCTCATCACGTACGCATATATAACACCATATTTCACATTCTCTTTCATTGTTTCGTTGTCTTTTGCTTACTTTATAATTCGCTTTCGTTAATATTTCATCTATATGAGTTATTATAGAATAAATCGATACTCAGACGGGCGTCTCAGGGACAAAGGCAAAACAGCTTCTAAAACAGATGCTGTGGCGCCTGGTTTAAATTATTATTCTCTACTAGTGTTCTGCTTTTCACTCTAATTTGATCAATTTCTCTCACGTACACTAGTTAATTAATTGTTTTTGAAGCCTATCGACTTAGTTGGAAATTTACACACCTGTTCCCAAACATCATGTTGATGATCTTGTCAATATTAATGAAGGATGGGTTTATTGGTAGCCATCCAGGGAGATATTTTTTATGAACTCCTCGTTAACAGTGTTATTGAGAGTACTCAGATTTAAAAGGAAGATGATAAAAGTTGTAATCTACAAACAGAACAGATTTAAGTGCCTAAGTTACACTGTTAAGGCCATTCATGTGTGTAAGGAAAAGCAGAGGACAGAGAACACTGCCCTGAAGCACCCCTATGATGATAGGTAAAGTTAGTAATTTTATTTACATACAGGTACACATAAGTACAATTATCATACATAGTGTAATAATTTGATTTACGTACAGGTACACATAAGTATAATTATCATACATAGTGTAAATTATCAAGGATAGCCCCAAAAAAATCAGTGACTTATTTCCATTGGAATCCTTATCGAGGTTATGTCCTTGATGGTGACATATTGATGTCTCATTAAGGTAGGACTTTAAGTATGCAAGAACACGACCTGACACCATGATGTTCTAGTTAAAGATGGAGGATGTTGAGGTCAACTGTATCGCAAACTTACGTAAGGTCTATGAAGAGGCCCATTGGATATTTATTATTTTTAAGAGTTTCATAAGTAAGTTTATTAAGGTATATACAAACACAGTTACATAGATTATCATACAGCAGCATATGTGTAGAGAACCTGGGATAACCCAAAAAAGTCAGACCAAGTGACTTATTTCCACTGGGGTCCTTTTAATACCTTATTATTATAATATGAAGGAGATATTATCTTATTATTATATTGTAAAGGAGATATACTATGAATAAGGTAAAACTAATTATTTATATTTACATGTGTGTTAGCAAAAAAAAAATAAAAACTCATTCTCCTCCCTTTCTGTAGCTACATTCATCAGACACCTTTTGGCACTCTTCTTGAACTGGTTCATGCTATGACTGGCTTTGACATGTGCGGGCAGTCTGTTCCATTCCTTTATTGATGTACAATAAAAGGTGTTTGAAGCCTGGCCACTGACTGTGGCTACTACAAAGTTGTGCTCTCTCCCCGTAGTATTATTATTATTATAATCAAAAAGAAGCGCTAAGCCACAAGGGCTATACAGCTCTCCCCCTAGTATTATGGTTGCTTTGGTTCCCAACCTTGACAAAATTATCAGCAAAATATTCTGGATGCTGTTTATAAGCAATTTTATAAACTTGATTTAACTTCATTTGTTTTACTCTGTCTTCAATATTCAGCATATCCAACTGTTGTAATTCATCCTGGACTACATGTTCTCTTGGACCCAGGTCCGATTTATTATTCGTACTCTTTCTTCTTTCTTGGCGTGAAGCCAAACTGGCAGAGGTTGAGTATTGTGGGACACTAGGAAAGAGTATACTCACTAATGAATTTTTTTTTTTTCGAAGATTTTAGAATAGGAAGGAGGCACACGACTGGTGTTGCACAGTCTTCAAGCTCTAACGACAAGTCTTTCCAACATTTTGGTTAGGAACTCCCACCCTGATATCGTGAACATCCTTACCTATCATTTTCCTCTCCTGTCATCTATGACACTGGGAGGCATAAAAACACTGAACATCAGGCATTACTGAAACTTTAAATAGAAAAATATCTAGTACCTTTCTTCTCTTTGGAGGCAGTTTAACTGCCTCCCAGCATACGCAAGGGGATATTACCAGTATACCCTTGGCTGTCTTCAAGAGAGAACTGGACAGGCACCTAAAGTCAGTACTGACCAGCCTGGCTGTGGTTCGTACGTTGGTTTACATGCTGCCAACAGTAACAGCCTGGTTGATCAGGCTCTGATCCACCGCGAGGTCTGACCATGGACCGGGCCGCGGGGACGTTGACCCCCGGAACACCCTCCAGGTATACTGGCTGTGATTCAACTCTGGCCTGAGAGGCCGCTCACAGGTCTTTGTTTCGAAGCCTTGCAGAAGTACCCTGATGATGTCATTGAAGCTACGGGTTCTTTCCAGCCTTTCATTGACCTGTAGATAGATAATTATCTATCTTGATTATAATCAATTTTTAAGTTCCTTTATTATTTAATTATTCAGGTTTATGGAGGAGGTATGAGTTTGGTGAATCATCAAAGGAAGCAGTTGTTCTGCCAGCGAAATCATAATGTAGAGAATATTCCACTGACTAAGAATGCCCTGTACCCCCACTGTCAACTGGCTCTCTATCAGGTCAGCATCTGGGTATCTGCCCATGATCCACTAGTTCTGAAGATTTTTTTTTTACATAATTTCCTAAATGTAGAACGTAAAAATTAATAATATAATAACTGCGCATTAAAATGTGATGCTATTTGGACACATTTGTAATTTGTGGGCACTGGTTATCGTAGGTAATTCAACTAATAATCCCACGTCTTTTGGCCAAATTGGGGTTTTCCGGCTGAATTTGTAATAGGGACCCGTATTAACGTCCACTGCTGAAGAATTGGGACAGGGAATTTGCGGGACCTCAAGGATTACGTGTGAATGCGGAAGATAAGGGATACGACCTTCACTCACAGGGAAGTGTGCCATTAGTCCTTGTATTTAGATCTCTAACTGGCCAGTGTAGGGTCTAGGTGTCAGGCAGGTGGTGTGACTCATCTACAGTAATTAACAAGTAAGTAGTAGCACGAATTTCTTTTGTGTACTCAGCAAGACTAATCATATACAGTCCACAACTTTAATTTACCGGAGTAGCTGGTTTTAATATTGTAATTATTAATTTAATGTCATGTCTAGCTTTTTGTGAGAGTGGTAGGGAGTGAGCACCGAGGGATTACAGTCCAGCGACGTACTGTGACTAAAGTCCCACTTATCTCACCCACATTACTTGCAGGTAATAATTCAGATAATACCCTGTAAACCTAATGCAGGTAATTTGCTCACGTAATAATAATAATAATTCACATAGCTAGTTTGGAATGGGGAAATATTCCATGAAGCGGAGAAGTGCCACTTTGCCTCACGTGACATAGATCTTATATCTGGTTCATGCGGAGGTCGGCTCCAGTTTTTTCTATCCATACCTGGAGAGTTCCGGGGGTCAACGCCCCCGCGGCCCGGTCTGTGACCAGGCCTCATGGTGGATCTGGAGGGATGTTCACCAGTGCTGAGGAAAGTTTGGAGGGCTTTTGTGCAGGAGTTTGTATGGGATTGCCTGAGTATATTGACCCGTATGAGGATATTTCTTTACCCTTATCTCTAGTGTTTCCTCTCCCCCGATTCTTCTTTACCTATCCCCACTTCCTCCTCACCCCTGGTGGGTCCTTACCTGTGAATCCCCATCAAGGATATTTCAGTAACACGATCTCTGATGCTTGGAATATCAAGTTCTTCCCGCATATTTAAAATTTTGGCAGTACGAGGGCATCCTAGAATGATCCTCATTCAAAATTCAAAATTCAAACTTTATTCTCTATAAGTATTACAATGCTGAGTTTACCGAATTTGGTTATTGTGTGGTTTACATGTAGTAAAATAATAATTACAGGGAGGGATCCCAATCATATGTAGCATCTTGCCTAGAAGGGGAGTAGGAAATGAATGGTTGTCTAGGGCAATTGGTGTAAATTGCTGGCTAGACAGATACTGCAAGGAACTTGCAATCCCATTCATTGACAACTGGAACAACTTTTATGGCAAACATGATATGTATGCAAGGGATGGGGTTCATCTCTCTGGGGCAGGGGTGGTAGCACTTGCAGACTCGATTGAGAAGGCCATTGGTGAAATGCCTATGATTTAAACTGATGGAAGTTTAGAGGTATGGGTGTTGTGGGAAACAAGCAGGTTTGCAACACTGGGGTTTGGGAAAACAGTAAATGTATAAAAGGCATTCAGCATGAAGTTATAAATAAAGACAATAGAACGGGTCAGCAAACAAAGGGGGACAGCAAGGGCAGCAAGGGACTAGCCCCCTTTAAGGTTTACTATACTAATAGCGGGATGTTAGAAATAAGATAGATGAGCTAAGATTAATTGCAAGTGCGGGAAACATAGATATTATTGCTATAACAGAGACCTGGCTCAATCTGAAAGATAGAGAGATGCCCTCTGAATGTCAAAATACAAGGCTATAAATTATTCCACACTGACAGGTTCAACAGGAAAGGTGGTGGAGTACGATGTATGCAGAGACCCAAATTTTAAAATTTTTTGTGTTAGACAAGATATTAAATTAGAAGCGTCAGCCACTGAATCTGTTTGGTTACAGCTTCTCGAGGGCCGAGAAAAACTAATTTGGGTGTGATTTACAGGGCCCCAAATCTTGAAGGGAGTGCAGTAAACTTCTATGGGACGAAATTCGTAAGGCATTACATACGAAAATGTTGTGCTAATGGAGATTTCAACTATAGACAGATTGACTGGAGCAATTTGACAGGAAATTTAGAGTCGGGTTTACTTTCTTTATACGATCCAGGATTGTTTTTTAAAACAGTTTGTGACAGAGCCAACTAGGGAAAATAACCCCCTTGATTTGGTTCTTGCCAGTAGGGAAACAAAATTTTAAATCTTGAGGTTAATGTAGCTTGGGGAGAGGTACAAATCACTCAGTTTTAACATATCATGGAACCCCCTAATAATGGAATCAAGCTCCGTCCCGACTTTCGCTTGGCTGATTTCATAGGACTGAAAAATTTTTTAGGGGGCTGAACTGGAAGCCCCATTGGGGGGTCGGGTAGTGGTGATGGTTCCCGAATGATGCTTTCCGGGGCATAGTTCAGCTGCTCAGTAAAATTTATTTTTCCAAATGGGGAAATCAATCAAACAAAAAACCCTAAAGGATGAACAATAATTAAAATATCTGTTTGGGTCAAAAAGAGGCATATGGCAAATCAAAAGAGGAAGGGGGGCAATTAAAAAATCGAATATTCAGTTAAAGAGAAATAAAAAGGGAATTAGAAAAGCAAATAAGATTATGAGGTTAAAGTTGAAAGAAAATCGAAGACAAACCCAAAAGGATTTTTTTCGGTATACAAAATTAAAAGGGACAAGATGGGCCCCCCCAAAAAGTTCCCGGGTCAGCTCCTGACGTGAAAAGGAAATGGTAGAATTTTTAACACATCTTCCTCTCATTTTACACAGAGTACCACGATTTTCCCCAGTAAGATAAATTATTGAACGACGATAATAAACTGGCACTATTAGGGTCACAAGTGACATGGTCCTTGGGCAAATAGAAAATTAAAACCAAAAACAAATCCCAGGCCCGATGAACTGTATGAAAGGGTTCAAAAGGGAAATGAAAGAGGAGTTAGCACACCTTTGGCTAATCTTTTCAAAAAATTCACTACAAACTGGCATGGTCCCAATAAGTGGAAAATGGAAAATGTGATACCTTTTTTTTTAAAAAACAGGTGACAGGTCCTTAGCTTCGAACTATAGACCAATAAGCCTAACCCCATAGTGGGGAAAAATTTTTTTGGGAAACAATAATTCCCAGGCAGTTCGTGCCACCTTTAAAGCATAAAAATTTAACAACGATTCAGCATGGTTTTTTAAAAAGGGGGCGTTCCTTTTTCCTTACGAATTTATTAACTTTTTTCACTAAGGTATTTGAGGAGGTAAATCATGGTAATGAAATGATATTTTTATATGGACTTCAGAAAAGGGTTTTTTCAGGGTCCCACATAGAGACATTGAGGAAAATTAAACACATGGAATGGGGGAGAAATTTTTTTTTCCCGATGAGGCATGGGTTTACAAATAGGCAGCAGGAGTTTTCATAAATGGGGGAAAAAACAGAGTGGGGGGCGTCACGAGCGGTGTTCCACAGGGGTAGTGTTGGGGGGCCCCCTGCTTTCACAATCTACATAAAGACATAGAGAGGGATAAAAAGCGACACGGGAAATTTGCCATGACACCAAAATTGGCCGTCGAAAATTTATTTTTGACGAGGACTTCAGACTCCGGAAAATTTTAATAGACTGTGCAGTGGTGGGGAATGGCAAAGCATTTAATTAGACAAATGCAAAGTTCTAATGTTGGACAGGACAATAACCATGACATATAAACTAAATAATGTAGATCTTTTTATTCGGATTGCGAAAAGGTTTTGGAGTTTGGTTCATAATCTAAACCAAGACAAAAGTGCATAAGTGTTTGCAATAAAGCTAATAGAATCCTTGGCTTCATATCAAGAAGCATAAATAATAGGAGTCCTCAGGTTGTTCTTCAACTCTATACATCCTTGGTTAGGCCTCATTTAGATTATGCTGCACAGTTTTGGTCACCGTATTACAGAATGGATATAAATTCTCTGGAAAATGTACAAAGGAGGATGACAAAGATGATCCCATGTATCAGAAACCTTCCCTATGAGGATAGACTAAGGGCCCTGAAACTGCACTCTCTAGAAAGACGTAGAATTAGGGGGGATATGATTGAGGTTTATAAGTGGAAGACAGGAATAAATAAAGGGGATGTAAATAGTGTGCTGAAAATATCTAGCCTAGACAGGACTCGCAAGCAATGGTTTTAAGTTGGAAAAATTCAGATTCAGGAGGGATATAGGAAAGTACTGGTTTGGTAATAGAGTTGTGGATGAGTGGAACAAACTCCCAAGTACCGTTATAGAGGCCAGAACGTTGTGTAGCTTTAAAAATAGGTTGGATAAATACATGAGTAGATGTGGGTGGGTGTGAGTTGGACCTGATAGCTTGTGCTAACAGGTCGGTTGCCGTGTTCCTCCCTTAAGTCAATGTGACCTGACCTGACTAGGTTGGGTGCATTGGCTTAAGCCGGTAGGGACTTGGACCTGCCTCGCATGGGCCAGTAGGCCTTCTGCAGTGTTCCTTCGTTCTTATGTTCTTATGTTCTTACCACTAGAACGCCTAGCATGGCTAGGCATTTCGGGCAGACATATATTAAATCTTAGGTTTAAAATGTTACAAAATTATGAGATAAGTTGGTATTATGGCTAAGTGACTAAATACTAGTTGTGAGTTTAGCAATGTGAATGCTTTTGTTTTGGCACTATACATAGTTTCAGTATTGGAGTATCACAGGCCAACTTTTGACTAGTTAAGATTCATTATTTTGAGATTGAGATTGATATTTCTGTTTATGGTCAAATGGGTGATTGAGTGTAAGTGTGAACCACCAGGTGGTATTCGTATTATTAGTTGACAGGGTGTATCAGGGAGATAAGATGTTTTCTGATGGTAGTTTTGAAGGTGATGAATGTGTCTGCAGTTTTGGAATTTTCAGGTAGGGTGTTCCAGATTTTAGGGCCTTTGACATACATTGAATTTTTGTAAAGGTTTAGTCGGACACGGGAATGTCATAGAGATGTTTTGTCTGGTGTTGTGCCTGTGGTTCTGTCACAACTATCAAGAAAGCGTTTTAGGTCAAGGTTAATATTGGAATTTAAGGTCCTGTAGATGTAGATTGCACAGTAGTAAGTGTGGATGTACTGAACAGGGAGTAAGTTTAGATCTATGAAGAGTGGGGGGGTGGTGTTGCCAGGGATGGGATTTAGTGATTATTCTTACTGCGGCTTTTTGTTGGGTTATTATTGGCTTTAGGTGTGTTGCTCCAGTTGAACCCCAAGCACAGATAGCATAGGTGAGGTATGGATATATAAGTGAATGGTATAGTGTCAGAAGGGCAGTTTGCGGCACGTAGTATCGTATCTTGGAGAGGATCCCAACCGTTTTGGATACTTTTTTTGGTTATGTGTTGGATATGGGTGCTGAAGTTCAGGTTGTTGTCGAGGTATAGGCCTAGGAATTTGCCCTCATTATGCCTGGTAATTAGAGTGTTGTCGATCTTAATGTTAATTTGCGCATCTCCTGCTCTGCTACGAAACATAATGTAGTAGGTTTTGTCAACGTTAAGCGTAAGTTTATTGGCTGTCATCCAAGATTAAGAGATTTCGTTCGGATTTTTAACCCCGGAGGGTTAGCCACCCAGGATAACCCAAGAAAGTCAGTGCGTCATCGAGGACTGTCTAACTTATTTCCATTGGGGTCCTTAATCTTGTCCCCCAGGATGCGACCCACACCAGTCGACTAACACCCAGGTACCTATTTGCTGCTAGGTGAACAGGACAACAGGTGTAAGGAAACGTGTCGAAATGTTTCCACCCGCCGGGAATCGAACCCAGGCCCTCCGTGTGTGAAGCGGGAGCTTTAGCCACCAGGCCTCCAGCCAGCTCCTCATTAACAATGGTGTTGAGGGTTGCAAGATTAGGGTGAGAGATGACATAAGTCGTGTCGTCAGCAAAGAGAATGGGGTTCAGGTGTCGAGATACGTTTGGAAGATCATTGATGTGTATGAGGAAGAGCAGGGGACCAAGGACACTTCCCTGCGGAACTCCAGTATCAAGGGGCTGTGTTGTTGATGCTGTGTCTTTAATGGTGACATACTGATACCTATTAGTAAGGTAAGATTTGAAATATGCAAGCGCATGGCCTCTTATACCATAATGGTCAAGTTTGTGGAGTAGGATGCCGTGGTCTACTGTGTCAAAAGCTTTTCTTAGGTCAATAAAAATTCCTAGTGGATATTCCTTATTTTCCAATGCTGTGTAAAGCAGATCTAGCATTTTTATGATTGCATCGTTAGTGCTTTTATTTTTCCTGAATCCAAATTGGCAGGGGTTGAGTATGTTTTGTGCCGTTATAAATGAATATAGTCTCCTGTGCACGAGTTTCTCAAAGATTTTGGATAGCAATGGTAAGTTTGATATTGGCCTATAGTTGTTTAAATCTGTAGGGTCACCACCTTTATGTATTGGTGTAACCCTTGCCGTCTTGAGTAGTTTCGGGAAGGTGCTATGCCGGAAAAAAAATCCCCCCCCCCCAGTACCAACAATACCACCAGTCCGATAACATTCTTCTTTGCAAATATACAGGGTCTAAAGCCAGCAACAAACAACAAAATACCTTTCATCCGTGGACTGCTTGCAGAGGCAAAGGCAATGTTCGCGGCTTTCACTGAGACCCACATAAAGGATCACTTGGACAACGAAATATGGATCCCAGGTTACAACCTATACAGATGTGACAGAGTGAACAGGCAAAAGGGGGGGGGGGGTTGGCCTGTACATTGCAGAGTCACTTGTTTGCACAGAACTGCTAAATGCCTCAAATGATGTAGTGGAAGTTTTAGCAGTAAAGGTCGAGAACCAAAACCTAGTCATTGTGGTAGTCTACAAGCCTCCGGATGCAACATCCCAGCAATTCCAGGAACAGCTGTTAAAAATTGACCACTGTCTGGAAAACCTTCCAGCTCCTGCACCCAACATCTTGCTCCAGGGGATTTCAACTTAAGGCACCTAAAATGGAGGAATATAGCAAATAATATTGTTGCAGTAATAACACCAGGAGGCAGCTCTGATGAAAACTCACACTCACGCGAGCTTTTAAATCTCTGCACAAAATTCAATTTAAACCAGCAAATAATAGAGCCTACTAGACTGGAGAATACACTAGACCTCATCTTCACTAACAATGATGATCTGATAAGAAATGTCACCATATCAAAAACAATATACTCAGATCACAACATAATTGAGGTTCAGTCATGTATGCGCGGAGCCCCAGACCGACATAATGAGATTAGTCACGAGGGAGCATTCACCAAATTCAACGTCAATAACAAAAACATAAAGTGGGACCAAGTAAACCAAGTCCTAACCGATATAAGCTGGGAAGATATACTAACCAACACAGACCCCAACTTATGCCTAGAACAGATTAACTCGGTGGCACTCGATGTATGCACAAGGCTTATTCCTCTAAGAAAAAGGAGGAGTAGATGTAAAACAGAAAGAGACAGGCGCTCCCTTTACAGGCGACGGAAAATAACAAAGCGGCTAAAAGAGGTCAATATATCTGAAATGCGTAGGGAGACACTGGTCAGAGAAATAGCAAGCATCGAACTTAAGCTAAAAGAATCCTTTAGGAGTCAGGAATCGCGGGAAGAACTAAAAGCCATAAATGAAATCGAAAGAAACCCAAAGTATTTCTTCTCCTATGCCAAATCAAAATCGAGAACAACGTCCAGTATTGGGCCCCTACTTAAACAAGATGGGTCCTACACAGATGACAGCAAGGAAATGAGTGAGCTACTCAAGTCCCAATATGACTCAGTTTTTAGCAAGCCGCTAACCAGACTGAGAGTCGAAGATCAAAATGAATTTTTTATGAGAGAGCCACAAAATTTGATTAACACAAGCCTATCCGATGTTATCCTGACGCCAAATGACTTCGAACAGGCGATAAATGACATGCCCATGCACTCTGCCCCAGGGCCAGACTCATGGAACTCTGTGTTCATCAAGAACTGCAAGAAGCCTCTATCACGAGCCTTTTCCATCCTATGGAGAGGGAGCATGGACACGGGGGTCGTCCCACAGTTACTAAAAACAACAGACATAGCCCCACTCCACAAAGGGGGCAGTAAAGCAACAGCAAAGAACTACAGACCAATAGCACTAACATCCCATATCATAAAAATCTTTGAAAGGGTCCTAAGAAGCAAGATCACCACCCATCTAGAAACCCATCAGTTACACAACCCAGGGCAACATGGGTTTAGAACAGGTCGCTCCTGTCTGTCTCAACTATTGGATCACTACGACAAGGTCCTAAATGCACTAGAAGACAAAAAGAATGCAGATGTAATATATACAGACTTTGCAAAAGCCTTCGACAAGTGTGACCATGGCGTAATAGCGCACAAAATGCGTGCTAAAGGAATAACAGGAAAAGTCGGTCGATGGATCTATAATTTCCTCACTAACAGAACACAGAGAGTAGTCGTCAACAGAGTAAAGTCCGAGGCAGCTACGGTGAAAAGCTCTGTTCCACAAGGCACAGAACTCGCTCCCATCTTGTTCCTCATCCTCATATCCGACATAGACAAGGATGTCAGCCACAGCACCGTGTCTTCCTTTGCAGACGACACCCGAATCTGCATGACAGTGTCTTCCATTTGTGACACTGCAAAGCTCCAGGCGGACATCAACCAAATCTTTCAGTGGGCTGCAGAAAACAATATGAAGTTCAACGATGAGAAATTTCAATTACTCAGATATGGTAAACATGAGGAAATTAAATCTTCATCAGAGTACAAAACAAATTCTGGCCACAAAATAGAGCGAAACACCAACGTCAAAGACCTGGGAGTGATCATGTCGGAGGATCTCACCTTCAAGGACCATAACATTGTATCAATCGCATCTGCTAGAAAAATGACAGGATGGATAATGAGAACCTTCAAAACTAGGGAGGCCAAGCCCATGATGACACTCTTCAGGTCACTTGTTCTATCTAGGCTGGAATATTGCTGCACACTAACAGCACCTTTCAAGGCAGGTGAAATTGCCGACCTAGAAAATGTACAGAGAACTTTCACGGCGCGCATAATGGAGATAAAACACCTCAATTATTGGGAGCGCTTGAGGTTCCTAACCCTGTATTCCCTGGAACGCAGGAGGGAGAGATACATGATTATATACACCTGGAAAATCCTAGAGGGACTAGTACCGAACTTGCACACGAAAATCACTCACTACGAAAGCAAAAGACTTGGCAGACGATGCACCATCCCCCCAATGAAAAGCAGGGGTGTCACTAGCACGTTAAGAGACCATACAATAAGTGTCAGGGGCCCAAGACTGTTCAACTGCCTCCCAGCACACATAAGGGGGATTACCAACAGACCCCTGGCAGTCTTCAAGCTGGCACTGGACAAGCACCTAAAGTCAGTTCCGGATCAGCCGGGCTGTGGCTCGTACGTTGGTTTGCGTGCAGCCAGCAGCAACAGCCTGGTTGATCAGGCTCTGATCCACCAGGAGGCCTGGTCACAGACCGGGCCGCGGGGGCGTTGACCCCCGGAACTCTCTCCAGGTAAACTCCAGCTTCTAGTGACTTGTTAAAAAGCAATGAGATATTATGCGAGAGGACATGGGCCACTCTCTTGTACAATAATGGTGGGACATGAGACAGATTCCCTGAGTTATTTTTAAGTGACTTTATAATCTCGGTGACTTCCGTGGGCTCAGTTGGAGCAAGATAGAAGGAATTTAGGAAATTCCCATCTAGGTAGTCCCCGGCATGGGCATTGGTACGTGGGATTTTATTGGCGAGAGTAGAACCTATGGTTGAGAAGTCGTTTATCTTGTTAGCTGTGTCGGTGGGTTGCAGTGGTGTTTCATTAGGTTTAGTTAGGACAATATTCTTGTTTTTTTTCAGTTTGTGGGTCCCTAGAATCTGAGAGAGTGTTTTCCAGGTCTTTTTTATATCTCCTCTTGTGTCAGTGAATCTACTGGAGTAGTATAGTTGTTTGGCTTTCTTTATTACTTTGGTGAGGACTGATGAATAGTGTTTAAGAATATCTTTGTGTATTAAGCCCTGTCTATATTGCTTTTCATATTGCTTCGTTTTGCAGTTTTTCCAGCCCTTCCAGTCAGACACGAGAGAAAGTAGTGGCTCAGCATAATCCACCAATAATCTAATATAAGCAAGATACATAATTTTCACAACTTTAACATTAGCACCATACCTGGGATGAAAACCTGCCACAGAAGTGCCCTCAGCCGTTCTTTGTATTGGTGACAGTCTCGTTATAACAGGTCCAAGTAGCGGGACGTCAAAGCCTAGATACCAGTATCTGGTTATATATTCTAGAAAAGACACATCATGTAGCTGGATATGGCGAACTGAATGGGGACAATAGATATAAGAAAACAAGCTTAATGTTTCCACCTGGCCGGAGATTGAACCATGGATACTTTGTGTGTGAGGCGAGTGTTACCTACCAGGCCACAGGATACCATTGGGATCCTTGATTTATCAAGGCTGTAAGACTGGTCACCTCATATTTACCTCTCTACTGCATCTACATTATGCTTACACTGTTTTATTACTTATATCTATAGCATTTTTTTTTTTTGCAAATCAACGTGTAAGACTAAGTGTAACAAGCATAAGTGCGTCCCGCAAGCGAGGTTCCTTGATACCGGTGAGGAGGCTCTTGATGCAAGGAATTGGACCTACACTAACCTTCCTTGGATTGAACTTGACAGCTTCCAGTTCTCCGAGACGCTGTATGACCCCTGTGTGTTTAGCACTTCGCTCTAAATACTATAAAAGACGTGTGCGGGTAGCGAGGTTCATGTGAGGGAGGAGCGGCCATCACTGCCCCACAACAGTGACACTCAGTGTCTCTGTAACACTCGCAGTGTCTCTGTAACACTCACAGTGTCTCCCTGCAACACTCTCCCACTACAGTGACATTCACAGGTACTAGTACTGCTACTGTAAGTCTAAACCTAATTAAGTATTGACTGGTAAGTAGACACTTGTTAAATATCGCCGCTTGACTAGTAATAAGTTCCTTGACGCCGGTGAGGGGCTCTTGATCCAAGGGATTACAGTATTTTCCTCGTTTCTTGGAGAGTATCACCATGCCTGCCTCTTCCCCACCCACTGCTGTATAACCACGACCTCTTAAATATTCCAAATATATTTAATAATACCAGTAGTAATGTGTCACAATGTTAGGTACATACAAGTCTTGCTCATATACCAGATGTTTATGTTGCTATTAAGCTTACATTGATGCAGCTGTCGCAGTCGTGGGTGAAGTAAGCTTAAGCAGGATAAAAGCTTATATAGTGACATTATTGGAGAAAGAAAAATTGGTTGATTGTGAGGGTGAGTGACCGTTCCTGCAGGAGGGAAGGAACCTCCAGGATACTCCACCATCTCTGTAACCAGTTGTTCTCTCCTTCCTCGCATCAAACTTCACTATTTTTACCCCCAAGTTCTGTATGACCCACAATTTAACGCCATTAACATAAATTTTATGTTATTGTTAATATACAATACTGGCAGCTGTTGAACATAACAGGTGAAATACTGGTATCTTTACTGCCGATATTTCTCGCCTGCATAGTAGACTTCTTCACTTAAATATAGACGAATATAAAGCCATAGATAATATTAGATGTAATTTTGAGGTGGTCAGTTTGTTCGGGGACTGACCCCCTCAAAATTACATCTCATTAGTCCCTGAGCCTAAAGGACCTCAGTGGAAACAAGTCACTGACTTTTTTGGGTTATCCCAGGTTCTCTACACATATGCTGCTATGTATGATAATCTATGTAACTGTATTTGTTTATACCTAAATAATCTTAAGTGCTGGTCAGCCCCTTTAGGGACTCATCTGCACCTCCCAAGGCTGAGGGACTAATCAGATTCATGTCTACTTTCTCTCAAATTTTATATTTATCTGTTAGACTGAAGAAGCCTGCTGTACCATCTAAAAGTTTGAGCCGTAAAGATAGCCAGTTGTTGCACATGTCTTATACAGATGTGACAGAGTGAACAGGCAAAAGGGGGGGGTTGGCCTGTACATTGCAGAGTCACTTGTTTGCACAGAACTGCTAAATGCCTCAAATGATGTAGTGGAAGTTTTAGCAGTAAAGGTCGAGAACCAAAACCTAGTCATTGTGATAGTCTACAAGCCTCCGGATGCAACATCCCAGCAGTTCCAGGAACAGCTGTTAAAAATTGACCACTGTCTGGAAAACCTTCCAGCTCCTGCACCCAACATCTTGCTCCTGGGGGATTTCAACTTAAGGCACCTAAAATGGAGGAATATAGCAAATAATATTGTTGCAGTAATAACACCAGGAGGCAGCTCTGATGAAAACTCACACTCACGCGAGCTTTATAAATCTCTGGCCCAAAATTCAATTTAAACCAGCAAATAATAGAGCCTACTAGACTGGAGAATACACTAGACCTCATCTTCACTAACAATGATGATCTGATA
The DNA here is from genome assembly GCF_026875155.1 of Cherax quadricarinatus. NCBI lineage: Eukaryota > Metazoa > Arthropoda > Malacostraca > Decapoda > Parastacidae > Cherax > Cherax quadricarinatus. The sequence continues at coordinate 11,058,452 of NC_069404.1, read as the reverse complement.
AGAAATATCACCATATCAAAAACAATATACTCAGATCACAACATAATTGAGGTTCAGTCATGTATGCGCGGAGCCCCAGACCGACATAATGAGATTAGTCACGAGGGAGCATTCACCAAATTCAACTTCAATAACAAAAACATAAAGTGGGACCAAGTAAACCAAGTCCTAACCGATATAAGCTGGGAAGATATACTAAGCAACACAGACCCCAACTTATGCCTAGAACAGATTAACTCGGTGGCACTCGATGTATGCACAAGGCTTATTCCTCTAAGAAAAAGGAGGAGTAGATGTAAAACAGAAAGAGACAGGCGCTCCCCTTTACAGGCGACGGAAAAGAATAACAGAGCGGCTAAAAGAGGTCAATATATCTGAAATGCGTAGGGAGACACTGGTCAGAGAAATAGCAAGCATCGAACTTAAGCTAAAAGAATCCTTTAGGAGTCAGGAATCGCGGGAAGAACTAAAAGCCATAAATGAAATCGAAAGAAACCCAAAGTATTTCTTCTCCTATGCCAAATCAAAATCGAGAACAACGTCCAGTATTGGGCCCCTACTTAAACAAGATGGGTCCTACACAGATGACAGCAAGGAAATGAGTGAGCTACTCAAGTCCCAATATGACTCAGTTTTTAGCAAGCCGCTAACCAGACTGAGAGTCGAAGATCAAAATGAATTTTTTATGAGAGAGCCACAAAATTTGATTAACACAAGCCTATCCGATGTTATCCTGACACCAAATGACTTCGAACAGGCGATAAATGACATGCCCATGCACTCTGCCCCAGGGCCAGACTCATGGAACTCTGTGTTCATCAAGAACTGCAAGAAGCCCCTATCACGAGCCTTTTCCATCCTATGGAGAGGGAGCATGGACACGGGGGTCGTCCCACAGTTACTAAAAACAACAGACATAGCCCCACTCCACAAAGGGGGCAGTAAAGCAACAGCAAAGAACTACAGACCAATAGCACTAACATCCCATATCATAAAAATCTTTGAAAGGGTCCTAAGAAGCAAGATCACCACGCATCTAGAAACCCATCAGTTACACAACCCAGGGCAACATGGGTTTAGAACAGGTCGCTCCTGTCTGTCTCAACTATTGGACCACTACGACAAGGTCCTAAATGCACTAGAAGACAAAAAGAATGCAGATGTAATATATACAGACTTTGCAAAAGCCTTCGACAAGTGTGACCATGGCATAATAGCGCACAAAATGCGTGCTAAAGGAATAACAGGAAAAGTCGGTCGATGGATCTATAATTTCCTCACTAACAGAACACAGAGAGTAGTCGTCAACAGAGTAAAGTCCGAGGCAGCTACGGTGAAAAGCTCTGTTCCACAAGGCACAGTACTCGCTCCCATCTTGTTCCTCATCCTTATATCCGACATAGACAAGGATGTCAGCCACAGCACCGTGTCTTCCTTTGCAGATGACACCCGAATCTGCATGACAGTGTCTTCCATTGCAGACACTGCAAAGCTCCAGGCAGACATCAACCAAATCTTTCAGTGGGCTGCAGAAAACAATATGAAGTTCAACGATGAGAAATTTCAATTACTCAGATATGGTAAACATGAGGAAATTAAATCTTCATCAGAGTACAAAACAAATTCTGGCCACAAAATAGAGCGAAACACCAACGTCAAAGACCTGGGAGTGATCATGTCGGAGGATCTCACCTTCAAGGACCATAACATTGTATCAATCGCATCTGCTAGAAAAATGACAGGATGGATAATGAGAACCTTCAAAACTAGGGAGGCCAAGCCCATGATGACACTCTTCAGGTCACTTGTTCTATCTAGGCTGGAATATTGCTGCACACTAACAGCACCTTTCAAGGCAGGTGAAATTGCCGACCTAGAAAATGTACAGAGAACTTTCACGGCGCGCATAACGGAGATAAAACACCTCAATTATTGGGAGCGCTTGAGGTTCCTAAACCTGTATTCCCTGGAACGCAGGAGGGAGAGATACATGATTATATACACCTGGAAAATCCTAGAGGGACTAGTACCGAACTTGCACACGAAAATCACTCATTACGAAAGCAAAAGACTTGGCAGACGATGCACCATCCCCCCAATGAAAAGCAGGGGTGTCACTAGCACGTTAAGAGACCATACAATAAGTGTCAGGGGCCCGAGACTGTTCAACTGCCTCCCAGCACACATAAGGGGGATTACCAACAGACCCCTGGCAGTCTTCAAGCTGGCACTGGACAAGCACCTAAAGTCAGTTCCGGATCAGCCGGGCTGTGGCTCGTATGTTGGTTTGCGTGCAGCCAGCAGCAACAGCCTGGTTGATCAGGCTCTGATCCACCAGGAGGCCTGGTCTCAGACCGGGCCGCGGGGGCGTTGACCCCCGGAACTCTCTCCAGGTAAACTCCAGGTAATGTAATAATAACTTTGACATGAATATTTTTCAGTAGTACAGTATCTTAAGAACTAAGTGACCATATTGCACTTCTCTGGCACTTATAGATCATTTTATACTAGATGATAATAGTTTGCTAGAGAATACATGGGTATACTCCAGGTACATAATCAAATTCGTGGCCCCAGTTTATTCAACCTCTTACCAAAAGACACACCTGAAACACTACTGGAACAATTATAGAGGTCTTCAAGAGGAAACTGAACAAGTATCTTCACCAGGTGCCAGATCAACCAGGCTATGATGGATATGTGGGGCATTAGGTCACCAGCAGCAACAGTCTGGTTGATCAGGCAAGCACCAGACGAGCATGACCCATGGCCTGGCTCCAGGAGCAGTTGTGATGAATGGTTTGAAAAACCGACAAGTTGAAGATTGAGACACTTATGCAGCATATGGGAATCTTTATTCAGGAAACGTTTCGCCACACAGTGGCTTCATCAGTCCAATACAAAGAGGAAGGCGTAAGGAGAGGAGGAGTATGAGGTAATCAGTCCCTCAGCCTGGAGTCGATGTGTTCAGTCCATCAATCTTGTAGAATGTACAGCATAGGGCCGTAGACGTGGCTTATATACTGTAGTGAGGTGACTTGAAGCAGACGGAGGCGGGATCATAGTGGTATCATCCACTAGTCGAAGTAGGTCTTTGTCCAAAGGTTGAACAAGCGTTGAAGACTCTTGAAACTCATCAAAGGTATATCAGAGTAAAACCATCCTGGGGGTGATGGTCAGTGCCAGGCTACTCCAGTAGAAATAAGTTGCATTCGCTGGTTTTTCTGGGTTATCCTAGGTAATTTACACACGTTACTTTGTATGACAATTGTAATCACCCAAAACCTGTGTAAATGTACCTAAGTAAACTTGCTAGGCACAAGCCTGGGTGCCTTTACCTTTAGCCAACACTTTATTGTACACAAATAACCCACACTTTGTACACAAATAACCTTTATTGTACACAAATAACCTTTAGTGTACAGCACTAAAGGAGTGGAATGGATTGCCGGTACATGTCAGAGGCTGTCCTAGCATGACGAAGTTCAGGAAAAGAGCTAAAAGGTACCTAATGAATGAAGCTACGGAAAGGGAGGAGAGGATATTTTTTTTTTTTTTTTTTTTTTTAAGTTTAAAATTGTTCATATTATAGTAAGATGATCACACCCTGCGTCATTATGTACTGGAGTGTGATAAAATTAATGAATTTAGAAACAACTCGCTCAGAAATGTTCAAGAAATGGCAAAGTACTTTATCCACAGTGGTATATTGCAGACCATTCTGGAGAAATACCCTGACTTTGCTAGCTGTAAATAATGCATTACCATGTGTGTGTGCGTGGGTGTGCGTGGGTGTGCGTGGGTGTGCGTGTGTGTGTGTGGGTGTTGGTGTGGGTGTTGGTGTGTGGGTGTTTGGTGTGTGTTGGTGTGTGTGTGTGTGTGTGTGTGTGTGGGTGTTGGTGTTGTGGTGTGTGGTGTGTGTGTGTGTGTGTGTGTGTGTGTGTGTGTGTGTGTGTGTGTGTGTGTGTGTGTGTGTGTGTGTGTGTGTGTGTGTGTGTGTGTGTGTGTACTCACCTATTTGTACTCACCTATTTGTGGTTGCAGGGGTCGAGTCCTAGCTCCTGGCCCCGCCTCTTCACCGGTTGCTACTAGGCCCTCTCTCTCCCCGCTCCATGAGCTTTATCAAACCTCGTCTTAAAACTGTGTATGGTTCCTGCCTCCACTACGTCATTTTCTAGGCTATTCCACTGCCTTACAACTCTATGACTGAAGAAATACTTCCTACTATCTCTCTGACTCATTTGTGTCTTCAACTTCCAATTGTGGCCTCTTGTTTCTGTGTCCTCTCCCTGGAACATCCTGTCTTTGTCCCCCTTGTCTATTCCACGCAGTATTTTATATGTCGTTATCATGTCTCCCCTGACCCTCCTGTCCTCCAGTGTCGTCAGGCCGATTTCCCTTAATCTTTCTTCATAGGACATTCCCCTTAGCTCTGGAACTAACCTTGTCGCAAACCTTTGTACTTTCTTTAGTTTCTTGACGTGCTTTATCAAGTGCGGGTTCCAAACAGGTGCTGCATACTCCAGTATGGGCCTGACATACACGGTGTACAGTGTCTTGAATGATTCCTTACTAAGGTATCGAATGCTGTTCTCAGGTTTGCCAGGCGCCCATATGCTGCAGCAGTTATCTGATTGATGTGTGCTTCCGGAGACATGCTCGGTGTTATACTCACCCCAAGATCTTTCTCCTTGAGTGAGGTTTGCAGTCTTTGGCCACCTAGCCTATACTCTGTCTGTGGTCTTCTGTGCCCCTCCCCCATCTTCATGACTTTGCATTTGGCAGGATTAAATTCGAGAAGCCATTTGCTGGACCAGGTGTCCAGTCTGTCCAGGTCTCTTTGAAGTCCTGCCTGGTCCTCGTGTGTGTGTGTGTGTGTGTGTGTGTGTGTGTGTGTGTGTGTGTGTGTGTGTGTGTGTGTGTGTGTGTGTGTGTGTGTGTGTGTGTGTGTGTGAATTTGTATGTGTGTGTGTGTGTGTGTCTCAACAATCAATATTTGCACCAATAACTCACTACAGTTGTGACCGGGTGTGGAAGTGTGAATTGCTCATTACACTATAATTTGTTCATGATTGTAGCCATGTATAAACGTAAGTAACCATTCTTACAGGGTTCATTACCTTTGTAACTTGTGAGTTCATTACCTTGTACCTAGTTCAGCCATCACAACTTTGGGAGCCCAGTCCCCGGACCCATTACGTACCTCTGTAATCTGTAAATACCTTTGTAACTTGTCATGATTGTGACTAGACCTACCTGGAGTTCATTACCTTTGTAAATTGTGAGTTCATTACCTTTGTAAATTGTGAATTCATTACCTCTGTAACTTGCTCAGCTATCAAAACTTTGGAGTCCAGTCCCTGGACCAATTATGTACCTCTGTAATCTTTTGACTACCGCCCACAGGATGGGTATGGGGTGCATAATAAACATATTAAACTAAGCTGATCCCCTCTTTAATGTTCATATGTAAATAACTCTGTTTACTTTATTCCTATTGTATCTCTTTTTATTGTAACTGATCTTCACACAGTTGAGTTACTTAGCTGTTTTAACTTTTAGGCTTGTAATCATGATTGCTTTCTTCTGTAACTTACTGCTAGGCTTTAAATAATAAGATATTACAAGGACCTCCATGGAAATAAGTCTAAACTTTTTTTTTGGGGGTTATCCTAGGTAATTTAAATGTTAAACTAATTTGTCATTTAGTTGAAATCATAAATTAATACAGGTATTTAAACTTTCATTTCTGGTAAAAATGGCTTTAATCAGTTTTTATTTCTTCATAATGCTGTACAGTATTATACATTTATATGCTTTCTATGTAAAATAAAATGATCATTACAATAACTGTACACCAAACCACTCAATATTTTCTTTTTTTGCATTCCAGTTGCTACAAGGAAAAATGGTTGTACGACAGTATAATGAAGAACTTAAATACCTTGAAAGATTGTCACCCCAATGTTGGCGTATCAAGAAGGGTTTTCAGCCCAATATGAATGTAAGATATTAAAGATTTTTTATAAATTAATATAGCTGATATATTTCTTCTTTCAACTCACCAGCCGTATTCCACCGAGGCAGGGTGGTCCAAAAGGAAAAGTGAAAGTTCTCCTTTTACATTTAGTAATACATACAGGAGAAGGGGTTACTAGCCCCTTGCTCCTGGCATTTTAGTTGCTTCTTACAACATGCATGGCTTACAGAGGACGAATTCCGCTCCACTTCCTCTTAGGTGGCTGGAGTTTCCTTCTTAGTAATGAGTAGGAAATTCATGTGAATTATTTTTTATTTAACAAATACAGTAGGACCCCATATCCGTGGGCAATACTTTCCAATGACCTGCCATGGATACCGAAACCACAGATAGTAGCAAATCCTATGCGTATACAAGTCCTATACATACCTATTATAAAGTTTAATTGATAAATTATGTACAATAAATGGAGAATTATCACTTTTTCACTGATGGGAAGCCCTCCACAGCTTCTTTTGGACTTTGAAGAATGCTAGCTTCTCTACTTTTGCGCTTTAAGGCCATTGTTATGCAAAACTAAGCAGTATTTTTGGGCCGCAATAAAATGTGGATAACTGAAGCCACGAATACTGACTCAGTGGATACGGGGGTTCTACTGTATTGTAGTTCATCATTGAAGGTTTCAGTAACCAGGTACACTCTTGCAGTATATGTAAGGAACCTTATTTTTTTAGACCATGCTAGTAAGTTAAATCAAATAGGTATCTTTGTTTTTTCTCGCAAGTTAACATTGAAAGTAGTATACCGTATAATGGGGCAGTTGCTTTATGTGAAGGGTAATTGTGCCACCAGCCTAGGAGTGCCATATGTGTAGTGCCTATTAAAACACCACTATCTGGAATGTTTATTTGTCAATATTCTGCATATTTTTGAAACTGCTCATTTCAAGGGCATTTTTACGTTGGTGACATAATTACCCCTCAGGATTCCGTTGCCTCTTTATACATAGTATTTGTGAAGCTATAGAAAAAAAAAAAGAGTAAAGCCTGTTTTAGATTCATAGCTATTTTTTATAGCTTTAGATTTCATTTTGGGTGCATAACTTACAAATAAGCCATGCGTGTTGATAAGAGGCGATTAAAATGCCGGGAGCAAGGGGCTAGTAACCCCTTCTCCTGTGTATATTACTAAATTTAAAAGGAGAAACTCTCCCTTTTGGGCCACCCCACCTCAGTGGGATACGGCTGGTGCGTTGAAAGAAAGAAAGAAAGAAAACTTTTACAAATAACATGAAGCCATCATCTCAAAGATTTGGTAAAGCAAGATGCCTCTTGCTAAGCAAATATCAGTTATAGGAGGGCCCCGCTTTATGGCATTTCACTTTATGGCGTTTTTACTAATATGTACATTTCAAATTATGACCAAAACTCTTCATCCGGCTACCTACCTGACTCTGTATTACAGCCTCCACACACCACTGTTTGTTTACATCCTCTGTGAACTCTGTGTCTCTTGATTATGTCTGGAGACTCCAAAATTTCAAGTGTTTTAAAGTTATTGCATATTTTATATATACTCTGACAGTTATACTTATGTGTACATGTACCTTAATAAACTTACTGTGCTTGCATGCAGGTACACATTAAAATCACTAAGAGTGTGTCAGCATTCTTGAAGATGCCATATTAATAAAAATAATAATCACTATGGGGCACTTTAAATGTTGTATATTACATTAATAAAGACATTTTCATTGATCCACCTATATTTTTTCAAAATTATATAAGAAGCATGTTACATAACATATAAATATAATATATACACCCACAGTAGAACAAATTGAACAAATATGAGATGTGTGATAAAAGAGAAAAAGGTAGCTTACAAGAGGTTTTTACAAAGCAGAAGTGTTATAAGAAGAGCAGAGTATATGGAGAGTAAAAGAAAGGTGAAGAGAGTGGTGAGAGAGTGCAAAAGGAGAACAGATGAAAGAGTGGGAGAGGCACTTGTCAAGAAATTTTAATGAAAATAAGAAAAAAATTTGGAGTGAGTTAAACAAGTTAAGAAAGCCTAGGGAAAGTATGGATTTGTCAGTTAAAAACAGAGTAGGGGAGTTAGTAGATGGGGAGAGGGAGGTATTAGGTAGATGGAGAGAATATTTTGAGGAACTTTTAAATGTTGAGGAAGAAAGGGAGGCGGTAATTTCATGCACTGGCCAGGGAGGTATACCATCTTTTAGGAGTGAAGAAGAGCAGAATGTAAGTGTGGTGGAGGTACGTGAGGCATTACGTAGAATGAAAGGGGGTAAAGCAGCTGGAACTGATGGGATCATGACAGAAATGTTAAAAGCATGGGGGATATAGTGTTGGAGTGGTTGGTACTTTTGTTTAATAAATGTATGAAAGAGGGGAAGGTACCTAGGGATTGGTGGAGAGCATGTATAGTCCCTTTATATAAAGGGAAAGGGGACAAAAGAGATTGTAAAAATTATAGAGGAATAAGTTTACTGAGTATACCAGGAAAAGTATACGGTAGGGTTATAATTGAAAGAATTAGAGGTAAGACAGAATGTAGGATTGTGGATGAGCAGGGAGGCTTCAGAGTGGGTAAGGGATGTGTAGATCAAGTGTTTACATTGAAGCATATATGTGAACAGTATTTAGATAAAGGTAGGGAAGTTTTTATTGCATTTATGGATTTAGAAAAGGCATATGATAGAGTGGATAGAGGAGCAATGTGGCAGATGTTGCAAGTATATTGAATAGGTGGTAAGTTACTAAATGCTGTAAAGAGCTTTTATGAGGATAGTGAGGCTCAGGTTAGGGTGTGTAGAAGAGAGGGAGAATACTTCCCGGTAAAAGTAGGTCTTAGACAGGGATGTGTAATGTCACCATGGTTGTTTAATATATTTATAGATGGGGTTGTAAAAGAAGTAAATGATAGGGTGTTTGGGAGAGGGGTGGGATTAAATTATGGGGAATCAAATTCAAAATGGGAATTGACACAGTTACTTTTTGCTGATGATACTGTGCTTATGGGAGATTCTAAAGAAAAATTGCGAAGGTTAGTGGATGAGTTTGAGAATGTGTGTAAAGGTAGAAAGTTGAAAGTGAACATAGAAAAGAGTAAGGTGATGAGGGTATCAAATGATTTAGATAAAGAAAAATTGGATATCAAATTGGGGAGGAGGAGTATGGAAGAAGTGAATGTTTTCAGGTACTTGGGAGTTGACGTGTCGGCGGATGGATTTATGAAGGATGAGGTTAATCATAGAATTGATGAGGGAAAAAAGGTGAGTGGTGCGTTGAGGTATATATGGAGTCAAAAAACGTTATCTATGGAGGCAAAGAAGGGAATGTATGAAAGTATAGTAGTACCAACACTCTTATATGGATTTGAAGCTTGGGTGGTAAATGCAGCAGCGAGGAGACGGTTGGAGGCAGTGGAGATGTCCTGTCTAAGGGCAATGTGTGGTGTAAATATTATGCAGAAAATTCGGAGTGTGGAAATTAGGAGAAGGTGTGGAGTTAATAAAAGCATTAGTCAGAGGGCAGAAGAGGGGTTGTTGAGGTGGTTTGGTCATTTAGAGAGAATGGATCAAAGTAGAATGACATGGAAAGCATATAAATCTATAGGGAAAGGAAGGAGGGGTAGGGGTCGTCCTCGAAAGGGTTGGAAAGAGGGGGTAAAGGAGGTTTTGTGGGCTAGGGGCTTGGATTTCCAGCAAGCGTGCATGAGCGTGTTAGATAGGAGTGAATGGAGGCGAATGATACTTGGGACCTGACGATCTGTTGGAGTGTGAGCAGGGTAATATTTAGTGAAGGGATTCAGGGAAACCGGTTATTTTCATATAGTCTGACTTGAGTCCTGGAAATGGGAAGTACAATGCCTGCACTTTAAAGGAGGGGTTTGGGATATTGGCAGTTTGGAGGGATATGTTGTGTATCTTTATACGTATATGCTTCTAAGCTGTTGTATTCTGAGCACCTCTGCAAAAGCAGTGATGATGTGTGAGTGTGGTGAAAGTGTTGAATGATGATGAAAGTATTTTCTTTTTGGGGATTTTCTTTCTTTTTTGGGTCACCCTGCCTCGGTGGGAGACGGCCGACTTGTTGAAAAAAAAAAAAAAAAAAGAGATGTTGTAGCTGGGCGGCTTGTTATGAGTGATGACAAGAATTCTGTTTTCTTAAGTCCAACACCAGAGAAAATGTGTGCACTGTAGTATGTATTACTGTGGGTAACTGTAGAAAATTATTCCTTTTGTATGCCTTCAGAGCATCATTCGCTCTAAAAATGGTGTTACATGAGAATGGGTGTATTGCTGTTATTCATTCTACTGCACCAGTGTGAAGACAATTTGTACACAATGTAGGATGTTTGTATTGTGGTAAAAGCTTCACAGAGGTATGCAGTAATGAACGTGAATGAACCACAATCAGACAAGTATTAAAACATGCTCGTCTGTTTGTTTACATTCTCATTGTCTCTCATTTACTTGTTCTCTTGTTTATGGTGGCATTTAAAGGCAGTTGTTAAAAATGATGGCAGTAATAATAATAATTGCTCTGGGGTGCTTTAAATTTGAGTCGTATATTTCGTGTAGGTGTGGTAGCCTGCTGAACTACCACACCTGACTTTCTACAGTAACTACTCGCCTCTCGCCCTACATTATGACTACACATATTTTAAGGCAAGTAATGAGTGTACTATATGTATATTTTACTCTGTTAAGGCCTGGTTCTATTGCTAACTTAATATGTTAGTGTAAATTTGTTACCTAGCATTTACATGCTTTTATAAGTGAAAAAAAAAAAAGGGCGCTTTGCTTTTCAGCGATTTTACTTTATAGTGGTAGCCTGGAACCTAACTTGCATATGAACATATTTACACTGCTCCAGTGTGACTGGTGTAGTATGTGATTGTGATTAGAAAGTGGTGTAATAATTTTTTTTTCTTGTAACGTGTATGGCAGTATTTTCATTGTTAAAGCCTACCACAAAGGAAGTACAACTCATCATTTCTTGTACAGAATTAAATCTGATGTTATGAATTGTTTAACACAAGTGTATAATATTATAAATTATGCTCAGTATTTGTAAATAATTTTTTTTTTTAAATTTAGACTTGGTGTAAGTGTACATGTAAGTGAATTTAATGTCTTTTTTTATTCTTATTTTTCAGGTAGAAGGCATATTCTACGTGAATGACCACCTTGAGAAATTAATGTTTGAAGAGTTACGCAATTCTTGCCGTCCAGGATCAATTGGAGGTTTCTTACCCGGTATGAAGCAGATTGCTAATGTTGCAGCGCTTCCTGGTATTGTTGGAAAATCTGTTGGTTTGCCTGACGTTCATTCAGGATATGGTTTTGCCATTGGTAAGTTTTAAGTGGTTTGTATATGGCCTCTGATCTATGTGTACTTCATAATTTTGTCAAGGAATTTACAGTCTAGTATTTTGAATGATATATTTAATATTGCTTGAATATTTTCTCTTGTTCTTTAAAAAAGTGGAATGGATTTTGATGTTTGTCATGTAGGTCTTATGACTAAACTCGAGCTGTTACATTCTGTTAAGTACGGTTCAATAGAATTGTTCTCTATGGTTTGGACTTGTCCTAGTTCACCTGGGATTAAGATGTAAGCAGTGATGCCTCTCAGCTTCATAACCAAAGTCAGTCAAAGATTTATTTCCACATGATACAATGTTTGTACAGAGATGGGTGACATTTGATTGTGCATACAGAAAGTCCAAGGTTATGCAGAGCATTTTGGGCACGATTGCTCGATTATATACATAAATAGAAATGCTATTTTCCTTGCATAGGTAATATGGCAGCTTTTGATATGGACAACCCTAAAGCAGTTGTCTCTCCTGGTGGTGTGGGTTTCGATATCAATTGTGGTGTGCGCTTGTTGCGGACCAACCTTACTGAAGCTGATGTTCTTCCCATCAAGGTAATCTGTTCGATTTTATATATTTTTTTTTTTCCAACAAGTCGGCCGTTTCCCACCGAGGCAGGGTGACCCAAAAAAGAAAGAAAATCCATAAAAAGAAAATACTTTCATCATCATTCAACACTTTCACCTCACTCACACATAATCACTGTTTTTGCAGAGGTGCTCAGAACACAACAGTTTAGAAGCATATACGTATAAAGATACACAACATATCCCTCCAAACTGCTAATATCCCGAAACCCCTCCTTTAGAGTGCAGGCATTGTACTTCCCATTTCCAGGACTCAAGTCCGGCTATATAAAAATAACCGGTTTCCCTGAATCCCTTCACTAAATATTACCCTGCTCACACTCCAACAGATCGTCAGATCCCAAATACCATTCGTCTCTATTCACTCCTATCGAACACGCTCATGCACGCCTGCTGGAAGTCCAAGCCCCTCGCCCATAAAACCTCCCTTACCCCTTCCTTCCAACCTTTTTGAGGACGACCCCTACCCCGTCTTCCTTCTCCTACCGATTTAAATGCTCTCTGTCATTCTACTTTGATCCATTCTCTCTAAATGACCAAACCATCTCAACAACCCCTCTTCAGCCCTCTGACTAATACTTTTATTAACTCCACACCTTCTCCTAATTTCCACACTCCGAATTTTCTGCATAATATTTACACCACACATTGCCCTTAGACAGGACATCTCCACTGCCTCCAACCATCTCCTTGCTGCTGCATTCACAACGCAAGCTTCACACCCATATAAGAGTGTTGGTACTACTATACTTTCATACATTCCCTTCTTTGCCTCCATAGATAACGTTTTTTGACTCCACATATACCTCAACGCACCACTCACCTTTTTTCCCTCACCAATTCTATGATTAACCTCATCCTTCATAAATCCATCCGCTGACACATCAACTCCCAAGTATCTGAAAACATTTACTTCTTCCATACTCCTCCTCCCCAATTTGATATCCAATTTTCTTTATCTAAATCATTTGATACGCTCATCACCTTACTCTTTTCTATGTTCACTTTCAACTTTCTACCTTTACACACACTCCCAAACTCATCTACTAAACTTTGCAATTTTTCTTTAGAATCTCCCATAAGCACAGTATCATCAGCAAAAAGTAACTGTGTCAATTCCCATTTTGTATTTGATTCCCCATAATTTAATCCCACCTCTCTCCCGAACACCCTAGCATTTACTTCTTTTACAACCCCATCTATAAATATATTAAACAACCATGGTGACATTACACATCCCTGTCTAAGACCTACTTTTACTGGGAAGTAGTCTCCCTCTCTTCTACACACCCTAACCTGAGCCTCACTATCCTCATAAAAACTCTTTACAGCATTTAATAACTTACCACCTATTCCATATACTTGTAACATCTGCCACATTGCTCCCCTTTCCATTCTATCATATGCCTTTTCTAAATCCATAAATGCAATAAAAACTTTCCTACCCTTATCTAAATACTGTTCACATATATGCTTCAATGTAAACACTTGATCTACACATCCCCTACCCACTCTGAAACCTCCTTGCTCATCCGCAATCCTACATTCTGTCTTGTCTCTAATTCTTTCAATTATAACCCTACCGTACACTTCTCCTGGTATACTCAGTAAACTAATTCCTCTATAATTTTTACAATATATATATTTATATATATAAATTTTTTTTTTTATTAACACACTGGCCGATTCCCACCAAGGCAGGGTGGCCCAAAAAGAAAAACGAAAGTTTCTCTTTTTAAATTTAGTTATCTATGCAGAAGGGGTTACTAGCCCCTTGTTCCCGGCATTTTAGTCTTTTTGTAATGGGAGGTTCTCTAGCAAATGGTTAGGTCTATTAAAGATATAAACTAATTTTTTTTTTTTAGATAGGGTGGCCCAAGGAAGGTATTAGATATATTCGCCATCATTCATTCAATAGCTGTCTTGTAGCTGTCTTGTCAGAAGTTCACAGACGTCACAGTTCAGCAACTCTTTGAAGTACAACAATCCCATCTATCCTTCAGAGCACTGTACTTCCCATCTTCAGAATTCAAATCTGGTTTACTCTTTTTCTTTATCTGCTCATAAGAGTTACTTAAGTCTTTCACTGTTGTGACCCCTCAAATTAAGTGCTCTGTCTCAATTTAGAAACAATATCTTTTTCTGGTTGTAATAAGAGACTAAAATCTCATTAGTACCTATCAAGATATGAAGGAATGAAGTTGAGGGTTGTTTACAGTATGATGACAATACCAGGGAGGAGGGGGGATGCTGCAGATTACAATACTTTTTGTTTTTCTGATTTTTTCTTGCACTTTGTGATTTTTTTTTTTACTCTTGCATGTACACTGTGGTCCAGGATGTACACAGCTTGCCCAACATCCTTATGGTAATGCTCTTTACACAGCAGAATATTATATATCAAATGCAGTTTCTCACATACGTGCAGTTTCTCACTCTCACTTGCATGTACTGGAAGATACACATTCACAGGCATGCACATATACACATGCATACATGTGCACATACACACATGTATACACATGCACATACAGATGTGTCCATTTTCATCACTTTCCTACTGTTCTAACAAATGCACAAATACATAGTTACTGGTTATGTTCCTAGAACTGTTGCAGTCAGTGGAAGTCCCTGAAACATGGCTCCATACACAGCAGTGTTTTACACTCACTACACACATGTATCCCAGCACTTTATTGAGCTCCCTGTCATTTGTGTGCAGACATACCATCTCTGAGCCCATTTCTTCTTGTCTGTAACAGGTAGTGCAATTAGTGATCATACCTCAAATGAGAGGGTATTTGGTCATCAGTATGGATGTGCTGGTGTGATTTTTGTATAAATTTCTGTATTTGTCTGATTACTGACAAACAGAAGTGGGCATATGGTTGTTTGTTGTCAATCATGACTTAGTAATATTGCATGCATTCAGCATTGCAATGTTATCAAGATGGAAGCAAAGTTTCTTCTGCCACTTACGTCTTCTGGACATTATCAACAGACCCAGTGTACGTATCACACTTCTCCACCAAACATTGGTGGTGTAATTAGTGATAGCAGTTGGTTTCTTAGTGGGTTCATCAGTTTTCCTATTCACCTCTCCTGTTTTTCTGTGTTTTGCACTTGTAGATGGATGGCAACACTGTTGCATCACGTTTGTCATAGCACTACAATGCCATGATGTCATTGGCATGAAACACCTACACTTCATCACCAATGCCTGTGTTTAACTTGGGCATATGTTTTCATGTTTCACACACTGTAGCATACATCTGTCATGGTCATCTGCACGAAATTGCTAAGTAAAGGGCTTTTGTACCAGTTCTCAGTGTATAATTCATGCCCCTTACAAGATGATTCCAGTATTTTCCTTGCCACAAACTTCCATGCAAGCGTGCGTGAGCGTGTTAGATAGGAGTGAATGGAGATGAATGGTATTTGGGACCTGATGAGCTGTTGGAGTGTGAGCAGGGTAATATTTAGTGAAGGGATTCAGGGAAACCGGTTATTTTTATATAGCCGGACTTGAGTCCTGGAAATGGGAGGTACAATGCCTGCACTTTAAAGGAGGGGTTTGGGATATATTGTGTATCTTTATACATATATGCTTCTAAACTGTTGTATTCTGAGCACCTCTGCAAAAACAGTGATTATGTGTGAGTAAGGTGAAAGTGTTGAATTATAATGAAAGTATTTTCTTTTTGGGGATTTACTTTCTTTTTGGGTCACCCTGCCTCGGTGAAAGACGGCCAACTTGTTAAAAAAAAAATCAATAGAGATTTCTAATGAATTCCTAGTATCTTCTAATGTTTCCCTTCCTGTGTACATAGATATAACAACATGCCACTTTGTCACCCAAAATGAACAATTTGATACAAAATTATTTTCTCTTGCTTGGTATATATTACTTGAATGATAGTCTGCCTTTCAACAGAATCTGAGATTTGTCAGTGACGAAGTTCCAGCAGGGATCAAAGAACTCACTGAGCTTATTTTTCAGATGCATAAAATCTCTAATCTTGTATAACATGTCATTTCTGTCAGGTTTTGTCAGATCTCAAAAGTGTAGCATACACAGCAACAGGATAAATCTGTTGATAGGGAAGATATCATTGAACATGTACACGAGACAATCAGTTGACTGGTATGATACAATGTTGTACGTGTACACGTGGCATCAGCGTGATTGTGGCAAAGAAGAGAGGCATTTCAGCCACAATTGGGTCTTTCCACTTGTGACCTGGTGAAACAACTTTTCCATTGTATTCCGATAGCATCTTTAGGTTTGTCACTGTCATTTTCATTAATGCTTCATCAGAATTAAGTTCAAAGAAATTAGGTTCATCTGTGTCTTCCCTTGGGGTACAATATGGCAGGATTCCACTGTGTCATCACATTAGTGGGGATTGGGTACAAAATATGTATTCTACCAATCCCAGATGCAGTCTGCTGGTGGTTTCTGGATACAGTGGAACCTCAAATTTTGAACGTATCGCTTATCGAACTCTTCGAAAATTGACCGCTTTTTTCGAACCAACTTTGTTCCTATTATCGAACTCTCCCCTATTTTCAAACTGCCGGGTACCGGACCTGTCCGGCAACCCGCTCTGTCCACGTTCCCGCACAGGCGCCGTGAGCCAGTCTGGTTTTGTTGATGCTTGAGTGAACACTAACCTGCGCTCACTCAAACATTTTACGATTATTTCATTGTGTTTAGTGCTTGTGGGACTGAAATAAGCTACCATGGGCCCAAAGAAACTTGCTAGTGGTACCCCTGTGGTAAAGGTAGTGAGAAACACCATAGATGTGAAGAAGGAAATAATACAGAAGTATGAGAGTGGTGTACAACTTATTGAGCTTGCCAGGATGTATGGGAAAAACAAGTTGACCATTGGTTCTATCCTGGCAAAGAAAGAACAAATCAAGGAAGCTGATGTTGCAAAAAGTGTTAATATGCTAACCAAAAAAAGACCACAGACAATCGATCAGGTTGAGAAGTTGTTGCTGGTGTGGATCAAGGATAAAGAGATGGCAGGTGATAGTGTTTCAGGTAGGATTATTTGTGAAAAGGCAAGGA
This sequence comes from Cherax quadricarinatus, assembly GCF_026875155.1. Lineage (NCBI taxonomy): Eukaryota > Metazoa > Arthropoda > Malacostraca > Decapoda > Parastacidae > Cherax > Cherax quadricarinatus. The sequence goes on along the minus strand of NC_069404.1, from coordinate 11,041,405 downwards.
AGTTGCACACCGATTCAAAGATTAAGGAGATTTGCGCCAAGTGGAATGATGTCCAAATGTTTGTGGAGAAGTACCACCCTGAGCAAGCTGAAACAAGCCATCTCTGCAACAAATTCAGTGACAGAGCCATGTCCCATTTTAGGGAAATCTTAACCCTTTGACTGTCGCAACCCCCAATCCTGAGGAGTCTCCTGGTGTCGCAAAATTTAAAAAAAAAAAAAAATTATTTTTTCTTATGAAATGATAGAGAATCTTTTCCCGATTGTAATGACACCAAAAAAACAAAATTTGATTGACAACTGACGGAATTATGCTCTCGCGAAGTTAGCGACCTCGGCGCTGTTTACAAATCGGCGATTTCGCCCACTTTGAGCCCTATTTTTGGCTAATTCCATTGTTCCAATTGCCCAAACTCATAGCTATTTCTTTAGAACTCCATTTTCTCTATCGATTGAGTACAAGAAACTGCCCATTTACCGATTTCAACTACCTAATAATGTGGTCAGAAATTTGCAATTTGGCCAATTTCAGGAAAACTAAAAAATATGACAATTTCAAAATAAGGTCCAGAATGAACAATGCAGATATTCCTGGCTCTAAAATAACATTTTCTTTGCTCATTAGCCATGTCTCCAGGCCCCTCTGATATTACTCTTGCTTTCTATTTTGAATTTTTATTCAAACAAAAAATAGAAGACTTACTATTATGCAGACTACTGCAATACTGTAATAATTGTATAAATAACATCAACCCATTTATGACTGCATATTAGAATGGCTAGTTGGACATTTATTGGACAATGGCATCATTTGTTTACTTTTGAACATTGGCAAAAATCAAACATTTCCCCTACTTTGAGCTCCATTTCTAGGTTCTTTTTATAGTAAAATCAATCAAAATCACCTCTATTTCTATAACATGTTTTCCATTCTATCAAATGAGACCAAGAAAACGAGAATACAACCATAAATACTATACGAAAATAGACCACAAAGTCGGCATTTTAATTAAAAAAAACGGTCCGAGTTTTTTTTTTCTCATTATGCACTGCGTTCTCCAGGATTTTTTTTATATGGTGCACACTGACCACACAGACCCATTCTCTCACATGTGGGCCTACCAGCTTTCTCCTGCTTGATTTGAAGCCGCTAGAATTTATGAGTATATATACGTCAAACACGGTACCTTGTAAGACATACATGCATGTATATATACGGCCGCGACAGTCAAAGGGACTGTGGAATGTTATTTAGAGACAAGGGTCCAGTGACTCTCAAGCTGGTCCTAGTGGCATTAAAAGACAGAAGGGAAGTAACCCCAGAGAGGGCTTTGATACCTAAAGTTCTTATGGAGGGGGGATTCCCTTTCTAATTACTAACCCCAACTCCCTCTCTCCTCCTCCCTACCTTCCAGATGCCATCACCAATCTTCAATAAAGATAAGTAAATATGTTATTTTATATGTTTATTTAAATTTATTAATACATGATTGAACACTATTTATTGTGTGTATGTAAAACTATAATTCATCACTATAAAATGTATTTATTTTTTTGTGAATATTTTTGGGTTTCTGGAACGGATTTTTTTTTTTTTTTTTTAACAAGTCAGCCGTATCCCACCAAGGGAAGTATTGCTTCTGTTTTCAGACTTTTCGAATTTAGGACTAGCTCCTGGAATGGATTAAGTTCGATATTTGAGGTTCCACTGTATTTGGAACTGGTTGTTGTTAGTGCTAGTGGTGGATGCATCCAGATTTGGTCGGGTGCATGGGGTATACCTGGAGAGGGTTTCAAGGGTCAATGCTCCAGCGGCCCGGTCTGTGACCAAATCTCGTGGTGGATCAGACCCTGATCAGTCAGGCTGTTCTGCTGGCCATATGCAGACTGACGTACAAACCACAGCCCGGCTGGCCAGCTAGTGATTTTAGGTGCCTGTCCAGTGCCTTCTTGAAAACAGCCAAGGGTCTATTGGTAATCCTCCTTATGTATGCTGGGATGCAGTTGAGTAGTCTTGCGCCCCTAAGACTTATTGTGTTGTCTCTTAGCATACTTATGGCATCCCTATTTTTCATTGGGGGGATGTTTCATCTCTTGCCGAGTCTTTTGCTTTTGTAGGAAGTGAATTTCGTGTGCAGATATAGCTCCCTCCTGGGGCTGGCACTTGTGCTGTGTGCCTTTGTCCCACCATCTGGTGCTGCATGCATCAGCAGCATTGCCTGTTGTCCATTGCCCATACCAATGGAAGCATTACCAGACAATGTGTATTGCCATATAAATTGATGCTTCGTGGGTGAATAATTATTGCTATCACTTGTCTGATCATCAATTGTAGTGTGGTCTTCATGTTTTCACACTGCCACCTGAGGTAGATGGTGTGGGTCATTGGGGTTCAGGGCTATTCCTGACATTGTCCTCAGTTTATTTGTCACTTTTTTCTCTCTCTCAAAATTCGTTGTCAGGTTCTGCATCCTTGTTGGAGCTGTCAGTGAGAAATAAAAGATGTATCATGAGCCTGAGAGTGAGAGTAGTGCATCTGCATGACATGGTGAACAATGATGAATTAAGATGCATTGCAGTGTCATGGTTTTTTGTATACTGCACACATTGACCACAGACCCATTTTCTTATGTCTAGGCTTCAGGTATGTCAAGCTAAATTTAAAGGCACTGGAATTTACATGTAGATTTATGTAAATGCCATTGGCCTTAATAATAATGTAGAGCTATATGAAAAACAGTGAAAGGGTTAAAAATATTTGAATAAATTTTATCAAGTATCTCAGAGGATTTTCTTGTTTTTGGAATAGTACAGTGGACCCCCGGTTAACGATATTTTTTCATTCCAGAGGTATGTTCAGGTGCCAGTACTGACCACAATATTCCTTATGGGAACAAATTCGAAGTAGATTAGTCCTTTTCAGACCCCCAAACATACACGTACAAACGCACTTACATAAATACACTTACATAATTGGTCGCATTGGGAGGTGATCGTTAAGTGGGGGTCCACTGTATTTATAATTTTGCATCACTTAAGAGGAGCAAATAGATAGATTTGAAGGTCAGAATTTAAATTTTTTACATGTTCTAGTACAATTTTTTTTTCCATGGTTTTATTGTTGTTGGCACTCGAGGGAGGTTCCATGATGCTGGTGAGCTGCTCTTAGTCCATGAAATTGGACTTGGTTTATTACTGCCCATTGATTAAAAAACTGAACTAGTGAAATCTCTCTACATCTTTGCTTTCTTGTTCTCCTTGTTAATAATGATAGTAGTCTTTTATATATTATGTAACATGTTATACCCTTGTTATACTTGTGAATTTCATAATTCACTCACTCTATCTGATTTTACTGAAGAACCTGTCAAGAATAACTCTGATCAATTATAACCTAATTTAAAATTTAACCATAGGATTTTATTCAAAATAATCTCAGTGGATTTCCTGATCTCCAGACTCTTCTTTATTCAAATTCTTTCTTGTAAATTTTAATATAAACCAGAGATTTAAAGAGATCAGCTCTAAACCAGAAAATAATGATAAAAAAATGAGTGTTATGAGGGCCTGGTCATGGACTGGGCCGAAGGGTCGTTGACCCCTGGAACACCCTCTAGGTAGGTAGGTAGAATCTTCTTTGGTAAGAGATGGTTATTAGGGTTGGGGTAGGAAATTTAGTGGTATGTATTTTGTAAGCCTAGATAGTAGGTTGATAGACAGAAACTGCCCAGGGAGGTACTACCCTCCTGCAAAGTGAGTGTGAAACAAACTGCAATTGTTTTACATGATGGTAGGATAGCTGGTGTCTCTTTTCTGCCTCATAAACATGAAAGATTTCAGGTACATCTTGCTACTTCTACTTAAACTTAGGTCACACTACATATGCATGTACAAACATACATATACACACCCCTCTGGGTTTTCTTCTATTTTCTTGCTAGTTCCTGTTTATTTCCTCTTATCTCCATGGGGAAGTGGAACAGAATTCTTCCTCCATAAGCCATGCATGTCATAAGAGGCAACTAAAATGTTGGGAGCAAGGGGCTAGTAACCCCTTCTCTGGTATACATTACTAAAGTCAAAAAGAAACTTGTTTCTCTTTTTGGGCCACCCTTCTTTGGTGGGATACAGCCAGTTTGTTAAAAGAAATAGTGTAAGGAATGATCAAGGAATCTAACACTCATTAATTTGGAGGTTTGACTTTGATGATCAATCAACAAGGGTATTTTTACTGTATTTAGCATTTTATTAATATTTTTTAGTTCTGCGAGTTACAGTATGTAAGTTTCCTTTGCACTTTTTCTGTGCCCATTTGTTTAAAGGGGCAGATACCCCCACTACATATGAACACCTATATTTCCCCATCGATGTATCTGAAGGCTGTTTTGTAGTTTGCCAGAGTAACTGAGTTTCTCAAAATTTTATTTGTATACTGATTTTCCAGAGAAATTATTTCTAATAGTTCTTGTTGATAAAAGTGAGCATTGAAGATGTTAATTTCCTTCCGCTGCTCCATAGATTGACCTAGAATTGTGCCTCAGTCATTTTGTTTTCCATGCATATATAGCTCTTGTTTTCAGTTTGAGTGAGCCCGTCCTTCATCTTTCACAGGAGCAGTTAGCCCAGTCCATGTTTGACCACATCCCAGTAGGAGTTGGGTCAAAGGGTATTATTCCTATGACAGCACGTGACTTAGAGGAAGCACTCGAGATGGGCATGGATTGGTCACTCAGAGAAGGTACGTTCTTTATCTGAGAACGATAAGAGTAATATTTTCTTTTATAGTTGAATGTATTGAGTGTATAACTGATCGATCGCTTCCTGATATCTCTAATTTTACGGCAAATGTTTACTTTAAAGTCGTAAGAGGTGATTGGAGACTGATTTTAAATTATGGTTTAGACTGGAATTAATAAGCATACTGTTTGATTATATTGTGATTATTATATCTCTTATATGACAGTGAATTAGAAATAATAGCAGTATGTTTGTATTGATAGTAGCAGATGAAGGTTACTAAAAATTGGTAATGATTACTGTACATTAACTTTTTTGTAATTTTTATTTTTTAAAGCATTGAATATTAAATTTTTTCTATTTTTAAATTTTACGACCCAACTCTTTACCATGATTTTTGTTTTACACCATTAATAAAATTCACTTGGCAGTATTGTAAAATCTTGTTGGTTTCCAGTATTGATTTATTTTAATTTTTTATTTTATTTTTTCCATTTTGTCTGCTGCTTCCATTAACCCTTTTAATTCTTTGTACTTAGCATTTTTATGATCATCACTATGGCCTACTGCATTGAGAAGATACGTCCCACTCTCTTATTTCCTTCACCTTTGTCATGCAACATACTTTGCAACGTACATTGCAGTTTTTGAACTGTAGTATCGGCACGCCTCTGGAAAGACAGTGATGGAGTGTGATGATGAAAGTGTTTTCTTCTTTTTCTGGAAGCCCTGCGTTGGTGGGAAACAGTGGATGTGTTAAAAAAAAAAAATACACTTTGCTTGTATGTTGTGTATTTGTAGGAAAATTATTATAGTGATAACAAGAGGTGATAATGAGTCAAATTTGATATTTTACAGGGTATATTTGGGCTGAAGATAAGGAACATTGTGAGGAATATGGACGTATGGCACAAGCAGACCCAGCTACAGTGTCCATGCGTGCTAAGAAGAGAGGCTTGCCACAGGTACTAGTGTGACAATTTATGCTGTTGGTACTTCCTCCATTCACAGTAAATTGCATCGTTATTATGTTTTTGCTTTCTATTATATAGATTTTTTTTTTTTAACTAATCCAGAGGACCTTATTTTATTTGAATAAGATAGCCAGATGTCAGGATATTTCTTAATAGTTGTATTTGTTTCCTTTCACTTCCATTGGGAAGTGGGTGAGAAGTCTTCTGCAGTAAGCAATATGTGTGGTATAAGGTAACTTGAGTGCTGGGAGCCAGGGACTATTGTATTAATTACTGAAGAAAAAAAGAATTGGTTTCTTAAGCTGGGTTATTTGAATGTACATGGTTGTAGTGCAGAGGAGAAGAAAAAACTAATTGCTAATGTTTCAAATGAAAAGCTTGAAGTCTTAGCACTAAGCCTAGGACAGGCTAGCTAGGTCAAAGTGGTAATGTTAACCTTTTCATTGCTTAGACCTCCAAAATTAATATTGATCCCAGTGCTCACTAATTATTATTTTTTTACCCTCCAAAAAATTATTGTTTTCTGAAATAGTAGCAAATCTATTTCTGAAGGTAATGACACCAAAGGTACAGAATTTGATGGAAAACTTAGGGAATTATGCAGACACAAATGGTTAAATATGGTTGATGCAGCTATGGCCTAGTGGGTGAAGGAATCATTTCATTAGAGACAGTGAGAAGATGAGAGCTTGTGTGATAGATAACCCATATTGTGATCTCTTGAAAAAAGGAAAAGTGGTCAGTACAGTTAAAACTGAAAAAATTTTGATTGGCTGGATTCAGGAGAAAATGAATGTGCACCACTTTAATGTCTTTGTGAGTTGTGACAAAGCCTTATCTTACTATAAAACAATATGTGAACTGAAGGAAAACCTACAAACAAGTGTACCTTGAGTATGGGATGATTTAATAGTTTTAGATTGCACAATAAGCTTTGGAAAGTAACGTTCAGGGGTGAGAGTGCCTCTGCTGACTATATAGAAGCAGAGAATTTTCTGAGTGGCCCTACTGAGCCACCCTGGTGTGGCCCTGCTGAGCCACTCTGGTGTGGCCCTACTCAGCCACCCTGGTGTGGCCCTGCTGGGCCACCCTGGTGTGGCCCTGCTGGGCCACCCTGGTGTGGCCCTGCTGGGCCACCCTGGTGTGGCCCTGCTGGGCCACCCTGGTGCGGCCCTGCTGAGCCACCCTGGTGCGGCCCTGCTGAGCCACCCTGGTGCGGCCCTGCTGAGCCACCCTGGTGCGGCCCTGCTGAGCCACCCTGGTGCGGCCCTGCTGAGCCACCCTGGTGCGGCCCTGCTGAGCCACCCTGGTGCGGCCCTGCTGAGCCACCCTGGTGCGGCCCTGCTGAGCCACCCTGGTGCGGCCCTGCTGAGCCACCCTGGTGTGGCCCTGCTGAGCCACCCTGGTGCGGCCCTGCTGAGCCACCCTGGTGCGGCCCTGCTGAGCCACCCTGGTGCGGCCCTGCTGAGCCACCCTGGTGCGGCCCTGCTGAGCCACCCTGGTGCGGCCCTGCTGAGCCACCTGGTGCGGCCCTGCTGAGCCACCCTGGTGCGGCCGCTGGCTGGGGCCCACCCTGGTGCGGCCCTGCTGAGCCACCCTGGTGCGGCCCTGCTGAGCCACCCTGGTGCGGCCCTGCTGAGCCACCCTGGTGCGGCCCTGCTGAGCCACCCTGGTGCGGCCCTGCTGAGCCACCCTGGTGCGGCCCTGCTGAGCCACCCTGGTGCGGCCCTGCTGAGCCACCCTGGTGCGGCCCTGCTGAGCCACCCTGGTGCGGCCCTGCTGAGCCACCCTGGTGCGGCCCTGCTGAGCCACCCTGGTGCGGCCCTGCTGAGCCACCCTGGTGCGGCCCTGCTGAGCCACCCTGGTGCGGCCCTGCTGAGCCACCCTGGTGCGGCCCTGCTGAGCCACCCTGGTGCGGCCCTGCTGAGCCACCCTGGTGCGGCCCTGCTGAGCCACCCTGGTGCGCCCTGCTGAGCACCCTGGTGCGGCCCTGCTGAGCCACCCTGGTGCGGCCCTGCTGAGCCACCCTGGTGGGGCCCTGCTGAGCCACCCTGGTGCGGCCCTGCTGAGCCACCCTGGTGCGGCCCTGCTGAGCCACCCTGGTGCGGCCCTGCTGAGCCACCCTGGTGCGGCCCTGCTGAGCCACCCTGGTGCGGCCCTGCTGAGCCACCCTGGTGTGGCCCTGCTGAGCCACACCAACCCTCTACTGACATTAGACCAATTAAGCACAACAACCAAAATTTAAGGCAATTTCATTCACATAGCTTGACTTCCTGGGTTCTGGTTAAATTATCCTGTATTATGCTATAATAACATGCTGTAAAGTGCCTATAATATCTCCATACCTTTTAAAATAATTATACAATACTCAGTTTATTATTTTAGGTGAATTGTGTATTTTTTAAGAAAAGTTATGCCCTTTTTTTCCTCTCTTTGGTGGCGTACAACGTTACCCAGTTATTTTCTGTAAGTTGTTCACTCCAACCATTGCGTTTTCACATTTATCTCTGTTTTTATGCAGCATAATTCACGCAGAAGTGGTGGTTGTCTGCTGTAATAGGTTTAGCATCTCATTAACCCTTTCAGGGTCCCCAGGCCCTCTCCCAGACTTGTTCTCAGGGTCGCCCAAATTTCAAAAAAAAAAATTATTTTTTCTTATGAAAAGATAGAGAATCTTTTCCCGATCATAATGACACCAAAAGTATGAAATTTGATGGAAAACTTACGGAATTATGCTCTCGTGAAGTTAGCGGTCTCGATGATGTATACGTATTGGAGATTTTGCCCACTTTGAGCCCTATTTTCAGCCAATTCCAGTGTACTAGTCGACAAAATTCATAACTATTTTGCTAGAATTCCATTTTTCCTATCAAATGAGTACAAGAAACCACCCATTTACCGATTTCGACTATCCAATACAGTGGTCAAAATTTAGCAGTTTTGCCAATTTCACACAAATTTCAGAAGATGCCAATTTCCAAATAGGGTCCAGAATAAACAAATAAGACATTCCTGGCACTAAAATAACATTTTCTCTGTTCATTAGTCACGTCCCCACGCCCCTCTTACATTCTTTTGCTTTCCACTTTAAATTTTTATTCTCACAAAAAATAGAAGGTTTACTGTTATGCAGACTACTGCATTAGTGTAGAAATGGTCTAAATAACATCAGCGCACTTGTGAAAGAATATTAGACTCGCCAGTTGACGTGTATTGGACGCATAGCATGATTTGTTTACTTTTGAACTTAGGCAAAAATCAAAGATTTCTGCTACTTTGAGCGCAATTTCAAGGTACTTTTCATTGTAAAACCAATCAAAATAGTCTCAATTTCTGTAATATGTCGTCCATTCTATAAAATGAGACCAGGAAAACTAGAATACCATCATAAATACCATACAAAAATACAGTGCAAAGTCGCTGTTTGAAACCCAAAATACGGTCAAAGTTTTTTTTTTTCTCATTATGCACTGTGTGCTCCAGGATTTTTTTTATGCTGCACACACTGACCACATAGACCCATTCTTTCATATGTAGGCCTACCAGCTTTCTCTCCCTAGATTTGAGGGCGCTAGAATTTATGCGTACTAGTATGTCAAAAACCCTGGTGCGTAAGCCATACTAGTACGTCGGAAACCCTGAAAGGGTTAAAAGTCCCTTGCACTTATTGCATTTTGAAGTATTATAAGCTGGCTGCAGTGTCTCTTTCAATAATTGTTTGAGATATTGCAGTTTGTCATAAAGTAGAATGATTATTGCATAGGTCTTTAGTGCAACCTTGATCTGTTAGGTTAGTGGATAACAGATATTAAGTGTGTATGATGACAGAGAAGGCAGAAAAGCTCAGTGCTGAGCACAATCAAAAAAATAGTCTTTCTATGCATTACATATCCACTTGATCTCGTAAGTTTTTCACATAATTGACAGTTTTGTACCTTAAATAGGTAGGGTGACTCAAATTAGGAAACATCTACCATAATTCATTCTCCAGCTGCCTTGATGCAACACAAACACACATCATCTAAAATGGCCCCCTTAAAAAAAAAGTAAAAATAATATAAAAATAATGGAAATCTCTTAACATGTGGCAGAAGGGGACTGATTTTTAAATATCACCATGCTGCCTAACCCTTCAACTCCTCACCACCTTCGCACTAACTACACAAGCAAAGTTTTCTGGAGTCCTGTTGTCCAAAAAATTCTCAATAATGGTAATTATGTCAGGACGTTAAATGTTCACAAAACTGTGCATGAGCTCACCACTCATTGGTATTTGCCAAATCATCTTCCTAAAAATCTTACTAAACGTATTCTTATTGACTTAACTCATTTTTCAGGATTTCTCTATCACTGCACATTAACCATGACACCCAGAAGTGCTTCTAGTTTAACTTGAAGTCAAAAATAAGTGAATACTTAAAGAAAATAGCTGTTAGTATTTGTCTACAAATGGCATAAAATAAGCATTCAGTGCTGTTGATGAATATAATATCTAAGCATTCATAAATTTAAAAAATGGGAGTGCATATACAGTGGACCCCCGCATAACGATATTAATCCATTCATGAGAGCTCATTGTTATGCGAAATTATCGTTATGCGAATGAATTTTCCCCATAAGAAATAATGGAAATCAAATTAATCTGTGCAAGACACCCAAAAGTACGAAAAAAAAAATTTTACCACATGAAATATACATTTTCCTACACACAAAGAGAAGGATACATGCACAATAGTAGAATAGTACATGCACAATATATATTGTGCATGTACTACTCTACTAAATGAAGAATAAATGACACCTTTATTGAAGATGCAGCAATGACTGATGAGACACTGTGTCCTGGGAGTGCCTTTTCCTCCTGAGTACTGTAGGTCCTGTTTGGCATTTTCTTCCAGAACAGGCCTTATCACACTGTGTTTGCCACTACGATTCTTAAATCTCTCAAACCAACCTTTGCTGGCTTTAAATTCGCCAATATGAGCACTAGTTCCAGGCGTTTTTTCCTGTTCACCTAGGTGTTAGTCGACTGGTGTGGGTTGCATCCTGGGAGACAAGATTAAGGACCCCAATGGAAATAAGTTAGACAGTCTTCGATGACACTGACCTTTTTGGGTTATCCTGGGTGGCTAACCCTCTGGGGTTAATTGTTTCTTGGTATTCTCAATAAGCCACACCAACAACGGTGCTACAGCAGCAGCAGCAGCTGACGGTGGTACAGCAGCAGCTGACAGTGCTACAGCAGCAGCAGCAGCTGACAGTGCTACAGCAGCAGCAGCAGCTGACAGTGCTACAGCAGCAGCAGCAGCTGACAGTGCAGCAGCAGCAGCAGCTGACAGTGCTACAGCAGCAGCAGCAGCTGACAGTGCTACAGCAGCAGCAGACGGTACTACAACAGCAGCAGCAGCAGCAGCTGATGGTGGTACAGCAGCAGCAGCAGCTGATGGTGGTACAGCAGCAGCAGCAGCTGACGGTGGTACAGCAGCAGCAGCAGCAGCTGACGGTGGTACAGCAGCAGCAGCAGCAGCTGACGGTGGTACAGCAGCAGCAGCTGATGGTGCTACAGCAGCAGCAGCAGCTGACAGTGCTACAGCAGCAGCAGACAATGCTACAGCAGCAGCAGACTGTACTACAACAGCAGCAGCAGCAGCAGCAGCAGCTGACGGTGCTACAGCAGCAACAGCAGCAGCTGACGGTGCTACAGCAGCAGCAGCTGACGGTGCTACAGCAGCAGCAGCAGCTGACAGTGCTACAGCAGCAGCAGCAGCTGACAGTGCAGCAGCAGCAGCAGCTGACAGTGCTACAGCAGCAGCAGACAGTACTACAGCAGCAGCAGCAGCAGACGGTACTACAGCAGCAGCAGCAGCAGCAACAGCAGCAGACGGTACTACAGCAGCAGCAGCAGACGGTACTGCAGCAGCAGCAGCAGCAGCAGACGGTACTACAGCAGCAGCAGCAGCAGCAGACGGTACTACAGCAGCAGCAGCAGCAGCAGACGGTACTACAGCAGCAGCAGCAGACGGTACTACAGCAGCAGCAGCAGCAGCAGCAGATGGTACTACAGCAGCAGCAGCAGATGGTGCTACAGCAGCAGCAGCAGCAGCAGCATCAGCAGTTGACCATGGTACCACAGTACAGTGGACCCCCGCATAACGATATTAATCCGTTCATGAGAGCTCATTGTTATGCGAAATTATCGTTATGCGAATGAATTTTCCCCATAAGAAATAATGGAAATCAAATTAATCTGTGCAAGACACCCAAAAGTATGAAAAAAAAATTTTACCACATGAAATATACATTTTCCTACACACAAAGAGAAGGATACATGCACAATAGTATAGTACATGCACAATATATATTGTGCATGTACTACTCTGCTAAATGAAGAATAAATGACACTTACCTTTATTGAAGATGCAGCAATGACTGATGAGACACTGTGTCCTGGGAGTGCCTTTTCCTCCTGAGTACTGTAGGTCCTGTTTGGCATTTTCTTCCAGAATAGGCCTTATCACACTGTGTATGCCACTACGATTCTTAAATCTCTCAAACCAACCTTTGCTGGCTTTAAATTCACCAATATGAGCACTAGTTCCAGGCGTTTTTCCCTGTTCACCTGGGTGTTAGTCGACTGGTGTGGGTTGCATCCTGGGAGACAAGATTAACCCCTTCAGGGTCCAAGGCCAAAATCTGAAGTGGTGCCCCAGTGTCCAAGAATTTTCAAAAAAAAAAATTATTTTTTCTTATGAAATGGTAGAGAATCCTTTTGTGAAGGTAATAAAACAAAAAGTACGAAATTTGATGGAAAATTGATGAAATTATGCTCTCGCAAATTTTGATGTGTCAGCGATATTTACGAATCGGCGATTTTGCCGACTTTGACTCCCATTTTAGGCCAATTACATTATTCCAGTCGACCAAATTCTTAGCTATTTCACTAGTATTACTTCTATTCAATCGATTGAGCACAAGAAATCGCCAAGTCAACTGTTTCAACTACAAAATAATGTGATTGGATATTGGTAATTTGGCCAATTTAACACAAAGTTCAAAATATTCCAATTTCAAAATAGGGTCCAGAATAAACAATGTAGGTATTCCTGGAACTAAACTAACATTTCCTCTGTTCATTAGTTACGTTTTGAGGCTTTACAAATAAATTCCAATTTGATTTCTTATTCACATAATGAATTTTTATTCACACCAAAAAATAGAAGATTTACTGTTATGCAAAATTGTAATAATTGTATAAATATCATCACCACATTTGTAAATGTTTATTAGACCCACCAGCTGATGTGTATTAGACGTGTGAGGTCGTTTGTTTACTCTTGAACATCGGCAAAATTTTAACATTTCCGCTACTTTGAGCTCAGTTTCAAGCCATTTCCAGTGCTAAAACCAATCAAAATCATCTCTATTTCTGTAATATGCCTTCCATTCTATCAAATGAGACCAAGAAATTGCAAATACGTACAACTATAAAAACATACGAAAAAACACTGCAAAGTCACTGTTTTAATCGAAAATCATGGTCTCGGTTTTTTTTCTCATACACAATGCGCTGCAGGATTTTTTTTATGTGGTGCACACATACCACATAGATGTATTCTCTCATATCTAGGCCCAAATGTACCACTCACAGTTTATCAGAGTGAGCTGAGCTCATGACGTAGATCTACGGTTTGGACCCTGAACGTTAAGCCGTAGATGTACGGGATGGACCCTGAAAGGGTTAAGGACCCCAATGGAAATAAGTTACAGTCTTCGATGACACTGACTTTTTTGGGTTATCCTGGGTGGCTAACCCTCTGGGGTTAATTGTTTCTTGGTATTCTCAATAAGCCACACCAACAACGGTGCTGCAGCAGCAGCAGCAGCAGCAGCTGACAGTGCTACAGCAGGAGCAGCTGACAGTGCTACAGCAGCAACTGACTGCTACAGCAGCAGCAGACGATGCTACAGCAGCAGCAGACGGTACTACTGCAGCAGCAGCAGACGGTACTACTGCAGCAGCAGCAGACGGTACTACTGCAGCAGCAGCAGCAGCAGACGGTACTACTGCAGCAGCAGCAGCAGACGGTACTACAGCAGCAGCTGACGGTGGTACAGCAGCAGCAGCATCTGACGGTGCTACAGCAGCAGCAGCTGACAGTGCTACAGCAGCAGCAGCAGCTGACTGCAGCAGCAGCAGCAGCAGCTGACAGTGGTGCAGCAGCAGCAGCAGCTGACAGTGGTGCAGCAGCAGCAGCAGCAGCTGACAGTGGTGCAGCAGCAGCAGCAGTTGACGGTGCAGCAGCAGCAGCAGCTGACGGTGGTACAGCAGCAGCTGACTGTGGTACAGCAGCAGCAGCTGACTGTGGTACAGCAGCAGCAGCTGATGGTGGTACAGCAGCAGCAGCTGATGGTGCTACAGCAGCAGCAGCAGCTGACAGTGCTACAGCAGCAGCAGCAGCTGACAGTGCTACAGCAGCAGCAGCAGCTGACAGTGCTACAGCAGCAGCAGCAGCTGACAGTGCTACAGCAGCAGCAGCATCAGCAGTTGACCATGGTACCACAGTATTTCGATAATATTTCTCACCCTTTTTACCACAGGGTTGGCACTAGAAGCTTTCTTGGGGCCCATGGTCACTTATTTTGCAGATAAAATCACCAAAAACACTGTAATAATACGAAATGTTGCAATTGTATGCTTGGATGTTACCGCGGAGGCTGGCTTGTAAACAATGCCACCGGCGGAACATGTGAGGCTGGCTCAGGCAGCACATTAGACGTGTCTCGGACGAATAGCGTTGAGCGAGTTTTTTAGCGGTATGCGAGGCAAAATCTTAGCGATAAAATGTATCGGTATGCGGATTTAACGTTATGTGATGCCAACGGTATGTGGGGGTCCATTGTATACAGGATGTGGAACTAGTAGGATGTTACCATATTTATTTCAGACTTGCTACAATTTGATGATACAAAGAGTGGAATAAAGCAAATTGTCCAATAACATTGGACATTAAGTAATATTGTTTGATTTTACTGGGTTATGTGAGGTTAAATTTACATAGTGTGCTTTTTGTGTGTCCATAACGAGTGTGTGAACTTAAGTCTGTTGTAAAAAAAAAAAAAAAAAAAAAAAAAATATTCAAAGGACACAAAACCAAAATAATAGCTTATGATTCTAATTAACATATTTTCAATTATTTGTTGATCGAGACAGGATTATTGTGGCTCAAAGAATTGTGTATCTCCAGTACACATTGGCTGTTGCATATTTTTTTTTTTTTTTTTTTTTTAACACATGGGCTGTTTCCTACTGAGGCAGGGTGACCCGAAAAGAAGAAATACTTTCATCATCACTCACTTCGCCGCTGTCTCGTCAGAGGCATGCCAATACCATAGTTCAAAACTGCAACATATCTCCACGGTTTGCTCAGTGAAATCTCGGCTTCAACATTGTAATGCCGCTACTGTAGGAGAGATGTACGTTTTCTTAGCAACACTAATGCTAATACCACTTACTTGAACAAACAATATATCCCCATGTTTCAAGTACTAAAATACCTTCAGATAATTCTAATAGCATACCATAAATACTGCTGAGTGCCATTACATCACTGCTGCCAGTAAGTGATCATTTTTCAGCATTTTCAACCTGACATAATATGATATGTTTTCATTTGATTTCATTTTTCTTCTTGTAGTAGTATTTAAAAAAGTGGGCTCTTTCATACTGTAAGTTTTTTTTGAAAGACAATTAGGTCCCTGGTTTGTATATTAATAAGGCATAATTTGTGGTTTATGACATTATATTGAGAAGATGTTTCATCACCAGAGACCTTATCAGTTCTCAGAGATGGGTAGAAGAGAAAAGAAGTGAAGAGTTCCAGCAAGATTAGCAGTGATATCTTTCCTAAACAAATATTCAGTACCAAATTATTGTAAACTTTTGTACAGATCCATCTCATTTGAATGAAATGGTCGATGCGCAGACTGAACCTGGGGTAAGACATTACTCAGCTGAAGAAAAGGAAACTGTGGATCTAAAATAACACTTTCAATCAATCAGTTTAGAAAGAAATGTTAGCTTTGAAACAGGATGATGGTTTGACATGTTTTCCAGATCAAGGGAAGCTTCTCGAGGAGCACACGAACCAAAGTTCTTTTCATTGCGGAAAAGATCACCTTTGAAAACGATTGGTGGAGACAGTTATAAAAGGAACAGCACATTCACATGCGGGTAAGATCTTTGACATACATTTATAGGATGTAGTGCACAACATTGTTAAAACCTCTGATATACTGTTCCCCAAACTTCCCTTCTCACCAACTGGAGCAAATCGAGAAAAGATTATCTGTGATACATTATCAGCTGGAATAGCCTTGTATGAGCCAGAATAACCTGTGATACATTACGAGCTGGAATAACTGCTGATACATTACCAGCCTGAACAGTCGCAGAGAACTCTGCACCCACCTGAGATGAATCCAAATCCAAGAGAATATTCTCTTTTCTGATGAAAATAATCAAAGAAAAGCAAATATAACTGAAAAGCAGCATTGTATGAGAATTTCAACTGATGTTCTGTGTACTTCAGTCACTGGTGCATTACAAAGGACAGCAATTGTATAGATGAGTTATGCATTTTCCTTGCCATATACTATACATGTGATTTTACAAAAATTAACATCCGAGTTAGGAGCTGTCTACATAATTACGTACATCGGCGAGGAAAATTGCCTGTGGTACAGAAACAGATAGCTTTCCCTAATTACATTTGTTATTAATTTCTATACATGTTAGATAATTAATGGGACAGAGTAATAGGTCGGTAGGAAGTATACAAATAATGAAAGACAAAAGTGCTGAGCAAGCTTTTATTGTTACTTAGTTTTACTTTGTGTAGCACTTCATGAAGACAACGAACTTAAAAAAGCTCTACATAGAGCAAAACATTGGCACAACGAAAGCTTGCTGTACACCTGTCCTTTTCTTCATGTTGGTAAAAATCAATCATCCAGGGAGATACTACTGTACTGTCATACTAATGAGAGGTTGAAGCCTCTTAAATGTTTTGCACTGGCAAGATCGTTTCTTTATTTTTGTCATGTAAACATGTAAAATGGCAGGTGATCTTACAAGCTTCTGTACTTCTAATTAGTGTATACTAATCTTTACTCTTGTGCATCATTAATACCGTAAAGTAGTTCTTTTACTTTTAAAAATTATTCCAGTTTCAGAGGCCTGGTTTAGGACTGGATCTTAGTGATGATGATTCTTGAAATTATAAACAGATAACAAATGTAGAAGTCGTGTAAACTTGTAGCCTTCTTGATTTTCTTAACTAAGCAACAAGTTATTAGCTTTAAGGAGCAATATCAGTTTGCCTTCATTATACAAGTTGACTATCACTAATCCAGCATCAATGGGACCTGTAAGGTGCCGGATTACAGAGTGGTTAGCTTAGAGCACGCTTAACCCAACAGCTGACCACCTCATGCTACCTTTAAAATACTTTGTAAATCAATACAAGTTGGTTAACTCTTTCACTGTCATGATCTGTGCTTGCAAACTTGCTCCCAGTGACAAAGAATTAAAAGAAGTTATTTTATCTTGTGAAATGATAGATAATCTTTTTCCAAAGGTAATGAAACTAAAGTATGAAATTTGATGGAAAACTTACGGAGTTATGCTCTTGTAAAATTAATGGTCTTGGCGATATTTACGCATTGGTGATTTCACCCACTTTATGCACTACTGTTGGCCAGTTCCATTGTTCCGGTTGACCAAACTCATAGCTATTTCACTAGTATTACTTCTAATCTGTTGATTGAGTACAAAAAAACCACCCATTTACCTATTTCAACTACCCAGTAAAGTTATCAGAAATTAGTAATTTGGCCAGTTTCACACAAATTTCAAGAGATACCTATTTCAAAATAGTGTCCAGAATAAACAATGCAGACATTCCTGGCACTAAAATAACATTGACTCTGTTCATTACTCACATCTTCAGGCTCCTCTTGTATTATGCCTGCTTTCAGTTCTGAATTTTTATTCACACAAAAAATAGAAGATTTGCTGTTATGCAGACTACTGCATTATTGTAATTGTATAAATAATGTCAACCCATTCGTGACCGTGTATTAGACTAGCCAGTTGGACACACGTTGGGCATGTGACATGATTTGTTTACTCTTGGATATCAAAAATTGAACATTTCTGCTACTTTGAGTGCAATTTCAAGGTACTTTCCATCCTGAAACCAATCAAAATCCTCTCTATTTCTGTAATATGTCTTCCATTCCATCAAATGAGATAAAAAACCAGCAATGCAACCATAAAAACCATATAAAAATACACCGCAAAGTTGCTGTTTTACACCAAAAACACGGTCATGGTTTTTTCTCATTATGCACTGTGTGCTGCAGGATTTTTATTAAATAGTGCACACTTACCACACAGACCTGTTCTCATATTTAGGTCCAGATTAACTGGTTACAGCTTATCTGAGCTGAGCTCATGGCGTCATACTACGGGACTGACAGTAGCTTCAAAGCCATGATACATTGGGACTGACAATGAAAGAGTTAATGAAGTTAATCAATTTGATTTGCACAACAGTGGAAGTGGCAGTGATGAACAAAGTTCACTGAACAAAGTTCAGTGATGAACAAAGTTCACTGAACTAAGTTCAGTGATGAACAAAGTTCATTACTGCCACTTTCAAAGTGAAGAGCTGAATTTTACAGTTCTACACCTTCACTTACACTTAGCCTAAACCACTTCATCAGAACTTGATCTGGTACTGAACTTTTTCCTCCTTCATCTTTTCCTTTTACATATCTGTTTCTTTAAATCACTGTTAGCAAATGAACAGTAATTTTTCTTCCTGTTTCTTTGTCATAAACTTAGAGCCAGTACTGTATAATTCTCACAAGCTTCTCTCAGACACACTGCTGCCAAGTTTCTTCAGAAGTTCAACCGTATCTTTTATGGGCATTGTACGGTGTTTGTGCTTTACACAACGTGATTCATTTCCTTTATTCACTAGAACCATGGCTGGGGTTAAAGTGAGCAGGTTATAACAATAAATGGAGAAAAACAAATTGGAATGGCTAGCCTGTGTTTGCAAGTGTGACCAACAGTTGTTTATGCAGCAAGTTAGTGAGGCGTCCCAGGAAATTTTAAATTACGCTAGCCGAAATTAGTGCCAGATTAGTGACTGCCGGATCAGTGATGGCCGACTTGTACTATGTAATAACCTTATCAGAATTATAGAAATGTTTTTCTCTAACCATCTACAAAATTTTCTTAATGTAGCTGCGCTAGTTCAATATTAATTTTAAAGTAGCTTCGTGAGAGCATTTATTGTAGAAAGTCATTTTGTTTTAATTATCCCTTAAATGGTCCAAACAGATTGACATTCAGATTTGTAGTGCTACAAAAGTAGATCTACTTTTTTTTTTACATATTTTCAAATATAACAAAAAAAAATATAGATAAGTTTTTTTTACACGTTTTCAAATGTAAAACAAAAAAGATGATCTACATTTTTTTACGTACCTTCAGATGTTGAAAAAACATATATATACGTTTGGACCGTTTAAGGGTTAATGCTGCTTCTCTATTCATTAAGAAGCAATAGGTAATATTGTACAGAAGTCAGTTGATAATACCAGTTTCTTCTGATGCACTGCTGCTATATTTTTACCCAGCTTGGAATTGGAAATGGTAATACTGTACTTTTTAATATTCAGTAACTTTATTTTTGTAGTGGTTACATATGTTACTTTACTATTAAAAGTCTTAAAGCTACCTTTTCCCTCCAGCATTGATACAACACTGAGGTTTAAGGTTAAAATATTTTTCCTTTCAGTTGGGCACATTAGGAGCTGGAAACCATTATGCTGAAATTCAAGTAGTGGATGAAATATATGACAAATGGGCAGCCAGTAAAATGGGAATAGAGGAGAAAGGACAAGTGTGTGTCATGATCCACTCAGGCTCTCGTGGTTTTGGACATCAGGTGGCTACAGGTACATTATCTGTTATCTAAATTATTTAGTAACATCCAGTACAGTGCAACATCCTTATTTTAAACATTTTTTTTTTTAACACGCTAGCCATCTCCCACCGAGGCAGGGTGGCCTGAAAAAGAAACTTTTACCATCATTTGCACTATGACTGTCTTGTCTGAGGTGTACAGATATGACAGTCTAGATGTCACTCAAAGAAGCAAATATCCCAAACCTCATCTTTAGAGTGTCTCTTTACTTCCCACTTCTAGGACTCGAGTCCTGTGTTATGTTGCAACTAAATTCCAGAACTGAAATATAAAAAATGTGCAGTAGTTTGCAGTATTCAAATAACCCCCAAATATATCAATAATAAAACAACAAAAACAAATTATCTACATTATAGTTTTCCTCTTCCAGATACAGTGGAACCTCTACTTACGAGTTTAATCCGTTCCATGACCTTGCTTGCAACTGGATTTGCTCATTTGCAGAGCCAATTTTTCTCGTTTAAATTAATTGAAATGCGATTAATGCGTTCCAGTGGAATTCTGTACTTCAATAATTTCGCTAATATCAACTTTACGGTTTATCTATCTCACTTGATCTAATATGACATAATAAACAATATAAATAACATAGAAACCTGATATATACTAAAATGAATAAAATATGTAATTTATGTAGTGGTATGGGCGGTGTCAGCGGTGGATGACAGCTTGGAGACTGGACAAAACACTTACTGAATAATTTCGCTAATTTCATCTATACGGCTTATTTATCTATCACAGTTCATTTAATATGACATAACAAACAATATAAATAACATAGAAACCTGATATATACTCTAGAATGAATAAAATGTCATTATATGTGTGGAGGTGGTGGCAGCGGCCGACGAGTGTTTGGAGACAGGACAAAATACTCCTTGAATATTTTGCTATCATCAATTCTATGGCTTATTTATCTATCACAGTTCATCTAATATGACATAACAAACAATATAAATAACATAGAAACCTGATATATATACTCTAGAATGAATAAAATATGTCATATGTGTGGTGGCGGCAGCCAATGAGAGTTTGTCTGGAGATAGGACAAAATACTACTTGAATATTTCACTATCAACTCTATGGCTTATTTATCTATCACAGTTCATCTAATATGAAATAATAAACACTGTAAATAACATAGAAACCTGATATACAGTGGTCCCTCATTTTGATTTGCAAATTGATTCGCAAATCGTAGATTTGCGAATAAATTTTCCCCATAAGAAATAATGTAAATACAATTAATCCATTCCTGACACCCAGAAGTATTAAAACAAAAAAATTTTTTACATGAAATATACATGTAGTACATAAACAATACAATGGGAGATGATGAATGAAACATTAACAGTACATATAACACTTACCTTTATTGGAGATTCTTTTTAGTGTATGGGAGACTGGAGGAGGAGAGAGATTGGATTGTTTATAGTTTGGAAGGGGAATCCCCTTCCAGCAACACCTCAGGTACCAATTGCTTTTCTGGGGTTGCTTCTCTTCTCTGTTTCTTAATGCCACTAGGACCACCTTGAGTCACTGGAGTCCTGTCTCGCAAAATAACTCACATCCAAACCCATGGAACTCCCCAGTGCCACAATTGATTTAACAACAGACATAGACTCATCAGGGACAGTCCCAAACCCTTCAAAATCCCTCTTGTCGACACAATATGGCCACAATTTTCTCCAGGCAGAGTTCAAAGTCCTGGTAGTCACTCCCTCCCAAGCCATACCTATAAGGGTTATGCAATGGAGGATGCTGAAGAGTTCTTTCCAAAATTCCCTTAGGGTCAAGTGAGTGTCTGTGGTCACAGTCAAGCACCTGTGAAACATTGCTTTGTGTAGAGTTTTTTTTAAAGTTTGCAATGACCTGCTGGTCCATGGGCTGGAGGAGAGGAGTGGTATTTGGGGGCAAGAACTTTACTGTGATGAACCCAAACTCCTCGAAAATTAGGTCATCCAAGTTTGGAGGATGAGCAGGTGCATTGTCCATTACTAGCAGGCACTTGAGATCCAATTTCTTTTCCAGGAGGTAATTCTTCACACTAGGGCCAAACACTTCATTGAACCACTCGACGAAAATTTCCCTCGTGACCCATGCCTTACTATTAGATTTCCAAAACACACACAATTTACTCTTCATAACATTGTTTTTCCTGAACACACTGGGATTTTCAGAATGGTACACTAGTAATGGCTTCACTTTGAAATCCCCACTAGCATTAGCACAGTACATTAGCGTCACCCTGTCTTTCATAGGCTTGTGTCCTGGCATTGCCTTTTCCTCCTGTGTAATGAAGGTCCTCTTTGGCATTTTCTTCCAAAAGAGGCCTCTTTCGTCACAATTGAACACTTGTTCAGGTTTCAGTCCTTCAGCCTCTATGTACTCCTTGAATTCATGCACATATTTTTCAGCTGCCTTGTGGTCCGAACTGGCAACCTCACCATGCCTTACCACACTGTGTATGCCAGTACGGTTCTTAAATCTCTCAAACCAACCTTTGCTGGTTTTAAATTCACTCACATCACCACTATTTTCAGGCAATTTCTTTACCAGATCGTTGTGCAACTGCCTAGCCTTTTCACAAATAATCAAAGTCATAAGAGTATCTCCTGCTAATTGTTTCTCATTTATCCACACCAATAATAACTTCTCAACCTTTTCCAGTACTGGTGATCTCATTTTTGTCAGCATAATTACTCCCTTTGCAACAACAGCATCCTTTATTTCCTTTTTCTTGGCCACTATGGAACATATGGTTGTGTAGGGTTTCTTATACATCCTGGCCAGTTCGGCCGCACTTGTACCACTTTCAAATGGTTCAATGATGTTTTTCTTAAATTCAATCGTATTTCTCACCTTCTTTACCACAGGCTTGGCACTAGGAGCTTTCTTTGGAGCCATGGTAGCTTATTTAGTACTTGCAAGCACTAAAATAAATGGAACATTATGAAATATTTCGCTGGAGCACGTGAGGGGACCTACGCTCACTGGTAAACAATGCCAGACTGGCTGCTGCCCCGACTCACGCCGTGGGTATGCGTCCCAGATGAACTACTACTCGCGAGTCAACCTATGCAAGGCGAGCCCATGTTTATACGAAAATATCCCTATGATTTCTGAAATCTATGATTGCCGAGAACTACGAAAAGCGAGGGACCACTGTATGCTCTAGAATGAGTAAAATATGTCATTATGTAACAGGTGGAGGTGGCCATACCCGCTCTCTCTTTGTTGTAGTAAACACTGCCATCTAGTGATGGCCTTTTGAAGCCATCTATTATTATAATTATTATTATGTAGTACATTATTATATATACAGTGGACCCCCGGTTAACGATATTTTTTCACTCCAGAAGTATGTTCAGGTGCCAGTACTGACGGAATTTGTTCCCATAAGGAATATTGTGAAGTAGATTAGTCCATTTCAGAACCCCAAACATACACGTACAAACGCACTTACATAATTGGTCGCATTCGGAGGTGATCGTTATGCGGGGGTCCACTGTATAATTATTATTATTAAACTTATTATATTATTATTATTGTATTATATTATACTAATTATTATTATTATTATTATTATTATTATTATTATTATTATTATTCTTTCAACAAACCGGCCGTATCCCACCAAGGCAGGGTGGCCCAAAAAGAAAAACAAAAGTTTCTCTTTTAAAATTTAGTAATTTATACAGGAGAAGGGGTTACTAGCCCCTTGCTCCCAGCATTTTAGTCGCCTCTTACAACACGCATGGCTTATGGAGGAAGAATTCTGCTCCACTTCCCCATGGAGATAGGAAATAAACAAGAACAAGAACTAGAAAGAAAATAGCAGAAAACCCAGAGGGGTGTGTATATATATATACTTGTACATGCACGTGTAGTGTGACCTAAGTGTAAGTAGGAGTAGCAAGATGTACCTGAAATCCTGCATTTTCACGAGACAGAAAAAAAGGACACCAGCAATCCTACCATCATGTAAAAACAATTACAGGCTTCTGTTTTACACTCACTTGGCAGGACGGTAGTACCTCCCTGGGCGGTTTCTGTCTACCAGTCTACTACCTAGGATTATTATTTTTTTTTTTTTTAACAAGTCGGCCGTCTCCCACTTGTTGAAAATATAAATAATTTGTAATTTTTATTCACACCAAAAATATAAGATTTACTGTTATGCTTTATTGCAATAATTGTATAATGTCAACCCATTCACGACTGCATATTGGAATGGACAGTGACATCATTTGTTTTCTTTTGAACATAGTCAAGCAAATGAGCATTTCTTCCTCGTTGAGCTCAATATCAAGGTACTTTTTGTCGTGAAAGCAATCAAAATCATATCTATTTCTGTAGCATATCTTCCATTCTATCAAATGAGACCAAGAAAAAACGAGAATACAACCATAAAACCATGCGAAAATACTGCTAAGGGGTGGCTAATTGCTGAGAAGTAAACTCCATTATTTTTGCTCTGATTTCTTTCATTTTTGGTGTATGTTAAGAAGCATCTTTCCATCATACATTGCCCAAGTTTCAATAAGATAGTCCAACAAATAAATGAGATACAGTTCCCTAGATCAAGAGCAAGAGCCCCTCACCAGCATCAAGGAACCTCCCTTGAGGTCTGCTCGCTTATGGAAATTTTGCTCTCGTATGGAAGCAAAAAATCAACCCATCAGCTGCTCGTATTTGGAAAAACTCGCACGTGGATGCGCTCGCAAGTCGAGGTTCCACTGTACATACATCTGTACTGCACAGTAGAGCCCAGATTTATGACTTACGACATTAGCACTGTAAAACAAGTTAATTATTTAAAATCACTTATTTGCAGCAACAATCATTGCAAATATTCAAACAGCTTGGTTGAGCAGGTAATCAACAAGGAGGCCTGGACAAAGGTTAGGTTGCATGGGCGGAATAAGTCTGGAAATTAATCACTGATATGCATGAGGTCCAAAATACAGTGGGCCTTTACCCTTAGTTACAATTAATGCATTTCTGAACCTATTTTGCATAGGCACACAAGTTATAATCAGAGATGCCTTTACCAACCACCATAACTTGTATTTAATTTCATTAATTTTCCTCTCAAGAAATTTAAAATGTA
>NC_069404.1:10700651-11016019 GCF_026875155.1 Cherax quadricarinatus | reverse complement strand
GCGGGTGGGAGTGAGGGGGGCGGGAGTGGGCCACTAGCTGGAAGTGTTGCCTTCTCACTATCACTTAATAAACACTGTTTATGCTATCCACTTTTCCACTAAAGGAAGATGTTGCACAAATCACTATGTTGCATTGTACCAGCCACGTTGTTATAAAGCACCAGATGCTAGTACATAGCACAAAACACTCCCCCTCTCTCTCCCCCTCTCTTATTTATTTATTTCCAATTTGAGCACACATACAGAGGTACAAAAAAAATACAGATAAGAGCAGCATGCCAAAGCCACTTATACTATGCATAGCATTACGGGCTGGCTTAAAATTAACTTAAGATTAACTAAGCAATGATGAAATCAGTGATAAAACATTAATGTAAACAGATTACTATAAAGCACAAGTGAGTATTACAAAGACATGTCATATGGTTGCATTCAGTCATATGAAGGATTCTGTTAGGTAGTGTATTTAAAAAATAATAAAGTTAGATTTGGTTTTAGGTTTAACATTTATGTGATATAATTGTGAGAAACATTTAAGATATACAATTTATAAGGTTCAGTTATTCAGTATTTATTTGGTTTTGGGTGAGTAAGTGATCTTTGAGAAGAGACTTGAATTTATAAACAGGTAGTGTTTCTTTTATATTTACAGGTAATGAATTCCAGATTTTAGGGCCTTTCATGTGCATTGAGTTTTTGCATAGTGTGAGATGGACACGAGGAACATCAAAGAGTGATCTGTGCCTTGTGTTATGGTCATGTGTTCTGTTGAGGTTGGCAAGGAGATGTTTGAGGGGAGGGTTAATATCAGAGTTAAAGTGTTCTATGTATGTAATAGGTGCAGTAATAAGTAATGGATGTTTTGTATGGTGAGCAGTTTTAGTGTATTGAATATTAGTGGAGTGTGCTGCCTGTAGTGAGAATTTATCATTCTAACTGCAGCCTTTTGTTGGGTAATTAGTGGTCTGAGATGGTTAATTGTTGTTGAGGCCCCATGCACAAATTCCATAGGTGAGATAGGGTAAATAAGAGAGTGATAAGGGCCAGGAGGGCTGACTGTGGAACATAGTACCGTATCTTCGATAGTATGCCTACAGTCTTGGAAATTTTCTTAGAATTTGTTGTATATGTTAGATGAAATTTGAGTCTATTATCAAGGTGGATTCCTAAGAATTTCCCTCTGTTAGTTTTGTGATAGGTGATCCGTTTATCATTATGTTAAGAGGGACATCTGTAGCTCTGTTACCAAACTGAATGAAGTAGGTTTTGTCAATGTTTAGTGTAAGTTTGTTAGTCCTCATCCAGTAGATATTTTCTGTAATTCGGTATTACAGTATTGGCTAGCGAGACTGGCTCGGGTGAGAGAAGACGTATGTAGTGTCATCTGCAAATAGTGTGGGTTTGAGTAATTGCGAAGCATTTGGAAGGTCATTTATGTATAGGAGAAAGAGAAGAGGGCCAAGGACACTTCCCTGTGGGACCCCAACTGTAATTGGTTGCGCAGAGAGTTTGCCCCATTTGCGTACACATATTGGCTTCTGTTGCTGAGTATGACTTGAGGTAGTTGAGGGAGTGCCCTCTTATACCATAGTGTGACAATTTTACGTGGAGCAAGTCATGGTCAACTGTATCAAAAGCTTTACGTAAGTCAATGAAGATCCCTAGTGGGACTTCTTTTTTCTCTATTGCAGTGTATATATGTTCTAGCATGTGTATAATAGCATCATTAGTATTTTTATTAGGCCTGAATCCAAATTGGCAGGGGTTGAGTACGTTTTGGGAGATAAGGTAGGAGTAGATTCGTTTATGAATTAATTTTTCAAAGATTTTTGAGAGAGGGTGTAAGTTGGATATTGGCCTATAGTTATTCAACTCTGTTTGGTCTCCTCCTTTGTGGATCGGGGTGACCCTTGCTATTTTGAGTACTGTAGGGAAGGTGGAGGATTCAATGGAT
This sequence comes from Cherax quadricarinatus, assembly GCF_026875155.1. Lineage (NCBI taxonomy): Eukaryota > Metazoa > Arthropoda > Malacostraca > Decapoda > Parastacidae > Cherax > Cherax quadricarinatus. The sequence continues at coordinate 11,014,065 of NC_069404.1, read as the reverse complement.
TTGTTAAAGTGTGTTGCAATGATTGGTGATAGCACTTGTGACACTTTTTTGTATATAAAGTTTGGAGGGAGGGGGTAAAGGAGGTTTTGTGTGCGAGGGGCTTGGACTTCCAGCAGGCATGCGTGAGCGTGTTTGATAGGAGTGAATGGAGACAAATGGTTTTTAATACTTGACGTGCTGTTGGAGTGTGAGCAAAGTAACATTTATGAAGGGGTTCAGGGAAACCAGCAGGCCGGACTTGAGTCCTGGAGATGGGAAGTACAGTGCCTGCACTCTGAAGGAGGGGTGTTAATGTTGCAGTTTAAAAACTGTAGTGTAAAGCACCCTTCTGGCAAGACAGTGATGGAGTGAATGATGGTGCAAGTTTTTCTTTTTCGGGCCACCCTGCCTTGGTGGGAATCGGCCAGTGTGATAATAAAAAAAAAATAAGGTATTTAAATCTCCTGCCTTGTTTTTTAGTGCGTTGATAATAAGGGAGACTTCGTATGGGTTAGTCGGAGCTAGGAACAGTGTGTTCGGGTAGTTGCCGGTGAGGTAGTCATTTGGTGGGGTATCTGAGCTTGGGATTTTATTGGCAAGGTTTTGTCCTATAGTGGAGAAGAAATCATTGAGTCTGTTTGCTGTTTCTGTTGGTGGGAGTTGGGGTTCATCTGATTTTGCTAATTTTATTTCGCTATTTCGTGATATCTTTTTTGTTCCCAGAATTTCTGATAGGGTTTTCCAGGTCTTTTTTATATCACCTCGTAAGTTGGATAATCTGTTCTCATAATACAATTTTTTGCCCTTCTTATCAGGCTGGTTAGGATTGACGAGTAACGTTTTGTTTGGTCTCTGGTTATGTGATCCATTCTGTACTGTTTTTCATATTGGTGTTTTGTATTTAATGGATTTTGAGAATGCTGGTGTTAGCCAGGGACTGTTCAGTCTCTTTGCTGTCATCTGTTTAGTTTTTTAGGGCAGTGCTTGTTATAGAGGTATTGGGTTTTTTAGAAAATTATTAATACATTCGTCAATATCTGTATAGATTTCTAGCTCAGTGTGCCAAATCAATGTTTGCTATTGCTGTTGTGAAGTTATTAATGGCTGCCTCATTGTGAAGTCTGAAGGTGACTTTAGTAGTGTCTTTGGGTAGTTTACCAAAGTTGTTATGAGGAAAGTAGGGTAGTGGTCTGTGGTATATCTGAATTATGCCTGATTTTAAAGGGGATATGGTGTTGGTCCAGATGTGGTCAAGTGGGGAAACACTAGTCCTGTAACTCTTGTAGGTTTTTTTAAAGTTGGTAGTAACATACAGTTACTCATTTTTGTTTGTGAATTCATAACGTGTGGGCCCCTGGTCTTGCAGGAGATTTATATTGAAGTCACCTGAAGTAGTAAGTGATCTTTGTTCATCGTGCATCAGTTATCATACTCCTAGTTTTTGACTAAATTGGCAAATGTTTGACTGTGGAACTCTGTAGATGTTTATCAATGTGAGAGGTTTTTGTAGGATTTGGGATTTGAATTTAGCTATTATATATTCCCCATTTTTCATCCCTTGTGCAAGTATTAGTGATACATTCTAGTTGGCCCTGAGTAGTAATATGGCTGTGCCACCCCCTTGTTGGTCTGGCCTACAGTTGTGTATGGCTGTTTTAACCAGGAATGGCATAGACATCTGTACTATCTGGTTTAGCCAGTTTCAGTTAGTGTAATGATGGACATATTGGCATGTAAGGAAATTTAGGGATGCTATGAGGTCATCGTAATGCTTGCTAAAGATCTGATATTGTAGTTAAAGATAGTTATGTTGTTGTTGGTACTGAGAAGTGCCTTTGATGTTCTGCAGTGTAGTAATTACAGTAACTGTTTTATCCCTTTAAGTCATTAAATAAGAGGTTGTATCAGGATCAATGCTTGTAATCATAAAAATTTGTAGTGAATCTATAGTTAGAATTAAGTATAAAAACAAAAGTAAATAGTCTTAAGCTAAAAAAAAAGCACCTGGATTATTTAACAAATGTAAAATAATTTAGCTAAGGGACTAATACAAATAAATGAGATCAAAAATGGAGCTTTGGGGAAAATGATAGTAGGTAGTACTATAAAGGTAATTTTTTAAAAGTTAGAATTATAGTTTAAAATTATAATAATAAAGGGACTAATATAAGGGTTATTGAACAAAAAAGGGTAATCAAAAAATGAGCTTTGGGAAAATTTGGGGAAATTTGGAATATTTATTTTAAAATAAAAAGCCCTAAATTATTTTAAAATTAAATATAAACAAAAAGTTACATAAAGTAAAATAAAGGAGCTTCTTTTCCCCCCTTTTTTCCCCTCTTTTCCCCCTTCCCCCCTTTTTCCCCCCCTTTTTTTTTTTCTTCCCCCTCTCTCTCCCCCCCCCCCCCCCCCCCCCTCCCCCCTCCTCCCCCCCCCCTCCCCCCCCCCTCTCCCCCCCCTCCCCTCCCCCCCCCCCCCCCCCCCCCCCCTCCCCCCCCCCCCCCCCTCCCCCCCCCCCCCCCTCCCCCCCCCCTCCCCCCCTTTTCCCCCCCTCCCCCCCCTCCCCCCCCCCCCCCTCCCTCCCCCCCCTCCCCCCCTCCTCCCCCCCCCTCTCCCCCCTCCCCCCTCCTTCCCCCTCCCCTTCCCCCCCCCCCCTCCCCCTCCCCCCCCCCCTCTCTCCCCCTCTCCCCTCCCCCTTTTCCTCCTCCCCCCTCTCTCTCCCCCCCCCCTTCCCCCCTCTCTCTCCCCCTCTCTCCCCCCCCCTCTTCCCCCCCCCTTCCCCCCCCCCTCTCCCCCCCCTCCCCTCCCCCCCCCTCTCTCCCCCCCCTCCTCCCCCCCCCTCCCCCCCCCCCCCTCTCTCCCCCTCCCTCTCCCCCCCCCCCCCTTTTCCCCCCCTCCCTCTCCCCCTCCCTCTCTCCCCCTCCCTTTTCCCCCCCTCCCTCTCCCCCCCCCCCCTCTCCCCCTCCCTCTCCCCCCTCCCCTCCCCCCCTCCCTTCCCCCCTCCCTCTCTCCCTCCCCCCCCTTTTCCCCTCCCCCCCTCTCCCTCTCTCCCTCCCTCTCCCTCCCCTCCCCCCCTTTTCCTCCTCCCCCCCTTTCCCCTTCCCCCTCCCTCTCTCTCCCTCCCCCCCTCTCCCCCCTCCCTCTCTCTCCCTCCCTCCCTCTCTCTCCCTCCCCCCTCTCCCTCCCTCCCTCCCCCTCCCCCCTCTCCCCCCTCCTCTCCCTCCCTCTCTCTCCCCCCCCCTTCCCCTCCCTCCCCCCCTCCCTCTCTCTCCCTCTACCCCCCCCCCCCTCTCTCCCCTTTCCCCCCTCCCCCCCTCTCTCCCCTTTTCCCCCCCTCCCCCCCCTTTCCCTCCCCCCCCCTTCCTCCCTCCCCTCCCCCTCCCTCTCTCCCCCCCCCCTCCCCCCTCTCTCTCCCTCTCTCCCCCCCTATCCCCCTCCCCCCCCCCCTTTTCCTTCCTCCATTCTTCCTCTCCTATTCCCTTATCCCCTTTCCCATCTTTCTTGTTTTCCCCCCCAATTTGATGTAACTTGCACGGGCAGTAGCAACAGTGATTTCTTTCTCTTTTCCCCATTGTATCTAACAAAACCCTGCTTATATAACCCCTCCAATATGTTCATTTTTCATCATATTCCTGATCAGTCTCTCCCAAAACATAATTTATCCCACGGCACCCAATAAAATAAACAAAAATTTTAATGCATTTGGTAAAATATGGGAGAAAATACAGGGGAAACCCTTTGGTTTTCGCGTTTAAAACCGTTCAAAAAAGTTGTGATAAACTGAATGGGTACAAAAAGAAGCAATAATTCCCGTAAAATAATGTAAACCCAAAATTAACCCGTTCCGACATCCAAAAAATATTAACAAAAAATACATTTTATAGAGAAAAATTATATTTTTACATACAAACCGGGCATACGAACCCCGAGTTTCTACTTTTTTTTTATTTCAGCCTTTAAAATACATAATTTTTAAATGACTGTTTTTCAGCATATACAGAACAAACAAGAAGTCCATACACTATAAAAAAAATTTTAAATTATAAAATTTTTCATGAAAAAATAGCCGATGTAAAAAATTTATTGAGAAAACGTAATTTGTTTAATTATTAGCAATATTTTGTACACTTTTCCCAAAGTACCCGGCATAAGTCTGGTACCTACTGTATTGAGAAAAAAAATTTTTTTTTAATGAATCCCATCTGCAGTTACAACATAACCAAATTGGGCATCATACATCCTATCGTTTTTAATGGGGCCCAAAAGGTCTGGGGTTACGACTGCCTCATACAAAAAGGGGAAAAATTTAAAAAGGCAAGTTTTGGTAAGTTTGAGGCCATCCCTTATTATTGATCTTGGGGCACTGTGGTTGAAAATAATATATTTCTTTATCAGTGATGCTTCTTTTCCCTTTGTTGTATTGTGTGGAAAAACTCTTCTAATTAATCTTTTGGTAAACTTTGTTTTTTAAAACTGTTTAGATTTTTCTCATTATCCAAAGCTTACCTGTACTTATTACCTTTGTAAGAATTATTAGGGGATGTTTTGAATTATTTGTAGTGAGGTAAATTTGTCATTTATAAAATAAATTTTTTTTCAGATGCACTGTTGCATGGAAAAAGCAATTAAGCGAGATGAAATAGACACAAATATCGACGTTACTTTGCCGAATCCACCTAAAAAGGCAGGATTACCTCAAGCTGTCTGCGCAGCAAACTTTGCTTGGGGTTTAAACGCCTTCAATGACTTTTTAAGCGTCAGTAAAGGTTAGAATGTACGTATTAAAAAATAAGATATGAATAAAACTGTAGATAAAATTTAAAAGTTTAACCTCTAATTTCCCGATGATTACACTAGAGGTTCCCCAAGTTCTGAATTTCAAAAGAAATTTTTTCTAAAATATTCTTTTACCCTTAAACTTTGGGTACCCCCAAAAAAAATTCCTGTTGTGGGGGAAAATTTTGAAAAAAAAAATAATTCTTACAGAAAGAAGGATGTATTTTTCTGGATCGAATTGATTTAAAAGAAGGAAAATGATTAAAACTTTGATTTTATGTGTGTTGAAATTGGCAAAATATAAAATGACATTTATCATAAAAGTGGGGATAAATGCACCAGTAATTTTTACATTTTTAATTTACGATGCCAAGTCGATTGTTTTTTGTATGTAATTCTGTTAAAATTTAACCATGCGCCTATTTCTTATGAAATTTTAAAGTGTTTAAAGATGCTTCAGCACTTCAAACATGGGAAAATCTTGTTCAACCCTTGCCCACTTGGAATTAGCAATTAAAAACTATTTAAAATATATATTTTTTTTTTTTTTTTCTAATGCTATGACATGGAATGTGAGTGATGGTGAAAGGTTTCTTTTCAGGTCACCTTACCTCAGTGGGAGGCAGTGTTGATAAAAATAATTGCTAGTTTTTTTTTCCAAATGTCGTGTATTTTTTTCACTTCCTCATTATCCCTGCTCAGTTTCTTCATAATGTAGTAATTGCTTATTTCTTCAGTGGAGGAAGGGGCATACCAGAGTGAGGCTGAAGGACAAGTTGTATTTTGTATGTTTTTTTTTTTTTTTTTGTGACATACCTGTACTTGTTTTCTCTAGTTTAAAGAATACATTCTGACTAATAATTATTTTAGGCATTTGCCAAGCAGTTCCAGTTGAGTCCCGATGACCTAGACATGCATGTTATCTATGACGTGTCTCACAATATTGCCAAAATTGAACAACACTGGGTAGATGGAAAACTTCGCACTCTGCTTGTACATAGAAAGGTAAAGGTCAGATAAGTTCAACTTTTATCAGTTTTCATGTATAGGATTGGCCACAAAGGCTAGAGTTGCTTGCTCAATATGCTTGGAGAGTAGCTTTCATTTTTGCACTTTGTTAGGGTTGATATTTCAGCTTGTAAGTGTGTTATTACAGTATATACAGTAGTACTAGAGCAACTGCTGGAATTTTTGCTAAATGTGAAAAGTATAGGTAAGCCAGTCATACTTTATGATTGTCCACTTCATAAAAGTTTATTCTGTAAATGGTGAAATACAGGGAACAAATTCATACAGTGAGTGCATGACTGTTAGTATGCAGTGTGACTTTCCATTTTAGACTTGTATATTCTTTGTGGCCTGCATTTAGGAGATAGCTGGCAGCCCACACATGAATAGTTACAAGTGCGTTGTTACTTTTATGATCAAATGTAGCATTACTTTTTTCCGCTTTACTAGTAATGTTATTAATCATATGGTATTTAAGTCAACTTAACTTTTTGATTTGGCTCTGTCAAAACTGGTCTATGAAGTTACAATATTTAGAAAATATTCTCAATGGATTTAGTGGATTTACCACAACATTATCATTCACCTTAAAGTGTGAACATTTTACTTCTCACCTCCAGAACTCTATAATGTTCCTGACTTTTGTGAATACTATATTACTGATATCAAATCTCAAAACAATCTTTTACTTTTATTCTGAAATGCACACACAAACATGCACATATGCTACACCACCTTCCATCTATCTTAGACATATTCTTGATAACTTAATCTTCCACATCCTTCCTAAATTGCACCTCCACTTTCCAAATAACAACTTATGTACTACTAAACCATGGTACAAGTGCTGGTGTATTTTTTCTGTCTTCTAAACACAAAAGATAACAGGTATATTTTTCTTCTGTTACTTAAACTTTGGTCACACTACACATACATTTTTTTTTTTCAACAAACTGGCCGTATCCCACCAAGGCAGGGTGGCCCAAAAAGAAAAATGAAAGTTTCTCTTTTTAAATTTAGTAATTTATACAGGAGAAGGGGTTACTAGGCCCTTGCTCCCGGCATTTTAGTCGTCTCTTACAACACGCATGGCTTACGGAGGAAGAATTCTGTTGCACTTCCCCATGGAGATAAGAGGAAATAAACAAGAACAAGAACTAGAAAGAAAATAGAAAACCCAGAGGGGTGTGTGTATATATATATGCTTGTACATGCAAGTGTAGTGTGACCTAAGTGTAAGTAGAAGTAGCAAGATGTACCTGAAATCTTGCATGTTTAACCCTTTCAGGGTCCATCCCGTAGATCTACGGCTTTACGTTCAGGGTCCAAACCGTAGATCTACGTCATGAGCTTAGGTCACTCTGATAAACTGTGAGTGGTACATTTGGGCCTAGATATGAGAGAATGCATCTATGTGGTATGTGTGCACCACATAAAACAGATCCTGCAGCACACTGTGTATAATGAGAGAAAAAAAACTGAAATCATGATTTTTCGATTAAAACAGCGACTTTGCAGTGTTTTTTCGTATGTTTTTTATAGTTGTATTTGCGATTTCTTGGTCTCATTTGATAGAATGGAAGACATATTACAGAAATAGAGATGATTTTGATTGGTTTTAGCACTGGAAATGGCTTGAAACTTAGCTCAAATTAGCAGAAATGTTAAATTTTTGCCGATATTCGAGAGTAAACAAACGACCTCACACGTCTAATACACGCCAGCTGGTGGGTCTAATGCATTCACAAATATGGTGATGATATTTATACAATTATTACAGTATTTCATAACAGTAAATCTTCTATTTTTTGGTGTGAATAAAAATTCATTATGTGAATAAAAAATAAAAATGGAATTTATTTGTAAAGCTTCAAAACGTAACTAATGAACAGAGGAAATGTTAGTTTAGTTCCAGGAATACCTACATTGTTTATTCTGGACCCTATTTTGAAATTGGAATATTTTGAACTTTGTGTTAAATTGGCCAAATTAACAATTTCCGATCACTTTAATTTGTAGTTGAAACAGTTGACTTGGCGATTTCTTGTGCTCAATCGATAGAATAGAAGTAATACTAGTGAAATAGCTAAGAATTTGGTTGACTGGAATAATGTAATTGGCCTAAAATGGGAGTCAAAGTCGGCAAAATCGCCGATTCGTAAATATCGCTGACACATCAAAATTCGCGAGAGCATAGTTTCGTCAGTTTTCCATCAAATTTCTCACTTTTTGTTTTATTACCTTCACAAAAAGATTCTCTACCATTTCATAAGAAAAAATAACAAATTTTTTTTTTGGAAAATTCTTGGACACTGAGGCACCACTTCAGATTTGGGTCTTGGACCCTGAAGGGGTTAAGAGACAGAAAAAAGACACCAGCAATCCTACCATCGTGTAAAACAATTACAGGCTTTAGTTTTACACTCACTTGGCAGGACGGTAGTACCGGTACTCCTTGGGCGGTTGCTGTCTACTAACCTACTACCTACAACACATACATGTACATACATGTACATACATACATACATTTTTTTTTTTTTTTTAACAAGTCGGCTGTCTCCCACCGAGGCAGGGTGACCCAAAAAAGAAAGAAAATCCCCAAAAAGAAAATACTTTCATCATCATTCAACACTTTCACCACACTCGCACATTATCACTGTTTTTGCAGAGGTGCTCAGAATACAACAGTCTAGAAGCATATACAGTGGACCCCCGGTTAACGATTTTAATCCGTGCAAGAGGGGTAATTGTTATGCGAAATAATCGTTATGTGAATGAATTTTCCCCATAAGAAATAATGGAAATAAAATTAATCCGTGCAAGACACCCAAAAGTATGAAAAAAAAATTTTTTTTACCACATGAAATATTAATTTTAATACACACAAACTGAAAAAGGCATGCACACTTACATGACACTTACTTTTATTGAAGATCTGGTGATGATTGATGGGATGGGAGGAGGGGAGAGGGTGTGTTAGTGTTTAGAAGGGGAATCCCCTTCCATTAGGACTTGAGGTAGTAAGTCCTTTTCTGGGTTACTTCCCTTCTTTTTTAATGCCACTAGGGCCAGCTTCAGAGTCACTGGACTTCTTTCGCACAAGATATCTGTCCATAGTGGCCTGTACCTCTCGTTCCTTTATCACTTCCCTAAAGTGTTTCACAACATTGTCAGTGTAATAGTCACCAGCACGGCTTGCAATAGCTGTGTGAGGGTGATTTTCATCCATGAAGGTTTGCACTTCAAGCCACTTTGCACAGATTTCCTTTATCTTTGTAGTAGGCAACTTCTTCAATTTCTCTCTCTCCCCTCCTCTGAACCAGTTTCCCAGGTCTGGCCTCTTGCTCTGAAGTTGATCTATCAGCTCATCAGTGGTTAGTTCTTCATTGTCCTCCTCCACCAACTCTTCCACATCCTCCCCACTAACCTCCAACCCCAAGGACTTTCCCAATGCCACAATGGATTCCTCAACTGGCATAATCCTCTCAGGTTAGCCTCAAACCCTTCAAAATCCCTTTTGTCTACACATCTGGCCACAGTTTTTCCAAGCAGAGTTCAAGGTCCTCTTAGTCACTTCCTCCCAAGCCTTACCTATAAGGTTTACACAATTGAGGATAATTAAAGTGATCTCTCCAAAACTCTCTTAGTCAGTTGAGTTTCTGAGGTCATTACAAGCACCTTTCAAACAGAGCTTTTGTGTACAGTTTCTTGAAGTTGGAAATAACCTGCTGGTCCATGGGCTGCAGGAGAGGAGTGGTATTAGGAGGCAAAAACTTGATGTTAATGAATTTCATGTCCCCATAAAGTCGCTCGCCACGTCTGTAGGATGACCAGGGGCATTGTCTAACACCAGGAGGCACTTAAGTTCTAATTTCTTTTCAGTTAGGTAATCTTTCACATTGGGGGCAAATGCATGGTGTAACCAGTTATGAAAAATTCCCTAGTGACCCATGCCTTACTGTTTGCCCTCCACAGCACACACAAATTATCCTTGAGGACATTCTTTTGCCTGAACGCTCTGGGAGTTTCAGAGTGATACACTAATAAAGGCTTCACTTTGCAATCACCCACTAGCATTGGCACACATCAACAAAGTAAGCCTGTCTTTCATAGGCTTATGTCCTGGGAGTGCCTTTTCCTCCTGAGTAATGTAGGTCCTGCTTGGCATTTTCTTCCAGAACAGGCCTGTTTCATCACAATAAACACTTGTTCAGGTTTCAGTCCTTCAGTTTCTATATACTCCTTGAATTCCTGCACATATTTTTCAGCTGCTTTGTGGTCCGAACTGGCAGCCTCACCATGCCTTATCACACTATGGATGCCACTACGCTTCTTAAAATCTCTCAAACCAACCTTTGCTGGCCTTAAATTCACTCACATCATCACTAGTTGCAGGCCCTTTTTTTAATTAAATCTCATGCAACTTCCTAGCCTTTTCACATATGATCGCTTGAGAGACGCTATCTCCTGCTAGCTTTTTTTCATTTATCCACACCAATAAGTGTCTCTCAACATCTTCCATCACTTGCGATCTTTGTTTCGAAAACACAGTTAAACCTTTGGCAAGAACAGCTTCCTTGATTGTCTTTTTGGTGCCCACAATAGTAGCGATGGTTGATTGGGGTTTCTTGTAAAAACTTGACTAGGTCGGAAAAAACCACTCCACTTTCAAACTTTTCATGATTCTTTTTTCTTTTTCAATGGGAAAATTTTAAACCCTTATTGGTGTAGGGTTTTGGCACTAAAAAGCTTTTTTGGGGGCCCCCTGGTCACTTATTTTCCAAAAAACACCACCGAAAACACTGTAATAAAAAACGAAATATTCAAGTGTATGTTTTGGATGTTAGCGCGGAGGCTGCCTCCCCCCCCAATGGCCGGGCGGCCATGTGGGGCTGGGTGAGGGCGCACTTTGGGACGGGGTTCGGACAAAAATTTCGGTGAGGGGTTTTTTTAATGGGTACCCGGGGAAAATTTTTTTTGGTTAAAAGTAAGGGGTATGCGAAATAATCGCAATGTGATGCCATCTTTATGCGGGGGTCCCCTGTACTTTATAAAGTACCCAACATATCCCCCCAAACTGCCAATACCCCAAACCCCCTCCTTTAAAGTTCAGGAATTGATTCCCCAATTTGGGGGTAAACCCGCCAAAATAAAAATTTTTTTTTTATATTATTAAAATACACGGCCGATTCCCCCCAAAGGGCAGGGTGGCCCGAAAAAAAAACCCTTTCACCATAATTCACTCCTCACTGTTTGCCAGAAGGGTGCTTTACACTACAGTTTTTTAAACTGAAAACATTAAATCCCTCCTTCGAGTCCCGGCCTGTACTTCCCATCCCCAGGACTAAAAGGCCCGGGCCTCCCTTTTTTCCCCCCCTAAACCCCTTCCCAAAATGTTATTTTGTCATCTTTCCAACAGAAACGTCAAGAAAAAAAAACCATTTGTCTCCATTCATCCTATCAAACACGCTCATACATACCGCTGGAAGCCCAAAGCCCCTCGCAACAAAACCTCCTTTACCCCCCCCTCCCCAAACCCTTTCCTGGGCCGCCCCCTACCCCCCTTTCCCTTCCACTCAGTTTTTGGATACACCTTGAAGCATTCTGTTTCGCCCATTCTCTCTACTTCTGAACCACCTCAAAAACCCCTTCCCACCCCTCGGGAAAACCTTTTGGTAATCCCGCCCCTCCTCCTAACTTCAAACTACGAATTCTCTGCATTTAAATTCAAAAAACACATTGCCCCCAGAAAATGACATCTCCCCCTGCCTTTCCCCCTTCTCCCCGCTGCAAAAATTCATCAACCCCTGCTTAACCCATATAAGAGCGTTGGTAAAACATACTCCATACATTCCCCTTTTTTGCCCCCAAGGGCAAAGTTCTTTTTCTCCACGCTTTTTAAAATGCAAACCCCTCACTCTTTTTCCCCCTCAATTTAAAGATTCACCTCAAAATTTTTATAGACCCATCCGCTGACACGTTCCCCTCCCAAATTCTGAATACATTTTACCTCCCATAAATTCCCCCTTTCCAAAAAGATATTTAATTTTCATCACCTAATTTTTTTTGTTTTCCTCATAACCTTCCCCTTTTCCCCGTATTCACCTTTAATTTTTCTTTTTGCCCCACCTAACCCAAAATTTATCCACCAAAACTCTGCAATTCTCTTTCCCGAATCTCCCCGAGCTCCCGTGTCATCAGCAAAAGCAACCCGTGGGAAAATCCCCCCTTTGGTGTATTCTTTAAACTTTTAAAATCCCCGCCTCTTGCCAAGACCCCCGCATTTACTTCTCTTACAACCCCTCTATAAATAAATTTAAAAAACCCCCGGTTTACAACACACATTTTCCCGTCTAAGGGCCCACTTTTACTGGGAAAAAAATTTTCCCCCTTTCCACATACTCTAACTTGAAAACCCCCCACAAACTTGTAAAAACTCTTCATGCTTTCAGTAACCTACCTCCAAAACCATACACTTCAACAACTGCCCCATTGCCCCCCATCCACCCTGTCATACGCCCTTTTTCCAAAACCAAAATGCCACAAAGACCCTTTAAACCCCTTTTCAAATTTCTTTTAATTTATTTTTTTCACTGTAAAAACCTTTGGGCCACACACCCCCCTACCTTTCTAAAGCCCCTTGTTTATTTGCTATCCTATTTTCCGTCTTACCTTAATTCTTTTAATTTATAAAATCCCACCCAAAACTTTTTCCGGTCACCCCCAAAAGATTTTCCCCCTAAAATTTTTGCCTCTCTTTTATCCCCCTTTTCCTTTAAAACAAAGGAACTATGCTTCTCTTTGCCAAACCCCCGGGACCCCCCTCTTCCAACATTTTTTAAATAATTGCACCCCAAAAACTCCAAAAAATATATCCCCACCTTCTTTTTTCATTTCCCTTTTTTTTTCCCCTCAATCCCGGCTGCCTTTCCCCCTTTCAATTTTTCCCCGCCTCAAAGAAAAATTCCCCCCCAAATCACAACTGGGTCTTTCCCCACTCCTACAAGTGTTTTTTCCCCCTTGCCCTATACACGAAATCACAGCTTCCCTATCTTCATCAACATTTAACAATTCCTCAAAATATTCCTTCCATCTTCCCAATACCTCTAACTCTCCATTTAATAACTCTCCTCTCCTATTTTTAACTGACAAATCCATTTGTTCTCTAGGCTTTCTTAACTTGTTAATCTCACTCCAAAACTTAGACAAGGATGTGTGATGTCACCGTGGTTGTTTAATATATTTATAGATGGGGTTGTAAGAGAAGTAAATGCGAGGGTCTTGGCAAGAGGCGTGGAGTTAAAAGATAAAGAATCACACACAAAGTGGGAGTTGTCACAGCTGCTCTTTGCTGATGACACTGTGCTCTTGGGAGATTCTGAAGAGAAGTTGCAGAGATTGGTGGATGAATTTGGTAGGGTGTGCAAAAGAAAAAAATTAAAGGTGAATACAGGAAAGAGTAAGGTTTTTGAAAGGGTTAACAAAAAGATTAGGTGATGAAAGATTGAATATCAGATTGGGGGGAGAGAGTATGGAGGAGGTGAACGTATTCAGATATTTGGGAGTGGACGTGTCAGCGGATGGGTCTATGAAAGATGAGGGGAATCATAGAATTGATGAGGAAAAAGAGTGAGTGGTGCACTTGGGAGTCTGTGGAAACAAAGAACTTTGTCCTTGGGGGCAAAGGGGGGAAAAGTATGAGAGTATAGTTTTTACCAACCTCTTTATGGGTGTGAAGCGTGGGTGATGAATGTTGCAGCGAGGAGAAGGCTGGGGGCAGTGGAGAGTTCAAGTCTGAGGGAATGTGTGGTTGAATATAATGCAGAGAATTCGTAGTTTGGAAGTTAGGAGGAGGTGCGGGATTACCAAAACTGTTGTCCAGAGGGCTGAGGAAGGGTTGTTGAGGTGGTTTTGGACATGTAGAGAGAATGGAGCGAAACAGAATGACTTCAAGAGTGTATCAGTCTGTATGGAAGGAAGGCGGGGTAGGGTCGGCCTAGGAAGGGTTGGAGGGAGGGGGTAAAGGAGGTTTGTGTGCGAGGGGCTTGGACTTCTAGCAGGCATGCGTGAGCGTGTTTGATAGGAGTGAATGGAGACAAATGGTTTTTAATACTTGACGTGCTGTTGGAGTGTGAGCAAGTAACATTTATGAAGGGATTCAGGGAAACCGGCAGGCCCCGGACTTGAGTCCTGGAGATGGGAAGTACAGTGCCTGCACGCTGAAGGAGGGGTGTTAATGTTGCAGTTTAAAAACTGTAGTGTAAAGCACCCTTCTGGCAAGACAGTGATGGAGTGAATGATGGTGAAAATTTTCTTTTTCGGGCCACCCTGCCTTGGTGGGAATCGGCCGGTGTGATAAAAAAAATAATAAAAAACATCTCACCCACTCTCTCATTTGCTCTCTTTTTACATTGCTTCACCACTCTCTTAACTTCTCTCTTTCTCCATATACTCTTCCCTCCTTGCATCACTTCTACTTTGTAAAAACTTCTCATATGCTAACTTTTTCTCCCTTACTACTCTCTTACATCATCATTCCACCAATCGCTCCTCTTCCCTCCTGCACCCACTTTCCTGTAAACCACAAATTTCTGCTGAAACTCTAACACTACATTTTTAAACCTACCCATACCTCTTCGACCCCATTGCCTATGCTCTCATTAGCCCATCTATCCTCCAATAGCTGTTTTTTATCTTACCCTACTGCCTCCTCTTTTAGTTTATAAACCTTCACCTCTCTCTCCCTGATGCTTCTATTTCCTTGTATCCCATCTACCTTTTACTCTCAGTGTAGCTACAACTAGAAGTGATCTGATATATCTGTGGCCCCTCTATAAACAGTACATCCTGAAGTTACTCAACAGTCTTTTATCTACCAATACATAATCAACAAACTACTGTCATTTCGCCCTACATCATATCGGTATACTTATTTATCCTCTTTTTCTTAAAATATGTATTACCTGTAACTAACCCTTTCTATACAAAGTTCAATCAAAGGGCTCCCATTATCATTTACACCTGGCACCCAAACTTCCCTACCACACCCCCAAAAAGGGTTTCTCCTACTTTAGCATTCAAGTCCCCTACACAATTACTCTCTCACTTGGTTAAAAGGGCCCCTATACATTCACTAACATCTCCAAAATCTCTCTCTCTCTCTCTCTGCATTCCTCTCTTCCCCAAAGGTGCATACACGCTTATTTGACCACTTCTCGCATCCAACCTTTACTTTAATCCACATAATTCTTGAATTTACACATTCATATTCTCTTTTCCCTTCCATAACTGATCATTTAACATTACTGCTAAACCCCTTCCTTTTCTCTAACTCTCTCAGATACTCCAGATTTAATCCCATTTATTTCCCCCACTGAAACTTTTCCTACCCCCTTCAGCTTTGTTTCGCTTAGGGCCAGGACATCCAACTTCTTTTCTTCATAACATCAGCAATTATCTGTTTCTTGTCATCCGCACTACATCCACGCACATTTAAGCCTCCCATTTTTAAAAAGTTTTTTTCTATATATATTATATTTATATATATATATTTTTTATATATATATTTATATATTTATATATATATATTTATAATTTAATATTTATAAAATTTATATATTTATATATTTAAAATATTTAAATATTATATATATTTTATAAATATTTTATATATATATATAAAATATATTAATATATATATATTTTTAAAAATATATAAATATAATATATATTTATCTTCTTCTTTAAAACGTACCAGCCGTATCCCACTGAGGTGGGGTGGCCCAAAAGAAAAAACTGAAGTTTCTCCTTTTAAATTTAGAAAAAATATACAGGAGAAGGGGTTACTAGCCCCTTGCTCCCGGCATTTTAGTCGCCTTTACAACACGCATGGCTTACAGAGGAAGAATTCTGTTCCACTTCCCCATGGAGATAAGGGGAAAAATAAACAAGAACAAGAATTAGAAGAAAATAGAAGAAAACCCAGGGGGGTGTGTATATAAAGGGCTTGTACATGTATGTTTAGTGTGACCTAAGTGTAAGTGAAGTAGCAAGACGTCCCCTGTAATCTTGCATATTTAGAGACAGACAAAAGACACCAGCAATCCACCATCATGTAAACAATTACAGGCTTTCGTTTACACTCACTTGGGAGGACGGTAGTACCTCCCTGGGCGGTTGCTGTCTACCAACCTACTACCTAGGATATATATAAAATATATTTTATATATATATATAAATATTTTTTAAAAATTATATATATTATTATTATATATATATATATTATATATATTTATTTATATTATATATATATATATATATAATATATATATATAAAATATAATAAAAATATATATATTTTATATATATATATAGTTGGTAGACAGCAAAACCCCCCGGGAGGTACTACCGTCCCGCCAATGAGTGAAAAACGAAAGCCTGTAATTGTCTTACATGATGGTAGGAATTGCTGGGGTCTTTTGTCTGTCTCATAAAAAATGCAAGTTACAGGCACGTCTTGCTACTTCTACTTACACTTAGGTCACACTACACATACATGTACACGTTTTTTATACACACTCATCTGAGTTTTCCCTTTGATTTTACCTAATAGTTCTGTCTTATTCCATTTTCCTTTATCTCCATGGGAAGTGGAAATAAGAATCTTTCCTCCGTAAGCCATGCGTGTTGTAAAAGTCAACAAAAAGCCCGGGACCAATGGGGCTAGTAACCCTATTTCCTGTAAAGATTACTAAAAAGAATAAGAAGCAGAAAATTGTCACAGTGGGAAGTCTGAATGTGCGTGGATGTTGTGCAATGATAAGAAGAAAGATTGTGGATGTTATGAAATGATAAGAAGCTGATGTCCTGGCTTTAAGTGAAACAAAGCTGAAGAGGGTGGGGAGAGTTTCAGTGAGAGGAATAAATGGGATTAGGTCAGTGTTTCAATAGAGTTAGAGCTAAAGAAGGAGTGGCAATAATGTTGAAGGATAAGCCTTTATGGCAGAAAAGAGGGACTATAAAATGTATTAATTCCAAGGATATGTGGAGTAAATAAAGATTTGGATGTGAAAAGTGGGTTTATATGAAGCGTGTATGCAATGGAGAAGAGAGAAGTGTAGAGGAGAGAGAGAGATTTTGGGAAATGTAGAGTGAATCGTGGGGGAGTTTTGAATCAGGTGTGAGAGTAATGAGGTTGGGATTTCAATGCTAAAGTGGGGTAAAAATGTTATGGAAGGAGTAGTAGGTAATTTGGGTGCCAGGGGTAAAATTAAATGGGGAGCCTTTAATTGAGTCTATGTGTAGAAAGAATTTGGTAATAAGTAATACATATTTTTATGAAAAAGAGGATAAAATAAATATACAAGTATGATGTCGCACGTAATGAAGTAGTTTATTAGATTATGTATGTGTATAAAAGGTTGATGGGTAAGTGCTCCAGGATGTACAGTTTATAGAGGGCAACTGATATATCGGATCAATATTTAGTTGTAGCTACAGTTAGAGTAAGAAGTAGGATGGGAAAAGAGAAGGGGGGCAACAACAAGTAAGAGGTAGGAGAAAGTGTATAAACTAAGGGAGGAATGAATTTCGGGTGAGATATAAGCGACTATTGCAGAAAGTTGGGCTATGAAAGATGAGTAGTGGGGGGGGTTGAAGAGGGTTGAGGCATAGTTTTTTTAAAAAAGCAGTATTAGAATGTGGCCAGAAGTATTGTGGTTTATAGGAGGTGGGGGCAGGAGAAAGAGGAGGATTGTGGAATGATGAAGTAAAGGGTGTGAAAAAGAGAAAAAGGTAGCTTAGTAGAGGTGTTTACAAGCAGGATGTTAGAAGAGAGCAGCGTAATGGAGAGTAAAAGAAAGGTAAAGAGAGTGGTGGAGAGAGTGCAGAAAGGAGGCAGATGATAGAGTGGGAGAGGCACTGTCAAGAAATTTTAATGAAAATAAGAAAAAATATTGGGTGAGTTATCAACAATGTTAAGAAAGCCCTAGGTAAAATCTGGTTTCAGTAAAAAACAGAGTAGGGGAGATAGTAGATGGTAATGAGGTATTAGGGTAGATGGCAAGAATATTTGAGGAACTTTTAAATGTTAAGAAGAAACAGAGGCAGTAATTTCATCACTGGTCAGGGATGTACTATTCCATCTTTTAGGAGTGAAGAAGAGCAGAATGTAAGTGTGTGGGAGGTACGTGAGGCATTACGTAAAATAAAGGGGGAAAAGCACTGGACTGAGGATCATGACAGAATGTTAAAAGCAGGGGGATATAGTGTTGAGTGGTTGGTACTGTTTAATAAATGTATGAAAGAAGGGAAGGGTACCTAAGGGAATGGCAGAGAGTCTGTAATATCCCTTTATAAAAAGGAAAGGGGACAAAAGAGACTGTAAAAAAATTATAGAGGACTAACTTACTGAGTATACCAGGAAAAGTTTACGGTAGGTTTTATAATTGAAAGAATTAGAGGTAAGACCGATGTCTAATTGCGGATGAGCAGTGAGTTTTAGAGTGGCTAGGGGATGTGTAGATCAGGTGTTTATCGCAATGAAGCATATATGTGGAAATAATTAGAAAAGATAGGGAAGTTATTATTGCATTTAGGATTTAGAAAAGGCATATGATAGTGATAATAGGATCATGTGCAGATGTTGCAGAGTATATGGAATAGGTGGTAAGTTATTAAATGCTATAAAAAGTTTTTTATGAGGATAAGAGGCTCAAAAGTAGGGTGTGTAGAAGAGAGGGAGACTACTTCCCGTAAAAGTAGGTCTTAAACAGGGATGTGTAATGTCACCATGGTTTTTGAATATATTTATAGATGGGGTTGTAAAGGAAGTAAATGCATGGTGTTTGGGTAGAGGGGTGGGAATTAAATTATGGGGAATCAATTCAAATGGGAATGACACGTTACTTTTTGCTGATAAACTGTGCTTATGGAGATTCTAAAAAAAATTGCAAAGGATAGTGGATGAGTTTGGGAAAGTGTGTAAAGGTAGAAAGTTAAAAGTGAACATAGAAAAGAGTAAGGTGATGAGGATGTCATGATTTAGATAAAGAAAATTGGATATCAAATTGGGGAGGGAGTAGTATGGAAGAAGTGAATTTTTTTCAGATACTTGGGAGTTGACGTGTCGGCGGATGGATTTATGAAGGATGAGGTTAATCATAGAATTGATAAAGGAAAAAAGGTGAGGGGTGCGTTGAGGTATATGTGGAGTAAAAAAAAACGTTATCTATGGAGGCAAAGAAGGGAATGAAATGAAAGTATAAGTAGTACCAACACCTTATATGGGTTGTGAAGCTTGGGTGGTAAATGCAGCAGCGAGGAGACGGTTGGAGGCAGTGGAGATGCCCCTGTTTAAGGGGAAAGTTTTGGTGTAAATATTATGCAGAAAATTCGGAGTGTGGAAATTAGGGAAGGTGTGGAGTTAATAAAGTATTAGTCAGAGGGCAGAAGAGGGGTTGTTGGGGTTTGGTTTGGTCATTTAGAGAGAATGGATCAAAGTAGAAGACATGGAAACATATAAATCTATGGGGGAAAGGAAGGCGGGGTGGGTCTTTCCTCGAAGGGTTTTGGAGAGAGGGGGTTTAAAGGAGGTTTTGTGGGTAAGGGGCTTGGACTTCCAGCAAGCGTGCGTGAGCGTGTTAGATAGGAGTGAATGGAGACGAATGGTATTTGGGACCTGACAAGCTGTTGGAGTGTGAGCAGGGTAATATTTAGTGAAGGGATTCAGGGAAACTGGTTATTTTTATGTAGCTGGACTTGAGTAATGGAAATGGAAAGTACAATGCCTGCACTTTAAAAGAGGGGTTTGGGATATTGGCAGTTTGGAGGGATATGTTGTATCTTTATACGTATATGCTTCTAAACTGTTGTGTTCTGGGCACCTCTGCAAAAACAGTGATTGTGTGTGGGGTGAAAGTGTTGAATGATGAAAGTATTTTCTTTTTGGGGATTTTCCTTCTTTTTGGGCCACCCTGCCTCGGTGGGACACAGGCGACTGTGCTTGTAGATATAATGCATGAGAATTCCTGTTGATTCACAGAGGCTCTCTCTGAGACAGAGAGAGAGAGAGAGAGAGAGAGACACAGACAGAGAGACAGACAGAGAGAGAGACAGACAGACAGACAGAGAGACAGACAGAGAGACAGACAGACAGAGAGACAGACAGACAGAGAGAGAGACAGAGAGACAGACAGAGAGACAGACAGACAGAGAGAGAGACAGACAGACAGAGACAGACAGAGAGACAGAGAGAGAGACAGAGAGAGAGACAGACAGACAGAAACAGACAGACAGAAACAGAGAAACAGACAGAAAGAGAGAGAAGCAGACAGAGACAAGACAGAGATATGGATAAGCAGAGACAGAGATGCCGACGCTTGTCAAATATCACCCTTTATCTCGTCTTATCTCTACCCTGCAGGAGCCCATCAAATGTCATCCCTTATCTTTGCACCCTCGAAGGTGCCCATCAAATGTCATCCCTTATCTAATCTTATCTCTGCTCCCTCCAGGCGCCCATCAGATGTCATCCCTTTTCTTATCACTGCCCTCCTGGATGCTTGTTACTGGCATCATACTTCAAGGGAACTACTACTTTCTTTTTCCTTCTTCCTTCTTCATCCTTCTTCTTCTATACTCCCATGTATCCAAAACATTGCTGGGACCTATAAATACTTTGTATATATTCCTAGACAATAGTAAATGATCAAGGCAGGTGTAAATGCCCACCTGTCAATGTGTTTGTGACAATTTGAATACAATTTCAGTACCCAGTATTAGTGCCAGAACAAATTGGTTATGAAATGACAAGAACTACCATAAATTGCAATTATCAGAACATAAAAATTATATAAAATATAAAAATGAGAAAAAAAAGGTATATTGGCAACACTTCTGCAAGTGGTAGGACTCGATGTTGCCGTCAGGCGAGCAGTAACTGCCAACTTTGCAGCCTCATATCTCGGTAAGTACTGACCCTAATTTTTTTTTATTTTAATCCTATAACGCTCAGAAAAATTTTCTCTATTTCAATAAAAAGCTCTTTTTTTATTTTTCAAAATATTCGGGGCACTGGGCAAGAGAACGTGTATGTATACGTTTGGACCATTTAGGGGTTAAGAAAAAAAAAATCATGTTGGATAATGTTTGTATTTTAGAACAGACAAACACGATAGTCTAAAGATGAGCCATGTAATGGGTCCCGATCCTCAAAACAAAACAAAAAATATAATTTACATAGAAAAGCTGAAAGAATTGTATATACCATCTTTGGCTGGTATGAGTCAAAAGAAGATACAGAAGATTGTAAAAAGATATGAGAAAGTTGATAAAGAAGATTCTTAACACCTAAAGTAGCAGAATAAGAGGTCATAACTAAGGAATAAAACGTACTGAATGGATACTAGAATGTCATACTGTATACAAGAATTGAGGCTGTTATGAGGGTAAAGGGAAGAGATCCCTACCCAGTATTAGAAGGGTTTACCTAATAAAGTGGCCACTGAGTGTGTAGCTCTAAACACTTGCTGAAGTAATCATTGGATAACTGGTTGACCGAAATGTCCATGATCTGCTGCAGGCATGATATGAATGAACCATACCCCCGGCCGGGATTGAACCCGCGGTCATAGAGTCTCAAAACTCCAGCCCGTCGCGCTAACCACTAGACCAGCTAGCCACAATAAGATTCATCCAACTAGGTATATTTCTACACCATAGTTGGATGAATCTTATTGTGGCTAGCTGGTCTAGTGGTTAGCGCGACGGGCTGGAGTTTTGAGACTCTATGACCGCGGGTTCAATCCCGGCCGGGGGTATGGTTTATTTGCAATCGTGTCATTACGATTTCTTAAGTCATGATATGAATGAAATGTGGCAGGATTCTATTTTCTTTTTGATTATATTCTGGGTATTCTTAATAGGATTGAGATCTGGACTATTCTCCAGCCACTGTAAAACCTCAATATTTTTCTCAGCAAGCTACTTGGCTATTTTTTTTGGTTTTGTGACACAGGGGCACTATTGTGCATATATATTATATATCGCCCCTATATAGTACAGTGGACCCCCGGTTATTGGCCAGTTCAGTTATCGGCCAACTCAGTTATCGGCCGGTTTTTCGGCGCCCGGTTATCGGCTGTTAATTCTGTTATCAGCCATTTGGGAGGCGTAAATCCATCGGCTGGGACCGCTTGCGAGTAAGTTTGGCTTTGTCTCTATGCGAGTGAGGAAACTTCTGCTCATTCATCCAAACATTTTGCTATAATCCATTGTTTTTTGTGGTTATTGATCGAGTACAACTGCAAAATAAGCAACCATGGGCTGAAAGAAACACGTTACATAGTACAGTGGACCCCCGCATAACGATTACCTCCGAATGCGACCAATTATGTAAGTGTATTTATGTAAGTGCGTTTGTACATGTATGTTTGGGGGTCTGAAATGGACTAATCTACTTCACAATATTTCTTATGGGAACAAATTCGGTCAGTACTGGCACCTGAACATACTTCTGGAGTGAAAAAATATCGTTAACCGGGGGTCCACTGTATATGAAAACATGCAGTGTTTATATGCGATTATTAATAATAATCACTGGTACATTAAATGTCTTATTTAATGTTAATATAGACATTTTCATTAATCCATCTAGTATATCTTCTTCAAAATTATGTAAGAAACATGTTACATAACATATAAACATGCAGTGTTTATTATATGCAATGTATATTAATAATCACTCTTTTTCACATTAAATGTCTTATTTTACGTTAATATAGACATTTTCATTAATCCATCTATGATATTTTCTTCAAAATTATGTAAGAAACACATTACATAGCATATAAACATCCAGTGTTTATTATATGCAATGTATATTGGAGAGTAAACATTACATTTTCTCTGATGCAGCGTTAGAGAAAACTGTGAATCTGGCGACTGGTGCAGTAACCGCCCTTCATATGCATTTGTTTACAATTCTTGGCATGAATTATTCATTACTTCTCCCTTTGTTTATGATGGCATCTAAAGGTAGTTGTTAGAAACGATTAAACTCGGTGAACATGGTAATAATATGGCTGTGTAGTGTAATATGTCTGTGTATTGTAATATAGCTGTGTAGTGTAGCCCAGAGGGGGAGGGGGCTACATATGTGTACTGTACCTACATCTACTGCTACCTACACTGACTTCCTACAAATAAATACTACTCACCTCTTGCCCTACATTAAGACTACAAATATTTTAAGGTTGGTAATGAATGTACTGTAGCAGTAAATGACAAATTAAAGAGGTGTGTGCAATGTAGAGTAGGGTGCATGCTTTTGTAGAGAACCACCACCCTGACCAAGCTGAAACAAGCCATATCTGCAACATGTTCAGTGACAAAACCCTGTCTCACTTCACGGAAATCTTAGAGAGATGCCAGAAACAGACCTCTATGGACAGATTTGTTGTGATACAGGGGTCCAGTGACTCTCAAGCTGGTCCTAGTAGTATTAAAAGACAAAGAAGGGAAGTAACTCCAGAGAAGGCTTCGCTACCTAAAGTCTTTATGGAGGGGGATTCCCCTTCCAAACACTAACTCCTCCCTCTTTCCTCTTCCTGTCTTCCAGAAGCCAGCATTAGCCTTCAATAAAGGTATGTAAAACTTACATAATTGTTAAAAAAATTATTTTTTTGTGAATATTTTTGTCTGGAACGGATTAATTGTATTTCCATTAATTCTTATGGGAAATATTAATTCGGTTTTCGGCCATTTCGGTTATCAGCCGACCTTCTGGAATGGATTACAGCTGATAACCGAGGGTCCACTGTATGTGTATTTTAGTTTTTCTCATTCAGTGTCAAAGAAAATAATGCAGTACCAGTTAGTAAATTTACTACCTTCAGGTAGTGCTCTATGGTCCATATAAAAGCATATGGCCACCTTGAGTCACTACTGCTCAACCACAACATAGTAATGTATTGTGCTGTATCAACAAATTGGGTCTGGCAGCAGACATTATTTTTAATTCCCCAATGTTTTTTTGGATTTTCTAGTTCAAAATGCAATCTGATTCAAAAGGGCTCTGGACCAAGTTCTTCTGGATATTGACTGTTATACAGTACCATCACCAGGGTTAAACTTTTATCCTTGGACCTGCTTCTTATTTTTAATTGATTCTTGTGTGGAATCTTACAAGTGAATAAAGAATAAAAAGGCATAGTACCATGACTGCAACATTACACAAATAATCTACACATAGGAGAAAGAAACTTGTGACTCTAGTTAATGTTCCAACTTGGACCATTAACTAGTGTGTGACTGGTTAATGGTTCAAGTCTGACTGAAACATCGTCACAAGTTTTTCTCCTGTGTGTGGGTTATTTGTGTATTACAAGTGAAGATAATATGAAAGCATTGTATAGTATAGTATTATTGTTACACTAGTTAAAAACTGAAATTAGTATAGGAATTACAATAATAATTTTTTTTTTTTTACTAACAGGGTTCGACTCGGGCCTTCCCTCCACACCATCCTCTAATTCCTGTTGATTATCAGCTGACAGGACAACCTGTGCTAATTGGTGGAACAATGGGCACTTGTTCCTATGTATTAACAGGAACTGAGCAGGGTATGATGGAAACCTTTGGATCAACATGCCATGGTGCTGTAAGTCATCAATTTCTTCATTTAACCCTTTTACAGTATCTGTTTTTTCCCAAAGCACACTGGTTATTAAGATTTTCAATAAAATATTTCTCATTTTATTTTTTTATTTTTTTTTTTCTTCAACAAGTCGGCCGTCTCCCACCGAGGCAGGGTGACCCAAAAAAAGAAAGAAAATCCCCAAAAAGAAAATACTTTCATCATCATTCAACACTTTCACCACATTCACACATTATCACTGCTTTTGCAGAGGTGCTCAGAATACAACAGTTTAGAAGCATATACGTATAAAGATACACAACATATCCCTCCAAACTGCCAATATCCCAAACCCCTCCTTTAAAGTGCAGGCATTGTACTTCCCATTTCCAGGACTCAAGTCCGACTGTATGAAAATAACCGGTTTCCCTGAATCCCTTCACTAAATATTACCCTGCTCACACTCCAACAGATCGTCAGGTCCCAAGTATCATTCGTCTCCATTCACTCCTATCTAACACGCTCATGCACGCTTGCTGAAAGTCCAAGCCTCTCGCCCACAAAACCTCCTTTACCCCCTCTTTCCAACCCTTTCGAGGACAACCCCTACCCCTCCTTCCTTCCCCTATAGATTTATAAGAAATATTTTCTATTTATACTGTTCACCCCAGTTTAACTGTCAGGATGCTTTACTGAGAAATCATTAAGTCAATTTTAAGTGAAGTGAACTCCATTTTTCCTTAGACACCTGTGCTATTACCAGAGGTGTGTTCTGAGTTGTCCAAGACTGTCACGGTTAATACTTTAACCGTCACTTCCACCGAAATTAAAGGTCCTGTCAGTTTTGCAATTTAAAAAAATACGGAAATGGTAGAGAATCTTTTTCTGAAGGTAATGACATCAAAAAATGTAAAATTTACTGAAAACTCATGGATTTATAAAGGTGCAAATTTGTCGATCTGGGTGCAATATGTGCATCAGCAAATGCACTCTGAGTTCTATTTTAGGCCAATTCTATTGCTCAAACTGACCCAGTTCCTAGTTATAGTACCCCATTGGATAACACATGATCTGTCAACATGTTTTCATTCTAACATGGTTGCAAAACTGCAGTATGTTTTTGGTGATCACTCTGTAAAAATTGTCTACATGGTGGAGCACATGTAGGAGAAAATGTGGCATGCTCCGCAGTCTTTCTCCTCTGTCTCAGTGAGCATCAGGGAGAGTCCATTGTCCTATGGGGAGGCCTATGTAATGTACAGTCTCCCTCATCCAGTGCTTTGTCTGCACACGTCCAGTACCACACTTGGCCTGTGTTTGTGAATAGACTTGATATTTTCATCATTGATTTTGTCTGGATGATGACAATGGCTCCCAAGAGGAATGTAATTGATTCTGGAACTGCAAAGAAGAATAAACATGTACATTAAACCACTGTACATTAAACTACTTCCCAGTAAAAGTAGGTCTTAAACAGGGATGTGTAATGTCACCATGGTTGTTTAATATATTTATAGATGGGGTTGTACAAGAAGTAAATGCTAGGGTGTTCGGGAGAGGGGTGGGATTAAATTATGGGGAATCAGATACAAAATGGGAATTGACACAGTTACTTTTTGCTGATGATACTGTGCTTATGGGAGATTCTAAAGAAAAATTGCAAAGGTTAGTGGATGAGTTTGGGAGTGTGTGTAAAGGTAGAAAGTTGAAAGTGAACATAGAAAAGAGTAAGGTGATGAGGGTATCAAATGATTTAGATAAAGAAAAATTGGATATCAAATTGGGGAGGAGGAGTATGGAGGAAGTGAATGTTTTC
The DNA here is from genome assembly GCF_026875155.1 of Cherax quadricarinatus. Taxonomy (NCBI): domain Eukaryota; kingdom Metazoa; phylum Arthropoda; class Malacostraca; order Decapoda; family Parastacidae; genus Cherax; species Cherax quadricarinatus. Next base: position 10,987,852 of record NC_069404.1, on the reverse strand, counting down.
AGATACTTGGGAGTTGACGTGTCGGCGGATGGATTTATGAAGGATGAGGTTAATCATAGAATTGATGAAGGAAAAAAGGTGAGTGGTGCGTTGAGGTATATGTGGAGTCAAAAAAAACGTTATCTATGGAGGCAAAGAAGGGAATGTATGAAAGTACAGTAGTACCAATACTCTTATATGGGTGTGAAGCTTAGTTTGTGAATGCAGCTGCGATTAGATGGTTGGAGGCAGTGGAGATGTCCTGTCTAAGGGCAATGTGTAGTGTAAATATTATGCAGAAAATTCGGAGTGTGAAAATTAGGAGAAGGTGTGGAGTTAATAAAAGTATTAGTCAGAGGGCTGAAGAGGGGTTGTTGAGGTGGTTTGGTCATTTAGAGAGAATGGATCAAAGTAGAATGACATGGAGAGCATTTAAATCTGTAGGAGAAGGAAGGGGTAAGGGAGGTTTTGTGGGTGAGGGGCTTGGACTTCCAGCAGGCGTGCATGAGCGTGTTCGATAGGAGTGAATGGAGACGAATGGTATTTGGGATCTGACGATCTGTTGGAGTGTGAGCAGGGTAATATTTAGTAAAGGGATTCAGGGAAACCGGTTATTTTTATATAGCCGGACTTGAGTCCTGGAAATGGGAAGTACAATGCCTGCACTCTAAAGGAGGGGTTTTGGGATCTTAGCAGTTTGGAGGGATATGTTGTGTATCTTTATACGTGTATGCTTCTAAACTGTTGTGTTCTGAGCACCTCTGCAAAAACAGTGATTATGTGTGAGTGAGGTGAAAGTGTTGAATGATGATGAAAGTATTTTCTTTTTGGGGATTTTCTTTCTTTTTGGGTCACCCTGCCTCGGTGGGAGACGGCCGACTTGTTGAAAAAAAAAAAAAATAAACCACTGAATGGGTGGGGTTTGAACCTATGGCAAGTGAATCGTAAAGCTCAAGGCCAGGTGTGTTTAAAACTGTGTTATGATTTTGTGAAGCAATACCGATAATTTGTTGGTACTGTATACTACTGATATACAATTTGTCAGACACAGCAACATTATGGAATCTTTGTAAACGAGACATCTTCACACCCTACTTACCTACTGTTACAAAAAACGCGATTCTAAAAGCTTAGAGATCTCCAGTGAATACTAGAAAGGACTGCCCTTCTAGCATCCAGCCTGTTACTGGGTTTTCGTAACAAGTAGTCAGTATCCTTTTCCAATTATCCAAAAAAATTTAAAGTAGGGTTTCAATAGTGTTTTGGGGATTAAAACGGAGGCTCAAACCAAGAAAAATTTAAAAAATTTAAAAATTTTTAATTAAGAAGTAAGTTGTCTAAGGTATAAATCAAAGAAAATTTAAAATAAAGAAATTAAAAATAAATCAAATCCTCGAGTTAAATATTATTGTGCTGAAAGCTCAATCACATTTAAAATTCTTAATTTCCGCCCGGAAAAATTTTAACTTTTAATAAGATATTACAAAAAAGTACAATAAGTTTTAAATTGCGTGTAAGTGCCTTGGGAAATTACCTATGTCCAAAGACTCGAATAAGATTTAAAACAATTGACTGAAAAAGTCCTCAAATAAACAACATCTTGACCGACGGCAACCCGAACAGTCGGTTGAACAAAAAAGAATCTAACCCAAAAAGGGCAAGGGAAAATAAAACCCAAATGCGACACAGAATCGGGAAACCCGGAAAGAAAATATAACGAAAAAAAAGGGTAGGGACCATCTGCAACCCCCACAAAAGTTACAAAACTCCCTTTAATACTGAATTATTTCAGCATAGGTAAAATGGGGACGTGACAATACACAGGAACCATAAAAAAATTAGGTCAGAACTATACCCTAAGGCCCTGAGATCTCCGATTTGGGTCTAAGCGACCAACAACCTCAGTACAACGTCAAAAATCACAAAGTTTTTCCCAAATTTTTCGTGAACAAATTTTTTCTACGGGAACAACAAAAAATAAAGAGACAGACAACTGTCCAACCCCCAAGAGAGTTTTGGGGCAGACGGACTACTTCACAGGGGTGAGGACACCCCCCCCGATCACGTGATAGCTTCCTGGCCAAGTGCACCAGAAGCCGGCAGTATAACACGACAAGCAAAAATTACAGGTTTTTTTGACAACAAACTAACGAGCAAAATTATATATTACCCCTTAACAACAAAAGCAAATAAAATTTATAACATTCAAATAAAAAAAAAAAGTCAACATTTGCGATTTAGCTATTTTTTCCGCAAATTTAAAAGCAATATAAAATTATATGAAAAGGTAATATCCTTATATAACATAATAATCATTGAAACCCCAAATTCGGGGGTTGCAACACCCCCCCCAACACGACAAGTCCCCACTGGGAGTTGCATTAATGTTTTTCCCAATTATTTCGGGTTACTCATATCAATTTAAATTATCAAAATAAATATTAATTAGTCTCTCTTGTGAAAAAGCCCTCTAAAATTTTTCACGCGCCCGTACAGGATATTCCCCTAGAAAACTGGGACAGTACACAGAAATCGTATCCTTCAACTCGTGGTTAGTACATCATGGAAGAGCCCGGATACGTAGCCGAGCAGGGCACGAGGCTCGATCATAGTAAGGAACTGCATTCCACTCTTAAGTAGGGGGTTTTGGAAGCTAGGCATTTTAAAATTATCGATATGAAACAGCTTGGGTTTGGTGTGGAAAGGGGGGGGGGGGCCCTGCGGCGGGACTTTTTTGCTTCACGCAGTACATCCCCCCGCACCACCTACTCACTCAACACCAGCTTGTCTCCCCCTCCCACAAAATACTGTAAATACATAAAGATAATAATTAGACATAAACATGAAAATATTATTTAATTGGGCGGGAGGGTTTAAAATTTTATTTTTACTAAATTTTTGACATAGCAAGTAAAAAAAGGGTTTTTGGGGCAAAAAATTAAACGTTAATTTAAGAAACGATAATTTTTAAAGGACGGGACAGAGCTCAGAAATTTAAACATTACAACGCCCATTTTATTTTTTTTTAAATACAAATAAAATAAGGTTGGATTCTGGGGGCCCCCCCTATGACCCCTACTTTTTTTACTTTAAACTTTTTTTAAATAAGTGAGTGGTTTGGGGGCCCAGAAAAAAACTTTAATTTTAAATGGGAATTGCCCAAATACACTCAAAATTTTCCCCAAGACACCAAAAGACTAGAGCCTTTTTCTAAATAGTGGCAAAAATTTTTTCTGGTGCCCGTTTAAGCTTAGATGAATAGTAAATATAGGGAGGGGAAAATTTCGTGGATGTTGACTTTTGGGAGCAGCCCCGCACCCACTGCAAAACCACTCGCAACTATATGTAAAAAAAGGAAGTTTGAAATTAGGACTTTTAAACATTTGGAGAAAGGGGAAGCAAGCGTTTAAACCTTTTTTGAACGATTTCTGAACAATCTCTAGTCCAGGTGAACTAAACCCTTTGCTACTAGTAACTCAGTGAGGGACTGCAATCGTGAAAAAATTTGGACAAAAACCCTCGATAAAAACCTCCAAAAACCCAGGAATCTCTTTACCCTTTTTCCATCCAGTGGCACTGGAAATTCAAAATTGCACAACCCTTTACCTCAATAGGAAACCTAAACCTTGACCGAAAAAAAAACCTTTAGATAGGAAAATCGGGGCTTGACCAAAACTACATTTAGCTAAGTTGACAGTGAAGTTTTAGTCGCCAGTCTCCAAACAATGCTTGAGACGCTCAAGTGCTTTTTCCCATTTCGCCCACGAACACCCCTAATTCGTAAAGGGGGGGCTTCTACCCCTTTCCCTAAGTTGTGGGCCCATCTCGTTCATTATACGTTGGAATGAAGAACCCCGGGGTTACATGGGAAAAAAAAAAAAAAAAAAAAGGGGGTGACGGGGTTTTTTTAAAATAACCCCCTCGAACAGTAAACAGATATTTCTTGAGCACGTTTAAATAAGCGGGATTTGATAATACCTGGGAAAGATTAAAAAGGGGCTTACAAACTGGCCCCCTGACACACGATCAAAAAGGGTCGTCAATGCGGGGTAGGGATAACCATCAGGCGGGTAAACAGAGTTCACTTTCCGTAATCAGTGCCCCAACCGAAACTACCGCAGGTTTGGGAAACTAAAAAAAGGGGGAAATTTGCCCCATGGCCTTTTCCTGCCCCAAAAAAAAATTCCATGGACACAAAAAACAACCTCTTCTCCCCCAAGCTTTTATGCTTCGTTGGACTCCCTAAATGGTGATTGTTTAAATGGGTGTGCCCCCCTGTACATCAACGTCAGAACCCCCCCGAGTAAACGTTTAGGAACTCCCCAAAATTGGGGGAAAATGCAAAATCATGTTTTTAATATCACCAGCTTTAACACTCCCAAGGTTACTAAAAAAATTTCGTCTAGTGATTGTGGGAGTCATAAATTTTTCCTAAACAAAACCCTATACCTCTAGAGATTCGGGAAAGACTGACGTTTTTTCCTCTTCCGGAAAATAAAAGTAGTAGGTAGAGGACAAGCGTAGTATGCCTTAAGCTGGTTAACAGGGTTTACACATGAAAGATTTTTTTTTCCCAGGCGTACGTCCCAAATAATTTACGCGCTAAGCTTTTTCACAACTTCCGGGGGAAAATAAACCCTTTGGCTTTAGAGCTGACCGGGGTACAAATTTCCCCCATCACCTTATCCCCCTGCTTTAAAAGAACGAGAGACAGCACCTTGTCATAATTTTTGCTTCTTTCTAGCGGGGCTAAAACCAAATTTTTTTCAAGCTAGCTCTCTAGCGGCTGAAAAAATTTTTTTTGCATTAATGAAGGTAAAAGTACTAAATTTAGGGATTTGTTTTTCCCTTTTCCCACACGTCTTTCAACACGGGCGAGGGGGAAAACCACCACTTGGGGGTCCAAAATTTAAATTTCCAAAGGGACTAAATCTGAGATTTTCTTGTTCATTTTCCTCATACAAACGAAAAAAAAGGTAACCCTCACCCCCGTCTCTAAAAAATTTTTCACAATAAGCCCCAAAACAAAAACCTTTAAAAAGTCTGATGAAACCTCAAGACCCCTTTGTGACTGGGGATGAAACTTGTTGAAAGTCCAGACTTTATTCCTAGGGTGATAATCCCTTCCCCAAAGATTTTAAAAAGTGAAATTAGTTTCCCTTTAACTGTTTGGGAACTCTCTTGGCAATCCCCCCGGGGAAAAAAATTTTAAACACGCCTCACAATGGGAAACGAGCTTTAAATTTTTTCCTCATAGGAATACTTCGGGATACCCGTTTTTGGAAACGTCCATAATATAAAAAGTTTTGGGGGTTTTCCAAATTTTGGTTTCCCAGGAAAAGGACCAACAAAATCAAAATAAACGGAGAAGGTTCACCATGCAGGGGTAAATAGGAATGAAGGCGCTTTGGGAAGGTGTGGGGCCTGGTTTCCCTGTCATTTGACACACGGGGCAACTTTTCCCAAGGATCACTACTTTTTCCTTTTCTTTTTTTGGGCCCAAATTTAAAATTTTTTTCCCATTTTACCCGATTTGCCCTTTTTTAACACCCAAATTTCCTCCGGGGGGAAAAAAAATTGGAGAAAAATTTCAATGGCTTTTTCACAAATTAAACTGGTAACACGCAAGATGCTTGACGGGTGGGGAAACACTATCACTGACAACTTAAAAGGGTTTTTCTCCATCATACACCGTTACTTTTAATAGTAACAATTATCGAGATCCTTTTTCTTCTCTCCAGAAAATCTATATCTCCCCGCCTTCCAGTGACTGAATCAACAAACTGCCCTTTATTTTAAACCCTCATGAGTTTTGAATTTTAACTTTAGTTGTGTCTGACTAGGTTTTATGACCGGGGGGGGTCAGTGTTAATGACCTGGGCGCGAGCGTCCCTAAACAACATATTCAACCCCAATCAATTTTCCCTCCACAAATCAACAGGGGACAAAGGGGGGTTGTTTTAATCTTTGACATAGCTCCAGTAATTGCCCCTGAAGGAAATAAAAAGGTTTTTCCCCAAAAAGCTCCCAAGGCAAAAAAAATTATCATAAATGTTAAAAAAACAATCACAAGTGGGTTTTTTACATAAAACCCGCAGAAGGATATCATTCCCCAAACAAAAAGTCCACTGACCGATGGGAAATCCCCCACTGGATATACCCCCTGAAATATAACCCGTATAATAGCTGTTTCAATAAAACTTTTTGCCCGAGGGACTTTATAACAGCCCCTTTCCCTAGGCTTCTAACAATACATCTATCTTTCAAAGGGGAATTTGCATTTTGGGGAGTACATCTTTTTCTTAATAACTTTAGTAACTGCCCGTGGGCTCTGAAAGCAACTATCTCAGTTTGATGTGATTCGTCCCCCTCCTAATTTTACCTCTTGAAAAGTAAGGCACACGCTGAAGAATCTTTTCCCCCAGATACACTTTCTGACCCCAGTCCCTAACCTTTGGGAACATTAAACTAAAACATTAAAGGGCAAGGCTTGCTAGGATTTTGGTGTCTTTGTTTTTTCCCGGGAAAGGGTACGACTTGAGTGGGGGCCCCCAGCCGCACGCTACTTCTTTGTATCTCTTTTTAATTTTAAAGCAATACCTCAAATTGTCCCCTTTTTTGTTTCAAAAGGGACATTTAACTTTTCTTTTTCCCCCGAACCAGGAATTTTTGTCAAACCCAAGACAGATTTGGAAAATTTTGAGTTTTCCTTTAAAGGGAAAAGAAGTTGCAGGGACAGGGGACCTCAGCCGGGAATGGCACTGAAATTTTTTTGCCAACTTCTAGGGGCATTTTTTAGTTACCTTGTTTCTTTGTGTTTTAGTACGACAATTTTTTGAGAAAACTCCCTAATTGTCTGCTAATGCTGCAGTTTTTCCCAAAAATCCAGGTTTTAAGATCGATCAGATATTTTTGTACGGGCCGCAGACAAACCGTTGTTTAAACCCTTCGTGTAGAACCCAAATTTAAAAAGGCGCCGAAATTGTTACACTTGGACTCTAGGGCCCACCTCCAAAAGCAAATTTTTCTCACAGCAAACTCAAAACAAGTTTGGAAACTTGTCTTCGTTGTAACTTCCAAATGCCTTTTAAAAACTTACAGGAAAAAAGTTATACGTCTCTAGAAATTTTTTGGGTTTAAAAGCGTCAAACTAATGTACCTTTTTAAATGGCAAAGCAGCCCTACAAGTTTTTAGCTCTTCCTGTCAACGCTGGGATGCAGCAAATTTTACCCCGTGCTTTTCGGGCCCAAATTCATAAACACTTTCCTGGTTCTCAAACACCCTCAAAAAAAAGTGTCAAAATCACTTTTTAAAAAAACTTAGGAAACCCAAAAATTTCAGCTTTCTGCACATTAAATGTACCCGTGATATTTTCAATCTGTTTTTTCTTTAAAAGCCCAACATTTTTTTCTTTGGAAAACTTCTTCGTTCATTTTCCCCGTGCCTCTAAAAAGTGCAGTCCGCAACATAAAGACGTTCAAACCTTCAAACTGTTCCTGAAGATAGGACCCGTGGTAATGGAGGAGTAGGAAAAATTTAACCCTGGTCTGGGCGGCCTTAGGTCGACCCCTTGGTCCCCCGTCCTAGTGTGTCTAGATCTGTCTAGGGTACGTAAAAACAGTTTTAACATACACTGTACATATTAGGCCCGTTTCATACAACAGCTAACCCGTAAAAAAAGTGTCAGTGAGGCGGGAAGGGGGTGATGAGAACTGAGCTACACTAGGGGTCAGAACGAGGCTCCTTCGCCTAGTTGCCCTTTCATCTTCATCCCAAAAAGTCAAACTCCTAATTGTGACACCCAACTTTTTTTAATCGAATTTATAATCAGACATCCCCTGTATGACAGGAAACAAAAAAATCTTTAATTAATGCTCTGACAGTTTTTTTCGGTGTAATTCCCGTTATACGTCACACCGGGGAAACTTTCTACTTCCAACACGCTGAAGTTTTAAAGTACTTAACCCCCAGACAAAATCAGAGTAACCCAAATTTAACCCGTTTCACCCTTTTGGGAAAAAACACGAAAAAAATTGTACAAAGAGAGAGTGATTTTTGGGGGAAAATATAAAACTTGATAGGAATTTTAGTGTTTTTTGCTTAGAGCAAAAAAACAGTATTCCATCCCCCTTTTGGGGCAAAGGGCTCCCCCCAAGGGGACATACATCCACCTGGTATGGGGTTTTCAAGACAAAAATCAAAGTCTTCAGATTGGAAAGTACTCAAAAAGGGTTTTATCAAGAGGTCTAGATGTCAAACTGGACAATTTTTTCCAACACCTTGGGTCAAGAGATCCCGGGCAGGCCCCCTTAGTTACAAAAAAAAGCGATTCTAAAAACTTAGAGATCTCCAGTGAAAAACTAAAAAAAGGCCCGCCCTTCTAAACATCCCCGCCTGTTACTGGGGTTTTTTGTAACCCTAGTTTAGTATCCTTTTCCCAAATTTTCCTTTAAAAATTTAGTATGGTTCAATAGTGCTTAGGATTACAACTGGTAAAGGGACTAACTAGAGAAATTTTAAAATTTTTAAATTTTAAAAAGTAGAAAATTTCAAGGTTAAAAAATCAAAAATAAAATTAAAACACAACAAACCCCAAAAAAAAAACAATTTTCTCGAGTTTAAAATTAATTTTGCTGAAAGCACTATCACAAAATTTTTAAATTTTTAAGTAACCCCCGGTTTCATTTTAAAATTTTAAAAAGAATTACAAATATGTACAAGTAAAATGTGTATGCGTGTAAAGTGCTTTAGGTAGTTAGCTATGTCCCAAACCGAATAAGGGCTTTAAAAAAAGGGCTGACAAAGTCCCAAAAAACTAACATCCCTTTACCGCCCGGCAACCCCAAAAAATCGGGTTGAACAACAAAGAATGCTAAGCCCCAAAAGCAATGCAAAATCAAAACGACTTTCAAAAACAGAATCAGGAACAGGAGAAAAAAAAACACACTAATAGGGGCCATCTGCCAAACCTCCACAAAAGTTACAAACTCCCCTAATACTGAATCTATGTTCGCATAGAAAACCCGTGGACGTGGGCAATACACAGGAACCCTTTCAAAATTTGGTTTAGAAGCTATAGCTAAGGACCTGAGATACCCGAGTTCAAGCGACAAAACCCCAAACCCCAGAAAAATCGAAAATCACAAAGTCTTACAATTTTCTGTGAAAAAAAGTTCTACAAACTAACAAGAAAAATGAGAAAAGACAAACGTCCAACCACCAAGAATCTAGAGCCAAATGACTACTTCCCCAGAGGGAAAGGGCACCCCCCCTCCCAAACACGTGAAAAGCCCGGACAAGTGCAAACCAAAGCCGGCAGTAAACAGGCCCAAACGATTTTTACAGTATTTGACAACAAGACAACTGAGAAAAATTATATATATATCCTAACAAAATAAGCTAAAAAAAATATAAAGTCCAAAAAATAATATAAAGTCATACATTTGCGATTTAGCTATTTTTCGCAATATAAGCAATATAAAATTAAAAGAAAAAAGGGAAAATACATTATATATACATAAAAATCAATTTTAACCCCCCTTTTAGGGGGTTTCAACACCCCTCTTTGGGCCCCCCTCTTGGATGACCTGCCCTTCCCTTGGGGAAAACCCACCCCCTAAATGACCCGTGGCTTCGTCTGGGTGCACCTCATCTGATGCCAGTACTTTTAAAAAGGGGTCAGGTTTTCCCCGCCCTTTGCTTCGATTCTTCAAGGCCATGGTACTCATCACCCTGCTCCTAGGCTGAGGGGCTGATTAACCCCATATTCCACGTTTTTTTCTGAGTATTTTTTATCTTCACAAAAAAAGTCCCCGTATTGATAAAGCCAAACCTTGGGAAAATGTCTACCAAAATAAAGATAACCAAATTTTTTAAACTAACAAAAACGTCAAAAAAAGAATGAAATTCTTTTATGTTTCCCAAAAGGGGTTTTAATATTAGGAAGTTTTAAACATTTACCCCCAAAAACAGTCAAAATATATTTTCCTCCAATTTAAATTTAATACGTAAACATCCAATAAAATGGATTAATAGGGGGAGGAGTGTGTATTTATCGAAAATTTCCCTTTCATTGAAAAGTTTCAGTTAAGTGGAAATTTTCATTGTCTTTCAATTATAAGGTATTTTTAAAGGGTGCCCGAAATGTTTTTTTTAACAAGAGGCTTTTTATAAGTAGTTTATTGATGTCAGTTTTCCAAAATTGTTAAATGGGACGTATGCCAATGTATTGAAATAATTTTTTTTTTTGTAGTTGCTTAATTGGTCAACTACTGGACATGGACAAATGCTCAACAAAACTGACTTAGTCTGCTGTATTGATGGACTACTGAACATAATAAAGATAAACTAGAGTACAATACAGTATTACCTCTAAATGTATCTGAAAAGAAAATGAGTTAAAAGTACAGCACAGTACAATAGAGTACAGTATAGTAATTTTTCTTCCCTTGTCTGGTGGATAGATGTACAATACAGTACAGTATTCCCATGAAGTCTAGTGGTAATTCAAAATAACTTACCCTGAACCAATGGAGTTGTAAAGTTCCTGTAGCTACATTACAGATGGTGTGGAAGACAGGTAGATGGTGAAGATGTAGATGGCTGTGGAGACATAGATGACTCAGGCTTAATGGTAGATGGTTTGGGAGATGTAGAATGAGGAACAGGTTTAAAGAATGAATCCAGCTTAATTTGTTTAGCATGCTGATGCTTTTCCCTTGTGACAGTTTCCCTAAAAGTGTTAAGTTTTGATAATAAGCCTGCGTTTCTCTTGTCTGAGAGGTCAGTGTATGCGATGAGAAAATCGATCACATCTCATACTGCTGACAGTTTTGGTGACCCCTGTCTCTTCATCATCATTATCATCATTATCCTCCTCAATTATGAGGGTACCAAGAACTTTGTTTTGCTATGCCATACTCCCCTTACACATCTGGGCTACTGAAACACCAACCTCCAGCTTTCTCATTAATTTAGTTAAGGTTACATGCTTCTTTTTTGCACTGTCACTTCCCTTTGAAGGCCATTGTTGATAACTTATATTGTACTTAAATAAAATGATAAAAACACAGTAAATCTAGAGGAAAATTGGAGATGAAATGGTGTGAGCGTGTGTGCAGACAATAACACACTAACCCAGGCAATCACTGGCCCTACTGCCCAGGAACAGTGAGATTGGATGGGCCCAGGATAACCCTTGGACCATACAAACTTGTGAATTAAGTAGTGTCGGTCCATTTTATCAAATGCATGACTGAACCAGATAGCTATTCGATATAGTGGAGTTGGTCTGCTTCATGGCTATTCTAGCCGTACACCCCATTAAACATGCATGTTGAGCCTTTGTCTGTTTCAGCCGCTTTAGGGGGAAAGTCCATTTTATCAGACATTTGCTGTATATTTACCTCCAATAAGCTGTATACATTTACCACCTCTAACAGATTTGTATATCTACCTCTGCAGTAGGCAACCTTTTTGTTGTCCAGTATTATTAATTTCTTTTTACTAAATAAATTTGCTCAGAATGATAATCCTGTCCTAATTATTCGTTGCTTTAAAATTCTGGCTCGCATTTTACGGCCAGGGTTGATGTATGGCTAGTAGTATCTGGTAGGTTGCTTCTTGAGGACAGGTTCCTTGAAGGCAGCAGCAGCAGCAGCAGCAAACACACATGTAGGTGGTGACTGTGAGTTAGGTAACATTGAATTGAAAGTCATTTAGGTTATACGTACTTAAGTAAATAAATTTATTTATTCTGTTTGAGCAGGTATTTGTACCTTTGTTTTTATGCACCTTATTGCACCTGCATGTTTGTATTCACCCTTTTGTGCAAGTGTGTGCGTGCGTGCATGCATGCATGCATGCGTGTGTGCATGTGTGCGTGTGTGCACATGCATATACAGTACATGACTGCATGTGCATGTGTGTCATTAAAAGCAATTTGTTGAGGACACTCATAGAAGTGTACAAGTGAGCAGTTTCAAGGGGTCTTCCTCTCTTGCAGCTTGGCCTTAGATCTATCACTTTAGGTTTATGTAACGCATTTGTCATCTAAATTAACACTCGATAGTGTTGAATTTTTTTATTAATTCAGTTTCTTGAAGATGCTTAATTAATTGCCTTCTGAATTTTATGTAATAAATTCTTCAACTGTTTTCACAGGGTCGCGCTCTCTCTCGTGCCAAGTCTCGCAGAAACCTGGATTACACTGATGTTTTAATTAAGCTTCAAGAACAAGGCATAAGCATCAGAGTGGCTTCCCCAAAATTAGTCATGGAAGAGGCTCCAGAGTCGTACAAGAATGTTACCGATGTTGTTGACACGTGTCATGCGGCAGGAATCAGCAAGAAATGCATCAAGCTTCGACCAATAGCTGTCATCAAGGGATGAATGTATTGCATGATATATTACATCCTTATTTATGATTTCATTCAGATCTTTTATCTAAGTTTCTTTGTTCTGTTTACACTAATAAATATGCACGTTTTTGTCCATATGCTATGTTATATTGCTGTATGTATGTACATTTTTAATAAAACAACTCAATGTCACATTATTCCCAAATTACACACCAGTCGTGCCATGTGAAAACACAAGTGTTCATTGTTTTTGGGACAGTGAAATATTAAATATCTGAAGAAATGTTTATTATCATTTTATTTCTAAGTCCTGTATATGGGACAAAGATTTATTTTTTTTTTTTTTTTTACTATTTGAAAGATAGTAAGCTACAGAGTAAATCAAGGACATCTAGACGGAACAAGTTCTGATTAAATGGGAACTTTAATTCAGGAAAATTTTATCACGTTACAGGAAGAACTAGGCAAACCTAACCTACCTTGGTAGGTTCTCACTGAGTGAATCCTTGTGTATTGTTGATCAAGTAATAGAGTATTTGTACTCATTGGGCTTATATTTGGCTTAGCCTTTTTTTTATTCTAATAATAATGGGCTTATATTCATTAAGGATACACTTGCACACCTGTCCCCTGCAAGTATCTGTAACTGTCTACGAACACTCCACTTTGAAATGAGTAAGACACTTACAATATTAAGTATGTATCCATGCAGTATCAGCACTGCTTGTCACACTGAGGAGGGGGATGTATGGGCTCGGGTTTCTCCTTGGCTGCTTTTTTCCCCATCCCCCTTTTCTTATGAAAAAAGAGAAACGAGGACCTTAATTATGGAGAGTTGTATTCATGTTTTACCTCCTCCCAGACCCCCTTATCCCAGTGGCACCCTTAGTTGTCCACAGGTCTTTCTTCAAAGCTTATATTGCAACACCTCATTGACTTCCGTGCCAGCATCCCAGCTGACTTTTAATACCTTGTATGACCCTTATGGGTTTAGCGCTTAATTATGATTATGGTAAATTGATACCTCATAGTTATTCCAGACTCCTACAATGCATTACAGACTATCCAGAAATTTTAGTACCTTCATCCCATTGTTTGTTGTATACAACTTTGGTTATGTCACATTTCTTGCAAACAAAGGCGTCATAATTTTTCTAGATCCCTGGACACTTTAATGTTCAGGGTAATGAACACACACTCAGCCGCTTGGTCAGCTGTTTATGACATCCCCCATTTCGCACAGGTGGAAATTAGGAGAAGGCGTGGAGTTAATAAAAGTATTAGAGGACTGAAGAGGAGTTGTTGAGGTAGTTTGGTCATGAGAGAATTGATCAAAGTAGAGACATGGAGAGCATATAAATCTGTAGGGGAAGGAAGGCAGGGTAGGGGTCATCCTCGAAAAGGTTGGAGGGAGGGGGTAAAGGAGGTTTTGTGGGTGAGGGGCTTGGACTTCCAGCAAACGTGTGTGAGCATGTTAGGAGTGAATGGAGATGAATGGTATTTGGGACCTGACGAGTTGTTGGAGTGTGAGCAGGGTAATATTTAGTGAAGGGATTCAGGGAAACCAGTTACGTATTTTTATATAGCCGGACTTGAGTCCTGGAAATGGGAAGTACAATGCCTGCACTTTAAAGGAAGGGTTTGGGATATTGGCAGTTTGGAGGGATATGTTGTGCATCTTTATAGGTATATGCTTCTAAACTGTTGTATTCTGAGCACCTCTGCAAAAACAGTGATTATGTGAGTGAGGTGAAAGTGTTGAATGATGGGAATTTCTTTCTTTTTGGGCCACCGTGCCTCGGTGGGAGACAGCTGACTTGTTAAAAAAAAAAAAATTCTTACTGTTATTCAATAATCTCTCAATAACTGCAACTGTTGGCAACAACGGTAGTCAAAGTTGGACCACAAAAAAATGGCTTTCTGTCAAACCGTGTTTAGGTTTCTAGCTATCTCACCGCTGTTGTGTTTAGGAGACTGCACTTTCTTGTCTGTATTGGCCACGTGCGCCTAACAAATACTTCGTGGAAAAATATATGGCACTGCTCTGTGAGGACTGTCAGGCTGCATTGATAGTTCACCACATCTCAAGAGATGGTCCTGTCTATCAGTGAGCGTGCAGAATTCATTTCTGATGTGACCAGAACACTGACTGACAACCTTGCTGAAAGTCCAAACTTTGATGCAGACTTCCTCTTCAACTTTTTAACAAATTAAGTAATTGCACCATCTTTAATTTTAATTTGTCTTGCACTCTACCCTTACCTTTGCAAACCCTTCCTCCAACCTTCTATGTATTCCTCCTACACATCCCCCCCCTCCCTGTAGCACTGCAACTTTCTGGTTTAGTGCTTAATTAGCCTATATTATTGTGATTGACAATGTTTGGCCAGTGCTGCAGGCTTCACTTGAATTAAGGAATGACCTACAAACCCTGAGACAGTAGATGAAGCAGAGAGGTAGTTGGAGGTAATTATTCGTTGGTCTTGGTAAAAGATAATCTCTTGGCCTAAAGCAAATTTAATGAGGCTTTAGATTATATACCAGGGAGGTGTAGCAGCTTGGAGGTAAGGTCACAGGTGAGCTGGGCCCACTAGTGGAAGTAGGTCATGCTGAACAGTTGTTACCCCTCAAGTGAGGTTTCCTGATTCTGGTAAGGGGATCTTGATCTAAGGAATTGGACCTGTGCTCTTAATTCCTTGAATTAAGTGTCTTCCACTTCCTCAGGCACTGTATAACCTGTATGATATTAGCACTCGTTCCCTTATGAGTTTAGTGCTTAGCTATGATTAAAATAATAGCACTCCTCCATGTCTAATAATAATATAATAGCAGAAGAGTTGCTAAATATATCCCCTGTACCAAGGTACTGTGTTTCTATGTTAAAGTTTATTATAAGTGATGTACAGTACTGACAAATGTTGTTACAACTAGTTTTGATATGAAAGTATTGGCCTTATTCATTTGCTTTAGGCTAAAACCTAGTATTTCAAGGCTGAGGCATTGATTACCTCAGACTACTTCCTCACTTCGTATACCCTCTCCAGGATTGTAATTCATTACTCTTATTATACTGCAGCACAGGCACAGTGTTTTGTCAAGACAGATACCTAGTGTTGCATACGTGCTTTATTCAACCTTTCGGTGTTATATAGCATTTATAAAGTGATACAGCATTTTGAGGGTTGGGTAGTGTTGGACAGTCATGGGTAATGCTAATGGTCCCCTCAAGGGAGGTTCCTTGATGCTGGTGAGGGGCTCTTGATCTAGGAAATTAAATCTGTGCTCCAGTTCCCTGAATTGAGCCTGAATACCTTCCATCCCATCCCTTCCCCTGATGCACTGTATAATCTTATGGGTTTAGCACTCCTACATGATTATATAATGCTAATGGTGTGAATACACGTTAGGCTGAAAATTAAGACATGCAACAGTTGGGGATATTTCTTTCGAAACATTTTGCTTGCACAGTATGCTTCAGTTGAATACAGAGGAGGCAGCAGAAGCAGTAGAGGTATAAAAGCAATGTAATCAGTTCATCACTCTCAGACTTAATTTTGAGGTGGTCAGTCCCTCTGTCTAGAGGAGAGTTCTGCTCCATAGTCTGGAACAATGTGAAGCTGAAGTAACAGAATGGAGACTTGTATGCTGACAAAGGTGAGGTGCAGATAATTTGACTATAGGACAGGTGAGGCCCACTAGTAGAAAGTGAGAATGTAATCCCTGAGAAGCAGTGTAGCAAGCCAACTGGGTAGGTCCTTTTCAAATCCAACTCTTCTCACTCATAACTAGTGGTCAGGCAAAAAAAAAAAGATTTATCGAAAATGCCTTCTGTATCAAAATACTGCTGTATAGCCCTTGTGGCTTAGCGCTTCTTTTTGATTATAATAATAATATCAAAATACTGTTGTGTTGCAGTGTCTGCATAATTGATCATATGTGAATTCCACTTTGCAAAGTGAAAAAGCAGATGCTCTGGTTAACATGTGTTGAGTTCTTGTGCTAGTATGGTTGTACTGCTTCCCTTCCTTGGATTGATCCTGTGGTAAATACCTTCCATTCCACTATGCACTGTATGACTTACAGGTTTAGTGCACCCATCTCCCTTCCACGTAATAATTACATGGTTATTTTGAAAAATTTTGAAGACTGTGCTTTGGATATATGTACAGTAATTAGAATCAGTGCCCCTCAATCATCAGTGGACACTTATGTCTGCCCTGCTCACATGTGGAGAAAATACTAGATTAATATAGCAAAATTGATATTTGATGGCTATTCACTTCCTTGGTATAGTACATTGCAGATTAACATTTGAAGGTGAAGGGGCTCGAACTAGCAATGATAGAATTGAAACTTATCCTCCCTTCCTTGGAATGAGCTTGAATGCCTCCCATTCCTCATGCTGTATATAACCCCCTGCAGGTTTAGCACTTCATGTGAAGAAAATAATGTTGGCAACAATACTGCAATTGTTGCTGACCTCTCAAGGAAGGTTTCTTGATGCTGGTGAGGGGCTCTTGATCTTGGGAACTGGATCTGTGCTCCAGTTCCCTGAATTAACCCTGAATATCTTCCATCCCTCCCACAGGTGCTGTATAATCCTACGGGTTTAGCGCTTCCCCCTTGATTATAATAATCCATACCACGGGTGGGATTTGAACCTGCAGTCAGAGAGTCTCAAAACTCCAGACCGTCGCGTTAGCCACTGGGCCAGCTAGCACCTTCCTATGATGTAGAAATACACCTAGTTGGACGAATCTTATTGAAGCTAGCTGCCCCAGTGGCTAACGCAACGGTCTGGAGTTTTGAGACTGACCGCGGGTTCAAATCCCACCCATGGAATGGTTTGTTTGCAATCGTGTCATTACGATTTTGTGAGTCATAATAATATTGCAATTGTTGCTGCTGCTGCCACCTGCCATAATAATGCAGGTCATAGGCAAAATGTCTCATCTTGGGAAGACGATGCATAACCCAAATAGTGATTGCCTTTCTTCTGCAGAGAAGCACACCTCATATTCTCACAGGTGCCTTGTTTTCTTTAAGGAAAGTGAGAAAACCTTGCATCTACTCCAGAGTCAATCAATGGTGGGAGCTCTTAATCTGAGGAATTGGAATTGTACTTCCTGTCCCCAAGGTGCTTTATGACCCCTATGGGTTTAGCATTCTTCCCCCTCCTTTCCTTCCACATCATGAATATAATAGTAACATCCCAGTAGTGCCTTCTTGTGCTCTAACTCCTGTATCCAAACATTATTTAGGTCTCGAAGATTATGTTCCTACCTCTTCACTCTCTCACAACGTACAGTTTTCTTCATGTGTCCCTTCAACACTTAACCACAACCCCAAAGATCTCTAAAAACTGTCATCTTGAGACCATGCAAAATCACTACCTTCACAAACTATATTCTCTCGCCAACTACTTGAGACTTCAACTACTACTACATCTAGAGAAATCCACACTTTTCCACACATTTCTCTGCTAACATAAGAAGTCAGTCCTACCTTTCGAGGCTTCTACAAAACTTGTCAGTTGGCCCCTCACAACACGTCTCTCTTTGACTGCTACATATCTACCATGTTGCCCTTACCTGTCCCATATCCATTCCCTTCCACTTTCCTGCCTTCAGAGAAAATTTAAACCATAACTGAACTGAAAATGGACCTATGTAAGGCCTTCAGCAGCATGTGCGACCCTTGTGGGTTTAGCATTTGGTTTTGATTATAATAATGTAAGTCCTTTCTAGAGTTCCAAAAAACATCTTTGGCTTGAATATTGGAGCTTATTGCATCAGTTAAAACCAAATTTAAATTATTTGCAGTAGTGTGTAAAGAGTGCATTTGGAACAACTTCCCTAATCTCTGTTTGGAGACCAGATATTTCACCCGACATAGTGCCTGAGTCATCGTAAGACTGACCGTAACACAGTTACTGACAGCCCTAAATTGTTGATTACTGGAAGAATGTTGAAAAAATCTCCAGTCCTTGCTCCAGATAATTCGCTGAATTGTATAAATCGTTCCAGTAACTGTATTTGTGTATACTCGAATAAACTTACTTACTAGTGCATCACCTTGTACTGTTATATATGGCAAGGATATAGAAAACTGGGGAATTCTGATGATGTCAATATTAGTCAACAGTTATTGGAAAGTATTTAGCTACCTGGATTTCAACTACTATCGTGGATAAAAACTGGGCTGATATGTTGCGTTTCCATCACTCGGTAGTAAATGTTGCTCTAGTAATGTATCATTTTTGGCAAACACCTTAAGTTCCAAAAAAAGGCCTTCATTTGTACTTGGGGAACCTATACCTGGAGTATACCTGGAGTTTACCTGGAGAAGGTTCCGGGGGTCAACGCCCCCGCGGTCCGGTCTGTGACCAGGCCGTGGATGACCACGAAAGGCCAATCCCTGTTTTCCCGAATAGAGAACCACATCTATAATACGGGTTAGAGCCATCCAGCTTTTCTCTGTCTCTGTTTTCCGCTGCTACATAGCCAGCCAAGATGGTCCTGTAGTTGAATAAACAAAATTTGTTGAGGAAAAGATCGTGCTCCGCTTTTTTGAGTTTCACTTTTCTCCATGTTTTTCAATTTTGTGTGAACCTTAAAAGTCTTGCAACCAGGTTCTGGATCATTCCAACCATCCGACCGATTTGCAAAAAGCCAGTCAGTGCCTATCCATTTCACAACCACTTTTAACTTGTTTCTTGTACCAAGCTGCACTGAAATGACGTCCAACTTCACCTTTTGGAAAACTGTCAAAATTATCTTTAAGACCTGGCTGATTATTATCACACAAGCGAAATAAAGACCTACGCTACTAATGACATAGGTGTACATGACTCCAAATCATGATCTTCCAGATCATGATTTGGAGTCAGCTTTAAATAACAAATTATAAACATACTGAGCTAACAACAGAACCCAACTCTGAATTCTGGCATTTGCATTTACTGCAATATGTTTACCTTTCCCCCCAAAAAAACATTAGCAATGGTTTACAATCTGTTCGAGCAACAAGCATTCTCCATAGCCAGAAATATCTGAATTTCGTAACAGCAAACACTAAAGCTAAACCATTTTTTTGTCAAGTTGAGAATAATTCTGTTCTGCTGGAGAAAGTTTCTTACTAGTAAAACAGTTTTTTTTACCCTGTACTCACCTAACATCTGACATCCAGTGTTTCACGCTTGACCTCCAGTGCCTCACACCACCTCTGGTGATACCTGGAGAGGTTTTCGGGGGTCAATGGCCCCGCGGCCAAGTCTGCGACCAGGCCTCATGGTGACTCAGGGCCTGATCAACCAGGCTGTTACTATTGGCTGAACGTAGACTAACGTACCAACCACAGCCCAGCTGGTCAGATACTGACTTTAGTTGCCTTCCAGTGCCTTCTTGAAGACAGCCAGGGGTCTATTGGTAATCCCCCTTATGTATGCTGGGAGGCAATTGAGCAGTCTTGGGTCCCTGACACTTATTGTATTTTATTTCAGCGTGCTCGTGGCACCCCTGCTTTTCATTGAGATGTTGCATCGTCTTCCGAGCTTTTTGCTTCATAAGGAGTGATTTTCGTGTACAAATTTAGTAGTAATCCCTCTAGGAATTTCCAGATGTAATGGGTCCAGGAACTGTACATCAACATTAGAGGCACATAATGGGTCTTGGGATTGTACTCAAACATTACAGACACATCATGGGGCCGGAGACTATACCTCAACATTTAAAATGCATGTAATGGGTCCAGGAACTGTACCTCAACATTAGAGGTACATAAATGGTCCAAGGATTGTAGTTCAACATTACTGAGGCACGTAAATGGTCCAGAAACTGTAGCTCAACATTACAGAGGTACATAATAGGTCCAACTACTGGGTGGCAAAAAGTTCTGATAGGTAAACAAATTACACTAGTAACCAACTATTTACATGCTTATTGACTGGTGCAGCATACATCAACATTAACATTTTGGAGGTGAGAAGTAGCGTCCTTTAATGAATATAAATGAATATCACTGTTTATTCAATAAAATTTTAGTCATTCTTCAGTTACGGAACGGATTACAACCATTCCAATATTTTTGACTATTTTACATAAACAAAATTAATGGGTACTATCCTGGACATAAGATGCATCAACCATAATGAAGCCGCTAATGAGATGTAAATTGAAATGAACACATATATTGGTCAAAACTGCAGCTACACACCTGACCTTCACTCTCCAAGGTCCCCAGTGGACGTAAGTCACATTGATTTTTTGGGGGTTATCTCCTAGGTAACTTTACACGTATGTTACTTATGTATGATAATTCATGTAATGTATTTATGTGTACATGTACCTAAATAAACTTAAACTCGAACAATTATGTATGTGTATTTTTGTAAGTGCTTTTATGAGTGTATTTTTGGGGGTCTAAAAGGATTAATCTAATTTACATTATTCCTTATGGGAACAAATTCGTTCGACATCGGCACTCGAACATCCTTCTGGGACGAATTAAGTTCGTAACTCGAGGTACCGATGTTACTTGACTTATCGTCGTCAGATTAAGAGGCAATTTTTGTAAATGTTTGAAACTACGTCAGTGAGGGTTTTGGAAGTGTTCCGAGCCATTCCAGGATGATGATAATGGTTCACAGGCGTCATAAACCACGTGAACGTGCCAAGTGTTCCAAGAAGTTGGTCTTAGATCATGTACACAAGCACTGAAAATTTGAAGCCGATTGGATGAGGCGTCCTTGAGTTATCAGCGAAATAAAAACGAAAAGTTGGACGAAGAACAAAGAGGAAGAAAAACTGAGTCAATCACTTATAGGCCTCCTGCCGGAATTATATTGATTATATTGATTATAATGTAGTTATATTGATTATAATGTGCAGTACAACGCGACAAAATAATTACATCTTTATTTTATGATCTAATAATGATTATTATTATTATTATTATTATTATAATCAAGGGGGAAGCGCTAAACCCGGAGGATTATACAGCGCCTGGGGGGGGGGGATGTGGAAGGCATTCAGGCTTAATTCGGGGAACTGGAGCACAGATCCAATTCCCTAAATCAAGAGCCCCTCACCAACATCAAGGAACTTTCCTTGAGGGGATCTACTAATCAAGAGGAAATTAGGGCCATTGTCTCCTATGTTATAAATCCTACTTATACAATATATCTACACAGATTTAGTCCTCTCAGTAATAATATACCATGAATACCAACACCATCCAGAGATGGAGTGAAAAATCTGCTAAAAATTTTCCTCAGTTGAAAACAGGAAGGTGGTCAGCACTACATATATTTCCAGAAAATGTCGACTAATGAGCCTGTTCGCTCACGATCTCTATGTGAATATTAAATAAATAAAGTTGTATTACCCGAGCTACACAACGTAAGAAGAGAGGGAGCATGTGAGAAGAACAAGATACGAAGAATTACATGTGCAACATCTGGGTATATTTATTGTAGACAGTTGGTCATCCAGTGGGGCTTTATCAATACAATATATGAACATAATCTGATGACTAAAAATATATACATAAGTCAGTGGAAGACGATGTAACACAACGTGAGCAAAGTAACTTGACAGTAGTCAGAGGGAACAATGATCTGGGAAGTTGAGAGCTGCAAGTTTATCCACTCTGACAACCTGGGAAGGAAACAGTGAATGAAACCGTTCTTGTTAGGATTAAAAATAAATATTCCTAACCAAGGTTAAGGTATCAAAGGCCTGTTGGTCTAGTGGTATGATTCCTGCTTTGGGTGTAGGAGGTCCCGGGTTCAAATCCCGGACAGGCCCAGAACTGTTTTGTGATAAAATTTTCTACGTCCACTTTAAAAGAAGCTTATAAAGACAATCAAAGTATTTGTAAGAGGCCTGTTGGTCTAGTGGTATGATTCTCGCTTAGGGTGCGAGAGGTCCCGGGTTCAACTCCCGGACAGGCCCGTGTATATTTTTTGAAACCATCCTGAGAGGGAAGAAAAGCAAGATATCGCCATGTCTGGCACCATCAAGTCCATGAGTGGACTCATTGCTCTCGTGCCAGAAACCTCCTCCGAGGCTCACGCCCGCCTAACTGTATCTACATTCAAGTTGGGCTGTGAAAAATCTCCAGTATGCCTCATTAAAGAAAGTAATGAAAAAATTCAGTAAGCCACTAGCAACAGATTATTATGCAGTCTCCCACCATGACGTCCACAGGTTGAATTTAGGACACCTAGGGGTGTGTTAGTAAGTCATGGCAGTTCCATTGTAATCATATAAGGCACTGAATTTTTTTTTCAGTGTTATACATCCTTGGTGTCATTAAGAACCTTCAAAAACGAGTGGTAACAGTGCGGCCTATGATTCCATTCCATTGACACCTGGAGTGCTGAGGCAACCTGTCCTCTCCCTCTCTGATGCTAGCGAGGTCCTCTGGATCTAAGGCATTGTACTTGTCCTTTCCTTACTTGCATGAAGCCTGGTTGCATCCCACTACCCAGGCGCTGTATAGCCCCTACGAGTATAATACTACCCCTCAATATAATATCATCATTTGAGTAATTTCCAGAAATCAAAGATGCAATCTTTAAGATTTACCTGCACAGATGAGCCGTACGACTGTAGCTAATGTTGGAACCATGTCCAGGTAGTGACCCAAGAGGGAACTGGAGAGTTAAGAGGAGGCATTTCTAAGGGTTGACGTGCCAGCAGTAGATGTCCTCTGAGATTTTAGTGCAAGACTCTAGAACATAAATTTATCGAGCGACAGTGACTGCCTGAGAGAAAAGTCTTCCTCGACTCTTAACTCGGATGGTCACCTTTTATAACGCTAAAATGGTTCCATTTACTGTGACAGAAAAATTGTAAGAAAAGTATTAGGGCAGTTTTGACGTGAAGTGTTACGGCCCAGCACGCACAAGTACTCTCTGCTCATTTATATGAAGGCAAATTGATAAATGAGACACTTTTGCAATATTTTTGGGTATCCTTATTCTGGAAACGTTTCGTTAGACAGTGACTTCTTAGTCCAATGCAGAGAAAGGTGGAAGATGCGGAGGAGTTTGAAGTAATCAGTCCCTCAGCCTGGAATCGATGTGTTCAATCCATGTATAAATATGCACACTCATACATCAGAGTACAAAACAAATTCTGGCCACGAAATAGAGCGAAACACCAACGTCAAAGACCTGGGAGTGATTATGTCGGAGGATCTCACCTTCAAGGACCATAACATTGTATCAATCGCATCTGCTAGAAAAAATGACAGGATGGATAATGAGAACCTTCAAAACTAGGGAGGCCAAGCCCATGATGACACTCTTCAGGTCACTTGTTCTATCTAGGCTGGAATATTGCTGCACTCTAACAGCACCTTTCAAGGCAGGTGAAATTGCCGACCTAGAAAATGTACAGAGAACTTTCACGGCGCGCATAACGGAGATAAAACACCTCAATTACTGGGAGCGCTTGAGGTTTCTAAACCTGTATTCCCTGGAACGCAGGAGGGAGAGATACATGATTATATACACCTGGAAAATCCTAGAGGGACTAGTACCGAACTTGCACACGAAAATCACTCACTACGAAAGCAAAAGACTTGGCAGACGATGCACCATCCCCCAATGAAAAGCAGGGGTGTCACTAGCACGTTAAGAGACCATACAATAAGTGTCAGGGGCCCGAGACTGTTCAACTGCCTCCCAGCACACATAAGGGGGATTACCAACAGACCCCTGGCAGTCTTCAAGCTGGCACTGGACAAGCACCTAAAGTCAGTTCCTGATCAGCCGGGCTGTGGCTCGTACGTTGGTTTGCGTGCAGCCAGCAGCAACAGCCTGGTTGATCAGGCGCTGATCCACCAGGAGGCCTGGTCACAGACCGGGCCGCGGGGGCGTTGACCCCCGAAACTCTCTCCAGGTAAACTCCAGGTGTACACGCATACGCCACATACATATTCACAAGTATATATATATATATATATATATATATTATATATATATATATATATTATATCTTTCTTTCAACACACCGGCCGTATCCCACCGAGGCGGGGTGGCCCAAAAGAAAAAACGGAAGTTTCTCCATTTACATTTAGTAATATATACAGGAGAAGGGGTTACTAGCCCCTTGCTCCCGGCATTTTAGTTGCCTCCTACGATACGCATGGCTTACGGAGGAAGAATTCTGTTCCACTTCCCCACGGGGGTAAGAGAAAATAAACAAGAACAAGAACTAGTAAGAAAATATAAGAAAACCCAGAGGGGTGTGTATATATATGCTTGTACATGTATGTGTAGTGTGACCTAAGTGTAAGTAGAAGTAGCAAGACGTACCTGAAACCTTGCATGTTTATGAGACAGAAAAATGGACACCAGCAATCCTACCATCATGTAAAACAATTATAGGCTTTCGTTTTACACTCACTTGGCAGGACGGTAGTACCTCCCTGGGTGGTTGCTGTCTACCAACCTACTACCTATAATATATTATATATATATATATATATATATATATATATATATATTATATATATATATATATATATATATATATATATACATACACACACAAACGAGTATGCACAGATAACGAGGGAGGCTTAGCGACAATACGAAAACGACATAGCATTGAGAGTAAAGTCTGACCCGAAGCTGTTGTACACCACATCAGGAGGAAAACAAGTCAAGGACCAGATAATCAGGTTGAGGAAGGAAGGTGGGGAGCTCACAAGAAACGACCAAGAAGTATGTGAGGAACTCAACATGAAGTTTAAAGAGGTATTTACAGTGGAGACTGGAAGGACTCCAGAAAGTCAGAATAGAGAGGTACACCAACAAGGGATACACCAACAAATACTGGATGAAATACACACAACCGAGGAGGTGAAGAAGCTGGTAACTAAACTTGATACCTCAAAGGCAGTGAGACCGGACAACATCTCTCCGTGGGTCCTTAGAAAGGGAGCAGAGATGCTGTGTGTGCCACTAACAACAATCTTCAACACATCCATTAAAAATGGGCAACTACCTGAGGTAAAGAAGACTGCAAATGTAGTCCCAATTTTTAAGAAAGGAGACAGACACGAGGCATTAAACTACAGACCAGTGTCATTGACATGTATAGTATGCAAAGTCATAGAGAAAATTGTCAGGAGGAGAGTGGTGGAGCATCTAGAAAGGAACAAGCTTATAAATGACAACCAACACGGTTTCAAGGAAGATAAATCCTGTGTCACAAACCTACTGGAGCTTTATGACAAGGTATCGAAAGTAGGAAATAAGAGAGAGAGGGGTGGGTAGATTGCATTTTCTTGGACTGCAAGAAGGCCTTCAACACAGTTCCTCACAAGAGATTAGTGCAAGAGCTAGAGGATCAAGCATGCATAAGAGGAAAGGCACTGGAATGGATCAGTGAATAACTGACAGGGAGGCAACAGCGAGTCATAGTATGTGACGAGGTGTCAGAGTGGGCGCCTGTGACAAGTGGGGTTCCAGAGGGGTCAGTCCTAGGACCAGTGCTGTTTTTAGTATATGTGAATGACATGACAGAAGGGATAAACTCAGAAGTGTCTCTGTTTGCAAATGATATGAAGTTAATGAGAAGAATTAAATCGGATGAGGATCAGGCAGGAATACAAAGGGACCTGGACAGGCTGCAAGCCTGGTCCGGCAACTGGCTCCTGGAATCTAACCCCACCAAATGCAAAGTTATAAAGATCGGAGAAAGGCAAAAAAAGACCGCAGACAGAGTATAGGCTAGGTGGGCAAAAACTGCAAACCTTGGGGTAAGTATAACACCGAGCCCATCTAAGGCGTACATCAACCAAATAACTGCTGGAGCATATGGGCGCCTGGAAAACCTATGAATAGCATTCCGACACCTCAGTAAGGAATCGTTCAAGGCTCTGTACGCCGTGGAGGTCAGGCCCATATTGGAGTATGCAGCACCAGTTTGGAACTCACACCTGGGCAAGCAAGTCAAAAAATTAGAGAAAGTGCAAAGGTTTGCAGCAAGACTAGTCCCGGAGCTAGGGGAAATCGGCCTGACTACACTGGAGGACAGGAGGGTTAGGGAAGACATGAAAACGACATAAAATACTGTGAGGAATTGATAAGGTCGACAAAGACAGGACGTTCCAGAGATAGGACACAGAAACAAGGGGTCACAATTGGAAGTTGAAGACTCAGATGAGTCAAAGGAATGTTAGGAAGTATTTCTTCAGTCATAGAGTTGTCAGAAAGTGAAATAGTTTGGAATGTGATGTAATGGAGGCAGGAACCATACATAGTTTTAAGAAGAGGTATGATAAAGCTCATAGAGCAAGGAGATAGAAGACCTAGTAGCGATCAGCAAAGGGGCGGGGCCAAGCGCTATGACTCGGTCCCTGCAACCATAATTAGGTGAGTACACACACACTCAGTATTGCAATTAGCAATGCTTCGACTGGCCGGGAATCGAACCTCTGATCCTTATAGAAACTATGTATTGTGCCAAAACAAAAGCATTCTCATTGCTAAATTCACAAACTAGTATTTAGTCACTTAGTTAATCACTTAGTATTTAGTCAACTTACTCCACAATTTGTACTAATTTAGGGTTAAGAATTAATCTAAGTTTGCCCGAAATGCCTAGCCATGCTAGGTGTTCTAGTGGCCCCCTCTGTAATTAGTATTTTATTACATGTAAACCACACAATAACCAAAATCTGTAAACCCCGCATTGTAATCCTTATAGAGAATAAACTTTGATTTGATTTGATTTGATTTGATTTAGGCACGCCTCGTGAGAAGCTCACCAAAATTCCGAGACCCCTTAGTCTACTGGGTCATCAATGCTTCATACATCAGGCAACCAGTACCACTGGACGTGTCACTCCTGATACAAACACATACGTACAGACAAGAGTTGGCATAGGAAAATGAGAAATAAGTGAGCAACAACAGAACAGACATGATACACACTTCCTTGTACGAAGTGCTCTGAGACACAGAAGCCAAGTGTACAGAGACTTAAGTGGTTATGGACTGGGCCGCGGGGGCGTTGGCTCCTGGAACACCCTCCAGGTATACTTCAGGGAATGTCAATTCTGCAGCCTGGTTGTCCACTGTACTAGTTTCTTCATAGTATAAATTATCTATATGTAAAAAGTAAATACTTGAAACTATAGGACCCGAGGGACACTTCTATAGGATGATGGTAGAGAGTGCCCGATATGGGCAGAGGGGCCCCCATCGTGTCCACGGGGCGCACCAAGCTGGAGACCCCAGAGTGAACCAAAATTTCTCACTCCTGGTAGCCTGTTTGATAGCTTGACAGCCTATTTGACAGCCTGTTTGACAGCCTGCCTGATAGAACAACAGATGCATCTCATTCAACGGCTACTGGTGAAGGAATGGTATCTTTTATTAGTGTACATAATTCAACTTATTAAAGGAAATAAATCACTCGTGACTTTTTTTTAGGCTTTCCTAAGTAATTGACTCTATTTATGATAATTGTACATATATATACCTGTACCAAAATAAACTTCCTTGCCTTATTTTTTTATAATTTATCTTTGAAAACCGTCCATGCTGCGCTTAATAGTTAACTAACTTAAAGAGTAAGTTAGTAAGCAACTTTATTTAGACATGTACACATACATGTACGATACATGTGTAAATACCTATGATAACCCAAAAACAAGTCAGACAAAGTTACTTATTTCCACTAGGGTCTTAACCAAACCTAGTGAATCAGATACCTCTCTAAGGGGTATGATTTCTGCTTTAATTGCAAAGGAATTTTATTTCCACTTTTTCCCTTCCCTCCAAAAAGAGAAACTAATAAGGACAAATAAAGCACCATTTAACAAGGCCTGTTGGTCTAGTGGTATGATTCTCGCTTAGGGTGCGAGAGGTCCCGGGTTCGACTCCCGGACAGGCCCGTGTATATTTTCCAACCATCCTGGAAGACATGAGAAGCAACGTAATCACTTCAAATATATAAGTGGCCAGTTGGCGTAGGAGCACGAATGCTGATTTCGGTGTTGGGTTATCCTTGTTTCTCTACAGATTTGCTGTTATGTAAGATAATCTATGTAAGATCATTTTGTTTCTTCAGATTCATGAATGGGTGCTTAATTCGCCCTCATACTAACGTTCCCTTCGTGGCTCTGCACCCTTCTTACTGTCTCTGAATCCAGGAGAACTTGTGATAACACTCGTGTTAGAGACACAGGGGTCTGAAGCAGCGGTTCCCAACCTGTGGCCCGCGGACCCCTGGGGGTCCACAAAGATAGTACTGAGGGTCCACAAAGGTAGTACTGAGGGTCCACAAAGGTAGTACTGAGGGTCCACAAAGGTAGTACTGAGGGTCCACAAAGGTAGTACTGAGGGTCCACAAAGGTAGTACTGAGGGTCCACAAAGGTAGTACTGAGGGTCCACAAAGGTAGTACTGAGGGTCCACAAAGGTAGTACTGATGGTCCACGAAGGTAGTACTGATGGTCCACTAAGGTAGTACTGAGGGTCCACAAAGGTAGTACTGAGGGTCCACAAAGGTAGTACTGAGGGTCCACAAAGGTAGTACTGAGGGTCCACAAAGGTAGTACTGAGGGTCCATTAAGGTAGCACTGATGGTCCACGAAGGTAGTACTGATGGTCCACTAAGGTAGTACTGAGGGTCCACAAAGATAGTGCTGAGGGTCCACAAAGGTAGTACTGAGGGTCCACAAAGGTAGTACTGAGGGTCCACAAAGGTAGTACTGAGGGTCCACAAAGGTAGTACTGAGGGTCCACAAAGGTAGTACTGAGGGTCCACGAAGGTAGTACTGGGGGTCCCGTGAGCTAGGTTCAGAATTTCAAGAAGCCGCAGTATAAAATGTATAATTACTCACGATAAGGCTGAAAAAGATTAGCCTTCAAAATTTCAAAGCCGTTTCCGAATCGGCAGGAAGAGTCTAATTTTTTAGATGTTTTTTTTAAACTGTTGGCCTTATTTTATGGGCTGCCGAATCGAGTACGCCAAACCTGGGATCAGTGAAAAAATTAATTTAAATAAAAGGGATCCTTGGTGGTGAAAAGGTTGGGAACCACTGGAATAGTGGCTCACCGGACACTGGATATATATTCACTACTGAACCACGTAACTGAGCTAAAGTTGGAACTACAGTCAAGGTCAAGTCTCCAGAGATAACTGGAGCATTAGCAGCAGGCGCCTCCAAGGTTGACTTGCCAGCCTTTGTTGCTCTATGAAATCCTAGTGCAGGACAGTGCTTCCTGGAGAATGAATAGATTTCTATTGCTGTCATCTCGGACGGCCGTCTTTCTCAACCTCAAGTGTCTTCAGTTACTGTCATAGAATGAGACATATTTTATCAGGCAATTACTAGATCAGTGTTGGCACTGGATGATACGCTCCATCATTTGAATGAGGAAGAAAATCAGAATGGTACCGACAAGAGTTTGCATAAGAAAATGAAGATTACATTATCGAAAATTAGCAGGAGAGATATGAGGCCGCTCTGGCTGTATGAACAGTGATAACACTGCCGAACAGGAGGGTAGAGAACCCTGATTAAACTTGTACTTGAGGGACAGACAGATAACACAGGACTGCCAGTAAGTCTACCTAGAGGATATCCGCAGATAATAACTATCAACTTTTATCTAGATTAAGAACTATCTTGTATTGTCTATCTGTGTGAGTTTAGATCACTAGAAGGTTCTCTCCCTCTCCTCCAGTCTTTCCGGCCACTGCCTGCGTGAAAAACAGTGGGAAAAATATACCATGCCATAGTGAGACACAGCAGAGAATTTATATAAGATGTGGACCTGGATGGAAGATTTAGGTTACAACTAACTCTACGAAATTAGTGCTGTGTCTATCACACTTCTCAGAGTTGCGTGAACCATCAGTTTTACTTCTGGTTACTACCAGACTGCTGTGACAGTAACATCTATATACTTCAACCACTACTGCTACTATTAACTTGGTTGCTTTGCTGTTCTTTGACTTGTAATGCAGTTACTGTACAAACCAGAGCTTTTGTAAATGTGGCTTGTTAGTCTAGTGGTAAGATTATCACTTGGGATGCCCGAGGTCCCAGATAGGCCCTGAAAATTCTCCATGTATCTTCGGACGGAAGACAACCAACATAATTAAACACGGGGACAGAATGTTTCAGAGAAAGGACACAACAACAAAGGGTCACTACTGGAAGCTGGAAACTCAGATATGTAACAGGGATGTTCGGAAGTATTTCTTCAGTCATAGAGTTGTCAGGAAGTGGAACAATCTGGAGAGTGATGTAGTGGAAGCAGTATCCATACATAGCTTTAAGAAGAAGTACGATGAAGCTCTTGGCGCTGAGACAGTGGACCTAGTAACGACCAACGAAGAGGCGGGGCCAGGAGCTGTGAATCGACCCCTGTAGCCACAAATAGGTGAGTACAGGACTGTGTCTTTGTCAGGTTCATTAATGGGCGCTTAATATCCCTCATTACTAATCTCATCTTTTTCTTGAATCTGTCCCTTTCTAACTATATCTCTATCCAGGATGAAATGGAAAAACACTCAACTATGCCTCGCTAAAGAAATGAACTAAAACTTAAGCTAAACCACTGACAACAAATTACCATACAACATCCCATCACGAGGTCGACAGTTATGTTGGAAATGGTATTAATGGTGTTAATGCCGCCAGGTTGATGACAACAAGAGAAGCCCTTTCACGGTACAAGTGGTTCTTCTTCTTCTTATGACCAGAGCTTTGGTAAGATGGGTAAGGAAGAAGGATGGGTAAGGATAGAAATATTGGAAAAGGGTGGGAGGGAAGAGATTTGTCAGGAAACAGGACAAGTGTTTCTTGACGCGGGTTTTAGCGATGTGGTGACCCATAGCTGGAGCTTTTGTACAAATAACCCGCACATAGAAGAGAGGAGCTTACGACGACATTTCGGTCCGACTTGGACCATTTATAAAGTCGCACTAACAAAGAGGAGAGCAGGATGGGTATATATAGGCAGGAGGTGGTAGTAGTAGTAGTCAGACCGAAACATCGCCGTAAGCTCCTCTCGTCTATGTGCGGGTTATTTGTGTATTGTTCCAGTCACGGTATTGTGACTTTTTTTTTGTTATTTCTGGAGCTTTTGGTCATCTGCAGCTGGTGCCTGGGAAGGTCTACACGTTATTAGTAAGTAAGTAAGTTTATTCAGGTATACACAATACAGTTACATAGAATTATCATACATAGCAGCATATGTGTAGAGAACCTAGGATAACCCAAAAAAGTCAGACAGAGTGACTTATTTCCATTACACAAATAAAATATATTAGTGTCAGAACTTTTGCATTAATAAAATATAAATATTTAGTTTCCGTGGAAAATTGGGTATATTTTTGACTTGATTTATTCGTAATCATAATTTACATTATATAAAGGTGTGACTTTATTTAGTTAAGGCGGCGGCTATGACTGAGTAAAATCTCCATTAATTATAATGCAGAGCTTAATTTATAAATAATAACAGTATATTATGTACATGTGAGGTGAGTCATAGTGAGGTGAGTCATAGTGAGGTGAGTCATAGTGAGGTGAGTCATAGTGAGGTGAGTCATAGTGAGGTGAGTCATAGTGAGGTGAGTTATAATGAGGTGAGTCATAGTGAGGTGAGTCATAGTGAGGTGAGTCATAGTGAGGTGAGTCATAGTGAGGTGAGTCATAGTGAGGTGAGTCATAGTGAGGTGAGTCATAGTGAGGTGAGTCATAGTGAGGTGAGTCATAGTGAGGTGAGGTGGTGAGTTATAATGAGGTGAGTCATAGTGAGGTGAGTCATAGTGAGGTGAGTCATAGTGAGGTGAGTCATAGTGAGGTGAGTCATAGTGAGGTGAGTCATAGTGAGGTGAGTCATAGTGAGGTGAGTCATAGTGAGGTGAGTTATAATGAGGTGAGTCATAGTGAGGTGAGTCATAGTGAGGTGAGTCATAGTGAGGTGAGTCATAGTGAGGTGAGTCATAGTGAGGTGAGTCATAGTGAGGTGAGTCATAGTGAGGTGAGTCATAGTGAGGTGAGTCATAGTGAGGTGAGTTATAATGAGGTGAGTCATAGTGAGGTGAGTCATAGTGAGGTGAGTCATAGTGAGGTGAGTCATAGTGAGGTGAGTCATAGTGAGGTGAGTCATAGTGAGGTAAGTCATAGTGAGGTGAGTCATAGTGAGGTGAGTCATAGTGAGGTGAGTCATAGTGAGGTGAGTCATAGTGAGGTGAGTTATAATGAGGTGAGTCATAGTGAGGTGAGTCATAGTGAGGTGAGTCATAGTGAGGTGAGTCATAGTGAGGTGAGTTATAATGAGGTGAGTCATAGTGAGGTGAGTCATAGTGAGGTGAGTCTTGTGAGGTGAGTTATAGTGAGGTGAGTCATAGTGAGGTGAGTCATAGTGAGGTGAGTTATAATGAGGTGAGTCATAGTGAGGTGAGTCATAGTGAGGTGAGTCATAGTGAGGTGAGTTATAATGAGGTGAGTCATAGTGAGGTGAGTCATAGTGAGGTGAGTCATAGTGAGGTGAGTTATAGTGAGGTGAGTCATAGTGAGGTGAGTCATAGTGAGGTGAGTCATAGTGAGGTGAGTCATAGTGAGGTGAGTCATAGTGAGGTGAGTTATAGTGAGGTGAGTCATAGTGAGGTGAGTCATAGTGAGGTGAGTCATAGTGAGGTGAGTCATAGTGAGGTGAGTCATAGTGAGGTGAGTCATAGTGAGGTGAGTCATAGTGAGGTGAGTATAGTGAGGTGAGTCATAGTGAGGTGAGTCATAGTGAGGTGAGTCATAGTGAGGTGAGTCATAGTGAGGTGAGTCATAGTGAGGTGAGTCATAGTGAGGTGAGTCATAGTGAGGTGAGTCATAGTGAGGTGAGTCATAGTGAGGTGAGTCATAGTGAGGTGAGTCATAGTGAGGTGAGTTATAGTGAGGTGAGTTCATAGTGAGGTGAGTCATAGTGAGGTGAGTTATAGTGAGGTGAGTCATAGTGAGGTGAGTCATAGTGAGGTGAGTCATAGTGAGGTGAGTATAGTGAGGTGAGTCATAGTGAGGTGAGTCATAGTGAGGTGAGTCATAGTGAGGTGAGTATAGTGAGGTGAGTCATAGTGAGGTGAGTCATAGTGAGGTGAGTCATAGTGAGGTGAGTATAGTGAGGTGAGTCATAGTGAGGTGAGTATAGTGAGGTGAGTCATAGTGAGGTGAGTCATAGTGAGGTGAGTCATAGTGAGGTGAGTCATAGTGAGGTGAGTCATAGTGAGGTGAGTCATAGTGAGGTGAGTCATAGTGAGGTGAGTTATAGTGAGGTGAGTCATAGTGAAGGTGAGTTATAGTGAGGTGAGTCATAGTGAGGTGAGTCATAGTGAGGTGAGTCATAGTGAGGTGAGTATAGTGAGGTGAGTCATAGTGAGGTGAGTTATAGTGAGGTGAGTCATAGTGAGTGAGTCATAGTGAGGTGATAGTATAGTGAGGAGTCATAGTGAGGTGAGTTATGTAGAGGTGAAATCATAGGTGAGGTGAAATCATAGTGAGGTGAGTATAGTGAGGTGAGTATATTGAGGTGAAAGTATAGTGAGGTGAGTATATGAGGTGAAATTATAGTGAGGATTGGAACTCAGTAATTATGGTAGGATAGGACCCAGGGAATTATAGTAGGTGGTCATGTGAGGTAAATTATAGTAGGATTAGCAACTTGAGGTGAGTCATAGTAGGAGTCAAATTCGAGGTAGAGTTATAGTAGGTGATTTAGGAAATTGAGGTAATTATGTAGGGATATTAGGTGATCTTGTGAGTAGATTCATAGTAGGATTGGAATAGTGAGGTAAATTATAGTAGGGAGTTAGGAACTGAGTCATAGTAAGGTGAGTCATAGTAGGTGAGTTTATAGTGAGTGAGTATAGATGAGGTGAGTTATAGTGAGGTGAGTCATAGTGAGCTGAGTACATAGTGAGGATGAGTATAGTGAGGTGAATATAGTTAGGTAGGATCTGTGAGGTGAGTCATAGTGAGGGAGTTATAGTGAGGTGAGTCATGTGAGGTGAGTCATAGTGAGGGAGCATGTGAGGTGAGATCATAGTGAGGTGAGTCATAATCTTCGGAAGTAAAAAAAGGAAGTTAAGGAAATTCGAGTGTATACATAAGTTTGAATTAGAATATTTTAAATAATGTTATGAGAGCGAATTAGGAACTTCGAGGTAAATTATAGGTAGGAATTAGGAACTTCGAGGTAAATTATAGGTAGGAATTAGGAACTTCGAGGTAAATTATAGGTAGGAATTAGGAACTTCGAGGTAAATTATAGTTAGGAATTAGGAACTTCGAGGTAAATTATAGTTAGGAATTAGGAACTTCGAGGTAAATTATAGTTAGGAATTAGGAACTTCGAGGTAAATTATAGTTAGGAATTAGGAACTTCGAGGTAAATTATAGGTAGGAATTAGGAACTTCGAGGTAAATTATAGTTAGGAATTAGGAACTTCGAGGTAAATTATAGCTAGGAATTAGGAACTTCGAGGTAAATTATAGTAGGAATTAGAACTTCGAGGTAAATTATAGTAGGAATTAGGAACTTCGAGGTAAATTATAGTTAGGAATTAGGAACTTCGAGGTAAATTATAGTTAGGAATTAGGAACTTCGAGGTAAATTATAGTTAGGAATCAGGAACTTCGAGGTAAATTATAGTTAGGAATTAGGAACTTCGAGGTAAATTATAGTTAGGAATTAGGAACTTCGAGGTAAATTATAGTTAGGAATTAGGAACTTCGAGGTAAATTATAGTTAGGAATTAGGAACTTCGAGGTAAATTATAGCTAGGAATTAGGAACTTCGAGGTAAATATAGTTAGGAAATTAGGAATTCGAGTAAATTATAGTTAGGAATTAGGAACTTCGAGGTAAATTATAGTTGGAATTAGGAACTTCGAGGTAAATTATAGTTAGGAATTAGGAACTTCGAGGTAAATTATAGTTAGGAATTAGGAACTTCGAGGTAAATTATAGTTAGGAATTAGGAACTTCGAGGTAAATTTATAGTTAGGAATAGGAACTTCGAGGTAAATTATAGTTTAGGAATCTAGGAACTTCGAGGTAAATTATAGTTAGGAATTAGGAACTTCGAGGTAAATTATAGTTAGGAATTAGGAATTCGAGGTAAATTATAGTAGGAATTAGGAACTTCGAGGTAAATTATAGTTAGGAATTAGGAACTTCGAGGTAAATTATAGGTTAGGAATTAGGAACTTCGAGGTAAATTATAGTTAGGAATTAGGAACTTCGAGGTAAATTATAGTTAGGAATTAGGAACTTCGAGGTAAATTATAGTTAGGAATTAGGAACTTCGAGGTAAATTATAGTTAGGAATTAGGAACTTCGAGGTAAATTATAGTTAGGAATCAGGAACTTCGAGGTGAATTATAGTTAGGAATTAGGAACTTCGAGGTAAATTATAGTTAGGAATTAGGAACTTCGAGGTAAATTATAGTTAGGAATTAGGAATTTCGAGGTAAATTATAGTTATGAATTAGGAACTTCGAGGTAAATTATAGTTAGGAATTAGTAAGTTCGAGGTAAATTATAGTTAGGAATTAGGAACTTCGAGGTAAATTATAGTTAGGAATTAGGAAGATAAGGAAGAGATGAGGAACGTCACGGTGAAATTTTTGGTGATATTTATAGTGCAATAAGATGTGGAATTTACCCAGGAAATTGTGAGTGCTGGTACATCTATTACTAAGTAAACAAACAAGTAGGTTACAGTGGTAACTGAAGACCATTTAGCGTCTCCACAAGGTGAAGATAGTGAGGATGGCAGATGAAATAAGATGAGGTGTGTGATAACATGTCTGCCTCAGCCCCTACTTGTTGAAAAAACTCAAAATCTCACTACAGTCGCCTATAACTTCACTACAGTCGCCTATAACCTCACTACAGTCGCCTATAACTTCACTACAGGCGCCTATAACCTCACTACAGTCGCATATAACTTCACTAAAGTCGCCTATAACTTCACTACAGTCGCCTATAACTTCACTACAGTCACATATAACTTCACTACAGTCGCCTATAACCTCACTACAGTCGCCTATAACCTCACTACAATCGCCTATTACCTCACTACAGTCGCCTATAACTTCACTACAGTCGCATATAACTTCACTACTACAGTCACATATAACTTCACTACAGTCACCTATAACCTCACTACAGTCGCCTATAACCTCACTACAGGCACCTATAACTTCACTACAGTCACCTATAACTTCACTACAGTCTCACGTAATCATAATGACACGATCGTAATGACTCTCTGATCACGGGTTCCTTCCCCACCCGTTTATCTGGAGTTTATCTGGAGAGAGTTCCGGGGGTCAACGCCCCCGCGGCCCGGTCTGTGACCAGGCCTCCTTAGGTCAGTGTCCCAGGATGCGACCCACACCAGTCGACTAACACCCAGGTACCCATTTTACTGATGGGGAACATAGACAACAGGTGGAAAGAAACACGTCCAATGTTTCTACTCTGGCTGGGAATCGAACCCAGACCCTCACCGTGTGAAGCGAGAGCGTTAACCACCAGGCCACCAGAGCCCTCCCGTGGTATGGTTTCTCACTACAGTCGCCTATAACCTCACTACAGTCGCCTATAACTTCGCTACAGTCGCCTATAACTTCACTACAGTCGCCTATAACTTCACTACAGTCGCCTATAACCTCACTACAGTCGCCTATATCTTCACTACAGTCGCCTATAACCTCAGTACAGTCGCCTATAACTTCACTACAGACGCCTATAACTTCACTACAGTCGCCTATAACTTCACTACAGTCGCCTATAACTTCACTACAGTCACCTATAACTTCACTACAGACCCCTATAACCTCACTACAGTCGCCTATAACTTCACTACAGTCGCCTATAACTTCACTACAGACCCCTATAACCTCACTACAGTCGCCTATAACTTCACTACAGTCGCCTGTAACTTCACTACAGACCCCTATAACCTCACTACAGTCGCCTATAACTTCACTACAGTCGCCTATAACCTCACTACAGTCGCCTATAACTTCACTACAGTCGCCTATAACCTCAGTACAGTCGCCTATAACTTCACTACAGACGCCTATAACTTCACTACAGTCGCCTATAACTTCACTACAGTCGCCTATAACTTCACTACAGTCGCCTATAACTTCACTACAGACCCCTATAACCTCACTACAGTCGCCTATAACTTCACTACAGTCGCCTATAACTTCACTACAGACCCCTATAACCTCACTACAGTCGCCTATAACTTCACTACAGTCGCCTATAACTTCACTACAGACCCCTATAACCTCACTACAGTCGCCTATAACTTCACTACAGTCGCATATAACTTCACTACAGACGCCTATAACTTCACTACAGTCGCCTATAACTTCACTACAGTCGCCTATAACTTCACTACAGTCGCCTATAAAATTCACTACAGACCCCTATAACCTCACTACAATCGCCTATAACTTCACTACAGTCGCCTATAACTTCACTACAGACCCCTATAACCTCACTACAGTCGCCTATAACTTCACTACAGTCGCCTATAACTTCACTACAGACCCTATAACCTCACTTTCAGTCGCCTATAACTTCACTACAGTCGCCTATAACTTCACTACAGACCCCTATAACCTCACTACAGTCGCCTATAACTTCACTACAGTCGCATATAACTTCACTACAGACGCCTATAACTTCACTACAGTCGCCTATAACTTCACTACAGTCGCCTATAACTTCACTACAGTCGCCTATAACTTCACTACAGACCCCTATAACCTCACTACAATCGCCTATAACTTCACTACAGTCGCCTATAACTTCACTACAGACCCCTATAACCTCACTACAGTCGCCTATAACTTCACTACAGTCTTCCTACCTACCTGGAGGGTATTCCGGGGATCAACGTCCTCGCGGTCCGGTCCATGACCAGGGCTCCCGGTGGATCAGGGCCTGATCAATCAGGCTGTTACGCTGACCGCTCGGAGTCCAGCATGCGAACCACAGCTCGGTTGATCCAGCACTGACTTTAAGTATCTATCCAGCTCCCTCTTGAAGGCAGCCAGGTGTCTATTGGTAACTCCCCTTATGGCTGGTGGGAGGATGCTGAACAGTCATGGGCCCCGGACACTTACTGTGTTTTCTCTTAGTGTACCAATGGCGCCCCTACTTTTCATTGGGGGTATCCCGCACCGCCTGCCCAGTCTTTTACTTTCGTAGTGAGTAGTTTCCGTGTGCAGATTAATGACCATTCCCTCTAGGATTTTCCAAGTGTAAATTATGATATATCTTTCTCGCCTGAGTTCCAGTGAGTACAAGCGCTACCAAGCGTTCCCAGTAGTTAAGGTGTTTGATGGAACTTATATGTGCAGTAAAGGTTCTCTGTACACTCTCTAGATCTGCGATTTCACCTGATTTGAATGGAGATGTTAAAATCAGGTGAGTTGGATGAAATTGTCTCTAATACCGAACTTTTTAATCATTCCATGTTGACTGATCAATTATTATATGGTGGTCCACGTGTTGTAGTAAATGAAGTCCATTTATGTATGTCTAGCATAGTTGTTGATAAGATATGGGCATATTAGTGATCATTCTCTCTCTCTCTCTCTCTCTCTCTCATATATATATATATATATATATATATATATATATATATATATATATATATATATATATATATATATATATATATATATTTTATATATATATATATATATATATATATATATATATATATATAATACTTTAAATGTATATGAAGGGTGGGTTCAGAACTAGTTAATAAGACATGTGCCAGTGTTTTGATTCCGAAACGTTTCTCCTACACAGTAGACTTCTTGAGTGGAATACAGAGGAGGCAGCAGAATCATTAAAGGTATAAAGACAATGTAATCAGTCCACGACCCTCGAAGATGTAGTTTTGAGGGGGTCAGTCCCTCAGTCTGGAAAAGAGTTGTGTTCCGGACTATAGAGCACAACTCTTCTCCAGGTTCGGGGACTGACCACCTCAAAACTACGTTATCGAGGGTGATGGACTGATTATATCGTCTTTACTTCTCTGTAGCCTACTATGTAGGCGAAACGTTACGGAATAAAGATACCTAACCTTGCTACATGTGTCTTATCAACTTGTTGGTATTGTGTACCATTATCATGTTCACGCAGCTTCAGAACTGTTTGATGTAACCCAAGGTTTCATGCTGAGTTTGGGAGGATAGATTTAGGAGGCTAGGAGAGAGAGAGAGAGAGAGAGAGAGAGAGAGAAGTGGACTATCAGCAGCAACACTCACAGCAAGAGGCATTCTTGAGCTTCCTCAGCGCTCGGACTTAATGTCCAAAGCTGTGGGGTGACTCCAAAAGGGTCCTGTAGTGCTTGCTGCCTTTGCACCTCTTGACATTCTCAAGCCCAGTGTGGGCGGGGTTTGTGGCAGCCCAAGATGCATAGCTTCTCCCTCTGAGCCCCGTGAGGGCAGGGAATGGGGTTAGGCCTGGGAACAGCTAGTCCCAGAAGACAAGGAAGTACTTGTATATTTCCTCCCATGGCAGACATTGGTCTGAGATACGCGAAGGGGAGCCAAGGCCGGGCCACCACTTGGAAAAGGCCCGGGCCGGGCCAATATGCCGGGGAATCTACTACCTTGTAAGATCTTCAGGAGTCTAGGATAAATGTCAACTAGCAGGTACCTGGGTGTTAGTCGACTGGTCTGGGTCGCAACCTAGGAGACAAAATTTAAGGACCACAATGGAAATAAGACAGACAGTCCTCGATGAAACACTGACTCTTGGGTTATCCTGGGTGGCTAACCCTCCGAGGTTAAAAATCCCAACAAAATCTTATCTTTCACCAGTAAGGTGTTAATTTTTTTCTTGTATTTATCAATAACTTCCCAATGTACCAGCGGCCTGTTGGTCCAGGGGTATGATTCCTGTTGTGGGTGCAGGAGGTGCGGGTTCAAATCCCGGACAGACCCGCGTTACTGTTGTTAAAAATAATACATATACAGTGGTCCCTCGCTTTTTGTAGTTCTCGGCAATCGTAAATTTCTCCAATCATAGGGGTATTTTCATATAAACATGGACTCGCTTTTCATAGGTTGACTCGCGAATAGTAGTTCGTCCAGGACGCTTACACACGGTGTGAGCCGGGGAGGCCTCCCTACCCAGCCAGTCTGGCATTGTTTACCAGTGAGTGAAGGTCCCCTCAAGTGCTCCTACGAAATATTTCATAATATTCCACTCATTTTAGTGCTTGCAAGTACTAAATAAGCTACCATGGCTCCAAAGAAAGCTCCTAGTGCCAAGCCTGTGGTAAAGAAGGTGAGAAATATGTACAGTGACAAAGTCTTGTACCATTTTAGGGAAGTGTTAAACAGACGCCAGAAACAGAGCTCTCTCCACAGTTACTTTGCGAGACTGGACTAGAGTGACTCTCAAGGTGGTCCTAGTGGCATTAAGAAACAGAGAAGAGAAGCAACCCCAGAAAAGCAATTGGTACCTGAGGTGTTGCTGGAAGGGGATTCCCCTTCCAAACTGTAAACAATCCACTCTCCTCCTCCAGTCTCCCATACATTAAGAAGAACCTCCAATAAAGGTAAGTGTTATGCTGTTAATGTTTCATTCATCATTTCCCATTGTATTGTTTATGTACTACATGTATATTTCATGTAAATTTTTTTTTTTGTTTTAATACTTCTGAGTGTCAGAAACGGATTAATTGTATTTACATTATTTCTTATGGGGAAAATTGATTCGCAAATCGTAAATTTCGTTTATAGTAGCTCCTCTAGGAACGGACTAATTACGAAAAACGAGGGACCACTGTACTACTATGTTATGGTTCCCATTTTCTCTTTAAAAAGATAAACTAATTTAAACAACTAAAGCATTAGTGAATATTATGATCCTTCGTCTTTGTGAGAGATCCCTTGATCACTCTTGGACAAGCCTTGATCACTCTTGGACAAGCCTTGATCACTCTTGGACAGGCCTTGATCACTCTTGGACAGGCCTTGATCACTCTTGGACAAGCCTTGATCACTCTTGGACAAGCCTTGATCACTCTTGGACAGGCCTTGATCACTCTTGGACAGGCCTTGATCACTCTTGGACAGGCCTTGATCACTCTTGGACAAACCTTGATCACTCTTGGACAGGCCTTGATCACTCTTGGACAGGCCTTGATCACTCTTGGACAAACCTTGATCACTCTTGGACAGGTCTTGATCCTTCGTCTTTGCGAGAGATCCCTTGATTTACTCTTGGACAAGCCTTGATCACTCTTGAACAAGCCTTGATCACTCTTGGACAAGCCTTGATCACTCTTGGACAAGCCTTGATCACTCTTGGACAAGCGTTGATCACTCTTGGACCAGCCTTGATCACTCTTGGACAAGCCTTGATCACTCTTGGACAAGCCTTGATCACTCTTGGACAGGCCTTGATCACTCTTGGACAGGCCTTGATCACTCTTGGACAAACCTTGATCACTCTTGGACAGGCCTTGATCACTCTTGGACAGGCCTTGATCACTCTTGGACAAACCTTGATCACTCTTGGACAGGTCTTGATCCTTCGTCTTTGCGAGAGATCCCTTGATCACTCTTGGACAAGCCTTGATCACTCTTGAACAAGCCTTGATCACTCTTGGACAAGCCTTGATCACTCTTGGACAAGCCTTGATCACTCTTGGACAAGCGTTGATCACTCTTGGACCAGCCTTGATCACTCTTGGACAAGCCTTGATCACTCTTGGACAAGCCTTGATCACTCTTGGACAGGCCTTGATCACTCTTGGACAGGCCTTGATCACTCTTGGACAAACCTTGATCACTCTTGGACAGGCCTTGATCACTCTTGGACAGGCCTTGATCACTCTTGGACAAACCTTGATCACTCTTGGACAGGTCTTGATCACTCTTGGACAGGCCTTGATCACTCTTGGACAGACCTTGATCACTCTTGGACAGGTCTTGATCACTCTTGGACAGGCCTTGATCACTCTTGGACAGGCCTTGATCACTCTTGGACAGACCTTGATCACTCTTG
This sequence comes from Cherax quadricarinatus, assembly GCF_026875155.1. Taxonomy (NCBI): domain Eukaryota; kingdom Metazoa; phylum Arthropoda; class Malacostraca; order Decapoda; family Parastacidae; genus Cherax; species Cherax quadricarinatus. The sequence continues at coordinate 10,945,415 of NC_069404.1, read as the reverse complement.
GACAGGCCTTGATCACTCTTGGACAGGCCTTGATCGCTCTTTGACAGGCTTTCATCACTCTTGGACAGGCCTTGATCACTCTTGGACAGACCTTGATCACTCTTGGACAGGCCTTGATCACTCTTGGACAGACCTTGATCACTCTTGGACAGACCTTGATCACTCTTGGACAGGCCTTGATCACTCTTGGACAGACCTTGATCACTCTTGGACAGGCCTTGATCACTCTTGGACAGACCTTGATCACTCTTGGACAGGCCTTGATCACTCTTGGACAGGCCTTGATCGCTCTTTGATAGGTTTTGATCACTCTTGGACAGGCCTTGATCACTCTTGGACAGGCTTTGATCACTCTTGGACAGACCTTGATCACTCTTGGTCAGGCTTTGATCACTCTTGGACAGGCTTTGATCACTCTTGGACAGGCCTTGATCACTCTTGGACAGGCCTTGATCACTCTTGGACAGACCTTGATCACTCTTTGACAGGCCTTGATCACTCTTGGACAGGCTTTGATCACTCTTGGACAGACCTTGATCACTCTTGGACAGGCTTTGATCGCTCTTGGACAGACCTTGATCACTCTTTGACAGGCCTTGATCACTCTTGGACAGGCTTTGATCACTCTTGGACAGGCCTTGATCACTCATGGACAGACTTTGATCACTCTTGGACAGGTCTTCATCACTCTTGGACAGACCTTGATCACTCTTGGACAGACCTTGATCACTCTTGGACAGACCTTGATCACTCTTGGACAGGCCTTGATCACTCTTGGACAGGCCTTGACCACTCTTGAACAGACCTTGATCACTCTTGGACAGGGCTTGATCACTCTTGGACAGGTCTTGATCACTCTTTGACAGACCTTGATCACTCTTGGACAGACCTTGATCACTCTTGGACAGATCTTGATCACTCTTGGACAGGCCTTGATGACTCTTTTACAGATCTTGATCACTCTTGGACAGGTCTTGATCACTCTTGGACAGACCTTGATCACTCTTGGACAGACCTTGATCACTCTTGGACATACCTTGATCACTCTTGGACAGGCCTTGATCACTCTTGGACAGGTCTTGATCACTCTTGGACAGACCTTGATCACTCTTGGACAGACCTTGATCACTCTTGGACAGACCTTGATCACTCTTGGACAGGCCTTGATCACTCTTGGACAGGTCTTGATCACTCTTGGACAGGTCTTGATCACTCTTGGACAGACCTTGATCACTCTTGGACAGGTCTTGATCACTCTTGGACAGGTCTTGATCACTCATGGACAGGCCTTGATAACTCTTGGACAGGCCTTGATCACTCTTGGACAGGTCTTGATCACTCTTGGACAGACCTTGATCACACTTGGACAGACCTTGATCACTCTTGGACAGGTCTTGATCACTCTTGGACAGGCCTTGATCACTCTTGGACAGGCCTTGATCACTCTTGGACAGACCTTGATCAATCTTGGACAGACCTTAATCACTCTTGGACAGGTCTTGATCACTCTTGGACAGACCTTGATCACTCTTGGACAGACTTTGATCACTCTTGGACAGACCTTGATCACTCTTGGACAGATCTTGATCACTCTTGGACAGGTCTTGATCACTCTTGGACAGGCCTTGATCACTCTTGGACAGACCTTGATCACTCTTGGACAGACCTTGATCACTCTTGGACAGACCTTGATCACTCTTGGACAGGTCTTGATCACTCTTGGACAGACCTTGATCACTCTTGGACAGACCTTGATCACTCTTGGACAGACCTTGATCACTCTTGGACAGACCTTGATCACTCTTGGACAGACCTTGATCACTCTTGGACAGACCTTGATCACTCTTGGACAGACCTTGATCACTCTTGGACAGACCTTGATCACTCTTGGACAGACCTTGATCACTCTTGGACAGACCTTGATCACTCTTGGACAGGTCTTGATATTTTGGGATTAAAACTGTATCACACTAGGATCAGAAAATCTATAACAAAATACAAACATAACTAATGACTTTTCTATATAAATAGCAAAGTATATAATCTAACATCTATGTATATAATATAAAATAAATTTTACTAGCATTCTCCTGGTAAATAAAATGGTTAAAACTATGATCATAATTTATAAAGAGTGGGATCGGTAAGCCAGCAGAAGGCCTCGGTCAGATGATCAGAAGCTCCAACGGTGGGTCAACATCTAAGACCCGCGTCGGGAAACACTTGTCCTGTTTCCTGACGAACTTTACCTAATCTGGTCTAGAAATATACGTGTGTGGGTGCGGGACCTACTGTGAGACCATGACACTACCAGGTCACAGTACTCTACATAACTATTGTTTTAATAGTTTTTTCAATAAAGAATCTACAGCTATATGCTTATTTAACAGCATAATATTTCAGTAGTTTGATAGTGTGAGGCTGATGGATATTATTTCAGTTGAACGTGAATAGTAAGAGACTTTTTCCAGACTTATCTCTTGCCAAGGCTCAAATATTTTTTTGTAAATAAAAAAGGCCTTACGTATGAGGACAGAAACGTCGTCATTATATAAAAAATTGTAGCAACGTCCTTAAGGTTCCCGCATGTTTAACTTGGACACATCCCTGGTGTAATTCCAAGAAAGTCTCAATCTGATATCTTTATTGTGCACCGGATTCTCATCCTCTGGCGACAGTGCAAATGTCAGGGAGGACCTTACTTATCAAGTGTCAGGGAAGATCTTAATTATCAAGTGTCAGGGAGGACCTTACTTAACAATTGTCAGGGAGGACCTTACTTATCAAGTGTCAGGGAAGATCTTAATTATCAAGTGTCAGGGAGGACCTTACTTAACAATTGTCAGGGAGGACCTTACTTATCAAGTGTCAGGGAGGACCTTACTTATCAAGTGTCAGGGAGGACCTTACTTATCAAGTGTCAGGGAGGACCTTACTTATCAAGTGTCAGGGAGGACCTTACTTATCAAGTGTCAGGGAGGACCTTACTTAACAATTGTCAGGGAGGACCTTACTTATCAAGTGTCAGGGAGGACCTTACTTATCAAGTGTCAGGGAGGACCTTACTTATCAAGTGTCAGGGAGGACCTTACTTATCAAGTGTCAGGGAGGACCTTACTTATCAAGTGTCAGGGAGGACCTTACTTAACAAGTGTCAGGGAGGATCTTACTTATCAAGTGTCAGGGAGGACCTTACTTATCAAGTGTCAGGGAGGACCTTACTTAACAAGTGTCAGGGAGGACCTTACTTATCAAGTGTCAGGGAGGACCTTACTTATCAAGTGTCAGGGAGGACCTTACTTATCAAGTGTCAGGGAGGACCTTACTTAACAAGTGTCAGGAGGATCTTACTTATCAAGTGTCAGGGAGGACCTTACTTATCAAGTGTCAGGGAGGACCTTACTTAACAAGTGTCAGGGAGGACCTTACTTATCAAGTGTCAGGGAGGACCTTACTTATCAAGTGTCAGGGAGGACCTTACTTATCAAGTGTCAGGGAGGACCTTACTTATCAAGTGTCAGGGAGGACCTTACTTAACAAGTGTCAGGGAGGACCTTACTTATCAAGTGTCAGGGAGGACCTTACTTATCAAGTGTCAGGGAGGACCTTACTTATCAAGTGTCAGGGAGGACCTTACTTAACAAGTGTCAGGGAGGACCTTACTTATCAAGTGTCAGGGAGGACCTTACTTAACAAGTGTCAGGGAGGACCTTACTTAACAAGTGTCAGGGAGGACCTTACTTAACAAGTGTCAGGGAGGACCTTACTTAACAGGTGTCAGGGAGGACCTTAACAAGTGTCAGGGAGGACCTTACTTATCAAGAGTCAGGGAGGATCTTACTTAACAAGTGTCAGGGAGGACCTGACTTAACAAGTGTCAGGGAGGACCTTACTTAACAAGTGTCAGATAGGACCTTACTTATCAAGTCCAAGACCTGAACTTTAATATTATCTTATACCTGGACATTTTTTAAGTATTAGTGATCCCTACTGCTTGCAAGCAGTTTAGTACTGTGATAACATGGTTGATCCTACCTGCGTCCTCTTCAAACAAGGGCTCGTGATCAAAGGCTTCAGAGCTTCTCTTCGTTAAATTTAAATACGATTGCTCTTCATTCCCCAGACGCTATACTTGGCCCCTGTGGGTTGATCACTCCGTTATTAATGTAAATATAACCAGATGTGCAATAATCGCGAACAAGCGATACAAGATACATATCAACCACAGGGGGAGTTGAATGATGGTTCTAGGACTTTCGTGTTGCAATCAACATATCTTCAGGAGCTTGCAGTGTTGCAGAAATGAGTAGGGATTCCATAAAGATTCGTTCAGAGGAACGGCTCTAGTATGTATCGTACTTTGATAAACTCTGAACCACCATGACACACAGTATACTCTGCATGTATTATGTACTAATAGACCCTGAAACACCAAAATACCGTATACTGTGCATGTATCCATGTATCATGTATCCATGTATCATGGGCTAACAAACTCTAAGCACACAAAGACAGTATAAGAAATTTGAAGTTTGTTACCTGGAGAGAGTTCCGGGGGACAACGCCCCAGCGGCCTGGTCTGTGACCAGGCCTCATTGTGGATCAGAGCCTGATCAACCAGGCTTGTCCAGTGCCTGCTTGAAGACAGCCAGGGGTCAGCAGTGTCCTGGAGTCTTTCCACCAGCTTCCAGTCATTGTCACAAGTCCCATCATTCTTACTGACTTTTCCGTCACCTTCTTGTCCCGGGGACATTCCAAGAACGCCCCTTAAAGTTTAAAAAAAAAAAATTATAATTATAATTAAATTAACATTTTTTATTTCACTGTTGATATTACAATGTGGGATTTACATATAAAATATTATTGCATATTATAAAATATTACAAAGAAGGCCACTAGTATGCCTAGGTAGGCCTAGGCATTTCGGGCAGACTAATACTAATTCTTACTTGATATTGACACAGGTTATGGGTCATACTGGTATTAAAGTGAGGCACCTGTAGTGAGTAATTACATTTACAAAGGTGAGATAGTTCAAAACATCTAAGTAATTAACAATTAGTTTATCTATTAATGGGAATGGTGTCGTCTTGGCATGATATAGTTTCTATTAAAACTCTTATACTGGAGTGTCTTAGACAGACTTATGACGAGTTTAAGAATTATGTAGCAAAAGTTATATTCAGAATGTTATGGTTACAGTCATTTACGTAAATTAGGGGAGTCATAGTTATCAAATAAGTGTATTTTGTTTTGGATATGTACAGGCTAAGGTAGTTTTTATGTGGTTAGGTACCGGTGGGGTGTGTTAGGTACCGGTGGGGTGTGTTAGCTACCGGTGGGGGGTGTTAGGTACCGGTGGGGTGTGTTAGGTACCGGTGGGGTGTGTTAGGTACAGGTGGTGTGTGTTAGGTACCGGTGGGGTGTGTTAGCTACCGGTGGGGTGTGTTAGGTACAGGTGGGGTGTGTTAGCTACCGGTGGTGTGTGTTAGCTACCGGTGGTGTGTGTTAGCTACCGGTGGGGTGTGTTAGCTACCGGTGGGGTGTGTTTGCTACCGGTGGTGGTGTTAGCTACCGGTGGGTGTGTTAGCTACTGGTGGTGTGTGTTAGCCTACCGTGGTGTGTGTTAGCTACCGGTGGTGTGTGTTAAACTACCGGTGGTGTGTGTTAGCTACCGGTGGGGTGTGTTAGCTACCGGTGGGGTGTGTTAGGTACCGGTGGGGTGTGTTAGCTACTGGTGGGGTGTGTTAGCTACCGGTGGGGTGTGTTAGCTACCGGTGGGGTGTGTTAGGTACAGGTGGGGTGTGTTAGCTACCGGTGGGGTGTGTTAGGTACCGGTGGTGTGTGTTAGCTACCGGTGGTGTGTGTTACTTTCCGTGGGGTGTGTTAGCTACCGGTGGGGTGTGTTAGCTACCGGTGGGGTGTGTTAGGTACAGGTGGGGTGTGTTAGGTACAGGTGGTGTGTGTTAGGTACCGGTGGGGTGTGTTAGCTACCGGTGGGGTGTGTTAGGTACAGGTGGGGTGTGTTAGCTAAACCCGGGGGTGTGTGTTAGCTACCGGGATGGTGTTAGCTAACCGGTGGGGTGTGTTAGCTACCGGTGGGGTGGGGGTTAGCTACCGGTGTGTGTGTTAGCTACCGGTGGGGTGTGTTAGCTACTGGTGGTGTGTGTTAGCTACCAGTGGTGTGTGTTAGCTACCGGTGGTGTGTGTTAGCTACCAGTGGGGTGTGTTAGCTACCGTTGGTGTGTGTTAGCTACCGTGGGTGTGTTAGCTACCGTGGGGTGTGTTAGCTACCGGGTGTGTGTTAGCTACCGGGGGGGTGTGTTAGCTACCGTGTGTTGTTAGCAAACCCGGGGGTGTGGTTAGCTACCGGTGGGGTGTGTTAGCTACCGTGGTGTGTGTTAGCTACAGGTGGGGTGTGTTACTACCGTTTGGGGTGTGTTAGCTACCGGGGGTGTGTGTTAGCTACCGGTGGGGTGTTTAGCTACCGGTGGGGTGTTAGCTACCGGTGGGGTGTGTTAGCTACGGGTGGGGGATGTTTTCTACCGGGGGGGTGTGTTAGCTACCATTTGGGTGTGTTTTGCTACCGGTGGTGTGTGTTAGCTACCGGTGGGGTGTGTTAGCTACTGGTGGGTGTGTCAGCTACCGGTGGGGTGTGTTAGCTACTGGTGGTGTGTGTTAGCTACCGGTGGGGTGTGTTAGCTACTGGTGGTGTGTGTTAGCTACAAAGGGGGGGTGTGTTAGCTAAACCCGGGGTGTGTGTTAGCTACCGGTGGGGTGTGTTTGCTACCGTGGGGTGTGTTAGCTACAGGTGGGGTGTGTTAGCTACCGTGGGGGGTGTTAGCTACCGGTGGGGTTTTTTAGCTACCCGGGGGGGTGTGTTACCTACCATGGGTGTGTTAGCTACCAGTAGGGTGTGTTAGCTACCGGTGGTGTGTGTTAGCTACCGGTGGTGTGTGTTAGCTACCGGTGGGGTGTGTCAGCTACCGGTGGGGTGTGTTAGCTACCGGTGGTGTGTGTTACTACCGGGGGTGTGTCTAAACTACCGGGGGGGTGGTTAGGTAAAAGGTGGGGTGTGTTAGCTACCGGTGGTGTGTGTTAGCTACCGGTGGGGTGTGTTAGCTACCGGTGGGGTGTGTAAGGTACAGGTGGGGTGTGTTAGCTACCGGTTGTGTGTGTTAGCTACCGGTTTGGGGTGTGTTTGCTACCGGGGGTGTGTTAGCAACCGGTGGGTGTTTAGCTACCGTGGGGTGTGTTAGCTACCGGTGGTGTGTGTTAGCTACAGGTGGGGGTGTTTAGCTCCGGGGGTGTGGTTAGCTACCGGTGGTGGGGTGTTACAACCGGTGGTGTGTGTTAGCTACCGGGGGGGTGTGTCAGCTACCGTGGGGTGTGTTAGCTACCGGTGGGGTGGTTAGCTACCGGGGGTGTGTGCTAGCTACCGGGTTGTGTGTTAGGTACAGGTGGGTGTGTGTTACTAACCGGTGGTGTGTGTTAGCTACCGGTGGGGTGTGTTAGCACCGGTGGGGTGTGTAAGGTACAGTGGGGTGTTTAGCTACCGTTGTGTGTGTTAGCTACCGGTGGTGTGTGTTAGCTACCGGGGGGGTGTGTTTGCTACCGGTGGGGGTTTTTGGTAGCTACCGGTGGGGTGTGTTAGCTACCGGTGGGGGTGTTAGCTACCGGGAGGGTGTGTTAGCTACTGGGGGTGTGTGTTTTGCTACCGGTGGGGTTGTTAGCTAAACCGGGGGTGTGTGTTAGCTACTGGGGGTGTTGTTAGCTACCGGTGGGGTGTGTTAGCTACCGGTGGGGTGTGTTAGCTACCGGTAGGGTGTGTTAGCTACTGGTGGTGTGTGTTAGCTACCGGTGGGTTTTGTTTAGCTACCGGTGGTGTGTGTTAGCTACCGTGGTGTGGGGTTTTGCTACCGGTGAGGTGTGTTAGCTACTGGTGGTGTGGTTTTGCTACTGGTGGTGTGTGTTAGCTACCGGTGGTGTGTGTTAGCTACCGGTGGGGTGTGTTAGCTACCTGGTGGTGTGTTAGCTACCGGTGGTGTGTGTTAAACTACCGGTGGTGTGTGTTACTACCGGAGGTGTGTGTTAGCTACCGGTGGGGTGTGTTAGCTACCGGTGGGGTTGTTAGCTACCAGTGGTGTGTGTTAGCCCACCGGTGGGGTGTGTTAGCTACCGGTGGGGTGTGTTAGCTACCGGGGGTGTGTGTTAGCTACCGGGGGGGTGTTTAGCTACCGGTGGTGTGTGTTTAGCTACAGGTGGGGTGTGTTAGCTACCCAGTGGTGTGTGTTAGCTACCGGTGGGGTGTGTTAGCTAAAGGTGGTGTGTGTTACTAACCGGTGGGGTTTTTAGCTCCGGTGGTTTTGTGTTAGCTACCGGTGGGGTGTGTTAGCTACCGGTGGGGTGTGTTAAGCTACCGGGGGGGTGTGTTAGCTACCGGTAGGGGTTTTAGCTACCGGTGGTGTGTGTTACTACCGTGAAGTGTGTTAGCTACCGGTGGGGTGTGGGCAGCTACCGGGGGGTTGTGTTAGCTACTGGTGGTGTGTGTTAGCTTACCGGGGGGGTGTGTTACTACCGGTGGTGTGTGTTAGCTACAGGTGGGGTGTGTTAGCTACCGGTGGTGGTTTAGCTACCGTGGTGTGTGTTAGCTACCGGTGGGGGGTGTTAGCTACTGGTGGGGTGTGTTTTGCTACCGGTGGGGTGTGTTAGCTACCAAGTAGGTGTGTTAGCTACCGGTGGTGTGTGTTAGCTACCGGGGGTGTTGTTTTGCTACCGGTGGGGTGTGTCAGCTACCGTGGGGGTGTTAGCTACCGTGGTGGTGTGTTAGCTACCGGTGGTGTGTGTTTAGCTACCGGGGGGGTGTGTTAGGTACAGGTGGGGTGTGTTAGCTACCGTGGGTGTGTTAGCTACCGGTGGGGTTTTTTAAGGGTACCGTGGGTGGTGTTAGGTACAGGTGGGGGGTGTTAGCTAAACCGTGGTGTGTGTTAGCTACCGGTGGGGTGGTTAGCTACCGGTGGGGTGGTTAGCTTTCCGTGGGGTGTGTTAGCTACCGGTAGGGTGTTTAGCTACCGGTGGGGGGTGTTAAGCTACCGGTAGGGGTGTTTAGCTACTGGTGGTGTGTGTTAGCTACCGGTGGTGTGTGTTAGCTACCGGTGGTGTGTGTTAGCTACTGGTGGTGTGTGTTAGCTACGGGGGGTTGTTAGCTACCGGTGGGTGTGTTAGCTACCGGTAGGGTGTGTTAGCACTGGTGGTGTGTGTTAGCTACCGGGGGTGTTGTTAGCTACCGTGGTGTGTGTTTAGCTACCGGTGGTGTGTTAGCTACCGGGGGGTGTGTTAGCTACTGTGGTGTGTGTTACTACCGGTGGTTGTGTTTAGCTACCGGGGGTGTGGTTAGCTACCGGTGGTGGTGTGTCAGCTACCGGTGGGGTGTGTCAGCTACCGGTGGGGTGTGTTAGCTACCGGTGGTGTGTGTTAGCTACCGGTGGTGTGTGTTAGCTACTTGTGGGGTGTGTTAGGTACAGGTGGGGTGTGTTAGCTACCGGTGGTGTGTGTTAGCTACCGGTGGGGGGTGTTAGTACAGTGGGGGGTGTTACTACCGGTGGTGTTGGGTTTGCTACCCCGGGGGGTGGTGTTAGCTACCGGTGGGGGGTGTAAGCTACCGGTGGGGTGTGTTAGCTACCAGTGGGGTGTGTTAGCTTCCGGTGGGGTGTGTTAGCTACCGGTGAGGTGTGTTAGCTACCGGTAGGGTGTGTTAGCTACCGGTGGTGTGTGTTAGCTACCGGTGGTGTGTGTTAGCTACCGGTGGGGTGGTGTTAGCTACCGGTGGGGTGTGTTAGCTACCGGTGGGGTGTGTTAGCTACCGGTGGGGTGTGTTAAACTACCGTGGGGTGTTAGCTACCGGTGGTGTGTGTTAGCTACCGGTGGTGTGTGTTAGCTACCGGTGGGGTGTGTTAGGTACCGGTGGAGTGTGTTAGCTACCGGTGGGGTGTGTTAGCTACCGGTGGGGTGTGTTAGCTACTGGTGGGGTGTGTTAGCTACCGGTGGGGTGTGTTAGGTACCGGTTGGGTGTGTTAGGTACTGGTGGGGTGTGTTAGCTACCGGTAGGGTGTGTTAGATACCGGTGGGGTGTGTTAGGTACCGGTGGGGTGTGTTAGCTACCAGTGGGGTGTGTTAGCTACCGGTGGGGTGTATTAGCTACCGGTGGGGTGTGTTAGGTACCGGTGATGTGTTAGTACCCGTGGGGTGTGTTAGCTACCGGTGGAGTGTGTTAGCTACCGGTGGGGTGTGTTAGCTACCGGTGGGGTGTGTTAGCTGCCAGTGGGTTGTGTTAGCTACCGGTGGGGTGTGTTAGCTACCGGTGGGGCGTGTTAGCTACCTGTGGTGTGTGTTAGCTACCGGTGGTATGTGTTAGCTACCGGGGGGGTTGTTAGGTACCGGTGGGGTGTGTTAGCTACCGCTGGGGTGTGTTAGCTACCGGTGGGGTGTGTTAGCTACCGGTGGTGTGTGTTAGCTACCAGTGGGGTGTGTTAGGTACAGGTGGGGTGTGTTAGTTACCGGTGGTGTGTGTTAGCTACCGGTGGGGTGTGTTAGCTACCGGTGGGGTGTGTTAGTTACAGGTGGGGTGTGTTAGCTACCTGTTTACCTGGAGTTTACCTGGAGAGAGTTCCGGGGGTCAACGCCCCCGCGGCCCGGTCTGAGACCAGGCCTCCTGGTGGATCAGAGCCTGATCAACCAGGCTGTTGCTGCTGGCTGCACGCAAACCAACATACGAGCCACAGCCCGGCTGATCCGGAACTGACTTTAGGTGCTTGTCCAGTGCCAGCTTGAAGACTGCCAGGGGTCTGTTGGTAATCCCCCTTATGTGTGCTGGGAGGCAGTTGAACAGTCTCGTGTCCCTGACACTTATTGTATGGTCTCTTAACGTGCTAGTGACACCCCTGCTTTTCATTGGGGGGATGGTGCATCGTCTGCCAAGTCTTTTGCTTTCGTAGTTGGGGGATTTTCGTGTGCAAGTTCGGTACTAGTCCCTCTGGGATTTTCCGGGTGTTATAATCATGTTTTCCCCTCCCCTCCTGCTTTCCAGGAATACAGGTTTGGGAAACCCAAAAGCCTCCCAAAAATTGGGGTTTTTTTCTCCGTTATCGCACCTGAAATTTTCTTTTTGTACATTTTCTAGGTGGGCCAATTTTCCCCCCTCCCTTTAAAAGGGTTCGGTTAGTGTGCACCCAATTTTCCCCTAGATAAAAACAAGTGACCTGAAGAGTGTAAATCATGGGCTTGGCCCCCCCTAGTTTTAAAGGGTTTTCTCATTACCCAAACCTGGTCATTTTTCTAGCGATGCGATTGATCCCAATTTTGGCCCTTTGAAGGGGGGATCCTCCGACATATCACTCCCCGGGTTTTTTTGACGGGGGTGTTTCGCTCTTTTTTGGGGCCAAATTTGTTTTGTACTCTGATGAGTTTTAAATTTTTCCTAAATGTTTACCATATCTCAGAAAATTTAAAAATTTCTCAGGGTTGAACTTCATATTGTTTTCGCAGCCCCTGAAAGTTTTTGGTTGAGTCTGCCGGGAAAGCTTTGCAGTGTCTGAAAAGGAAGACACTGTAAATGCAAAACCGGGGTTCCCCTCTGCAAAGGAAGACACGGGCTGTGGTTTGAAAACCCTTTTGTCTATGTCGGTAAAAGGGATGAGGAACAAGAGGGGAGCGATACTGTGCCTTGGGGAAAACCAGAGTTTTTCCACCGTAGCTGCCCTGGGACTTTACTCTTTTGACGACTACTCCTGTTTCTTTAGTAAAGGAAATTTTAAAGACCCTCGCCCCGACTTTTCCTGTTTTTCCTTTAAAAGCATTTTGTGGGGCTATTACGCCATGGTCAGATTGTCGAAGGCTTTTGCAAAGTCTGTATATTTTTACACGCATTTTTTTTGCCCTTCTAGTCCCATTTGGGCCCTTGTCGAAAGGGTCCAATATTTTGAGAAAAAGACAGGAGCGACCTTTTAAAAAACCCCAAATGTTGCCCTGGTTGTGTAACTGATGGTTTCTAGATGCTGGTGATCTTGTTTTCTTAACCCTTTAAAAGATTTTTATGATATGGGATGTTAGTGCTATTGGTTTTGTATTTTCTTTTCTGTTGTTTTCCCTGCCCCCCTTTGTGGATTTGGGGCTATTCGTTTTTTTTTTATAACTGTGGGACACCCCCTGCCCAATTCCCCTCTCCATGGGAGGGAAAAAGGGGCTCGGATAGGGGCCCCCTTGGCAGTTCTTGATAAACCCACAGAGTTCCATGAGTCGGCCCGGGGGCAGAGTGCAGGGGCATGAAAATTTATCCCTTTTTCGAAGTCTTTTGGGCGTCAGGAAAACATGGGAAAGGGCCCTTGTGTTAATCAAATTTTGTGGCTCCTCATAAAAAATTCTTTTAAACCTTCGCTCTCATCGGGGTTGGGCGGCTTGCTAAAAACTGAGCCCATATTGGGACTTGAGTAGCTCCCCTCTTTTCCTTTTTGGTCTTTCTGTGTAGGACCCATCTTTTTTTAAGTGGGGGCCCCAAAAATTTTTTTTGGGGACTTTTTTCTGGGATTTTGTTTTTGGCATGGGAGAAAAATCCCTTTGGGTTTTTCTTTCGATTTCTTTTAAAAGGCTTTTAGTTTTTTCCCCGGGGTTTCTGACCCCCAAAAGGGATTTTTTTAGTTTAAAAGTTCGATGTTTTGCTATTTCTCTGACCAGTGCCCTCCCTACGCATTTCAGAATTTTGCCCTCTTTTAGCCGCTCTTTTTTATTCTTTTCCGTCGCCTGAAAAGGGGAAAGCGCCTGTCTCTTTCTTTTTTAAAATTTCCCCCCCTTCCCCCTTTTTCCAAAAAGGGGAAAAAACCCTTTGGGTGAAAACATCGAGGCAAACCGATTTTAATCTTTTCTGGGGCAAAATTTTGGGGTCTTGTTGCTTGGGTATATCTTTCCCAGCTTAAAAAGGGTTTTAGGATTTGGGTTTCCCCCTTGGCCCCATTTTATTTTTTGTTATTGAAGTTAATTTTGGGGTGAATGTTTCCCCGTGACAAATCTCTTTAAATTGGGCCGGGGGGCCCCGCGCATACGGGACTGAACCTAAATTTAATTTGTGATCTGAGTATATTTTTTTTGTACCTCTGAAATGGTGAAAAAAATTTTTAAATAAAAAAATTTAAATAAATAATTGTTATGAAGATGAGGCCCTAGTGTTTTCTCCATCAAGTAGGTTTCTATTTTTTGCGGGTTTTTAAATTGAATTTTGTGCAGAAAATTTAAAAAAGCTCGCGTGAGTGTGAGTTTTCTTTTCAGAGCTGCCTCCGGTTTTAATTACTGAAACCCAAATTATTTGCTAAAACCCTTTCCCCCATTTTAGGTGCCCTTAAGTTGAAATCCCCCAGGAAACAAGATGTTTTGGGGGCAGGAGCTGGAAGGTTTTCCAGACAGTTTGGGCAATTTTTAAAAGCTTTCCGGGAAATTTCGGGAGTTGCATCCGGAAAGGCCCTTTTAAAACTTTTCACAATGACTGGTTTTTGGTTTCTCGAAAAACCCCCCTTTCTGCAAAACTTTCCCCTAAAAACATTGAGGCATTTAGCAGTTCTGGAAACAAGTGACTACCGGGGGTGTGGGGTTTGCTACCGGTGGGGTGTGGTTTTGCTACCGGGGGGTTGTTTGCACCGGGGGGTGTTAGCTACCAGTGGGGTGTGTTAGCTAAAAGATGGGGTTGTTAGCTAAACCCGGAAAGGGGGGTGTTAGCTACCGGTGGTGTGTGGGTAGCTACCGGGGGTGTGTGTTAGCTACTGGTGGGGGGGTTACTACCGGTGGGGGGGGTTTGCTACCGGTTTTTTTTGTGTTTGCTACCGGGGAAGTGGGGTTAGCTACCGGGTTTTTGGTTACAAACCCGGGGGTGGTTTTTGTTAGCTACCGGGGGGTGTGTTAAGGAAACCGGGGGGGTTTTTTTAGCTACAGGGGGGGTTGGGTTTGCTACCGGTGGGGTGTGTTAGCTACCGGGGGGCGTGTTTTGCTACCCCCGGGGGGGGTGTTTAGCTACCGTTGGGGTGGGGTTAGCCTAACCCCTTTGGGGTGTTTAGCTAAAACCCGGGGGGGTGTGTTTGCTACCGGTGGGGGTGTTTTGCTACGAGTGGGGTTTTAGCTACGATGGGGTGGGGTTTTTGCTACCGGGGGTTTGTTTGCTACCAGTGGGTGTGTTTCTTAAACCCGGGGGGGTTTTTGCTACCGGGGGGGCGTGTTACACCGGTGGGGTTTTGCTACCGTGGGGGGTTAACTACCGGTGGGGTGTTACTACCGGGGGGGTGTGTTTTGCTACCGGGGGGGTTTTTTAGGTACCGGGGGTGTGTGTTAAACTTTCCGTGGGGTGTGTTAGCACTGGTGGGTGTGTTTGCTACCTGTGGTTTTGGTTAGCTAAACCCGGTGGGGGTGTGTTGCCCACCGGGGGGGTGTTAGCTAAAAGTGGGGAGTGTTAGCCACCGGTGGGGGGGTTTGCTTTCCCGGGGGGGTTTTGTTGCCCGGGGGGTGTATTAGCAAAACCCGGGGGGGTGTGTTAGCTACCGGTGGGTGGGGTTAGCTACCGGGGTGTGGTTAGCAAAACCGGGGGGTGTGTTAGTACCAGTGGGGTGTGTTACTACCGGTGGGGTGTTTAGCTACCGGTGGGGGGGTTTTGCTACCGGGGGGGTGTGTTACTACCTGGGGGGGTGGTTTTTACCCCCGAGGGGGGTGATTAACACCGGGGGGGGGTGGTTTTTGCTACCGTGGGGTGTGTTTGGGAAATAAAATGGTGGGTTTAATCCTCTTTAAGGGCCCCTGTGCCCCCCCCTATACTTTAAGGGGCAAGGGTTTCTCATAGCTCAGAGAAAAAATGCCCCAGCAGCCCCAGTAAAACCAAGAACAGAGGATAAACCCCAGCAAAGGGCCCCTTTAAAAACATATGAACATAAGAAAGGAAAAACGGGAGCAGGCCTACGGGGCCCCCCGAGAGGCAGGTCCCAATTTTTCCCACCGGCTTTTGCCAGTGGGGCCCAAAAATAGTCAGGTTTATGTCATATTCAAAAACATAAGAACGAAGGGAAAACTGCAGAAGGCCCACTGGCCCATGCGAGGCAGGGCCAAGTCTCCTACCGGCTTAAGCCAATGCACCCAACCTAGTCAGGTCAGGTCACATTGACTTAAGGGAGGAACACGGCAACAGACCTGGTAGCACAAGCTATCAGGTCTAACTCACACCCACCCACATCCACTCATGTATTTATCCAACCTATTTTTAAAGTTACACAACGTTTTAGCCTCTATAACTGTACTCGGGAGTTTGTTCCACTCATCCACAACTCTATTACCAAACCAGTACTTTCCTATATCCTTCCTGAATCTGAATTTTTCCAACTTAAAACCATTGCTGCGAGTCCTGTCTAGGCTAGATATTTTCAGCACACTATTTACATCCCCTTTATTTATTCCTGTCTTCCATTTATACACCTCAATCATATCCCCCCTAATTCTACGTCTTTCTAGAGAGTGCAGATTCAGGCCCTTAGTCTATCCTCATAGGAAGGTTTCTGATACATGGGATCAACTTTGTCATCCTCCTTTGTACATTTTCCAGAGAATTTATATCCATTCTGTAATACGGTGACCAAAACTGTGCAGCATAATCTAAATGAGGCCTAACCAAGGATGTATAGAGTTGAAGAACAACCTGAGGACTCCTATTATTTATGCTTCTTGATATGAAGCCAAGGATTCTATTAGCTTTATTGCGAACACTTATGCACTGTTGTCTTGGTTTCAGATTACTGCTAACCAGAACTCCTAAATCTTTTTCGCAATCCGTAATGTTAAGATCTACATTATTTAGTTTATATGTGGCATGGTTATTGTCCTGTCCAACATTTAGAACTTTGCATTTGTCTATATTAAACTGCATCTACCACTTCTCCGACCACTGCATCAGTCTATTCAAATCTTCCTGGAGTGCTCGAATGTCCTCGTCAGAATGAATTCGACGGCCTATTTTGGTGTCATCGGCAAACTTGCCGATGTCGCTTTTTATGCCCTCATCTATGTCGTTTATGTAGATTGTGAACAGCAGGGGGCCCAACACTGACCCCTGTGGAACACCGCTTCCCCACTCTGATTTCTCCCCATTTATGCAAACTCTCTGCTGCCTATTTGTCAACCATGCCTCTATCCAGGAAAAAAATTCTCCTCCTATTCCATGTGCCTTAATTTTCCTCAATAGTCTCTGATGTGGGACCCTGTCAAAAGCCTTACTGAAGTCCATATACACAATATCATATTCATTACCATGATCTACCTCCTCAAATACCTTAGTGAAAAAAGTTAATAAATTCGTAAGGCAGGAACGCCCCTTTGTAAAACCATGCTGAGATTCGTTGATTAATTTATGCTTTTCAAGGTGGCTACGAACTGCCTCGGCAATTACTGATTCCATAAATTTTCCCACTATGGAGGTTAGGCTTATTGGTCTATAGTTCGAAGCTAAGGACCTGTCACCTGCTTTGAAAATAGGTATCACATTTGCATTTTCCACTTATCTGGCACCATGCCAGTTTGTTGTGATATGTTGAAAAGATTAGCCAAAGGTTTGCTAAGCTCCTCTTTACATTCCTTTAGAATCCTTGAATACAGCTCATCAGGGCCTGGGGATTTGTTAGGTTTTAATTTATCTATTTGCCTAAGGACCATGTCACTTGTGACCCTAATCGTGCACAGTTTATTATCGTCCCGTTCTATATAATTTATCATTTCTGGAATATCGCTGGTATCCTCCTGTGTAAAAACTGAGAGGAAGTATGTGTTAAAAATTCTACACATTTCCTTATCACTGTCAGTGAGCTGACCCGAGGAACTTTTGAGTGGGCCTATCTTGTCCCTGATCTTATTTTTGTATACCTGAAAGAATCCTTTTGGGTTAGTCTTCGATTCTCTTGAGAACTTTAACCTCATAATCTCTTTTTGCTTTTTTAATTCCCTTTTTTATTTCTCTCTTTAACTGAATATATCGATTTCTTAATTGCCCCTCTCCTCTTTTGATTTGCCTATATATGCCTCTCTTCTGACCAATCAGATATTTTAATCTATTGTTCATCCATTTAGGATCATTTTTGTTTGATCTGATTTCCCTATTTGGAACATAATTTGACTGAGCAGCTAGAACTATGCCCTGGAAAGCGTCATATCGGCAACCATCACCACCTACCTGACCCTTAGTCAGGTCATTCCAGTTCAGCCCACCTAAGTAATTTTTCAGTCCTATGAAATCAGCCAAGCGAAAGTCAGGGACAGAGACTTGATTGCCATTATTAGGGAAATTCCATGATATATTAAAACTGAGTGATTTGTGATCACTTTCCCCAAGCTCATCATTAACCTCAAGATTATTAATTAGTGTTTCCCTACTGGCAAGAACCAAGTCAAGGAGGTTATTTCCCCTAGTTGGCTCTGTCACAAACTGTTTAAAAAAACAATCCTGGATCGTATCAAGAAAGTCACCTGACTCTAAATTTCCTGTCAAATTGCTCCAGTCAGTCTGTCTATAGTTGAAATCTCCCATTAGCACAACATTTTCATATGTAGATTCCTTAAGAATTTCGTCCCATAGAAGTTTACTGCACTCCCTATCAAGATTTGGGGCCCTGTAAATCACACGCAAAATTAGTTTTTCTCGGCCCTCGAGAAGCTGTAACCAAACAAATTCAGTGGCTGACGCTTCTAATTTTATATCTTGTCTAACACAACAATTTAAATTGTCTCTGACATACATCGCTACTCCACCACCTTTCCTGTTGACCCTGTTAGTGTGGAATAATTTATAGCCTTGTATGTGACATTCAGAGGGTATCTCTCTATCTTTCAGATTGAGCCAGGTCTCTGTTATAGCAATAATATCTATGTTTCCTGCACGGCATCTGACCTAGTAGCACAAGCTAGTCAGGTCCAACTCACACCCACTCATGTATTTATCTAAGAGGTCAACTTGCCACTGACACAGGTCAACTGATCTCCAATCTAATTTTATCCCGTTAATGCAAAATCTTTGTTGCCTATTTATCAGCCATGACTATCCATGAAGGAACAGTTCTCTCAGCGTCATGTGCTGCCACTTTGTTCAACAGCCTCTGGTGTGGGAGTATCGAAAGCCTTACTGAAATCCAAATTAACAACACAATCTTTATCATGATTCACTGACTCAAATGATTTACTGAAGAAAATCAGTAATTAGTTAGGCGTGAACTCCCTTGTGTATCCGTGTTGTGACGCCTTAATCAAATTATGATCATTGAGGTGGCTTATTATTATATCTGCTGTGTGATGAATGGTTTGAAAAACCGACAAGTTGAAGATTGAGACACTTATGCAGCATATGGGAATCTTTATTCAGGAAACGTTTCGCCACACAGTGGCTTCATCAGTCCAATACAAAGAGGAAGGCGTAAGGAGAGGAGGAGAATGAGGTAATCAGTCCCTCAACCTGGAGTCGATGTGTTCAGTCCATCAATCTTGTAGAATGTACAGTATAGGGCCGTAGACGTGGCTTATATACAAAGAATTACAACACTTGTTCAACCTTTGGACGAAGACCTACTTCGACTAGTGGATGGTACCACTATGACCCCGCCTCCACCTGCTTCACCTCACCTCACTACAGTATATAAGCCACGTCTACGGCCCTATGCTGTACATTCTACAAGATTGATGGACTGAACACATCGACTCCAGGCTGAGGGACTGATTACCTCATACTCCTCCTCTCCTTACGACTTCCTCTTTGTATTGGACTGATGAAGCCACTGTGTGGCGAAACGTTTCCTGAATAAAGATTCCCATATGCTGCATAAGTGTCTCAATCTTCAACATATCTGCTGTGACTGACTTGGCCAGCTATTGAAGTCAACTTATGGGGGATTATGTTGATAGTTAAGATATATGTACAACAGTTGGATATCTTTATTGTTGAAACGTTTCGCCTACACAGCAGGCTTCCCCAGTTAAATACTAAAGCAGTAGTAGGCTTAGTAAAGATATGTAATCATCCCATCAACCTTGAGTAAATCCACCATTTGTTGTTCCTGTTAAGTTGCAGTAAAATCCTGAAATAAATTAATAACTACTGTTGTGGGTCGTATCCTGGGACGGATCTATTTAGGACCCCAGTGAAAACTGATTAGGTTATCCTGGGTTACTTTCGTTGCGGCGTTGACAATATAAATAAAGTCTTATCTACTCACACCAGGGTAGGACTACAAGCGGACGACCGTGGTCATATAGGCTCTTCATGTTAGTTCTGGCCGCAAGCATCGTTGTTTAGTTGCCATTTCTCAGTTTGTAGGTTGAGTGAGAGTTTAAGATAAAGACTAGGATACCTTTTTACCCGTCACTATATTTTCAGCAGCTACTGGAGTTTCCTAGGCAAACCTACCTTATCCTCTCCTCTCCCACGCTATCCTACCCTATCCTCTCCTCTCCCACACTATCCTAGGCTATCCTACCCTATCTTCTCCTCTCCCACACTATTCTAGGCTATCCTACCCTATCCTCTCCTCTCCCACACTATCCTAGGCTATCCTACCCTATCCTCTCCTCTCCCACACTATCCTAGGCTATCCTACCCTCTCTTAGCCTAGCCCACACTATCCTAGGCTATCCTACCCTCTCTTAGCCTAGCCCACACTATCCTAGGCTATCCTACCCTCTCAGCCTAGCCCACACTATCCTAGGCTATCCTACCCTCTCTTAGCCTAGCCCACACTATTAACTTACGTGAGTCGCGTATCTTTACTACAAGGTGGGCAGGGGTCAGTCAACCTGGAGGTTGCTCGGGGGGTCAGCGCCCCCGCGGCCCGGTCCTCAACTAGGCCTCCCGGTGGATCAAGGCAGGAGAAGGGTACAGAAACTTGCCCAAATATCTTTCCCTACCAGGAACCTTGTGAGTTGGATAATCTCACCAGTGAGCTAGGTGTGTGAGCAGTAGAGGAGGGGAGGGATGGAGAGGGTAGAGATGGACACACTCCAAGGTCTCTCTCAGTCCACTCCTCACCACTGTGTTAGTAAGGGTGTTGCGTCTCTCCACTCCCTCCAGTGTTGTACTGAGTGACGCACCTGTGCTATCCGGCAGAAAACTCAAAGTCAAACTACCACTGAGGAGGAAATACTGAAAACACTAGTGAGTAATATATGTAAATGGTATTGTGTGTTCTAGTGGATATGTGTATTGTTTGTAGAACTTGAGAAACCATAGTAGTGCACAGGCAACTGTTATTATTATTTTTTTTCGAGGGTGGGTATATGCACACAAGTTCAGGGCGGGTATAATTACGTGTTCACGGGCGGGTATAATTACGTGTTCACGGCGGGTATAATTACGTGTTCACGGGCAGGTATAATTACGTGTTCACGGGCGGGTATAATTACGTGTTCACGGGCGGGTATAATTACGTGTTCACGGGCGGGTATAATTACGTATTCACGGGCGGGTATAATTACGTGTTCACGGGCGGGTATAATTACGTGTTCACGGGCGGGTATAATTACGTGTTCACGGGCGGGTATAAGCACACACACACGTGTTTTTCATTTCTTTTAAAAAATGTAAGTAAACATAGTCATCACAAAATGCCAAAACTTCTGGAATGGAAGACGACGTTTCGGTCCCTCCTGGAACATTGTCAAGTCACACCTGGAGCGAGAAAAAGGTAGAGAAGACTACAGGAAAATAAGAGGGGAGCCAAGATGGCAGTGGTAATTGTAACAGTAGTAGACGAAGGAGTAGCAGCAGTAGTAGTAATATATGTTGCAGTAATATTGGTAGAAGTAAAGAATTAGTAATACTCCTCCTCAACCCAACAAGTTGACAGGTGGCTGAGAATCTTAACTCATTGCTCTCCCTTCCTTAATGTTCCTGTCCACCTCTCTGTGACAGACTCTTCCTTTCCTGTTTAAAACATATATACTCAAAAATTAGGGACAAAGGAATTAATGTACAATTGCTATGGATCCCATCACACATTGAATTACTCCTTCATGATAAAGTTGATATGTTAGCCAAGAAGAGTATCGAGAAGGAGAATGTAGAATATAACTTTGGTATAACTGTGTCTAGCATTAGGAATAATATTAGGAGAGAAGTAAATAATGAAAATGATTGTTATAGGAATGCAGTTAGAAGCCTGAGTAGATCTATAACCCACTATAATATGAACGTAGATAAGTATGTTTATGGAGCAACTTGCAATGTGAACAGACTGACTGATGTTGTAGTGGCCAGGCTTAGGCTTGGTTACAAGTACTGACTGATGTTGTAGTGGCCAGACTTAGGCTTGGTTACAAGTACTGACTGATGTTGTAGTGGCCAGACTTAGGCTTGGTTACAAGTACTGACTGATGTTGTAGTGGCCAGGCTTAGGCTTGGTTACAAGTACTTCTGGCAGTTTGGGAGACACACAGATGATGATCAAACTAAATGTAAATTATGTGATCAGGCATATGGTCACTCTCTTGAACACTATGTGCTTAATTGTCCACTTATTGAGGAATACAGAGACAGACAGTATAATAACCTATGTGACATGTCAAGATATCTTATTAATGAAAATAAGATACCAGATATACTAAGCAAATTTCCTAAATTTGCTTGTAACAGATAAGTGAACTATAGATATGTAGATATAAATCCATATGTATTCCTGTTAACCCTTTGGGGCCTAGTTCCTAGGCCTTTTGTGTATCCATATGCTCTCGCGCTACCGTCCACAGGATGGATATGGGGTGCACAATAAACTAGCCACTTCGGTGGCAAAATCTAAAAAAAATCTAAACAAACTCATGCGCAGCGACATATACATTCACTATTTTTTTTTTTACCATACTCCTTTTGTCAAGAAAAGTGTTCTTGTTTCCGTCTCCGCGTCCTCCCAAACGCAGTTTTTCGCCTCTGAAATTTTCATTCTTCACAGCACATTCTTTCACCTTGTTTATACTTACATTTTCACAAACTCGGCTTACTCTTATACTAAAGCGGGTTTGTTTTTCATCCTTTACCCACTTCTATAAATACTCATTTACTTTGCTTTCCCAATATTTTCATTCTACAAAATCTTTGCACCATCTGGTCTCTAGATATTAAATTTACTTTTCGTCGAAACTAATACCATTCATAGCAAGTTAATTCATACTTTTCCTCTGGTCGTTGGTGTCTCCTGTGTCTTCTCCTGCTTCTCCTGTGCTCTTCAATACTTTGGAGAAACTGGCTGCTCTCATTCTGACATACTAACAGAACTCAAAAGGAATGTTTGCCTTGTTGACAATAGAAATAATTTTGTCTTATTTGAGATCACAGTCATCCTCTTAACTGGTTCTCTGCTGAAACTAACTTTCTTGTAGCCTTCACTGACTGTGTCTTGTCATATTAGTACACAAATAAGTCACACGTAGGAGAATGAAAATTATGCCGACGATTGGTAGCGCACTCAGCTCACACACTGAGCTCCATGGTTCGATCCCTGGTGCGGGTGGAAACATTAGAATGTGTTTCCTTAAGACACCTCTTGTCCCTGTTCACCTATCAGTAAAATAGGTACCTGGGTGTTAGTCGACTGGTGTGGGTTGTAGAAATAAATATTATTATTATTATTATTATTATTATTATTATTATTATTATTATTATTATTATTATATTATTATTTTTATATTATTATTATTATTATTATTATTATTATTATTATTATTATTATTATTATTATTATTATTATTATTATTATTATTATTATTTTGGTCCGGCTTGGACCATTGCTAGTCAAATCAGCTTATACACAATATTTCAATATGAGTCAGTCATAGGCTTGTTGCTGTGGGTACCTGTTTTTCTCACAACACTCATGACTTAACATGTTTTTTTCTTTCTCCTGCCTTCTGCCTTATTTCTTGCTTCCTTTACCTTTCCTAGCATGGGCCAGTAGGCCTACTTCAGTGCTCCTCTGCCCCTTAAGGACAGGTGTTAGAGTGAAGAATGAGACACGCGCAACATTTGTCGTGAAAACGTTCCGCCATCCAGTGGCTTCAGTTCAGTACAGAAAAGAACTAATGAAACCACTGGTTGGCGAAACGTTTACATAATTAAAGATTCCCAAGTTTTGCACGTGTCTCATTCTTCAGCTTGTCGGTTTTCTAACCATTTAGATCACAGGTGCCCAGAGTGTTAAGTTACTCTGATCTCCACCCTCTTGAGGTGCAATACATCCTCATTACTTTATCACAAGTCCTCGGCCAGGACCTACTTCCACTAGCAGGTCCGCCCACGGTGACGATGCCTTGTAATAGATAAGATTGGTGACAATAATAATATTCAGCACCGACAAGATGATGATTAAGAAACACGTTCAATATATGGGCGCCTGAATCACGAAGATTTTTCGCCATTCCGTGGCTTGGTCAGTTGGCATTGTATATAGTATACTGTTATGCTGCCATGTCTGTTTGGCACTGCAGTGCCGTGGAATCTTGGTACGGAGGATTACTTCTTCAACCTCTTTCATAACCTCTGGTCCAGCTCCCAGTGGGAATAAGTCACTTTGCGTTTTTTGGGTTGTCATAGGTAATTTACATATGTATGATATTTGTGGAAATATGAGGAGGAGTTTGAGGTAATCAGTTGTTGCAATCGTCTTGGTACTCACGTTGTTGTAGCCGTCTTGGTACTCACGTTGCTGCAACTGTCTTGGTACTCACGTTGTTGCAACCGTCTTGGTACTCACGTTGCTGCAACTGTCTTGGTACTCACGTTGTTGCAGCCGTCTTGGTACTCACGTTGCTGCAACTGTCTTGGTACTCACGTTGTTGCAACCGTCTTGGTACTCACGTTGCTGCAACTGTCTTGGTACTCACGTTGTTGCAGCCGTCTTGGTACTCACGTTGTTGCAACCGTCTTGGTACTCACGTTGTTGCAACCGTCTTGGTACTCACGTTGTTGCCTTGAGTTGATGTATTCCGTCCATGAATGTTGCTTAATATGTTTATTATGCACTCCATACCCATCCTAATGAAGATTAATGGACTGGACAATACAGTTTAGGTGAATGGAACAAATTCCCCAGGTAGAGTCACAGAGGCAAGAACTTGAAATATAAGTTAGGCAGGTACATGAGTGGGTGTGAGTTAAAGCTACCTAGCATAGGCCAGTAAGCCTCTTGCAGAGTTCCTTCGTTCTTATGTATGACCTGTATATTTAATAGGTTTAAGGCTGTAAATAAGGGGAGAGGTTTGTTATCTGAAATTTGAGTCTCTGATGACATGTGATTATTGGTGCGAGGTGACCTGGAGTTTACCTGGAGAGAGTTCCAGGGGTCAACGCCCCCGCGGCCCGGTCTGTGACCAGGCCTCCTGGTGGATCAGAGCCTGATCAACCAGGCTGTTGTTGCTGGCTGCACGCAAACCAACGTACGAGCCACAGCCCGGCTGGTCAGGAACCGACTTTAGGTGCTTGTCCAGTGCCAGCTTGAAGACTGCCAGGGGTCTGTTGGTAATCCCCCTTATGTATGCTGGGAGGCAGTTGAACAGTCTCGGGCCCCTGACACTTATTGTATGGTCTCTTAACGTGCTAGTGACACCCCTGCTTTTCATTGGGGGGAATGTTGCATCGTCTGCCAAGTCTTTTGCTTTCGTAGTGAGTGATTTTCGTGTGCAAGTTCGGTACTAGTCCCTCTAGGATTTTCCAGGTGTATATAATCATGTATCTCTCCCTCCTGCGTTCCAGGGAATACAGGTTTAGGAACCTCAAGCGCTCCCAGTAATTGAGGTGAGGTAGGATGTCAAGCATGAATTCCATATGAGGCGCGTATAATAAGTAAAACAGAGAGAAGTAGAGTGTACCCTGTGGCCTGGTGACAAGCTCTCGTTTCACACGGTGAGGGTCCGGGTTCGGAACATTGGACGTGTTTCTTTACACTGGTTGTCCATGTTCACCCATCATTAAAATGGGTACCTGGATGTAAGTGGACTGGTGTGGGTCGCATCCTGGGCACAAAACTGACCTAATTTGCCCGAGATGCTCAGCATAACAAGTGATTTTCTATATAGTATGTCATTGATCTCAGCTATGGTCTGTATACCTTGTACATGTACATGTACTTGCAGGAAACAAAGATATTATTAAAAAAAAATTTTCACTCGTAGGAGGCCCCGAGTTGGTACTCACGTTATTGCAACTGTCTTGGTACTCACGTTGTTGCAACCGTCTTGGTGCTCACGTTGTTGCAACCATCTTGGTACTCACGTTGCTGCAACTGTCTTGGTACTCACGTTGTTGCAACTGTCTTGGTACTCACGTTGTTGCAACAGTCATGTCAGTATTGGAGGATAACTCAGCGCCTCCTACGTACCTGGAGTTTACCTGGTGAGAGTTCCGGGGGTCAACGGCTCCGCGGCCCGGTCTGTGACCAGGCCTCATGGTGGATCAGAGCCTGATCAACCAGGCTGTTACTGCTGGCTGCACGCAATCCAACATACGAGCCACAACCCGGCTGGTCAGGTACCGACTTTAGGTGCTTGTCCAGTGCCTGCTTGAAGACATCCAGGGGTCTATTGGTAATCCCCCTTATGTATGCTGGTAGGCAGTTGAACAGTCTCGGGCCCCTGACACTTATTGTGAGCGAAACTTCCTGCACATTGTGGCACATTAGTGAATTTCAGAAAGTATACCTGTAGTTTTTATTGTTTCTTTTAATGTATTAAATTTGAAGATTAAATTTTAATTTACTTTATACGAACAGACGTAAAACGTTTCCCATTTTCTCTTCGCATTCGTTTATTTTAATATGGAATTTTGGATGCGTTTTATTATCATAAGTTATTTGGATGTTTTCTTTGTTAATGATGAGTTTATTTGTTATCATGCGGGTGCAGTTTATTCTTATAGTATTTGATGCCAGGGGTCATAACATGATAACATGATAAGATGTGTTATCAGAAGTGTGGTTAAGAAAGTATTGAATGGTGTTTAATGCTGACAGGTTGAAGATTATTATTATTATTATAATCAAGGGGGAAGCGCTAAACCCGGAGGATTATACAGCGCCTGGGGGGGGGGATGTGGAAGGTATTCAGGCTTAATTCGGGGAACTGGAGCATAGATCCAATTCTCTAAATCAAGAGCCCCTCACCAGACAGGTTGAAGAGTAAGACAAGTGTGTAATATTAACTTTATTGTTAGGTTAGGTAAGGTTTGTCAGGAAAGAGGACAAGTGTTTCCTGACGCGGGTCTTAGTCATATGATGACCCGCCGCTGGAGGTTTTGGTCATCTGACCGAGGCCTTAAACTGGCTTACCGGTCCACCCCTTTAAAAATTATGCTCATAATTATAACTATTCTTTCTTTATTGTTAATTGAAATGTTTCGCCTGCACAGGAGGCTTCTTAAGTTAGATACAGAGGCAGCAGCAGGTGTGGTAACGAAGTAATCTAGGAGAAATAGTTTTTTGAGGTGGTCAGTCCCGTAGCCTGGAGAAGTTTTCAGTTCCATAGTTTGGTTAAGAAGCTGGGTGGTATTTGGTAAATCATCGATGTGGAGGATGAAAGGAAGATGGCCCAGCATGTTACCTTGGATGACACCTGATTTAATTGAGTGGGAAGTTGAAGAAGTGTCATTTATGGCTAAATGCTGTTGTCTGTTTATTAAGTAGATTTTAAATGGTTAACAGTATCAAAGCCTCACTGGAAGTCTAATACGATGCTCGTTTCTTGCAAGTGCTGCAAAAACTGTGTCGAGATTTGTAATAAAACCGTAAATAGACAAGAATAAATTAACAGTGCAGCAGGCCTACTGGCCCATACTAAGCACGTTCAATTCACACCCACTCACATTCACTTATTTACCTGTTCAACATATACTTAAAACTCCTCAAAGTTCTTGCCTCGATAACACTGCCTGGGAGTTTGTTCCACTCATCTGGTACTCTGTTGCCAAGAGAGTACTTCCCAAATATTCTTTCTAAATCTAAATTTCTCCAGCTTCAGTTTACTGCTGTGAGTCCTGTCTTGGTAAGATATTTTAAATACACTATTTATATCCTTTTCATTTATTCCTGATTTTCATTTGTACACTTCAGTCATATCTACCAAAATTCTACGCCTTTTCTAAGAGTACAAGTTCAATGCCTTTAGCCTATTTTTGTAGAAAAGGTTTCTGTTAAACAAACCATACCACGGGCGGGATTGAACCCCCGATCAGAGAGTCTCAAAACTCCAGACCGTCGCGTTAAGTAAGTAAGTAAGTAAGTTTATTCAGGTATACACAAATACAGTTACATAGAATTATCATACATAGCAGCATATGTGTAGAGAACCTAGGATAACCCAAAAAAGTCAGCCACTGGACCAGCTAGCCACAATAAGATTCGTCCAACTAGGTATATTTCTACACCATAGGAAGGTTAGCATAGGCACCACTGTCACATGGAAATCAACTTCGTCATCCTTCTCTGTATATTTCCGAGCGCGTTGATGTCCATCTTACAATGTGTAGACCAGAACTGAGCAGCGTAGTTTAAATGAAGCCTATTATTTATACCATTTGATTATTATGTCAAAAATTGTGTTAGCTTTATTCTGAACACTTGTGTACTGTTATAATACCTTTGTTTTTTCTTTTAGTCTGAATTCAGATTGGGAAGGAGAAAGCATATTATGTTAGATAAGTACACGTGAAGCTGCTGGTGAATCAGACTCAAATATTTCTGACACTATTTTTGAGACAGTCTGGAAAGGTGTGTTCTTCTAGTTCTTTGTTAAAGAGTACTGAAACAGATGGATATAATACTGTGCCTTTTTGTTCTTTCTGGTTATAAAACTTCTGCAACTTTCTTGTAGTTAACAGCGAGTCTTCCTTCTACGCAACTAGTTGAAGTGTTTATTCCAATAATTGAGTGTATCTCAGAGTTGTAGTAGAGGTTAAATATTTATACCTAATTCCTACTGCAATTGTTTTAACATATTCATAGTTTAAGCAGTTGAGAGGGAAGGTTCCTTTGCTCCGAAGAGAATTACTATTTTGTTAAGTATAGAATTTGGGAGAAGGGTTCAAGTTGTATATGTACTTTTGAATAATTAAATTTGTTAGCAAATAATTTCACATGGATGCTCGAACTATACTTTGTGAGGACTACAAAATTCTGTTTTACAGTTTCCTTGGCATGCTCATATAATGACTCCAACAACATGCTCATTGGAGAAGCCAGGTATAGATACTCAAAAATCAGGGACAAAGGGATTAATGCACAGTTGCTATGGATCCCATCACACATTGGATTACTCCTTCATGATAAAGTTGATATGTTAGCCAAGAAGAGTACCCAGAAGGAGAATGTAGAATATAACTTTGGTATAACTGTGTCTAGCATTAGGAATAATATTAGGAGAGAAGTAAATAATGAAAATGATTGTTATAGGAATGCAGTTAGAAGCCTGAGTCGATCTATAACCCACTATGATAACATGAACATAGATAAGTATGTTTATGGAGCAACGTGCAATGTGAGCAGGCTGACTGATGTAGTGGCCAGGCGTAGGCTTGGTTACAAGTACTGACTGATGTTGTAGTGGCCAGACTTGGCTTGGTTACAAGTACTGACTGATGTTTTAGTGGCCAGACTTAGGCTTGGTTACAAGTACTGACTGATGTTATAGTGGCCAGACTTAGGCTTGGTTACAAGTACTGACTGATATTGTAGTGGCCAGACTTGGCTTGGTTACATGTACTGACTGATGTTTTAGTGGCCAGACTTAGGCTTGGTTACAAGTACTGACTGATGTTATAGTGGCCAGACTTAGGCTTGGTTACAAGTACTGACTGATATTGTAGTGGCCAGACTTGGCTTGGTTACATGTACTGACTGATGTTGTAGTGGCCAGACTTAGGCTTGGTTACAAGTACTGACTGATGTTGTAGTGGCCAGACTTAGGCTTGGTTACATGTACTGACTGATGTTGTAGTGGCCAGACTTAGGCTTGGTTACAAGTACTGACTGATGTTGTAGTGGCCAGGCTTAGGCTTGGTTACAAGTACTGACTGATGTTGTAGTGGCCAGACTTAGGCTTGGTTACAAGTACTGACTGATGTTGTAGTGGCCAGACTTAGGCTTGGTTACAAGTACTGACTGATGTTGCAGTGGCCAGACTTAGGCTTGGTTACAAGTACTGACTGATGTTGTAGTGGCCAGGCTTAGGCTTGGTTACAAGTACTGACTGATGTTGTAGTGGCCAGGCTTAGGCTTGGTTACAAGTACTGACTGATGTTGTAGTGGCCAGACTTAGGCTTGGTTACAAGTACTGACTGATGTTGTAGTGGCCAGGCTTAGGCTTGGTTACAAGTACTGACTGATGTTGTAGTGGCCAGGCTTAGGCTTGGTTACAAGTACTGACTGATGTTGTAGTGGCCAGACTTAGGCTTGGTTACAAGTACTGACTGATGTTGTAGTGGCCAGGCTTAGGCTTGGTTACAAGTATTGACTGATGTTGTAGTGGCCAGGCTTAGGCTTGGTTACAAGTACTGACTGATGTTGTAGTGGCCAGGCTTAGGCTTGGTTACAAGTACTTCTGGCAGTTTGGGAGAAACACAGATGATGATCAAAATAAATGTAAATTATGTGATCAGGCATATGGTCACTGTCTTGAACACTATGTGCTTAATTGTCCACTTATTGAGGAATACAGAGACAGACAGTATAATAACCTATGTGACATGTCAAGATATCTTATTAATGAAAATAAGATACCAGATATACTAAGCAAATTTCCTAAATTTGCTTGTAACAGATAAGTGAACTATAGATATGTAGATATAAATCCATATGTATTCCTGTTAACCCTTTGGGGCCTAGTTCCTAGGCCTTTTGTGTATCCATATGCTCTTGCGCTACTGTCCACAGGATGGATATGGGGTGCACAATAAACTAGCCACTTCGGTGGCAATATCTAAATCTGATCTTGGCATGGACAACCTACACTTTTTTACATTTCTTTTGTTGAAAATTGTACAAAATACCGATAAGTGAAAGATTAAGACACATGTGCAACAGTTAGGTATCTTTATTGATGAAACGTTTCGCCTACACAGTAGGCTTCTTCAGTCGAGTACAGAAGAGTTAGCAGAAGCAGTAGTATAGCGGTGATGATCTTTTGTGATGTTGAGGAGGCATTCTATTTCAGGATATATAATACAGTTGAGACCCAACTCTCTTTCCCAGTTTGTGTACTAATTGGGTTAGAGTCGTTCAATGATTATGGATTCTAAGAGTATTATGGTTTGGTTACAAATGCGCTTTCTGAAATATTAGTGGTTATACCTCAGATGAGAGGTTTAAGTGGGACTGATGAGCGAGGGTATAAAGTGGCAACAATATACTACCTGGAGTCTACCCGGAGGGTATTCCGGGGATCAGCGACCCCGCGGCCCTGTCCACGACCAGGCCTCCCGGTGAATCAGGGCTTGATCAACCAGGCTGTTACTGCTGGCCGCACGTAGTCCAACGTACGAATCACAGCCCGGCTGATCCGGCACTGACTTTTAAGTATCTGTCCAGCTCCCTCTCGTAGGCAGCCAGGGGCTTATTGGTAATTCCCCTAATTCATGGTGGGAGGCTGTTGTACAGTCTTGGGTCTCGGACACTTATGGTGTTTTCTCTTAGTGTACCAATGGCGCCCCTACTTTTCATTGGGAGTATTTTGCACCGCTTGCCCAGTCTTTTACTTTCGTAGGGAGTGATTTCTGTGTGCAGATACGGACCAAGTGTAGATTATGATATATCTCTCTCGCCTGTGTTCCAGCGAGTACAAATGCTACCAAGCGTTCCTAGTAGTGTTTGATAGAATTTATATGTGCATTGAATGTTCTCTGTACACCCTCCAGCTCTGCAATTTCACCTGCTTTGAACGGAAATGTTAATGTACAACAATATTCCAGCCTAGAGAGAACAAGTGATTTGAAAAGGATCATCATTGGCTTGGCATCTCTTGTTTTGAACGTTCTCATTATCCATCATATTATTTTCTTTGCAGTTGTGATCGTGGCAGGTCCCTCACATTATATTTCCGCTCTGTTGTATGATCAGAGTTTGTAGTATACTCAATTCTAGTTATTATCTCCTTCGGTTGTCCATAAAGGAGTAGTTGGAACTTGTCTTCATTGAACATCATATTGTTTTCCGTTGCCCATTGGAAAATTTGGTTTATATCTTCTTGGAGGTTAAGCGTGTCCTCAATAGATGACAGTCTCATGCAGATCCTAGTATCGTCTGCAAAGGATGACACGGTGCTGTGGATTGCATCTCTGTCTATGTCTGATATGAGGATGAGGAACAGGATGGAGGCGAGTACTGTGCCTTTTTTCACTACGGCAGCTTCCGATTTAACTCCATTGACCACTACTCTTTGTATTTGATTAGTTAGAAAGTTGAAGATCCATCTCACCACTATGCCAGTTATTCCTTTAGCACGTATTTTGTGAGTTATTACGCCGCGATCGCACTTGCCAAAGGCTTTTGCGAAGTCTGTGTTTATTACATCTATATTCTGTTTTTCTTCCAGTGCATCCAAGACCATATCATAGTGGCCCAGTAGCTGCGTGAGGCAGGAGCGACCTACTCTGAACCCTGACTTGGGTTATACGCTTACTTTGGAGTTATACGCTTGACAAAAGTCAATGCCGCAATCTCCATCTATTGTTAAATAGGTTTTATTGACTATTGTTTATTATCGTGTTTCTCAGATTGTCAGTGAAGCTTAGTAAATTAGTGCGAGGGATTCTGTATGTCACTTTGAGTGTTATTAATTAATATTGTTTGTGGTGAATTAAGCAAATATGTATTCGCTATGTTCATCAATGGTGTTCACGATATTTACAGAAAGTCATTTGTTCTTTAATCATCAATAGATCAGTGGTATAATAAGGACGAGTTGAGGAACAATACACATGTACAACACCTGAGTATACTTATTGAGAAACGTTTCGCATGTACAGCTTGCATGACGATGTCATTTTATACTGACCCAAGTATCCAACGACATCCTCGTTGCTCCTTGCACTGATAAAGCGTACTACGCAGGCGAAACATCTCTCAGTAAAGACATCCTAGTGTTGTACATGTGTCCCCTCAAGGAAGGTTCCTTGATGTTGGTGAGGGGCTCTTGATTTAGGGAATTGAATCTGTGCTCCAGTTCCCCGAATTAAGCCTGAATGCCTTCCACATCCCCCCCCCCAGGCGCTGTATAATCCTCCGGGTTTAGCGCTTCCCCCTTGATTATAATAATAATAATAATGTACATGTGTCTTATTCATGTTCTACATTTGCGGATACTTGTACACCCAGAAATTTTTAGTACATAAGTGAGGTCATATTTTAACCATGTCTCATGCTAAAGATGGAGAATTTAGTAGTCATCGAGGCAAGTAATGCTGTGAGTTATTGTTGTACTTGCTAAACTTGTTTTAATTGAAGAAGCTTAAACACTTACTCTTATTAAGGATTTTTTTTTAAAAAGTATTTGCTGTATAATACTTGCAAGTGTGTTCAGTAGACTGTTGAAGAGGATGTCGAAGGAGTTCGGGATCACTATTTGCGTATAGAAAAAGGAGATAAGAGGAACGCAAAACTTGATATTGCGGTATTAACGAAAATTTAGATAAGCACTTAGGAGGTGCCTAGCATAAGGGAGTAATGTAATATAGTGCTTAGTCTTTTAGTCTTAAATAAGAGTGAATGAAGAGCTACATTCATGGGAATGGCTAGGTGTGAACAAGCTTTCTGTACAGTAGCACAGTTGATAAGTAAGACATGTGCAACAGTTAGGTATCTTTATTCCGAAATGTTTCGCCTGAACAGTAGGCTTCTTCAGTCGCGTACAGAAGAGTCAGCGGAAGCAGTAGATGTAAAGACGTTGTAATCAGTCCTTCACCCTTGAGGACGTAGTTTTAACAGTATATAAGTCTCCATACTGTTGCATCAACTTCACAGTGTTCTAGACTATGGAGCAAAACTCTTCTCCAGGCTGAGGGACTGACCACCTCAAAACTACATCCTCAAGGGTGATGGACTGAATACATCGTCTTCACATTTCTACTAACTCTTCCGTACTCGACTGAAGAAGCCTACAGTGTAGGCGATACGTTTCGGATTAATAAAGATAACTAACTTGCACATATGTCTTAACCTACCGGCATTGTATATCATTTTCAAATTTATTAACACAATTGTTTTTGTGTGTGAATATTAGGTAATAAAAGATTTAGTTATCTATTTATGCTATTTTTAAAACACTCGACCCTATCATCCTTCCATAGCAAAAACACGTAAACAGACACTAGGACAAACTTATTGAAAAGCGTTTCGTTAGAAGTGATCGGGGTATCGGGACCGAAACGTTGTTTAATAAACATGTCCTAGTCTTTGTTCACGTGACTTACAGAAAAAAACAGCCTAGTTATGATAATTAAGTAACTAATATTTCCCAGTTAACTCAGAGTCTGTGAGTGAGAGAGAATAGGAAAGGAAGGTGAAGAAAACCATTGAAGTGGAGAGAGAATTGTCATACGTCTCACTACAACTATTTTAAAACAACACAAAGATTTTTATTTTCATAGGGGAATTGTTTTCTTGTTTCATGGATACAGTGTTGCCAAGCGTCGCTGCTAGCACAGTGCAGCGTTGCCAAGCGTCGCTACTAGAACCATGCAGTTTTGCTAAGCATCGCTACTAGCACCGTGCAGTGTTGCCAAGCGTCACAACTAGCACCGTGCAGTGTTGCCAAGCGTCACAACTAGCACCGTGCAGTGTTACCAAGCGTCGCTACTAGCACAGTGCAGCGTTGCCAAGCGTCGCTACTAGAACCATGCAGTTTTGCTAAGCATCGCTACTAGCACCGTGCAGTGTTGCCAAGCGTCACAACTAGCACCGTGCAGTGTTACCAAGCGTCGCTACCAGCACCGTGCAGTGTTACCAAGCGTCACTGCTAGTACCATGCACTGTTGCCAAACGTTACTACTAGCACCGTGCAGTGTTGCCAAGCGTCACTACTAGCATCATGCAGTGTTGCCAAGCGTCACTAGTAGCACCGCGTAGTGTTTCCAAGCGACACTAATAGCACCGTGCAGTGTGCCAATCGTCGCTACTAGCACCATACAGTGTTGCCAAGCGTCGCTATTAGAGCCATGCAATGTGTTAAGCGTCTCTGCTAGCACCATGCAGTGTTGCTAAGCCTCGCTACTAGCACCGTGCAGTGTTGCCAAGCATCACTACTACCACCGTGCAGTGTTATCAAGCGTCGCTACTAGCACCATACAGTGTTGCCAGGCGTCACTACTAGCACTGTGCCGTGTTGCCAAGCGTTGCTACTAGCACTGTGCCGTGTTGCCAAGCGTTGCTACTAGCACTGTGGAGTGTTGCCAAGCGTCACTATCAGCACCGTGCAGTGTTGCCAACCGTCACTACTAGCACCGTGCAGTTGCCAAGCGTCACTACTAGCACCGTGCAGTGTTGCCAAGCGTCACTACTAGCACCGTGCAGTGTTGCCAAGCGTCATTACTAGCACCATGCAGTGTTGCCAAGCGTCACTAGTAGCACCGTGCAGTGTTAACAAGTGTTACTGCTAGTACCATGCACTGTTGCCAAGCGTCACTACTAGCACAGCGCATTGTTTCCAAGCGACACAACTAGCACCGTGCAGTGTGCCAAGCGTCGCTGCTAGAACCATGCAGTGTTGCTAAGCGTCACAACTAGCGCCATGCAGTGTTGCCAAGCGTCGCTATTAGAGCCATGCAGTATATTAAGCGTCTCTGCTAGCACCATGCAGTGGTGCTAAGTGTCGCTACTAACACCGTGCAGTGTTGCCAAGCGTCACTACTAGCACCGTGCAATGTTGCCAGGTGTCACTACTAGCACCGTGCAGTGTTGCCAAGCGTCGCTACTAGCACCGTGCAGTGTTGCCAAGCGTCACTTCTAGCACTGTGCAGTGTTGCCAAACGTCACTACTAGCATCGTGCAGTCTTGCCAAGCGTCGCTACTAGCACCATGTAGTGTTGCCAAGCATCGCTACTAGCACCGTGCAGCGTTGCCAAGCTTCACTACTAGCACCGTGCAGTGTTGCCAAGCGTCACTACTAGCACCGTGCAGATTTGGCAAGCGTCACTACTAGCACCGTGCAGTGTTGCCAAGCGTCACTACTAGCACCGTGCAGTGTTGCCAAACGTCACTACTAGCACCGTGCAGTGTTGCCAAGCGTCACTACTAGCACCGTGCTGTGTTGCCAAGCGTCACTACTAGCACCGTGCAGTGTTGCCAAGCGTCACTACTAGCACCGTGCAGTGTTGCCAAACGTCACTACTAGCACCGTGCAGTGTTGCCAAGCGTCACTACTAGCATAGTGCAGTGTTGCAAAGCGGCACTACTAGCACTGCAGTGTTGCCAAAGTCACTACTAGCATCGTGCAGTGTTGCCAAACATCGCTACTAGCACCGTGCAGTGTCACCAAGCGTCACTACTAGCACTGAAGTGTTGCCAAACGTCACTACTAGCACCGTGCAGTGTTGCCAAACGTCACTACTAGCACCGCGCAGTGTTGCCAAGCGTCACTACTAGCATAGTGCAGTGTTGCCCAGCGTCACTACTAGGACCGTGCAGTGTTGCCAAGCGTCACTACTAGCACTGAAGTGTTGCCAAACGTCACTACTAGCACCGTGCAGTGTTGCCAAACGTCACTACTAGCACCGCGCAGTGTTGCCAAGCAGCACAAGTAGTACTCCTGCGTGCTAGGAAGTGAC
The DNA here is from genome assembly GCF_026875155.1 of Cherax quadricarinatus. Taxonomy (NCBI): domain Eukaryota; kingdom Metazoa; phylum Arthropoda; class Malacostraca; order Decapoda; family Parastacidae; genus Cherax; species Cherax quadricarinatus. The sequence continues at coordinate 10,909,576 of NC_069404.1, read as the reverse complement.
AAATGTCATGGTGAACATGTCAGTAAGAACAAGTACTGAAGACAAGCCAGACGACTGTTCTTAATGTAGCAACACTGCTACTGAACATTAACTTTAATGTACACTAGTTACAGTAGTGTGATAGTAGGCTAGTTGAAGTGGTGTGATGATATGCTAGTTGAAGTGGTACGATAGTAGGCTAGTTGAAGTGGTGTGATGATAAGCTAGTTGAAGTGGTATGATAGTAGGCTAGTTGAAGTGGTGTGATGATATGCTAGTTGAAGTGGTATGATAGTAGGCTAGTTGAAGTGGTGTGATGATAAGCTAGTTGAAGTGGTATGATAGTAGGCTAGTTGAAGTGGTGTGATGATAAGCTAGTTGAAGTGGTATGATAGTAGGCTAGTTGAAGTGGTGTGATGATAAGCTAGTTGAAGTGGTGTGATAGTAGGCTAGTTGAAGTGGTGTGATGATAAGCTAGTTGAAGTGGTATGATAGTAGGCTAGTTGAAGTGGTGTGATGATATGCTAGTTGAAGTGGTATGATAGTAGGCTAGTTGAAGTGGTGTGATGATAAGCTAGTTGAAGTGGTATGATAGTAGGCTAGTTGAAGTGGTGTGATGATAAGCTAGTTGAAGTGGTATGATAGTAGGCTAGTTGAAGTGGTGTGATGATAAGCTAGTTGAAGTGGTGTGATGATAAGCTAGTTGAAGTGGTGTGATGATAAGCTAGTTGAAGTGGTGTGATGATAAGCTAGTTGAAGTGGTGTGATGATAAACTAGTTGAAGTGGTGTGATAATAAGCTAGTTGAAGTGGTGTGATGATAAGCTAGTTGAAGTGGTATGATAGGCTAGTTGAAGTGGTGTGATAGTAGGCTAGTTGAAGTGGTGTGATAAGCTAGTTGAAGTGGTGTGATAGTAGGCTAGTTGAAGTGGTATGATGATAAGCTAGTTGAAGTGGTGTAATAGTAGGCTAGTTGAAATGGTGTGATGATAAGCTAGTTGAAGTGGTATGATAGGCTAGTTGAAGTGGTATGATAGTAGGCTAGTTGAAGTGGTGTGATAAGCTAGTTGAAATGGTGTGATAGTAGGCTAGTTGAAGTGGTGTGATAAGCTAGTTGAAGTGGTGTGATAGTAGGCTAGTTGAAGTGGTGTGATGATAAGCTAGTTGAAGTGGTGTGCTAGTAGGCTAGTTGAAGTGGTGTGATAGTAGGCTAGTTGAAGTGGTGTGATAGTAGGCTAGCTGAAGTGGTGTGTTGATAAGCTAGTTGAAGTGGTATGATAGTAGGCTAGTTGAAGTGGTGTGATAGTAGGCTAGCTGAAGTGGTGTGTTGATAAGCTAGTTGAAGTGGTATGATAGTAGGCTAGTTGAAGTGGTGTGATAGTAGGCTAGCTGAAGTGGTGTGTTGATAAGCTAGTTGAAGTGGTATGATAGTACGCTAGTTGAAGTGGTGTAATGATAAGCTAATTGAAGTGGTATGATAGTAGGCTAGTTGAAGTGGTGTGATGATAAGCTAGTTGAAGTGGTATGATAGTAGGCTAGTTGAAGTGGTGTGATAGTAGGCTAGTTGAAGTGGTGTGATAGTAGGCTAGCTGAAGTGGTGTGTTGATAAGCTAGTTGAAGTGGTATGATAGTAGGCTAGTTGAAGTGGTGTGATGATAAGCTAGTTGAAGTGGTATGATAGTAGGCTAGTTGAAGTGGTGTGATAGTAGGCTAGTTGAAGTGGTGTGATGATAAGCTAGTTGAAGTGGTGTGATAGTAGGCTAGTTGAAGTGGTGTGATGATAAGCTAGTTGAAGTGGTGTAATAGTAGGCTACTTGAAATGGTGTGATGATGAGCTAGTTGAAGTGGTATGATAGTAGGCTAGTTGAAGTGGTGTGATAAGCTAGTTGAAGTGGTGTGATAGTAGGCTATTTGAAGTGGTGTGATGATAAGCTAGTTGAAGTGGTGTGATAGGCTAGTTGAAGTGGTGTGATGATAAGCTAGTTGAAGTGGTGTGCTACTAGGCTAGTTGAAGTGGTGTGATAGTAGGCTAGCTGAAGTGGTGTGTTGATAAGCTAGTTGAAGTGGTATGATAGTAGGCTAGTTGAAGTGGTGTGATGATAAGCTAGTTGAAGTGGTATGATAGTAGGCTAGTTGAAGTGGTGTGATGATAAGCTAGTTGAAGTGGTATGATAGTAGGCTAGTTGAAGTGGTGTGATAGTAGGCTAGTTGATGTGGTGTGATAGTAGGCTAGCTGAAGTTGTGTGTTGATAAGCTAGTTGAAGTGGTGTGATAGTAGGCTAGTTGAAGTGGTATGATAGTAGGCTAGTTGAAGTGGTGTGATGATAAGCTAGTTGAAGTGGTATGATAGTAGGCTAGTTGAAGTGGTGTGATGATAAGCTAGTTGAAGTGGTATGATAGTAGGCTAGTTGAAGTGGTGTGATGATAAGCTAGTTGATGTGGTATGATAGTAGGCTAGTTAAAGTGGTGTGATGATAAGCTAGTTGAAGTGGTATGATAGTAGGCTAGTTGAAGTGGTGTGATGATAAGCTAAGTGAAGTGGTGTGATGATAAGCTAGTTGAAGTGGTGTGATGATAAGCTAGTTGAAGTGGTTTGATGATAAGCTAGTTGAAGTGGTGTGATAGTAGGCTAGTTGAAGTGGTGTGTTGATAAGCTAGTTGAAGTGGTATGATAGTAGGCTGCCTGGAGGTTACCTGGAGGTTATTCCGGGGATCAACGCCCCCGCGGCCCGGTCCATGACCAGGCCTCCCGATGGATCAGGGCCTGATCAACTAGGCTGTTACTGCTGGCCGCACTCAGTCCAACGTACGAGCCACAGCCCGACAGATCCGGCACTGACTTTAGGTATCTGTCCAGCTCTCCCTTGAAGGCAGCCAGGGGTTTATTGGTAATTCCCCTAATGTTTGATGGGAGGCTGTTGAACAGTCTTGGGCCCCGGACACTTATGGTGTTTTCCCTTAGTGTACCAATGGTGCCCCTTAGTGTACCAATGGTGTACCAATGGGGGCATTTTGCATCGCCTGCCCAGTCTTTTACTTTCTTAGATAGTGATTTCTGTGTGCAGATTTGGGACCATTCCTTCCAGGATTTTCCAAGTGTAGATTATGATATATCTCTCCCTCCTGCGTTCCAACGAGTACAAGTCAAGTGCTTCCAAGCGTTCCCAGTAGTTAAGGTGCTTGACAGAACTTATACGTGCAGTAAAGGATCTCTGTACACTCTCTAGATCTGCGATTTCACCTGCTTTGAACGGAGATGTTAATGTACAGCAGTATTCCAGCCTAGAGAGAACATGTGATTTGGAAAGGATCATCATTGGCTTGGCATCTCTCGTTTTGAACGTTCTCATTATCCATCCTATCATTTTCTTTGCACGTGCGATCGTGGCACTGTTGTGATCCTTGAAAGTGAGATCCTCAGACATTACTACTCCCAGGTCCCTTACATTATTTTTCCGCTCTATTGTATGGCCAGAGTCTGTAGTATACTCTGTTCTAGTTATTATCTCCTCCAGTTTTCAATAACGGAGTAGTTGGAATTTGTCCTCATTGAACATCATATTGTTTACCGTTGCCCACTGGAAAACTTTGTTTATATCTTCTTGGAGGTTAACCGCGTCCTCAGCAGATGACAGCCTCATGCAGATCCTAGTATCATCCACAAAGGATGATGCAGTGCTGTGATGTATATCTCTGTCTATGTCTGATATGAGGATGAGGAATAAGATGGGGGCGAGTACTGTGCCTTGTGGAACAGAGCTCTTCACTATGGCAGCCTCCGATTTAACTCTGTTGACCACTACTCTTTGTGTTCGATTTGTTAGGAAGTTGAAGATCCATCTCCCCACTTTCCCAGTTATTCCTTTAGCACGTATTTTATGAGCTATTACGCAATGATCACATTTGTCAAATGCTTTTGCACAGTCTGTGTAATTACATCTGCATTCTGATTTTCTTCCAGTGCATCCAAGGCCATATCATAGTGATCCAGTAGTTGTGAGAGGCAGGAGCGACCTGCCCTGAACCCATGTTGCCTTGGATTATGCAGATTTTGGGAATCCAGGTGATTTGCAATTCTGCTTCTTAGCACTCTTTCAAAGATTTTTATGATGTGGGACGTCAGAGCTATTGGTCTATAGTTCTTAGCTAATGCTTTGCTGCCACCTTTATGGAGTGGGGCTATATCCGTCGTTTTAAGTGACTGTGGAATTTCACCCATGTCCAAGCTCCTCCTCCATAGTGTACTTAGGGCACGCGAGAGATAAGAGATAAGATAAGATAAGATTTCGTTCGGATTTTTAACCCCGGAGGGTTAGCCACCCAGGATAACCCAAGAAAGTCAGTGCGTCATCGAGGACTGTCTAACTTATTTCCATTGGGGTCCTTAATCTTGTCCCCCAGGATGCGACCCACACCAGTCGACTAACACCCAGGTACCTATTTTCTGCTAGGTGAACAGGACAACAGGTGTAAGGAAACGTGTCGAAATGTTTCCACCCGCCGGGAATCGAACCCGGGCCCTCCGTGTGTGAAGCGGGAGCTTTAGCCACCAGGCCACAGGGGTTTCTTGCAGTTCTTAATGAACACAGCTCCACGAGTCTGGGCCCGGGGCTGAGTGCATGGGCATGTTGTCAATGGCTTTTTCGAAATCTATCGGAGTTCGGGTAATGTCGGAAATCTGGTATACATTTATGGAGTTTTGAGGCTCATTCATGAAGAAATCATTTGGGTCGTTGATCCTCAGACCGATTAGTGGTTCACTAAACACAGAGTCATACTGGGATTTCAATATTTCACTCATTTCCTTGTTGTCATCTGTGTAAGTCCCATCCTGTCTGAGTAAGGGCCCGATACTAGATGTGGTATTTGCCTTGTTTTGGGCATATGAAAAGAAATATTTTGAATTTCTTTCAATTTCACTAATAGCTTTAAGCTCCTCCTGTCTCTCCTGGTTCCTGTAAGAGTCATTTAACTTAAGTTCGATAGTTTCCACTTCCCTGGTCAGCGCCTCCTTTCGTGTATCAGATATTCTAGCACTCCTGAGGAGCTCAGTGACTCTTCGTCGTCTTCTGTAGAGGGAGCGTCTTTCTCTCCCCAGTTTACTCCTGCTCTTCTTCTTTCTTAGGGGAATATGCCTAGAACATTCTTCAGCTACCAGGAAGTTGATCCTTTCAAGGCACTGGTTTGGATCCATGTCATTTAAGATATCTTCCCAACATGTTTCGTTTAGGACATGGTTTACCTGGTCCCAGTTGATGTTCTTGTTGTTGAAGTTGTATTTTGTGAAGACACCTTCACAGGTACATGCATTCTGCTGATCAGGACCCCTATGCATGTACGTCTGGACTTCGATTAGGTTGTGATCAGAATTAGTTGTTTTTGATATTCTTATGTCTCTTATCAGGTCCTCATTATTTGTGAAGATAAGGTCAAGTGTGTTTTCTAGCCTTGTTGGCTCCACTATCTGCTGGCTTAAGGTGTGTTTTCTGCAGAGACTTAGTAGCTCATGTGTGTGACCTTTCATCTGCGCTACCTCTGGGGATTGTTTCAGCTATAACATTATTTGCTACATTCTTCCATCTTGTTTGCCTTAGGTTGAAATCACCAAGCAGTAAGATGTTTGGGGATGGAGCTGGAAGGTTTTCCAGACAGTAATCAATTTTCAGTAGCTGTTCCTTGAACTGTTGTGAGGTTGCATCTGGTGGCTTATATACAACCACAATGACTAGGTTTTGGTTCTCGATCTTTATTGACAGAACTTCAACTACCTCATTTGTGGTGTTCAGCAACTCCATGCAGATGAGGGACTCTTTGACATACAGGCCAACCCCCCCCCTTGTTGCTTGTTCATTCTGTCACATCTGAAAAGGTTGTAACCACTTATCCATATTTCACTGTCAAAGTGATCTTTTGTGTGAGTCTCTGTGAAGGCTGGAAACACTGCATTAGACTCCTCTAGAAGTCCACTGATTAAAGGTATTTTGTTGTTGGTGGATGTCTTAAGGCCCTGTATATTAGCAAATATGAACGAGGTTGTATTCGGTGTTTGTTGGGGGGATTTTGTTATTGGCATCAGTAGTTGTAATTCTGGAGGGCCATGGGTGGCCACTGGCTGTGCCTCCAGTCCAACAAGGCTAGTTGAAGTGGTGTGATAGTAGGCTAGTTGAAGTGGTGTGATGATAAGCTAGTTGAAGTGGTATGATAGTAGGCTAGTTGAAGTGGTGTGATAATAAGCTAGTTGAAGTGGTGTGCTAGTAGGCTAGTTGAAGTGGTGTGATAATAAGCTAGTTGAAGTAGTGTGATAGTAGTCTAGTTAAAGTCTAGTTAAAGTATGGGCCAGTAGGCCTGCTGCAGTGTTCCTCCTTTCTTAAGTTTGCTACTAACGCTGGACGACATATTACACATGGCTCTTCTCACTACTAGAAAATTTGTTGTTGTTCGTTATTCATTGTTGTCAGGCTGCTCCTAGATATACCACAGGCTATTACTGACAGTATATATTATGGCCAGTACACTGTACGAATGTTAGGGATGAAAATGACACACATTAAAGGTAGATGGTTCATTAATTTCCTATATTTATGTGGGTATAGGTAATGTGGATATTTGCAAACTAGATTATGTTAGGCATGTATTCTAGTTAGGTTAGCTTAGGTCAAGTTAGGCGGCATATATGTTAGGCAGCATATATGTTAGTTAGGTTAGCTTAGGTCAAGTTAGGCGGCATATATGTTAGGCAGCATATATGTTAGCTAGGTTAGCTTAAGTCAAGTTAGGCGGCATATGTTAGGCAGCATATATGTTAGTTAGGTTAGCTTAAGTCAAGTTAGACAGCATGTATACTAGTTAGCCTAACTCATGTTAAGTTAGGTCGTCATGTATGGTGGTTAAGTTTGCTTAGGTCAAGTTAACTATGTATGCTTTTTACGATAGGTCACATGAGGCTATATTCAACACGTATGCAGGTTAAGTTAGGTAAAGTTATGTGTGTCGGTCTACATATCTCTAGTTCACACATAGAAGTTGTGTGAGTCACTGTCCATGTCCGGTCCTGGACAAAGTTAGTCTAAGTTAAGTTTGTATGTTAAATTGGACACAAGTGCAACTCTTGGGTATCTTTATTGAGGAAACGTTTCGCCACACAGTGGCTTCATCAGTCCATACAAAGGATAAACTTGAAGAACAGGAGGAGAATGAGGTAATCAGTCCCTCAACCTTGAGTCGATGTGGTCAGTCCATCAATCTTGAATAGATTGATGGACTGACCACATCGACTCAAGGTTGAGGGACTGATTACCTCATTCTCCTGTTCTTCAAGTTTATCCTTTGTATGGACTGATGAAGCCACTGTGTGGCGAAACGTTTCCTCAATAAAGATACCCAAGAGTTGCACTTGTGTCCAATTTAACAACGTGTCGGTTCTTTGAACCATTCATCTACAATTAAGTTTGTATGTTAGTTAGGGTAGGTTAAGTGTATAAATTTCCCCCTTTTTATCTCACTTGGGACATTTATAGATGTGCCATTTTTTTACTGTGCAGTTTTGACTGGTGTTAGAAGAGTTTTTATGTGGATAGCGAGGCCTTAGACATGGATGTGCGATGTCAAAATGGTTGTTTAACATATTTATAGATGGGGTTGGCCAAGAAATGAACACTGATACAAAGTGGCGCTTGTTACAGTTGCTGTTTGCCGATGACGTGGTGCTTTTGGCAGATTCTGAAGAGAAATTGGAAAGGTTGGTGCAGGAACTTGGGAAAATTAAAAGTAAACACAATAATAATAATAATAATAATAATAATAATAATAATAATAATAATAATAATAATAATAATAATAATAATAATAATAATAATAATAATAATTTCTTGAGAGCACACAATAAAGACCTAGGTGACATTAATGACATACTAGACCGGGCCGCAGGGGCGCTGACCCCCCGGAACTCCCTCCTGGTGTACTATATAGAAAGCCCCTGGTTATGTAGAGCATTTCTGGAAGCCTAAGTTAATTTTGTCCCGCCGGGATGCCACCCACAACAGTCAACTAAAATCCAGGTACTAATACCCGGGTACCTACCTACTGCTAAGTGAGCAGTGACACCGGGTGTAAGGTGACTAACACCCAGGTACATACTTACTGCTAGGTGAGCAGTGACATCAAGTATAAAGTGAAACTGTATCTTCATCCGGAGACACTGTACCATCATGCGGAGACACTGTACCATCATGCGGAGACACTGTACCATCATGCGGAGACACTGTACCATCATGCGGAGACACTGTACCATCAGGCGGAGACACTGTACCATCATGCGGAGACACTGTACCATCATGCGGAGACACTGTACCATCATGCGGAGACACTGTACCATCATGTGGAGACACTGTACCATCATGCGGAGACACTGTACCATCAGGCGGAGACACTGTACCATCATGCGGAGACACTGTACCATCAGGCGGAGACACTGTACCATCATGCGGAGACACTGTACCATCAGGCGGAGACACTGTACCATCATGCGGAGACACTGTACCATCATGCGGAGACATTGTACCATCAGGCGGAGACACTGTACCATCATGCGGAGACACTGTACCATCATGCGGAGACACTGTACCATCATGCGGAGACACTGTACCATCAGGCGGAGACACTGTACCATTATGTGGAGACACTGTACCATCATGCGGAGACACTATACCATCATGCGGAGACACTGTACCATCATGCGCAGACACTGTACCATCATGCGGAGACTGTACCATCAGGCGGAGACACTGTACCATCATGCGAAGACACTGTACCATCATGTGGAGACTGTACCATCATGCAGAGACACTGTACCATCATGCGGAGACACTGTACCATCATGCGGAGAATGTACCATCATGCGGAGGCACTGTACCATCATGCGGAGACACTGTACCATCATGTGGAGACGCTGTACCATCATCCAGCGACTGTACCATCATGCGGAGACACTGTACCATCATCCAGAGACTGTACCATCATGCGGAGACACTGTACCATCATGCGGAGACACTGTACCATCATCCAGAGACTGTACCATCATGCGGAGACACTGTACCATCATGCGGAGACGCTGTACCATCATGCGGAGACACTGTACCATCAGGCGGAGACACTGTACCATCATGCGGAGACACTGTATCATCAGGCGGAGACACTGTACCAATAGCGGAGACAATGTACCATCATGCGGAGACACTGTACCATCATGTGGAGACACTGTACCATCAGGCGGAGACACTGTACCATCAGGCGGAGACACTGTACCATCATGCGGAGACACTGTACCATCATGCGGAGACACTGTACCATCAGGCGGAGACACTGTACCATCAGGCGGAGACACTGTACCATCACGCGGAGACACTGTACCATCATGCGGAGACACTGTACCATCATGCGGAGACACTGTACCATCAGGCGGAGACACTGTACCATCATGCGGAGGCATTGTACCATCATGCGGAGACACTGTACCATCATGCGGAGACACTGTACCATCATGCGGAGACACTGTACCATCATGCGGAGACATTGTACCATCAGGCGGAGACATTGTACCATCATGCGGAGACACTGTATCATCATGCGGAGACACTGTACCATCAGGCGGAGACACTGTACCATCAGGCGGAGACACTGTACCATCAGGCGGAGACACTGTACCATCAGGCGGAGACACTGTACCATCAGGCGGAGACACTGTACCATCAGGCGGAGACACTGTACCATCAGGCGGAGACACTGTACCATCAGGCGGAGACACTGTACCATCAGGCGGAGACACTGTATCTCTCGGGTCATAATTACGTTCTCTTTGATGTTTATCAGTCCCAGTTATCAAGAGTTGATTATATAACTCTGACGTATGACCGATTATCCAGTATTAACCTGAATTGTACCTTGATTATCGTCTTATGTCAGTGTCTTGATTATCATGTTGTTCCTTGATTATCATCCTGTCAGTGTCTTGATTATCATGTTCCTTGATAATCTTATGTCAAGTGTCTTGATTATCATGTTCCTTGATTATCATCCTGTCAGTGTCTTGATTATCATGTTCCTTGATAATCTTATGTCAAGTGTCTTGATTATCATGTTCCTTGATTATCATCCTGTCAGTGTCTTGATTACCATGTTCCTTGACAATCTTATGTCAAGTGTCTTGATTATCGTGTTCCTTGATTATCATCCTGTCAGTGTCTTGATTATCATGTTCCTTGATTATCATCCTGTCAGTGTCTTGATTATCATGTTCCTTGATTATCATCCTGTCAGTGTCTTGATTACCATGTTCCTTGATTATCATCCTGTCAATGTCTTGATTATCATGTCCCTTGATTATAATCTTGTCAGTGTCTTGATTATCATGTTCCTTGATTATCATCCTGTCAGTGTCTTGATTACCATGTTCCTTGATTATCATCCTGTCAGTGTCTTGATTATCATGTCCCTTGATTATAATCCTGTCAGTGTCTTGATTATCATGTTGTGTCGTTACCTTGATTATCATCCTATGTCAGTGCCTTGATTATCAGCCTGTACCTTGATTATCATGCTGAGTCAGTACCTTGATTATTCAAGGTTTCTCAAATATTAAGTGGATTATTAAGAACACTGGACGTCTGGTTTCAACATCATCTTAACCAGTTTGGACTAAAGATTCAGTAGACTCGACTCGAAGATAGTTTGAAGCTAAGACAAAATCAATTAGATAATGCAAGTGGATTTAGTTCTGACGTACATCCTGTAGCAGTTTCTGTTACTAAACGTGTACATTCACGTACGGAATTAAAGAACAACAGGGCACAATACCGTGACCCGGTGGTCTGGTGGCTAAAACTCCCGCTTCACACACGGAGGGCCCGGGTTCGATTCCCGGCGGGTGGAAATTCTGACACGTTTCCTTACACCTATTGTCCTGTTCACCTAGCAGCAAATAGGTACCTGGGTGTTAGTCGACTGGTGTGGGTCGCATCCTGGGGGACAAGATTAAGGACCCCAATGGAAATAAGTTAGACAGTCCTCGATGACGCACTGACTTTCTTGGGTTATCCTGGGTGGCTAACCCTCCGGGGTTAAAAATCCGAACGAAATCTTATCTTATCTTATCTTATCACATATAACCCGCACAGAGGGTGTTGTCCCGGCCCGGGTCTTGTCCAGATGGTGACCTGGCCGCACGTAGGAGAGGAGCTTATCACCACGTTTCGGTCCGACTTAGCCCATTTACAAGCCACTTAACTAGTTGAAGAATTAGCCACATGTGCAAAATCTGGGTATCTTTATCTATAGACGTTTCACCCTCCAGTGGTTTTATCAATACAATACATATATAGTATATAGATCTACCTTCTTCACATTATGTCCTTGTATTGAGAAAGCCATTGGTTGACGAAACGTCTACAAATAAAGATACCCAGATGTTGCACATGTTTTTGATTCTTCAACCAGTCAAGTGACTTGTAAATGGTCCAAGTCAGACCGAAACGTCGTCATAAGTTCCTCTCTCTCTCTCTCTCCTATGTGCGGATTGTATCGTACAGAATTACTTTGATAATTCTCACTCTCGTAACATTAATGTCTCTCCTATTTACTATGTGTGGAAATACAGGAGAAAGTATGCAGACCAGGCTCTGGTGGCCTGGTGGTTAACGCTCTCGCTTCACACGGTGAGGGCCTGGGTTCGATTCCCAGCCAGAGTAGAAACATTGGACGTGTTTCTTTCCACCTGTTGTCTATGTTCCCCATCAGTAAAATGGGTACCTGGGTGTTAGTCTACTGGTGTGGGTCGCATCCTGGGACACTGACCTAAGGAGGCCTGGTCACAGACCGGGCCGCGGGGGCGTTGACCCCCGGAACTCTCTCCAGATAAACCATAGCTGACATCAGTGACATATTACTATATAGAAAGTCCCTTGTTATGTAGAGCATTTCCAGCAAATTAGGTCAATTTTGTCCCAGGATGCGACCCACACCAGTCCACTAACACTGCTAGGTGAACAGGGACAGCAGGTGTCTTAGGAAAACACGTCCTAATGTTCTCACCTGTACCGGGGATCGAACCCCGGACCTCAGTGTGTGAGCTGAACGCGCTAGAAACCCAACTACGGGACACCTTGACGTAGGATAACACAAATTTCATTACGGCAGTCAGTGTTTATACAGGACACGAATACAAATTATGCAAGACCATGACCGAGGGAGAAGTGTAACTGAACCAGTCAGCTGGCACTGACCACCCCTTCTGGAAATATAAACACATATGCAGTTTAATGTGATCCTTTATTGACAACGTTTCGCCCACACAGTGGGCTTTTTTCAAGTCACAAACAGATCTACCTCTTCTCAAGGTTTATGAAGGAATGTCAGGAGGAACATACAGTGAGAAATATCCAGCGCTCGTAAGTGACACATTTCTGCAGCAGTTGAGTAGCTTTAAGAACATAAGACCACGAGAAAGAATTAACACTGCAGCAGGTTTGTTGGCTCATACTAGGCAGGTCCTTCACAATCCATTTCACTAATGGAAACGATTCGCCACACAGTGGTGAATGCAGTCCAATGCAGAAAAAAGGTGGAAGGTGAGGAGGAGTTTGAGGTAATTAGTCCCTCAGCCTAGAGTCTGATTTGTTCAGTCCGTCAGTCTTGACGAAGGTCAAGATTTTTTTCTCAAGTCACCTCTGTCAGACGTCAGGTGTTCAACACACCTCCAGAGAGCATCTCCTGACTCGTTTTGGCACACGGGCTGCGGCCTGAGTACCAGGATTGACTCAGTTGTAGTTAAAAGAGTCACCGCGCCCTTGTCATAGGGCTGCCCCAGCCACAGGGCTGTAAACGTTACTACACTTGACCTGCAGAAGACTCACCGCGCCTTTGTCATAGGGCTGCCCCAGTCATAGGGCTGTAAGCTGCATTACTACTTAACATGAGTGCTCATCGTGCACCTGTCATAGGGCTGTAAACGGTTAGTTAGTTTAATATGTTTATTATGCACCCCATAACCATCCTGTGGGCGGTAGTCAAAAGATTACAGAGGTACGTAATGGGTCCAGGGACTGGGCCCTCAAAGTTTTGATAGCTGAACTAGGTACAAAGTTGTACCAACTCCGACACTCCTTCGGGAGTCACTGGCGGGTCACCACATAGAGAAGACCCGGGGCAGGACCCGTCCTGGCAAACCTACATGAACATAAACCTGTACTGTTTGTAACGGCTGTGCAACTAACCTTATTAAACCTCACATAATTACACACACACACATACACAGGGACCAGGAGCTGTGACTTGACCTCTGCAACCACAAATAGGTGAATACACACACACACACAAGGATATAGGTGTATCCTAAACAATAGTGTCAGATGTGACTCTCACAGTCAAGCGACACTGTGTGTGTGTGTGTGTGTGTGTGTGTGTGTGTGTGTGTGTGTGTGTGTGTGTGTGTGTGTGTGTGTGTGTGTGTGATGGTAAACATAATCATCAGTATTTCAACTATTTGTGTTCCAGTCACTGCCTCATGACTCACGAAATCGTAATGACACGATTGTAAACAAACCATACCACGGGCGGGATTTGAACTCGCGGTCTGGAGTTTGAGACTCTCTGACCGCGGGTTCAAATCCCGCCCGTGGTATGTTTTTTTTTTTCACTGCCTCATCTTAGATAAGTGTCCCGGTATCCAGTAACCCCAAGAAAGGTACCCCTGCATCCCTTAACCCAGACCTCTCTATCCTATTGACCAGGAGAGGGTATCCCTGTTCCCCATAACCCCAGCCTCCTCTACCTCACTGATCCTAGAAAGGTATCGTAGTATCCCATAAGCCCAGCCCTCTCTACCTTCATGCTCTCAGAAGTAACAGTGGAAGTCACTCATAAAATTTTAACGACACGGGAAACAAAAAATATTTCTGTATGTGTGTATATATGTGTGTACGCATACATTTGTACTCACCTATTTGTGGTTGCATGGGTCGATTCAGTGCTCATAGTCCAGCCTATTCACTGGTCACTACTAGGTCCACTCTCTCACTGCTACATGAGCTTCATCATACCTCTTCTTAAAGCCACGTATGGATCCTGCCTCCACTACATCACTCTCCAGACTATTCTACTACCTGACAACTCTTTGACTGAAGAAATACTTCTTACCATCCCTGTGACTCATCTGAGTTTTCAGTTTTCACTGCACCATCAGGCGGAGACACTGTACCATCAGTGATGCTGCGTCCCATCTCTGAAACATCTTGTCCCTGTCCACCTTGCCAATTCCTCTCAGTATTTTATATGTCGTTATCATGTCCCCTCTATCCCTCCTGTCCTCTAGTGTCGTCAAGTCGATTTCCCTTAACCTTTCCTCGTAAGACATGCCCCTTAGCTCGAGGACTAGTCTTATTGCAATTCTCTGTACTTTCTCTAATTTCCTGACGTACTTGACCAAGTGTGGGTTCCAAACTGGTGTTGCATACTCCTTACGTACACGGTGTACAGAGTCTTGAACGATTCCTGACTGAGGTGTCGAAATGCTATTCTTAGGTTTGCCAGGCGCCCATATGCTGCAGCAGTTAATTGGTTGATGTGCTCCTCAGTAGATGTGCTCGGTATTTTACTCACCCCACGATCCCTTTTCCTTGAGTGAAGTCTACAGTCCTTGGCCTCCTAGCCTGTAGTCTGTCTACAGTCTTCATGACTTTGCACTTGGTGGACTTAAACTCCAGGAGCCAGTTTCTGGACCAGGCTTACAGCCTGTCCAGATCCCTTTGTAGTCTTGCCTGGTCCTCATCCCATTGAATTCTCCTCATTAGCTTCACATCGTCTGCAAACATGGACACTTCTGTATCTACCCCTTCTGTCATGTCATTCACATATACCAGAAACAGCTGCTACCCCGGGTAAGCAACACCAAGTCACTGGTCTCAGACCAAGCCGCGGGGGCGTTGACCCCCGAAACCCTCTTCAGGTATACTCCAAGTATGCACTAAACAGCGTAAAACATTGCCAACATGATGTAAGAACACCACAATCTTTACTTAGGAAACGTTTCGCCACACAGTGGCTTCATCAGTGATGAAGCCACTGTGTGGCGGTTTCCTCAATAAAGATTCCCATATGTTGCATAAGTGTCTCGATCTTCAACTTGTCGGCTTTCAAAACCATCGCAACAGGTATAACACACTGTTGTACAAGAATGGAGGATAAAGAGGTGCGGAGGCGGTGTTGTGATAAGCAGTGACGGGGCAGAGGCTGAGTGATCAGCTGATCTAGTTGTTGACATGGTCAGTCCTGTTGGAGGAAGAGGATATGTTAACAACAACAACAACAACAACAACAACAACAACAACAACAACAACAACAATAATAATAATAATAATAATAATAATAATAATAATAATAATAATAATAATAATAATAATAATAATAATAATAATAATAATAATGAAAATAATAATAATAATAATCTTTAGTTCTAAAAGGACATGTACAAGGTATACAAACCATAGCTGACAACAGTTACATGCAACTATATAGAAAGCCCCTTGTTATGCAAAGCATTTCCCTCAAATTAAGTCAGTTTTGTCCCCAGGATGCGACCCACACCAGTCGGCTTACACCCAGGCACCTATCTACTGCTAGGTGAACAGGGACAGCAGGTGTCTTAAGGAAACACGTCTTAATGTTCCCACCCGCACCGGGGATCGACCTCAGTGTGTGAACTGAGTGCGCTGCCAATCGAGCTGCAGAATATTCGCAGCTCCTCTAGAGAACATGTCTTTTTTTCAGTGTGTAGAGAGACATCTTCACAAGCTTGACCTGTCCCTGAGGCATCTAGAAAACTTGTTACGTACACAATTAATATTCAGGAAGTGACCGCATGTAATAAGGGCAGTGCTGAAGTTACCTGAACATAGAGGCAGGTTGACTGGTGTGGAAGGAAGGAAGCAGTGGTAGTAGCAGCGGGCTTGCTGAGGCAGCAGCTGGCTGAGGCATTGACCCAACATTATCCTGAGCCCCACCCAAACAGGATTCACTGCGCTGTTATGGATAATGAAAGGACAGACACGCGGGCATGAAGGTGGCCTGCATGCCCGCGTGTCTGTCCTTTTCATTTCTCCTTTCATTTGTCCTCTCAGTTGTGTTGCAGAGGTCTGAGCAATGCTTATACCTTGGCAACACAATTGTCCTCAAAGATTTGTTAAATTATACCATGAATTAACGAAATATCTTAGACTTTACCTTACGAAACAGACAGCAAATACGGTATTAATTATGGACAAAGATTATAGTGGAACAATGAACATGATAGAAGCCGGAGGAACTTACGTGCCTCTTAAAGATTGTGAATCAGGATGCCCCCATAGTTTATATTGTGTATGAAGTGGGTGGTTACCGAGAGTGTCTTCTCACGTCTGGTCAAGGCTCTCTCTAGTTGATAATGCACATGTGCAACAGCTAGTTATTTTTATTCCGAAACGTTTCGCCTATATAGTAGGCTTCTTCAGTCGAGTACAGAGGAGGCAGCAGAAGCAGTAGAGATGTAGAGACGATGTAATCAGTTCATCACCCTTGAAGACGTAGTTCTGAGATGCTCAGTCCCTCAAACTGGAGACTATGAAGCAAAACTCTTCTCCAGGCTGAGGGACTGACCACCTCAAAACTACGTCTTAAAGGATGATGCGTCTCTACATCGCTACTGCTTCTGCTGCCTCCTCTGTACTCGACTGAAGAAGCCTACTGTGTAGGCGAAACGTTTCGGAATAAAGATACCTAACTGTTGCACATGCGCCTTACTTACCAACTTGTCGGTATTGTGTACCATTATCATATTTTCTCTCAAGTAAGACTCACTTGTTGTTTATTCATTAACACTTAAGACTCTGAAGTTGTCTTTAAAGACAAGACATAAGATAAAAGATTGATTTCAGGATGATACTGTGTCTGTACAGGATGTTGTGGTCTACTGTAGGTCTGACTTAGGTAAGATTTCTCAGGAAACAGGACCAGTGTTTCCTGACGCGGGTCTTAGTCATATGCTGACCCTGAGCTGGAGCTTCTGATCATCTAACCGAAGCTGACTTGACGAGGTTATTACCCTGACGGAGACATACTGGTGTCTGCTATTCAGATATGACTTAGAGTATGCCGGAGTACGTATTAACGTAGAGCATTTCGGGCAACCCAGTAGCAATAACTATCATTTGCTTATATTCTCTTTCGAAGATTAAGATGTTTGTGCAGCAGTTGGGTATATTTATTGACGAAACGTTTTGCCTACACAGTAGGCTTCTTCAGTAATGAAATAAAGATGATGCAATCAGTCCATCAACCTTGGAGAAAAGTATTTGAGGTGGTCAGTCCCTCAGCCTGGAGAAGAGTTCAGCTACGTGGAGCTGAACTCTTCTCCAGGTTGAGGGACTGATTACCTAAAATTCCTCCTCATCTCCCACCTTTCTGCTCTGTATTGGACTAAAGAAGCCACTGGCTGGGGAAACGTCTCCTCAATAAATATTCCCAAATGTAGCAGAAGTGTCTCATTCTTCAACTTGTCAGTTTTTTAAACCATTTAAATCACATCAGAGAATTGTTAAAACTCGAAGATTCAGTCCCAGCAGTGAGAACTTCTTAATCTTCTCTACTGTCACAGTTTGCAGTCTTGCATGTTTATTATACACCCCAGACCCATCCTGTCGGCGGTAGTCAAAGGAATACAGGAATGGGTCCAGGGACTGTGCCTCAACATTACAAAGGCATATAATGGGTACAAGAACTGTACCTCAACATTATAGAAGCACATAATGGGTACAGGGACTGTACCTCAACATTGCAGAGGCACATAATGGGTACAGGGACTGTACCTTAACATTACAGAGGTACCTAACAGGTCCAAGGACTGTACCTCAACGCTACAGAGGTACATAACGGGTCCAGGGACTGTATTTCAACATTACAAAGGTACATAATGGGTCAAGGGACTGTACCTCAACATTGCAGAGGCACATAATGGGTACAGGGACTGTACCTCAACATTACAGAGGTACATAACAGGTCCAAGGACTGTACCTCAACACTACAGAGGTACATAAAGGGTCCAGGGACTGTATTTCAACATTACAAAGGTACATAATGGGTCCAGGGACTGTACCTCAACATTGCAGAGGCACATAATGGGTACAGGGACTGTACCTCAACATTACAGAGGTACATAACAGGTCCAAGGACTGTACCTCAACGCTACAGAGGTACATAACGGGTCCAGGGACTGTATTTCAACATTACAAAGGTACATAATGGGTCCAGGGATTGTACCTCAACATTACAGAGGTACATAATGGGTCCAAGGAGTGTACCTCAACATTACAGAGATACATAACGGGTCCGAGGACTATACCTCAACACTACAGAGGTACATAACGGGTCCAGGGACTGTACTTCAACATTACAGAGGTACATAATGGGTCCAGGGACTGTACCTCAACACTACAGAGGTACATAACGGGTCCAGGGACTGTAGTTCAACATTACAAAGGTACATAATGGGTCCAGGGATTGTACCTCAACATTACAGAGGTACATAATGGGTCCAGGGACTGTACCTCAACACTACAGAGGTACATAACGGGTCCAGGGACTGTACCTCAACACTACAGAGGTACATAACGGGTCCAGGGACTGTACCTCAACATTACAGAGGTACATAATGGGTCCAGGGACTGTACTTCAACACTACAGAGGTACATAACAAGTCCAGGGACTGTACCTCAACATTACAGAGGTACATAATGGGTCCAGGGACTGTACCTCAACATTACAGAGGTACATAATGGGTCCAGGGACTGTAGCTCAACATTACAGAGGTACATAACGGGTCCAGGGACTGTAGCTCAACATTACAGAGGTACATAACGGGTCCAGGGACTGTACCTCAACATTACAGAGGTACATAACGGGTCCAGGGACTGTACCTCAACATTACAGAGGTACATAATGGGTCCAGGGACTGTACGTCAACATTACAGAGGTACATAATGGGTCCAGGGACTGTACCTCAAAACTATAGAGGTACATAACGGATCCGGGGACTGTAGCTCAACATTACAGAGGTACATAACGGGTCCAGGGACTGTAGCTCAACATTACAGAGGTACATAACGAGTCCAGTGACTGTAGTTCAACATTACAGTGGTACATAATGGGTCCAGAGACTGTAGCTCAACTTTACAGAGGTACATAATGGGTCCAGGGACTGTAGCTCAACATTACAGAGGTACATAACGGGTCCAGGGACTGTACCTCAACATTACAGAGGTACATAACGGGTCCAGGGACTGTACCTCAACATTACAGAGGTACATAATGGGTCCAGGGACTGTAGCTCAACATTACAGAGGTACATAACGGATCCAGGGACTGTAGCTCAACATTACAGAGGTATATAACGGGTCCAGGGACTGTACCTCAACATTACAGAGGTATATAATGGGTCCAGGGACTGTAGCTCAACATTACAGAGGTACATAATGGGTCCAGGGACTGTAGCTCAACATTACAGAGGTACATAACGGGTCCAGGGACTGTAGCTCAACATTACAGAGGTACATAACGGGTCCAGGGACTGTATCTCAACATTACAGAGGTACGTAACGAATCCAGGGACTGTACCTCAACATTACAGAGGTACATAACGGGTCCACGGACTGTAGCTCAACATTACAGAGGTACATAACGGGTCCAGGGACTGTAGCTCAACATTACAGAGGTACATAACGGGTCCAGGGACTGTAGCTCAACATTACAGAGGTACATAATGGGTCCAGGGACTGTAGCTCAACATTACAGAGGTACATAACAGGTCCAGGGACTGTACCTCAACATTACAGAGGTACATAACGGGTCCAGGGACTGTAGCTCAACATTACAGAGGTACATAACGGGTCCAGGGACTGTAGCTCAACATTACAGAGGTACATAATGGGTCCAGGGACTGTAGCTCAACATTACAGAGGTACATAACGGGTCCAGGGACTGTAGCTCAACATTACAGAGGTACATAACGGGTCCAGGGACTGTAGCTCAACATTACAGAGGTACATAACGGGTCCAGGGACTGTAGCTCAACATTACAGAGATACATAACGGGTCCAGGGACTGTAGCTCAACATTACAGAGATACATAACGGGTCCAGGGACTGTAGCTCAACATTACAGAGGTACACAACGGGTCCAGGGACTGTAGCTCAACATAACAGAGGTACATAACGGGTCCAGGGACTGTAGCTCAACATTACAGAGGTACATAACGGGTCCAGGGACTGTAGCTCAACATTACAGAGGTACATAACGGGTCCAGGGACTGTAGCTCAACATTACAGAGGTACATAACGGGTCCAGGGACTGGGCCACGATGTTTCGATAACAAAACAACTACAGTGGCAGTGAACTATCTACGTTTGTATCAAGTCACAATCGTAATGAGTTATTTATGCAGACGTGAATTAGATCACACACAAAAGTGGTAATGCTTTATTTACAGTGAGGTAAGTCAGTGTAGTTTTCCAGAATGCTTTTACTTCCATGGTACCTGAGACTGTGTCTAGATTATTTAAGGTCAATTATATCACCAGCACTGTCGCTTCTGCTTCTATCACTTACATTACTAGGGCTAAGAGGGTTCATGTCAACTCAGACAAGAAACTACGTCTACACTACTACTACTACTACTACTACTACTACTACTACTACTACTACTACTACTACTACTACTACTACTACTACTACTACTACTACTACTACAGCACACCAAGAGGTGTGTTGTAGTAGTAGTAATATAGTAGTAGCCAAGAGGTGACATAGCATCTGAAGAAGGTACACCCCTGCTGAACGAGGAGCCCAGCAGAAAGGAATGCTAAAGCCCTATCAGACCACCAAGCAGGACCAAGGAATGAAGGGGGAAAGCAATTGGGAGCAAGGATAGCAGTGAGAGGGGGGGAGAGGGGGGAGAGGGGGTTAGGTCCTATGCAGAGGCACATGCCACCAAGAGCTACAGGAAAAAATAAGGGAGACAATGGCCATGTACAAATGGGACCCAAAGGCACAGAAGGAAAGACAATGGGAGGAGGAGAGAGAGAGAGAGAGGTCAGTGTTTATTCATGGGCTTCAGGAGAGCGAGGGGAGGACAAACAATGAAAGATGGCAGAAAGAAAAACCAAGAAATTGGAAACATCATCAAAGAAATAGACGAGGAGGACATGACTGAGATAGTAAATTTTCAGAGAATATGGGAAGTATTTGAAGGGAAGAAATCGTCCAGTCAAACTGATTTTCAAGACAGAAACGGCGCAAAACAGGAATCATCAACATGCAAGAGGGTGTTCCTAGACCGAGACAGAACAAATCCAGAACGACAGCAGCTGAGGGAGAGGACACAGAAGTGAATGGGGCTAGGAAAAGAGACAATGACAGAATCAGCAGAGGACAACCAGAGCAGGGCAGAGCAACAAGCGCAAGTACACACAGAACCTCCCCTAGAATCCCACAAAACATGCTATCCAACACAAACCACAATCCACAGTTTCAGCCCCCACCCCAAACTATGCCATAGAATCTCACAGCACATTACCAGGTCCCCCACCCTCACAGACCCCCCAGAACACAGTATTGGAGAAGAAACTGAAGGCATGGTACACCAACATTGATGGAATAACGAATAAGTGGGAGGAATGGCATGAAAGAGTCAAAGACGTGTCACTGGACATCATAGCTCTCACAGAAATCAAGCTCACAGGAATGATTACAGATACCATCTTTCCAACAGGATATCAGATCCTAAGGAAAGACAGAGGGAATGGGGGGGGTGGAGGAGTGGCACTGCTCATCAAAAACCGATGGGATTTTGATGAGCTGGAGAGAGGAGACAGAGAAGCAAGAGACTACATAACAGGAACACTTTAGTCTGGAGATCCCAAGATGGTAATTACAGTGATGTATAACCCACCACAGAACAGTAGGAAGCCAAGGCAAGAGTATAATCAAAGTATAGAGCGATGGTTGACACTAGCTGAGGTGGCCAGAAGGCTCATGCAAGCAGGGCAAAGCTGCTGATTATGGGTGACTTCAACCACAAGGAAATCGACTGGGAGAACCTGGAGGCACATGGGGGCTCAGAAACATGGAGGGCTAAGATAATGAAGGTGGTACTCGAAAACCTCATATACCAACACATAAGGGGCACTACCAGAGAGAGAGGAGAGGATGAACCAGCAAGACTGGACCTAGTATTCACCTTGAGTAGTGCAGACATTGAGGACATCACGTGTGAGAGACCCCTTGGGGCCAGTGATCATGTGGTTCTGAGCTTTGAATACATAGTAGAGTTACAAGTAGAGAGGGAAGCAGGAAGGACAGGAGGAATGAACCCAAACTACAAGAGAGGGGACTACAGAGGCATGAAGAATTTCCTACACGGAGTTCAGTGGGACAGAGAACTGGCAGGGAAGTCAGTAAATGAGATGATGAGATGATGGGAGAGGTTTGTACCCAAGGGTAACAGAATAACGAGAAAGCCAGGATGAGCCCATGGTTCACCCAAAGGTGTAGAGAGGCCAAAACCAAGTGTGCTAGAGAATGGAAGAAGTATAGAAGGCAAAGGACCCAGGAGAATAAGGAGAGAAGTTGTAGAGCAAGAAATAAATATGCACAGGTATGCAAGGAGGTCCAACGAAAATCTGAAAATGATATAGCAACGAAAACCAAATCTGACCCAAAGCTGTTGTACAGCCACATCAGGAGGAAAACAATCATCAAGGACCAAGTAATCAGGATAAGGAAGGAAGGAGGAGAGATCACAAGAAATGACCGTGAAGTATGTGAGGAACTCAACATGAGATTCAAAGAAGTGTTCACAGAGGAGACAGAAGGGACTCCAGAAAGACGGAGAGGTGGGGCACACCACCATGTGCTGGACACAGTGCACACAACCGAGAAAGAAGTGAAGACGCTGCTGAGGGAGCTAGACACCTCAAAGGCGATGGGGCCGGATAACATCTCTCCATGGGTCCTGAGAGAGGGTGCAGAGGCGCTATGTGTACCCCTAACAACAACAGTATTCAACACATCTATCGAAACAGGGAGATTAACTGAGGTATGGAAGACAGCAAATGTAGTACCAATTTTTAAGAAAAGAAGACAGACAAGAAGCACTAAACTATTGACCAGTGTCACTGACGTGTATAGTATGCAAAGTCATGGAGAAGATTATCAGGAGAAGAGTGGTGGAACACCTAGAAAGAAATGAGCTCATCAACAACAGCCAACAAGGTTTCAGGGACGGGAAATCCTGTGTCACAAACCTACTGGAGTTCTATGACAGAGTGACAACAGTAAGACAAGAGAGAGGGGTGGGTGGATTGCATTTTCTTGGACTGCAAGAAGGCGTTTGACACAGTTCCACACGAGAGATTAGTGCAAAAACTGGAGGACCAAACAGGGATAACAGGGAAGGCACTACAATGGATCAGGGAATACTTGTCAGGAAGACAGCAGCGAGTCATGGTACGTGGCGAGGTGTCAGAGTGGGCGCCTGTGACCAGCGGTGTCCCACAGGGGTCAGTCCTAGGACCAGTGCTGTTTCTGGTATTTGTGAACGACATGACGGAAGGAATAGACGCCGAAGTGTCTCTGTTTGCAGATGGCGTGAAGTTGATGAGAAGAATTCATTCGATCGAAGACCAGGCAGAACTACAAAGGGATCTGGACAGGCTGCAGACCTGGTCCAGCAATTGGCTCCTGGAGTTTATCCCCATCAAGTGCAAAGTCATGAAGATTGGGGAAGGGCAAAGAAGACCGCAGACGGAGTACAGTCTAGGGGGCCAGAGACTTCAAATCTCACTCAAGAAAAAAGATCTTGGGGTGAGCATAACACCAGGCACATCTCCTGAGGTGCACATCAACCAAATAACTGCTGCAGCATATGATCGCCTAGCAAACTTAAGAACAGCATCCCACCATCTTAATAAGGAATTGTTCAGGACCCTGTACACTGTGTACGTTAGACCCATATTGGAGTACGCAGCACCAGTTTGGAACCCACACCTAGCCAAACACGTAAAGAAACTAGAGAAAGTGCATAGGCTTGCAAGAAGACTAGTCCCAGAACTAAGGGGTATGTCCTACGAGGAGGAGAGGCTAAGGGAGATCGACCTGTCGACACTGGAGGACAGGTGAGATAGGGGGGACTTGATAACGACATTTAAAATACTGAGAGGAATTGACAAGGTGGACAGAGAGAGAATGTTCCAGAGATGGGACACAGCAACAAGGGGAGAGTGTTGGAAGTTGAAAACTCAGATGAATCACAGGGATGTTAGGAAGTATTTCTTCAGTCACAGACTAGTCAGGAAGTGGAATAATTTGGGAAGCGATGTAGTGGAGGCAGGATCCATACATAGCTATAAGCAGAGGTATAATTAAGCTCATGGTGCAGGGAGAGTGATCCAGCGAGGATGTGGGGCCAGGAGCTATGAATCGACCCCTTCAACCACAACTAGGTGAGTACACACCCATGCACTCATGCACACACACACACACACACACACACACACACACACACACACACACACACACACACACACACACACACACACACACACACACACACACACACACACACACACACACACACAGTGACCATGTGGTTTTAAGCTTCGAATACACAGTAGAGCTACAAGTGGAGGGAGAAGCAGGAAGGCCAGGACGAATGAAGCCAAACTACAAGAAAGGGGACTACACAGGAATGAGGAACTTCCTGAACGGGGTTCAGTGGGACAGAGAACTGGCAGGGAAGCCAGTTAATGAGATGATGGAATATGTAGTAACAAAATGCAAGGAGGCCGAGGAGAGGTTTGTACCCAAGGGTAACAGGAATATTGAAAAAGCCAGGATGAGCCCATGGTTTACCCAAAGGTGCAGGGAGGCAAAAACCAAGTGTGCTAGGGAATGGAAGAAATATAGAAGGCAAAGGACCCAGGAGAATAAGGAGAGCAGTCGTAGAGCCAGAAACGAATATGCACAGATAAGAAGGGAGGCCCAAAGACAATATGAAAATGACATAGCAGCGAAAGCCAAGTCTGACCCGAAACTGTTGTACAGCCACATCAGGAGGAAAACAACAGTCAAGGACCAGGTAATCAGGCTAAGGAAGGAAGGAGGAGAGACAACAAGAAATGACCGTGAAGTATGTGAGGAACTCAACAAGAGATTCAAAGAAGTGTTCACAGTGGAGACAGAAGGGGCTCCAGAAAGACGGAGAGGTGGGGCACACCACCAATGTGCTGGACACAGTGCACACAACCGAGGAAGAAGTGAAGAGGCTTCTGAGTAAGCCAATGTAAGCCAAAGGCAATGGGGCCAGATAACATCTCCCCATGGGTATTGAGAGAGGGAGCAGAGGCGCTATGTGTACCCCTAACAACAATATTCAATACATCTATCGAAACAGGGAGATTGCCTGAGGCATGGAAGACAGCAAATGTAGTCCCAATCTTTAAAAAAGGAGACAGACATGAAGCATTAAACTACAGACCAGTGTCAATGACATGTATAGTATGCAAAATCATGGAGAAGATTATCAGGAGAAGAGTGGTGGAACACCTAGAAAGGAATGATCTTATCAACAGCAGCCAACATGGTTTCAAGGATGGGAAATCCTGTGTCACAAACCTACTGGAGTTCTATGACATGGTGACAGCAGTAAGACAAGAGAGAGAAGGGTGGGTGGATTGCATATTCTTGGACTGCAAGAAGGCGTTTGACACAGTTCCACACAAGAGATTGGTGCAAAAACTGGAGGACCAAGCAGGGATAACAGGGAAGGCACTACAATGGATCAGGGAATACTTGTCGGGAAGACAGCAGCGAGTCATGGTACGTGGCGAGGTGTCAGAGTGGGCACCTGTGACCAGCGGGGTCCCACAGGGGTCAGTCCTAGGACCAGTGCTGTTTCTGGTATTTGTGAACGACATGACGGAAGGAATAGACGCCGAAATGTCCCTGTTTGCAGATAACGTGAAGTTGATGAGAAGAATTCATTCGATCGAAGACCAGGCAGAACTACAAAGGGATCTGGACAGGCTGTAGACCTGGTCCAGCAATCGGCTCCTGGAGTTCAACCCCACCAAGTGCAAAGTCATGAAGATTGGGGAAGGGCAAAGAATGTCAGCATAGTTGCTGAATCCCCTTACATGTGTTGTATAGATTAGCTGAGCATTATAGTATCATCCAAGTGTTTATATAGAAGACCCTTAGGCCGAGTGACAGTTTGTGTGACGTCACGGGATGCGCATGTGTACGTTCGCACCTCTGCCTCCCTCTCATTCGCGACATAGACATCCAGGCCCGAACACGGCAAGGCTGGGCTCCATCTCCCATCATCACAGTCTGACAATATATCGTTACCATCCAACCAGTGTGTCTACTTTCAACCCTCGATATCTCCATTTATCGCGGGGGTTCTTAAAAGGAGATATCGAGGGTTGAAGGTAGACACACTGGTTGGATGGTAACGATATATTGTCAGACTGTGATGATGGGAGATGGAGCCCAGCCTTGCCGTGTTCGGGCCTGGATGTCTATGCCGCGAATGAGAGGGAGGCAGAGGTGCGAACGTACACATGCGCATCCCATGACGTCACACAAACTATCACTCGGCCTAAGGGATCTTCTATATAAACACTTGGATGATACTATAATGCTCAGCTAATCTATACAACACATGTAAGGGGATTCAGCAACTATGCTGATGCTGACAAGAAGACCGCAGACGGAGTACAGTCTAGGGGGCCAGAGACTATAAACCTCACTTAAGGAAAAAGATCTTGGGGTGAGTATAACACCAAGCACATCTCCTGAAGCGCACATCAACCAAATAACTGCTGCAGCATATGGGCGCCTAGCAAACCTCAGAACAGCATTCCTACATCTTAATAAGGAATCGGTCAGGACCCTGTACACTGTGTACGTTAGGCCCATATTGGAGTATGCGGCACCAGTTTCAAATTCAAATTCAAATTCAAAGTTTATTCTCTATAAGGATTACAATGCTGAGTTTACAGAAATTTGGTTATTGTTTGGTTTACATGTAGTAAAATTGTGATTACAGAGTGTACCACTAGAACGCTTAGCATGGCTAGGCATTTCGGGCATACTTAGTTTTATTCTTGATTGTAAAATATTACAAATTATGAGGTAAGTTGGTATTATGGCTAAGTGACTAAATACTAGTTTATGAGTTTAGCAATGTGAATGCTTTTGTTTTGGCACAGTATATAGTTTCAGTATTGGAGTATCACAGGATTCGTTATTTTAAGACTGAGATTAATATTTCTGTTTATGGTCAAATGAGTGAGCGAGTGTAAGTGTGAACCACCAGGTGGTATTCGTGTAGTTAGTTGACGGGGTGTATCAGGGAGATAAGATGTTTTCTAATGGTAGTTTTGGAACCCACACCTAGCCAAGCACGTTAAGAAAGTAGAGAAAGTGCAAAGGTTTGCAACAAGACTAATCCCAGAGCTAAGAGGTATGTCCTACGAGGAGAGGTTAAGGAAAATCGACCTGACGACACTGGAGGACAGGAGAGATAGGGGGGACATGATAACGACATACAAAATACTGAGAGGAATTGACAAGGTGGACAAAGACAGGATGTTCCAGAGACTGGACACAGCAACAAGGGGACACAGTTGGAAGTTGAAGACACAGATGAATCACAGGGATGTTAGGAAGTATTTCTTCAGCCACAGAGTAGTCAGGAAGTGGAATAGTTTGGGAAGCGATGTAGTGGAGTCAGGATCCATACATAGCTTTAAGCAGAGGTACGATAAAGTTCATGGTTCAGGGAGAGTGACCTAGTAGCGACCAGTGAAGAGGCGGGGCCAGGAGCTTGGACTCGACCCCTGCAACCTCAACTAGGTGAGTACAACTATGTGAGTACACACACATACACACACACACACACAAACACATACACACACACACACACACACATACACACACACACACACACACACACACACACACACACACACACACACACACACACACACACACACACACACACACACACACACACACACACACACACAAACACACACAAACACACACACACACACACACACACACACACAGTACGCACAGGTAAGGAGGGAGGCCCAGCGACAGTATGAAAATGACATAGCTTCGAAAATCAAGACTGACCCGAAACTGTTGTATAGCCACATCAGGAGGAAGACAACAGTCAAAGACCAGGTGATAAGTTTAAGGACAGAAGGGGGAGAACTCACAAGAAATGACCAGGAGGTACGTGAGGAGCTAAACAGGAGATTTAAGGAAGTTTTTACAGTAGAGACAGGAAGGGCTGTGGGAAGACAGCACAGAAGGGAACATCAAGAGGGAATATACCAACAAGTGTTGGATGACATACGAACAACCGAGGAGGAGGTGAAGAAGCTGCTAAGAGACCTTGATACCTCAAAGGCGATGGGGCCGGACAACATCTCCCCATGGGTCCTTAGAGAAGGAGCAGAGATGCTGTGCGTGCCTCTAACCACAATCTTCAACACATCCCTTGAAACTGGGCAACTACCTGAGAAATGGAAGACATCAAATGTAGTCCCCATATTTAAGAAAGGAAACAGAAATGAGGCACTAAACTACAGACCTGTGTCTCTGACATGTATTGTGTGCAAAGTCATGAAGAAGATTATCAGGAGGAGAGTGGTCGAACACCTGGAACGGAACAAGATTATAAATGAAAACCAGCATGGGTTCATGGAAGGCAAATCTTGTATCACAAACCTCCTGGAGTTTTATGACAAGATAACAGAAGTAAGACACGAGAGAGAGGGGTGGGTTGATTGCGTTTTCCTAGACTGCAGGAAGGCCTTTGACACAGTTCCCCACAAGAGATTAGTGCAGAAGCTGGAGGATCAGGCACACGTAAAAGGAAGGGCACTGCAATGGATAAGGGAATACCTGACAGGGAGGCAGCAACGAGTCATGGTACGTGAAGAGGTATCACAGTGGGCGCCTGTTACGAGCGGGGTCCCACAGGGGTCAGTTCTAGGACCAGTGCTATTTTTGATATATGTGAACGACATGATGGAAGGAATAGACTCTGAAGTGTCCCTGTTCGCAGATGACGTGAAGTTGATGAGAAGAATTAAATCGGACGAGGATGAGGCAGGACTGCAAAGAGACCTGGAGAGGCTGGACA
This sequence comes from Cherax quadricarinatus, assembly GCF_026875155.1. Taxonomy (NCBI): domain Eukaryota; kingdom Metazoa; phylum Arthropoda; class Malacostraca; order Decapoda; family Parastacidae; genus Cherax; species Cherax quadricarinatus. The sequence continues at coordinate 10,880,302 of NC_069404.1, read as the reverse complement.
TGTGGTCCAGTAACTGGCTTCTCGAATTCAATCCAGCCAAATGCAAAGTCATGAAGATTGGGGAGGGGCAAAGAAGACCGCAGACAGAGTATAGGCTAGGTGGACAAAGACTACAGACCTCACTCAGGGAGAAAGACCTTGGGGTGACCATAACACCGAGCACATCACCGGAGGCACACATCAACCAAATAACCGCTGCAGCATACGGGCGCCTGGCAAACCTGAGAATAGCGTTCCGATACCTTAATAAGGAATCGTTCAAGACACTGTACACTGTGTATGTTAGGCCCATACTGGAGTATGCAGCACCAGTCTGGAACCCACACCTGGTCAAGCACGTCAAGAAGTTAGAGAAAGTACAAAGGTTTGCAACAAGGCTAGTCCCAGAGCTCAAGGGAATGTCGTACGAGGAAAGGTTAAGGGAAATCGGACTGACGACACTGGAGGACAGAAGGGTCAGGGGAGACATGATAACGACATACAAGATACTGCGGGGAATAGACAAGGTGGACAGAGATAGGATGTTCCAGAGAGAGGACACAGGGACAAGGGGTCACAACTGGAAGCTGAAGACTCAGACGAGTCACAGGGACGTTAGGAAGTATTTCTTCAGTCATAGAGTTGTCAGCAAGTGGAATAGCCTAGCAAGTGAAGTAGTGGAGGCAGGAACCATACATAGTTTTAAGAAGAGGTATGACAAAGCTCAGGAAGCAGAGAGAGAGAGGATCCAGTAGCGATCAGTGAAGAGGCGGGGCCAGGAGCTGAGTCTCGACCCCTGCAACCACAATTAGGTGAGTACAATTAGGTGAGTACACACACACACACACACACACACACACACACACACACACACACACACACACACACACACACACACACACACACACACACAGCTGATCTTAGAGACTTTTATACAACTATACGAGAGCTGTAGTTATCGTTCAATGTGATAGCTCAAGAACGCCTCTTCTGATCGACTTCAACCTCCATCGTCATAAGAAGATATAGACGGGTAATCTTAGATCTATGGTAAGGTAACTCAAGAATATTTGTGTGATATGTTTGTTATCTTATTAAGATAACACTTAGGTATATCATCGACCAGATATTGTGTCTATCGTTGTCCAGATATTGTGTCTATCGTTGTCCAGATATTGTGTCTATCGTTGTCCAGATATTGTGTCTATCGTTGTCCAGATATTGTGTCTATCATCGTCCAGATATTGTGTCTATCATCGTCCAGATATTGTGTCTATCATCGTCCAGATATTGTGTCTATCATCGTCCAGATATTGTGTCTATCATTGTCCAGATATTGTGTCTATCATCGTCCAGATATTGTGTATATCATCGTCCAGATATTGTGTCTATCATTGTTCAGATATTGTGTCTATCATCATCCAGATATTGTGTCTATCATCGTCCAGATATTGTGTCTATCGTTGTCCAGATATTGTGTCTATCATTGTCCAGATATTGTGTCTATCATCGTCCAGATATTGTGTCTATCATCATCCAGATATTGTGTCTATCATCGTCCAGATATTGTGTCTATCATTGTTCAGATATTGTGTCTATCATCATCCAGATATTGTGTCTATCATCGTCCAGATATTGTGTCTATCGTTGTCCAGATATTGTGTCTATCATTGTCCAGATATTGTGTCTATCATCGTCCAGATATTGTGTCTATCATCGTCCAGATATTGTGTCTATCATTGTTCAGATATTGTGTCTATCATCATCCAGATATTGTGTCTATCATCGTCCAGATATTGTGTCTATCGTTGTCCAGATATTGTGTCTATCATTGTCCAGATATTGTGTCTATCATCGTCCAGATATTGTGTATATCATCGTCCAGATATTGTGTCTATCATTGTTCAGATATTGTGTCTATCATCATCCAGATATTGTGTTTATCATCGTCCAGATATTGTGTATATCATCGTCCAGATATTGTGTCTATCATCGTCCAGATATTGTGTCTATCATCGTCCAGATATTGTGTCTATCATCATCCAGATATTGTGTCTATCATCGTCCAGATATTGTGTATATCATCGTCCAGATATTGTGTCTATCATCGTCCAGATATTGTGTCTATCATCGTCCAGATATTGTGTCTATCATCATCCAGATATTGTGTCTATCATCGTCCAGATATTGTGTCTATCATCGTCCAGATATTGTGTCTATCATCGTCCAGATATTGTGTCTATCATCATCCAGATATTGTGTTTATCATCGTCCAGATATTGTGTCTATCATCGTCCAGATATTGTGTCTATCATCATCCAGATATTGTGTCTATCATCGTCCAGATATTGTGTCTATCATCGTCCAGATATTGTGTCTATCATCGTCCAGATATTGTGTCTATCATCATCCAGATATTGTGTTTATCATCGTCCAGATATTGTGTATATCATCGTCCAGATATTGTGTCTATCATCGTCCAGATATTGTGTGTCATCACTGAGGTCATGCCTATCATCACCCATGCAATAATAATAATAATAATAATAATAATAATAATAATAATAATAATAATAATAATAATAATAATAATCTACCAGTACATGTACAAGGTATACAGACCATAGTTGACGTCAGTGACATACTATTATAAAGCCTCGTATTATGCAGAGGATTTCCCCTAAATTAGGTCAATTTTGTCCCAGGATGCGACCCACACCAGTCCATTAACACTCAGGTGTCTATTTTACTGATTGGTGAACTGGGACAGAAGGTGTCTTAAGGAAACACGTTTCGACCCGTACTAGGGATCGAACCACGAACCTTAGTGTGTGAGCTGAGTACCCTACCAATCGAGCTACGGGCCACCTAATTGCTTAACTTTGCCATCGTGAGTTACATTCAGGACTCTAACAGTGATCATTTCTCAAATATATTTATCCTATGTGGTAATTCACTCATATATTTATTGATGATTGTCTTTCCAGGATGGTTGGAAAATATACACGGGCCTGTCCGGGAGTCGAACCCGGGACCTTTCGCACCCTAAGCGAGAATCATACCACTAGACCAACAGGCCCTGTGTGTGTACTTATTTATTTGTGGTTGCAGGTGCTGACGCACAGCTCCTGGCCCCGGCTCTTCGCTTGTCTCTACTACGTCCACTCTCTTCCTCAAAGAGCTGTGTGTGAATTCTGCCTCCAGTACTTCACTTTCCAGATTGTTCCACTTCCTGACCACTCCATGGCTGAAGAAATACTTCTTAACATCCTTATGAGTTTTCACCTTTCCGTTGCCCTCATTCTCTGATACATTCTTTCCCTGTCTGTATTTTGTACATTGTAATTATATCACCCCTGGTTTTTCTGTCCTCCGGTGTCATCATGTTGTGTTCCCTTAACCTTTCCTCATACGATATACGCCTTTGCTCCGGGACTAGTGTTATTGCCAACCTTTGCACTTTCTCTAATTTCTGGACGTGTTTGACCAACTGTCGGTTCCATATTGGTGCTGCATACTCTAGTATGGGCCTGACGTACACGGTGTACAGTGTCTTGAACGATTCCTTACTTAGATTTCTGAATACTAGTCTTTGATTTGCCAGACGCGCATTTATGAAGTGCGTATCAGACGATATGCTTGATTTAATATTCTCCCCAAGGTCCTTCTTGAGTAAGATTTGTAGCTTTTGCCTTCATAGCCTGTACTCCGTCTGTGGTCTTCTTTGTCCATCCCCAAACTTCATAACATTGCATTTGGTGGGGTTAAACTCCAGTAACCACTTGTCAGACCAGACCTGCAGCTTGTCCAGATCCACTCATAACTTTTCCTGTTCCTCATCTGCTTGTATTCTCCTCATTAGTTTCACAATATCTGCAAAAAGGAACACCTCTGATTCCATTCAGTCGCGTCATTCACATATACAAGAAACAACAGTGGCCCTACGACTGATCCTTGTGGAACCCCACTCGACACATGCGCCCATTACGACACCTCATTGATATCCTACTTAGACGAAGGCTTAGAAAGTCACTAGAGGAGAACATTTGCCTATGTGTAAAATATTGCGGATTTTTTTTTCATATTGAATCACGTTAAGTGTATTTAAGTACACTTGTTTTAATATAAATTTTATATAATAAAATACCCAGCAATTTTAACCTGTGTAGATCCGAATATGTCAGTATACTGAGACCTGGAGAGTTTACCTGGAGAGTTTACCTGGAGAGTTTACCTGGAAAGAGTTCCGGGGGTCAACGCCCCCGCGGCCCGGTCTGTGACCAGGCCTCCTTAGGTCAGTGTCCCAGGATGCGACCCACACCAGTCGACTAACACCCAGGTACCCATTTTACTGATGGGGAACATATACAACAGGTGGAAAGAAACACGTCCAATGTTTCTACTCTGGCTGGGAATCGAACCCAGGCCCTCGCCGTGTGAAGCGAGAGCGTTAACCACCAGGCCACCAGAGACAGTTGAAAACTTGACATATCACATAGATTATTATACTGTCTGTATATTCCTGGGGTATACCTGGAGAGGGTTTCGGGGATCGACGCCCCCACGGCTCGGTCTGTGACCAGGCCTCGTGGTGGATCAGGGCCTGATCAACCAAGCTATTGCTGCTGGCCGCACGCAAATCGAAGTAGGAACCACAGTCTGGCGGGTCAGGTACTGACTTTAAGTACCTGTCCAGCGCCTTCTTGAAGACAGTCAGGGCTCTGTTGGTAATCTCCCTTATGTATGCTGGGAGGCAGTTGAACAGTCTTGTGCCCCTGACACTTGTTGTGTTGTATCTCAGTGCACTCGTGGCGCCCCTGCTTTTAACTGGGGGAATGTTGCAACTCCTGCCGAATCTTTGCAGGGAGTGACTTTCGTGTGCAGATTTGGGACTAGTCCCTCTTGGATTTTCCAAGTGTATATTATCGTGTATCTTTCTCGCCTGCGTTCCGGAGAATACAAATCAAGGACCTTCAACCGTTCCCGGTAATTTAGGTGCTTTATCGTACTTATGTGTGCCGTGAAAGTTCTTTGTACACTCTCCAGGTCTGCAATGTCACCAGCCTTCAAGGCCTTCAGGGCAGTTAGTATACAGCAACATTCCAGCCTAGAGTGAACAAGCTATTTGAAAATATTCATCATGGTCTTGGCGTCCCTAGTTTTGAAGGTTCTCATTATCCATCCCAGATAATCCATCCCAGATAATCCAGATAATCATTTTTCTAGCAGATGTGTTACATACATTGTTGTGATCTCTGGAAGTGAGATTCTTTGACATTATCACTCCCAGGTCCTTCACATTAGTTTTTTCGATGTGCTTTGTGACTGGAATTTGTTTTATACTCCGATACAGTTTTAATTTCCTCGAGTTTCCCATATCGGAGTAATTTAAATTTCTCTTCAATGAACTTCATATTGTTTTCCGTTGTTCATTTACAGATTTTGTTGATGTCAGCTTGAAGTCTCACAGTGTCTTCGAGCAGACATCAACCTCAATAAGTCAAACACATAATGTTCAAGACTGTGACAGTAAGACTGATCACATTAAATTTAGTAGGATTATCATCTGTGTGTCTGACCAGCTGCCAGAAGTACTTGTCACCAAGCCTTTGTCTGACCAGCTGCCAGAAGTACTTTTCACCAAGCCTTTGTCTGACCAGCTGCCAGAAGTACTTTTCACCAAGCCTTTGTCTGACCAGCTGCCAGAAGTACTTTTCACCAAGCCTTTGTCTGACCAGCTGCCAGAAGTACTTGTCACCAAGCCTTTGTCTGACCAGCTGCCAGAAGTACTTTTCACCAAGCCTTTGTCTGACCAGCTGCCAGAAGTACTTGTCACCAAGCCTTTGTCTGACCAGCTGCCAGAAGTACTTGTCACCAAGCCTTTGTCTGACCAGCTGCCAGAAGTACTTGTCACCAAGCCTTTGTCTGACCAGCTGCCAGAAGTACTTGTCACCAAGCCTTTGTCTGACCAGCTGCCAGAAGTACTTGTCACCAAGCCTTTGTCTGACCAGCTGCCAGAAGTACTTTTCACCAAGCCTTTGTCTGACTAGCTGCCAGAAGTACTTGTCACCAAGCCTTTGTCTGACCAGCTGCCAGAAGTACTTTTCACCAAGCCTTTGTCTGACTAGCTGCCAGAAGTACTTTTCACCAAGCCTTTGTCTGACCAGCTGCCAGAAGTACTTTTCACCAAGCCTTTGTCTGACCAGCTGCCAGAAGTACTTGTCACCAAGCCTTTGTCTGACCAGCTGCCAGAAGTACTTGTCACCAAGCCTTTATCTGACCAGCTGCCAGAAGTACTTGTCACCAAGCCTTTGTCTGACCAGCTGCCAGAAGTATTTGTCACCAAGCCTTTGTCTGACCAGCTGCCAGAAGTACTTGTCACCAAGCCTTTGTCTGACCAGCTGCCAGAAGTACTTGTCACCAAGCCTTTGTCTGACCAGCTGCCAGAAGTACTTGTCACCAAGCCTTTGTCTGACCAGCTGCCAGAAGTACTTGTCACCAAGCCTTTGTCTGACCAGCTGCCAGATGTACTTGTCACCAAGCCTTTGTCTGACCAGCTGCCAGAAGTACTTTTCACCAAGCCTTTGTCTTAGTTATTTAGTTTAATATGTTTATTATGCACCCCATACCCATCCTGTGGGTGGTAGTCACCCCATACCCATCCTGTGGGTGGTAGTCACCCCATACCCATCCTGTGGGTGGTAGTCACCCCATACCTATCCTGTGGGTGGTAGTCACCCCATACCCATCCTGTGGGTGGTAGTCACCCCATACCCATCCTGTGGGTGGTAGTCACCCCATACCCATCCTGTGGGTGGTAGTCACCCCATACCCATCCTGTGGGTGGTAGTCACCCCATACCCATCCTGTGGGTGGTAGTCACCCCATACCCATCCTGTGGGTGGTAGTCACCCCATACCTATCCTGTGGGTGGTAGTCACCCCATACCCATCCTGTGGGTGGTAGTCACCCCATACCCATCCTGTGGGTGGTAGTCATCCCATACCCATCCTGTGGGTGGTAGTCACCCCAAACCCATCCTGTGGGTGGTAGTCACCCCAAACCCATCCTGTGGGTGGTAGTCACCCCAAACCCATCCTGTGGGTGGTAGTCACCCCATACCTATCCTGTGGGTGGTAGTCACCCCATACCTATCCTGTGGGTGGTAGTCACCCCATACCCATCCTGTGGGTGGTAGTCACCCCAAACCCATCCTGTGGGTGGTAGTCACCCCAAACCCATCCTGTGGGTGGTAGTCACCCCATACCCATCCTGTGGGTGGTAGTCACCCCATACCCATCCTGTGGGTGGTAGTCACCCCATACCCATCCTGTGGGTGGTAGTCACCCCATACCTATCCTGTGGGTGGTAGTCACCCCATACCCATCCTGTGGGTGGTAGTCACCCCATACCCATCCTGTGGGTGGTAGTCACCCCATACCCATCCTGTGGGTGGTAGTCACCCCATACCCATCCTGTGGGTGGTAGTCACCCCATACCCATCCTGTGGGTGGTAGTCACCCCATACCCATCCTGTGGGTGGTAGTCACCCCATACCCATCCTGTGGGTGGTAGTCACCCCATACCCATCCTGTAGGTGGTAGTCACCCCATACCCATCCTGTGGGTGGTAGTCACACCATACCCATCCTGTGGGTGGTAGTCACACCATACCCATCCTGTGGGTGGTAGTCACCCCATACCCATCCTGTGGGTGGTAGTCACCCCATACCCATCCTGTGGGTGGTAGTCACCCCATACCCATCCTGTGGGTGGTAGTCACCCCATACCCATCCTGTGGGTGGTAGTCACCCCATACCCATCCTGTGGGTGGTAGTCACCCCAAACCCATCCTGTGGGTGGTAGTCACCCCATACCCATCCTGTGGGTGGTAGCCACCCCATACCCATCCTGTGGGTGGTAGTCACCCCATACCCATCCTGTGGGTGGTAGTCACCCCATACCCATCCTGTGGGTGGTAGTCACCCCATACCCATCCTGTGGGTGGTAGTCACCCCAAACCCATCCTGTGGGTGGTAGTCACCCCAAACCCATCCTGTGGGTGGTAGTCGCCCCAAACCCATCCTGTGGGTGGTAGTCACCCCAAACCCATCCTGTGGGTGGTAGTCACCCCATACCCATCCTGTGGGCGGTAGTCACCCCATACCCATCCTGTGGGTGGTAGTCACCCCATACCCATCCTGTGGGTGGTAGTCACCCCATACCCATCCTGTGGGTGGTAGTCATCCCATACCCATGCTGTGGGTGGTAGTCATCCCATACCCATCCTGTGGGTGGTAGTCACACTATACCCATCCTGTGGGCGGTAGTCAAAAGATTACAGAGGTACATAATGTGTCCAGGGACTGGGCCCCAAAGTTTTAATAGCTGAACAAGTTACAAAGGTACTGAACTCCAGGTAGATCTGGTCACAATCATGACCAAGTTACAAAGGTAATGATCTCCAGGTAGATCTGGTCACAATCATGAACAAGTTACAAAGGTAATGATCTCCAGGTAGATCTGGTCACAATCATGAACAAGTTACAAAGGTACTGATCTCCAGGTAGATCTGGTCACAATCATGAACAAGTTACAAAGGTAATGATCTCCAGGTAGATATGGTCACAATCATGAACAAGTTACAAAGGTTATGATCTCCAGGTAGATCTGGTCACAATCATGTATAAGTTACAAAGGTACTGATCTCCAGGTAGATCTGGTCACAATCATGAACAAGTTACAAAGGTAATGATCTCCAGGTAGATCTGGTCACAATCATGAACAAGTTACAAAGGTAATGGTCTCCAGGTAGATCTGGTCACAATCATGAACAAGTTACAAAGGTAATGATCTCCAGGTAGATCTGGTCACAATCATGAACAAGTTACAAAGGTAATGGTCTCCAGGTAGATCTGGTCACAATCATGAACAAGTTACAAAGGTAATGGTCTCCAGGTAGATCTGGTCACAATCATGAACAAGTTACAAAGGTAATGATCTCCAGGTAGATCTGGTCACAATCATGAACAAGTTACAAAGGTAATGGTCTCCAGGTAGATCTGGTCACAATCATGAACAAGTTACAAAGGTAATGATCTCCAGGTAGATCTGGTCACAATCATGAACAAGTTACAAAGGTAATGGTCTCCAGGTAGATCTGGTCACAATCATGAACAAGTTACAAAGGTAATGATCTCCAGGTAGATCTGGTCACAATCATGAACAAGTTACAAAGGTAATGATCTCCAGGTAGATATGGTCACAATCATGAACAAGTTACAAAGGTTATGATCTCCAGGTAGATCTGGTCACAATCATGTATTAGTTACAAAGGTACTGATCTCCAGGTAGATCTGGTCACAGTCATGAACAATCTGCCTGGCTGTGGCTATTTTATGAACAGTATTATGTGGAAGTAAGTCTAATTACTTTGATCATCGTCAATTTCTTCTAATCATTTTGAGGAGTAAATGCGTCAGTGTACAAGAAGTTAAGATCGCAATTATTAGCCATAAATATGTTTAAAATGCTAGTATTACTTCGTATATGTAGTTACTACTTATGAATCTGAAGACGACCTGGTGTAACATGTTATCATTCCTAGACGACCTAGTGTAATGTGTTATCATTTTTAGACGACCTGGTGTAATATGTTATCATTTTTAGACGACCTGGTGTAATATGTTATCATTTTTAGACGACCTGGTGTAGTATTTGTGTTATCATTCTTAAACTTGATTTTTCTGATGCAGGAAAACCTGACACACCATCAACCGGAGTAGTTGGCGCAGAAAATAGCGAGCAACTAGCAGCCACCAGCAACCAACACCTACTAGCAACTAGCACCTACCAGCAAGCAGTCACAGTTACAGTGGTTGTGTCCAACATGCATGGCGGGTGGTTGCGGGGGGTGGAGGTGGTGGTCGGACTGCTGCTGCTGCTGCACTTCTCAGCAGCTGCAACACCAGAAACACTGGATGCTCAGGATCTAGGTAGGTATTATCCACTAGGTACCCCCGAGACTAGTCTAGTAGAAGGATGGTCGAACCAGGAAAAAACAATAATCCAACAGAAATAATTTCTTCGCAATTTAATGTATAATTATGTCCTAAATTATATATAATATACATAGCAGCATATGTGTAGATTACCAACGATGACCCAAAATAGTCTCGGTGGGTCTAGCTTCGGGGTTTTTTATTTTCGAGAAAATAAATTATGGGCCTGATGCCGTCTTCATGCACTACTTATGCCGTGCCGAGTAAGTCGAAATGAGCAGTTTGGCCTAAAAGCCATAATTCTGACCATAATTCTGCCAAATTCAATCTGAACATAACGAAAAATATATATATATCTGTAGTCATGAGCGATCATGACTGGTTAAGTGTTGCTGCAGGATTCACCTCGATGTCATGCACGATATTGCTCATTTTAAACCATTTGTCGTGACAATAACACTATTAGTGCCACAAAGACTATTTCCTCTTGGCTGACAGTTGCACCGCATAAATTTAAGGACTAGCCAGCAGTGTTTACAAGCTTGGCTGCCTCTTGTGTGGAATTTTCCTCTCTGTGAATGACACCTTTTATTGATAATCAAATCTGCCTTATTTTGAAAATAGGTCACATTCTTCTTTCCAGTGATTTCACCTTAGTGCTCGTGTAGCCTCTGCTGTGTAGCCTCTGCTGTGTAGCCTCTGCTGTGTAGCCTCTGCTGTGTAGCCTCTGCTGTGTAGCCTCTGCTGTGTAGCCTATGCTGTGTAGCCTCTGCTGTGTAGCCTCTGCTGTGTAGCCTATGCTGTGTAGCCTCTGCTGTGTAGCCTATGCTGTGTAGCCTATGCTGTGTAGCCTCTGCTGTGTAGCCTCTGCTGTGTAGCCTCTGCTGTGTAGCCTCTGCTGTGTAGCCTATGCTGTGTAGCCTCTGCTGTGTAGCCTCTGCTGTGTAGCCTCTGCTGTGTAGCCTATGCTGTGTAGCCTCTGCTGTGTAGCCTCTGCTGTGTAGCCTCTGCTGTGTAGCCTCTGCTGTGTAGCCTCTGCTGTGTAGCCTCTGCTGTGTAGCCTCTGCTGTGTAGCCTATGCTGTGTAGCCTCTGCTGTGTAGCCTCTGCTGTGTAGCCTCTGCTGTGTAGCCTCTGCTGTGTAGCCTCTGCTGTGTAGCCTATGCTGTGTAGCCTCTGCTGTGTAGCCTCTGCTGTGTAGCCTCTGCTGTGTAGCCTATGCTGTGTAGCCTCTGCTGTGTAGCCTCTGCTGTGTAGCCTCTGCTGTGTAGCCTCTGCTGTGTAGCCTATGCTGTGTAGCCTCTGCTGTGTAGCCTATGCTGTGTAGCCTCTGCTGTGTAGCCTCTGCTGTGTAGCCTATGCTGTGTAGCCTCTGCTGTGTAGCCTATGCTGTGTAGCCTCTGCTGTGTAGCCTCTGCTGTGTAGCCTCTGCTGTGTAGCCTCTGCTGTGTAGCCTATGCTGTGAGCCTGGTGTAGCCTCTGCTGTGTAGCCTCTGCTGTGTAGCCTCTGCTGTGTAGCCTCTGCTGTGTAGCCTCTGCTGTGTAGCCTCTGCTGTGTAGCCTGCTGGTGCCTCTGTGTAGCCTCTGCTGTGTAGCCTCTGCTGTGTAGCCTCTGCTGTGTAGCCTCTGCTGTGTAGCCTCTGCTGTGTAGCCTCTGCTGTGTAGCTCTGCTGTGTAGCCTCTGCTGTGTAGCCTCTGCTGTGTAGCCTCTGCTGTGTAGCCTCTGCTGTGTAGCCTCTGCTGTGTAGCCTCTGCTGTGTAGCCTCTGCTGTGTAGCCTCTGCTGTGTAGCCTCTGCTGTGTAGCCTCTGCTGTGTAGCCTCTGCTGTGTAGCCTCTGCTGTGTAGCCTCTGCTGTGTAGCCTCTGCTGTGTAGCTCTTGCCTGTGTAGCCTCTGCTGTGTAGCCTCTGCTGTGTAGCCTCTGCTGTGTAGCCTCTGCTGTGTAGCCTCTGCTGTGTAGCCTCTGCTGTGTAGCCTCTGCTGTGTAGCCTCTGCTGTGTAGCCTCTGCTGTGTAGCCTCTGCTGTGTAGCCTCTGCTGTGTAGCCTCTGCTGTGTAGCCTCTGCTGTGTAGCCTCTGCTGTGTAGCCTATGCTGTGTAGCCTCTGCTGTGTAGCCTCTGCTGTGTAGCCTTGCTGTGTAGCCTCTGCTGTGTAGCCTCTGCTGTGTAGCCTCTGCTGTGTAGCCTCTGCTGTGTAGCCTCTGCTGTGTAGCCTCTGCTGTGTAGCCTCTGCTGTGTAGCCTCTGCGTGTAGCCTCTGATGTGTAGCCTCTGCTGTGTAGCCTCTGCTGTGTAGCCTTGCTGTGTAGCCTCTGCTGTGTAGCCTCTGATGTGTAGCCTCTGATGTGTAGCCTCTGCTGTGTAGCCTCTGCTGTGTAGCCTCTGCTGTGTAGCCTCTGCTGTGTAGCCTCTGCTGTGTAGCCTCTGATGTGTAGCCTCTGCTGTGTAGCCTCTGCTGTGTAGCCTCTGATGTGTAGCCTCTGCTGTGTAGCCTCTGCTGTACTCACCTAATTGTGGTTGCATGGGTCGAGACTCAGCTCCTGGTCCCGCCTCTTCACTGACCACTACTAGGTCCTCCCTCTCCCTGCTTTATCATACCTCGTCTTAAAACTATGTATAGTCCCTGCCTCCACTACATCGCTTGCCAGACTATTCTACTTCCTAACTACTCTATGACTGAAAAAATACTTCCTAACATCCTTTTGACTCATCTGAGTCTTCAGCTTCAAATTGTGACCCCTTGTTTCTGTGTCCCATCTCTGGAACATCCTGCCTCTGTCCACCTTGTCTATTCCACGCAGTATTTTGTATGTCGTTATCATGTCTCCTCTGACTCTCCTGTCCTCCAGTGTAGTCAGACCGATTTCCCTTAACCTTTCTTCATAGAACATTCCCCTTAGTTCTGGAACCAGTCTTGTTGCAAACCTTTGCACTTTCTCTAATTTCTTTACGTGTTTGACCAGGTGTGGGTTCCAAACTGGTGCTGCTTAATCCAGTATGGGCCTGACGTACACAGTGTATAAAGTCTTGAACGATTCCTTACTGAGGTACCGGAACGCTATTCTCAGGTTTGCCAAGCGCCCATATGCCGCAGCAGTTATCTGGTTAATGTGTGCTTCTGGCGATGTACTCGGTATTATACTCACTCCTAGGTCTTTCTCCTTGAGTGAGGTTTGCAGCCTTTGGCCTCATAGCCTATACTCTGCAGTCTTCTTTGCCCTCCTCCGATCTTCATGACTTCGCATTTGGCGGGGTTAAATTCTAGGAGCCAGTTTCTGGACCACGCATCCAGCCTGTCCAGGTCTCTTTGTAGACCTGTCTGGTCCGCGTCTGATTTAATTCTCCTCATTAACTTCACGTCATCTGCAAACAGGGACACTTCTGAGTCTATCCCTTCCGTCATGTCGTTCACATATACCAAGAATAGCACTGGTCCCAGGACTGACCCCTGTGGGACCCCGCTCGTCACTGGCGCCCACTGTGATACCTCATCACGGACCACGACTCGCTGTTGCCTCCCTGTTAGGTATTCTCTGATCCATTGCAGTGCCCTTCCTGTTATATGTGCCTGTTCCTCTAGCTTCTGTACTAATCTCTTGTGAGGAACTGTGTCGAAGGCCTTCTTGCTGTGTAGCCTCTGCTGTGTAGCCTCTGCTGTGTAGCCTCTGCTGTGTAGCCTCTGCTGTGTAGCCTCTGCTGTGTAGCCTCTGCTGTGTAGCCTCTGCTGTGTAGCCTCTGCTGTAAATCTCATTATAATCTGTTTCAACCACTTGTGCCTGATCTTAGTCAATAATGTATAACTCGGCTTCACAATCATTCTCAAGCCATCTACATAATTCCTCGGACCCGTCATTCATTTTATGCATTGGTCGACAAGCAGGCTTTGAGGTTGGTAAAGTATGCATGTATACCTGATAATACTGCAGATAGTATCTCCTCTCTGCTCTCTGCTGCCACTAAATCGATTCATCTCTCAAGTCAGATTTGAACGTCAGTTGTCCAGGAGTCAGCACGATTGTAACGTTGCTCTGCAATGGTCCTTCCGATGGTAACTGCTCGTATAAGTATTGCAGTCTCTGCCTGGGTACTTGAGGGTCAAGAACCGTCACAACAGTCGGTGTTTACATCGACCATCACTGCCATACACCTCCTTGGAGCTCATTCCATTACCGGTGTATTTCATCCAAGAAATAGCATGTATAAGAACCTTCCCCATTGCTGAGCTTTGAGCCTTGTGTGAAAGGTGACTGTGTGGTTCACTGTCTCCACGATTTTGTATTTAAGGCGCGTGTCCAGGATCTTTCTACTATTACTGGGTCCTGATTCTTGAAATGTTCGAGGCAAATAAGGTTTTATCAGATAATACGTCCATTAACACGCACACCAGCCTCTGATGGTTGTTTTTCAGTGTGTTTACTCACGATGTTGCCAATATTCAGTTTACATCCCATTCACACACGCCACAGATCTTGAAACAGAAAAAAATCCTTTTAAGTTATACACAAATAATCCGCTTATAGGAGACTGAAACTTACGACGGCGTTTAGGTCCGACTTGAACCATTAATCAGTCACAGAGAAGTGTGAAGGGTGATGATGTTGATGATAAATTCACCAGGAACGAAGTCCTGATACGGGTCTTTGCCTGGTGGTGACCCGTTCTGGCTCCTGGAGTGTCGGAGTTTGTACAAGAAATGTACTGCTTCCAGCATTATGGCGGGGGCAGCCCTATGATGAGGACACGGGGAGTCTTGTTCAGGTCAAGTGTAGTACCGTTTACAATCCTATAATGTGAAGGGAAGGAGCTAGAGTATGTATAGGGGGGGGGAGACGGAAGAGGTAGAACGGGAGGAGGTAGTAGTAGTAATAGCAGTTAGTAGTAGCAGTAGTAGCTACACTGAAGTAACTGGTTCATCCACGGTGATTTGTATTGTTGCTACACTGACGCTAATATTTCTTGACACACTCAAGGTTTATATTCACTCCAGCTAAAGTTCCTGACATTTTTATAGATGCTCATTTTTTTTTAAGTTTCCCTGTGCTAGCATCGTCACAAAGCAACAATCACAACTTCTCTGCCTCTCCTCGTGTAGCCATTACAAATAATTACCAACTACCATGGTATGAACCTTGGTAATATATACAGACAAATCGGTTTAGAAAGACATGTAAGCAAATATTAGGACATATTTACTAGAAAACGTTTCAGTCCTGGGACTTTGATCATTTCTAACACACAGAGGTACTGGTAGGTTGGCCAGGACGGGTCCTGGCCCGGGCCAGGTTTAGGCGAATAATTTTTAGTGGGGTTGGATTTGACAAGGACCTGTCAGGTATGGACCAGTAGGTATACTGCAGTGCTCTTTCTTATGTTCTTAAGATATCCTATAGCTCGATTGGTATCGCACTCACATTGAAATCCGTGGATCGATCCCCGGTACGGGTGGAAACATTAAGACGTGTTTCTTTAAGACACCTGCTGTCCATGTTCACCTAGCAGTAAAATAGGTACCTGGGTGTTAGTCAACTGGTGTGGGTCGCATCCTGGGAACAAACAGACATAATTTGCAGGAAATGTTCAGGATAACAAGTGACATTCTATATAGTAGTATGTCACTGATGTCAGCTATGGTCTGTATACCTTGTACATGTACTGGTAGAAATAAAGATTATTATTATTATTATTATTATTATTATTATTATTATTATTATTATTATTATTATTATTATTATTATTATTGTTATTATTATGAATCAACTTTGCATTACAGAGAAGGAAGCGCTGGGGCTGCTGACGCCTCTCATGGGTAACGTGGACGTGGCACTACGTAAACTCATCGACAACAGCAAGGTTGGCATGGGTGTCACCACCTTCATCAACATCGTTGCTAAACGGGTAAGACAACAACAGTGGAGTGGAGCACTACAGCAAGCCTACTGGTCCATGGTAGGCCGGGTCTAACTCACACTCACTCGTGTGCCTGTTCAACTTATTTCTACAACTGTGTGTTTATTTTGCTGTAATTAGGTGTGAACAATTAAGACACGTGTATATCCTGGTGTGAACAATTAAGACACGTGTATATCCTGGTGTGAACAATTAAGACACGTGTATATCCTGATGTGAACAATTAAGACATGTGTATATCCTGATGTGAACAATTGAGACACGTGTATATCCTGATGTGAACAATTAAGACACGTGTATATCCTGATGTGAACAATTAAGACACGTGTATATCCTGATGTGAACAATTGAGACACGTGTATATCCTGATGTGAACAATTAAGACACGTGTATATCCTGATGTGAACAATTGAGACACGTGTATATCCTGATGTGAACAATTAAGACACGTGTATATCCTGATGTGAACAATTAAGACACGTGTATATCCTGATGTGAACAATTGAGACACGTGTATGTCCTGATGTGAACAATTAAGACACGTGTATATCCTGATGTGAACAATTGAGACACGTGTATATCCTGATGTGAACAATTAAGACACGTGTATATCCTGATGTGAACAATTAAGACACGTGTATATCCTGATGTTTTAGAAAGACACGTAAGCAAACACTATGACATATTTATTAGAAAACGTTTCGGTCCTGGGACCTTGATCACTTCTAACATACAGAGGTAGAAAGACATTATATATATAGGCGGAGAGTGAGGTGTGACGCACGTGACCTGAGGAATGTCATAAGAACATAAGAATGGAAGAACACTGTAGAAGGCCTACTGGCCCATGCGTGTTGTTAGGTTGGTGCTGCTTAAGTATCATGTATGCACCAACCTAACAACACAGGAGTCACATGATTTCATCATCTACCCGTCCTCATCATAGGTAGAGGTTGTTTTGATAAAGACCTGCCTCGCATGAGCCAGTAGGCCTTCTACAGTGTTCTTCCATTCTTATGTTCTTATGACATTCCTCAGGTCACGTGCGTCACATCTCACTCTCCGCCTATATATATAATGTCTTTCTACCTCTGTATGTTAGAAGTGATCAAGGTCCCAGGACCGAAACGTTTTCTAATAAATATGTTATAGTGTTTGCTTACGTGTCTTTCTAAACCAACTTGTCGGTATTTATTACCAAGGTTTATACCATATCCTGATGTGAACAATTAAGACACGTGTATATCCTGGTGTGAACAATTAAGACACGTGTATATCCTGGTGTGAACAATTAAGACACGTGTATATCCTGGTGTGAACAATTAAGACACGTGTATATCCTGGTGTGAACAATTAAGACACGTGTATATCCTGGTGTGAACAATTAAGACACGTGTATATCCTGGTGTGAACAATTAAGACATGTGTATATCCTGGTGTGAACAATTAAGACATGTGTATATCCTGATGTGAACAATTAAGACACGTGTATATCCTGGTGTGAACAATTAAGACACGTGTATATCCTGGTGTGAACAATTAAGACACGTGTATATCCTGATGTGAACAATTAAGACACGTGTATATTCTGGTGTGAACAATTAAGACATGTGTATATCCTGGTGTGAACAATTAAGACGTGTGTATATCCTGGTGTGAACAATTAAGACACGTGTATATCCTGGTGTGAACAATTAAGACACGTGTATATCCTGATGTGAACAATTAAGACACGTATGTATTCTGATGTGAACAATTAAGACATGTGTATATCCTGATGTGAACAATTAAGACATGTGTATATCCTGGTGTGAACAATTAAGACACGTGTATATCCTGATGTGAACAATTAAGACATGTGTATATCCTGGTGTGAACAATTAAGACATGTGTATATCCTGATGTGAACAATTAAGACACGTGTATATCCTGGTGTGAACAATTAAGACACGTGTATATCCTGATGTGAACAATTAAGACACGTGTATATCCTGGTGTGAACAATTAAAACACATGTATATCCTGATGTGAACAATTAAGACATGTGTATATCCTAGTGTGAACAATTAAGACACGTGTATATCCTGGTGTGAACAATTAAGACACGTGTAAATCCTGTGTGGACTCCGACACTTTAATTTTGAGGTAAATTTCAGAGCCAGATCTTCAATGTCGCTACGACCTCTGTTCCATCCTCTCTACTTGCTGATCTGTACAGGCAGGACCCTGTTTACAGCGCTTCGTTTTACGGTATTTCACTAATGCAGCGGTTTTCAAGTGTACCCATCGTTTATTTATTCATTTATTTATTTATTCCTACAATAAATACATCCAACACTCACTATAAGCTAAGGACGAAAATATTTTAAGTAATGTGTGTACTGTATATGCATTTTTTAAGCCGATCTATATTGATCACTTAATATATGATAGTGTAAATATATTATTAGGCTTTTATAGGCACTTTAAAGGGAAGAAAAGGTATGCTTCACTTTACAGCAGTAGACCAGGACCTAACGTGCTGTATAAGCGGGACCCTCCCATACAGCAGTGGTCTGGAACCTAACCTGCTGTATAAGTGGGGCCCTCCTGTACAGCAGTAGCTTGGAGCCTAACCTGCTGTATAAGTGGGGCCCTCCTGTACAGCAGTAGCCTGGAACCTAACCTGCTGTATAAGTGGGGCCCTCCTGTACAGCAGTAGCCTGGAGCCTAACCTGCTGTATAAGTGGGGCCCTCCTGTACAGCAGTAGCCTGGAACCTAACCTGCTGTGTAACTGGGGCCCTCCTGTACAGCAGTAGCCTGGAACCTAACCTGCTGTATAAGTGGGGCCCTCCTGTACAGCAGTAGCCTGGAACCTAACCTGCTGTATAAGTGGGGCCCTCCTGTACAGCAGTAGCCTGGAACCTAACCTGCTGTATAAGTGGGGCCCTCCTGTACAGCAGTAGCCTGGAGCCTAACCTGCTATATAAGTGGGGCCCTCCTGTACAGCAGTAGCCTGGAACCTAACCTGCTGTATAAGTGGGGCCCTCCTGTACAGCAGTGGCCTGGAGCCTAACCTGCTGTATAAGTGGGGCCCTCCTGTACAGCAGTAGCCTGGAACCTAACCTGCTGTATAAGTGGGGCCCTCCTGTACAGCAGTAGCCTGGAACCTAACCTGCTGTATAAGTGGGGCCCTCCTGTATAAGGAATATTTTGAAAGTGTTGTACAGTACTTGCAACTATCTGGGTACATCCTGACTCACGAAATCGTAATGACACGATTGCAAACAAACCATACCCCGGCCGGGATTGAACCCGCGGTCATAGAGTCTCAAAACTCCAGCCCGTCGCGTTAGCCACTAGACCAGCTAGCCACAATAAGATTCGTCCAACTAGGTATATTTCTACACCATAGGAAGGTTAGCACAGGCACCACTGTGACCACAAATGCAAGTTTTTACAGACGAATCTCCAGCTAGCGTGGCCGTGACGAACTCTAGCTCAAGTCCCTTCACTGCCGTCAACATGACTATGGTGTAGAAATATACCTAGTTGGACCAATCTTATTGTGGCTAGCTGGTCTAGTGGCTAACGCGACGGGCTGGAGTTTTGAGACTCTATGACCGCGGGTTCAATCCCGGCCGGGGTATGGTTTGTTTGCAATCGTGTCATTACGATTTCGTGAGTCATGTTGACGGCAGTGAAGGGACTTGAGCTAGAGTTCGTCACGGCCGCGCTAGCTGGAGATTCGTCTGTAAAAACTTGCATTTGTGGTCACAGTGGTGCCTGTGCTAACCTTCCTATGGTGTAGAAATATACCTAGTTGGATGAATCTTATTGTGGCTAGCTGGTCTAGTGGCTAACGCGACGGGCTGGAGTTCAATCCCGGCCGGGGTATGGTTTGGGTACATCCTCCTCTCTGACTTTACTCTGTGCACGATATCTTCACTGTCTCCTCAGTATCTTGTTCTTGTTAATCAATATATGCAGTAATACACAGATAACCCTTACTAAAGAGAAAGAAATGTTTCCATCCGACTTAGGCCATTAAACAGTCACACGCTATCACA
Organism: Cherax quadricarinatus; assembly: GCF_026875155.1. Classification (NCBI taxonomy): domain Eukaryota; kingdom Metazoa; phylum Arthropoda; class Malacostraca; order Decapoda; family Parastacidae; genus Cherax; species Cherax quadricarinatus. The sequence continues at coordinate 10,860,370 of NC_069404.1, read as the reverse complement.
CAAAATAAACCCCACAATCACATAACTACTATTACCATTACATGTATATCCTGTATTCATTACATGTATATTCTTCTGTATTTTTCACGTGAATATTCTCTTGTATTCATTGCATGCATTAAATATATTGATGTTTCAGGTGTTCAACCTATCTCCGAATAATGACAACTTCGGCTCGTCCATTCCCGCGGCTGACAGGAAGTTGCTGGCATTGTTTGAAGTTCTCTCACGGCGCTTGGACCAGATGGAATATGGAGTAGGTCGAGCAGAATGGGGGATCATGGGTTAGATATAGCATTATGGGGCATATGGGGCGAGTATGGGAAAATGGGACACATATGGGGCGAGTATGGGAAAATGGGACACATATGGGGTGAGTATGGGAGAATGGGACACATATGGGATGGATATAGCAGTCATGTTACACCTGGGTCACATTCACGTCACACTCACTCATGTTACACCTGGGTCACATTCACGTCACACTCACTCATGTTACACCTGGGTCACATTCACATCACACTGTCAGTCATGTTACACCTGGGTCACATTCACATCACACTCACTCATGTTACACCTGGGTCACATTCACGTCACACTGTCAGTCATGTTACACCTGGGTCACATTCACGTCACACTCACTCATGTTACACCTGGGTCACATTCACATCACACTCACTCATGTTACACCTGGGTCACATTCACATCACACTGTCAGTCATGTTACACCTGGGTCACATTCACGTCACACTGTCAGTCATGTTACACCTGGGTCACATTCACTTCACTCTTTCAGTCATGTTACACCTGGGTCACATTCACTTCACTCTTTCAGTCATGTTACACCTGGGTCACATTCACGTCACACTCACTCATGTTACACCTGGGTCACATTCACATCACACTCACTCATGTTACACCTGGGTCACATTCACATCACACTGTCAGTCATGTTACACCTGGGTCACATTCACGTCACACTGTCAGTCATGTTACACCTGGGTCACATTCACATCACACTGTCAGTCATGTTACACCTGGTCACATTCACGTCACACTGTCAGTCATGTTACACCTGGGTCACATTCACGTCACACTGTCAGTCATGTTACACCTGGGTCACATTCACATCACACTGTCAGTCATGTTACACCTGGGTCACATTCACGTCACACTGTCAGTCATGTTACACCTGGGTCACATTCACGTCACACTGTCAGTCATGTTACACCTGGGTCACATTCACGTCACACTGTCAGTCATGTTACACCTGGGTCACATTCACATTACACTCACTCATGTTACACCTGGGTCACATTCACATCACACTGTCAGTCATTCAATTTACACGTAGCTAAGTAAGTTTATTTAGGTACAGGCACACATAAGCAAAAGTTACATAGTGACACATGTGTAAATTACCTAAGATGACTCAGAATAACATTCACATCACTCTGTCAATCAAGTTAAGGATTGTTATGTCTAGACAACAATTGAATAACAGTAAGACACAATACCGTGACTGGAACAATACACAAATAACCCTCACATAGGAGAGAGGAGCTTATGACGACGTTTCGGTCCGACTTAGACCATTTACAGGTTCAAAGACCCGACATGTTGTTAAATTAGACACATGTGCAACTCTTGGTTATCTTTATTGAGGAAACGTTTCGTCACACAGTGGCTTCATCAGTCCATACAAAGGATAAACTTGAAGAACAGGAGGAAAATGAGGTAATCAGTCCCTCAGCCTTGAGTCAATGTGATCAGTCCATCAATCTTGAATAGAATACGGCTTAGGAGCGGAGAAGCAGCTTGTAAACCGTATGGCAGGAGAGGTGCAGCAGTCGTAGGTGGTGTCACATTTGTCCAATGTGGAAGTAGGTCGTGACCAAGGGTTAGGCAAGCGAAGAATTCCCAAGTATTATGCAAAATCATGTCTCACATCATCAAAATCAATGATTTGTCCCTATATAGGCTTATTTGTACTGTGTTAATATATAACAGGCTATATAGAAACGAAGGATTCTTCTCTTATGTTGGTGCAGCATGGTTTTGGGCATTAGTGTCGCCTTCTTTAGAGGCTCTATGGTGTCACCCGGGGCGGCCCAAACCCCGCCCCCATTTTCTCTGAGAAAATTAAGGACATCATCAAGAGGGACATTGGTGAAGAGGGACTCAACGTCAAGACTAAGCATCTTACAGGTCGGGAGAGAGCGAACCCGTTCAATGAAGTCTTGAGAGTGACGAAGGTGGGCAGGAGAAAAAGTACTAAGAAAGGGAGTAAGGATTTTGGCCAACCAAGAAGCAAGAGAATAAGAGACAGAACCTCTAGAGGATATGAATCATAGTCGTGGCTTTGTCTCTAGATGTCTTCCTTTCTCATTACATTGTAAAATGCTCCAAACTTCAGAACACCCGTGACTTAACATGATTTTTTTTCTCCTTTTCTATCTCTTCCCTTTTCCTTTCTCCTCTTTCTTCTTTGGGTTTTCTTTCTTCTGCCTTGGGTGTTTCGTCTTTACTCCTTCCCATCCCCTGTGTTTTTGTTCCTACTCTTTGTGGGCCTCTAACTCCCTTGCAGTGCTCCTCTTTCTTGGTCTTTGACTCCACTACTACTACCTCTCTACTTCCTTTCCTACTACCTATCCTGTTCCGTTCCTGTCTGCTGGTCTATATATACTGCCTTCTTCTCTTCAAGTCGGTCCGAAACGTCGTCGTAAGCTCCTCTCTCCTATGTTCGGGTTATTTGTGTATAACCAGTAATTGGATGGGTGACTAAGTAAACACAGCCTCATCACTGTTTACTAAGACCCTAATAACTCACTAAATCTGGGTCAGGAATTTAGCTGTCCCTAAGGACTGTGGTTGATGTACTTGCTGAGGGCTGACAGTGCTGGTTGTTGTGGTTCTGCTTGTTGGGTTATCTGGCCGTCACCTGTGAACGCTGTAACAACTGATGATTTAGACACATGTGCAACAGTTGGGTATCTTTATTGTTGAAACCTTTGCCTACTCAGTAGGCTTCTTCAGTCAAATACAAAGGCAGCAGGTGTGGTAGTGAAAAAGATGATGTAATCAGTCTATCAACCTTGGAAAAATAGTATTTGAGGTGGACAGTCCCTGAGCCTGGAGAAGTGTTCAGCTCCATCCTCTGGAATGATATCATTTCATGGACTGTACACATCGACTCCAGTCTGAGGGACTGATTACCTAAAACTCCTCATCTTCCACCTTACTCTGCATTGGACTGAAGAAGCCACTAGCTGGCAAAACGTTTCCAGAATAAAAATACCCAAATGTTGCGCATATGTCTCATTTATCAGTGTTAGAGATTTTGTCCTAAATGCAATTCTTGGAGATGGAAATTTAATGTGTTTTAAAAGATGTTAGAAAACTTAGATTTATATGATTATTACCTCGTTTAAATACAGAATATCTAAAGGTTATAATCATAACTATAATTTTTAAAGTGGTGGAGAAGTAAGCCAGTGGAAGGTCTCAGGCAGATGATTAAAAGCTCCAGCTGTGGGTCATCATATAACTAAGACCCGCGTCAGGAACGCTTGTCCTGTTTCCTGACAAACCTAACCTAACCTAACCTAACCTAACCTAACCTAACCTAACCTGACCTAACCTAACCTAACCTAACCTAACCTAACCTAACCTAACCTAACCTGACCTAACCTAACCTAACCTAACCTAACCTAACCTAACCTAACCTAACCTAACCTGACCTAACCTAACCTAACCTAACCTAACCTACCTAACCTGACCTAACCTGACCTAACCTAACCTAACTAACCTAACCTAACCTAACCTAACCTGACCTAACCTGACCTAACCTAACCTAACCTAACCTAACCTAACCTAACCTGACCTAACCTAACCTAACCTAACCTAACCTAACATAACCTAACCTGACCTAACCTGACCTGACATAACCTAACCTAACCTAACCTAACCTGGCCTAACCTGACCTAACCTAACCTAACCTAACCTAACCTAACCTAACCTAACCTAACCTAACCTGACCTAACCCTAACCTAACCTACCACCTAATCTGACCTAACCTAACCTAACCTAACCTAACACTAATCGGACCTAACCTGACCTAACCTAACCTAACCTAACCATAAACCTAACCTAACCTAATCTGACCTAACTGACCTAACCTGACCTAATCTAACCTAACCTAACCTAACCTAACCTAACCTAACCTAACCTAACCTAACCTAATCTACTACCTCCTGCTAACCACCTACACCACTGACTACCTAACCTAACTAACCTAACCTAACTACCTAATCCTGACCTAACCTTTACCTAACCTACCACCTAACCTAACTGACCTAACCTACTAACCTAACCTGACCTAACCTGACCTAACGACCTAACCTAACCCTGACCTAACCTAACCTAACCTAACCTACTAACCTAACCTAACCTGACCTAACCTGACCTAACCTAACCTAACCTAACCTAACGTACTGACCTAAACTAACCTGACCTACCTAACCTAACCTAACCTAATGCAACCTAAACCTAACCTAACCTAACCTAACCTAACAACCTAACCTGACCTAACCTGAACCTGACCTAACCTGACCTGACCTAACCTAACCTAACCTAACCTAACTCTGCCTAACCTGACCTAACCTAACCTAACCTAACCTGACCTAACCTAACCTAACTGACCTAACCTGAACCTGACCTAACCTGACCTAACCTAACCTAACCTAACTACCTAACCTAACCTAAACCTAACCTAACCTGGACCTAACCTGACCTAACCTAACCTAACCAACCTAACCTAACAACTAACCTAACCTAATACCTAACCTGACCTAAACCTAACCTAACCTAACCTAACCTAACTGACCTAACCTAACCTAACCTAAACCTAACCTAACAACCTAACCTGACCTAACCTGACACCTAAACCTAACCTAACCTATACCTAACTACCTAACCTAACAACCTAATCTGACCTAACTGACCTAACCTGACCTAACTAACCTAACCTAACCTAAACCCAACCTAACCTAACCTAACCTAACCTAACCTAACCTAACCTAATCTAACTCTGACCTAACCTGACCTAACCATAACCTAACACTAATACCTAATCTGACCTAACCTGACCTAACCTAACCTAACCTAACTACTACCTAACATAACCTAACCTGACCTAACCTGACCTAACCTGACCTAACCTGACCTAACCTAACCTAACCTAACCTAACCTAACCTAACCTGACCTAACCTAACCTAACCTAGACCTAACCTAACCTAACTGACCTAAACCTAACCTGACCTAACCTAACCTAACCTAACCTAACCTAACCTAACCTAACCTAACCTAACCTAACCTAACCTGACTAACCTACCTAACCTAACCTACCTACCTAACCTAACCTAACCTAACCTAACTCTGACCTAACCTGACCTAACCTAACCTAACCTAACTGACCTAAACCTAAACCTAACCTAACCTAACCTAACTAACCTAACCTACCTAACCTAACCTAACCTAACCTAACCTAACCTAACCTAACCTAACCTAATCTGGCCTAACCTGACCTAACCTAACCTAACCTAATCTGACCTAACATAACCTAACCTGACCTAATCTGACCTAACCTGACCTAACCTGACCTGACCTAACCTAACCTAACCTAACCTAACCTAACCTAACCTAACCTAACCTAACCTAACCTAACCTAACCTAACCTAACCTAACCTACTAACCTAACCTAACCTAACGTAACGTAACCTAACCTAACCTAAACCTAACCTACTTAACCTAACCTAACCTAACCTAACCTAACCTAACCTAACTAACCTAACTTAACCTAACCTAACTTAACCTAACCTAACCTAACCTAACCTAACCTAACTAACCTAACTTAACCTAACCTAACTAACTTAACTAACCTAACCTAACCTAACCTAACCTAACCTAACCTAACCTAACTTAACCTAACCTAACCTAACCTAACCTAACCTAACCTAACCTAACCTGACCTAACCTAACCTAACCTAACGTAACCTAACCTAACCTAACCTAACCTAACTTAACCTAACCTAACCTAACCTAACCTAACCTAACCTAACCTAACTACCTAACCTAACCTAACCTAACTAAACTAACCTAACCTAACCTAACCTAACCTAACCTAACCTAACCTAACTTAACCTAACCTAACCTAACCTAACCTAACTTAACCTAACCTAACCTAACCTAACCTAACCTAACCTAACCTAACTTAAAACCTAACCTAACCTAACTTAACCTAACCTAACCTAACCTAACCTAACCTAACCTAACTTAACCTAACCTAACCTAACCTAACCTAACCTAACCTAACCTAACCTAACATACCTCGTTGTTTTTAAAGGTTCATGGTGTTACGCATTCTCTGAGGAACATCGCTACTGGTCTGCAAGACTTGGTACGTTGGGAGATAGCTCTCAACACCATGGAGGACTACACCAGATGTATCAACACATTCTACAATCGCTTCCTATTTTATCAGAAGCTCAAAGATAAGGCGAGTCTTTTATTTTCATTATAATAAGTGTTAGTCGGACTCGAGTCCTGGAGGTGAGAAGTACAGTTCTGCACTCTAAAGGAAGACTGGGAATATGTTGCAGTTTTTGAACTATAATGGCATTACTCTGACAAGACAGTGGTGGAGTGAGTGATGATGAAGGTTTTTTTTTTCTTGTCTTTCAGGCCACCCTGCCTCGGTGGGAAACGGCCGATGTGTTAATAAATAAAGAAAATTGCTTAATTTTGATGTATCAATCAGTCTTATTTCTTTTATTGTAGATAAATATTGGAAGACTTTCAGATTCATACTGAGCACCGAGGAACTAACTTCAGTAGAGATAATTTATGATATGGATATTGATCAGACTGGTTTAAAAAGACACGTAAGGGAACACTAGGACATATTTCTTAGAAAACGTTTCGGCCCTGTGACCTTGATGATAAGACCGAAACGTTCCCTAATATGTACACTCAGTGGCCACTGTATTAAATACACCTGTATACCTGTTCGTTAATGCAAATATCTAATCAGCTAATCACAGTAAGTGTCCGCGGCCCAAGACTGTTCAAATGCCTCCCAGCATACATAAAGGGGCTTACCAATAGACCCCTGGTTGTCTTCAAGAAGGCACTGGACAGGCATTTAAAGTCAGTACCTGACCAACCGGGCTGTGGTTCGTACGTCAGCTTGTGTGCGGCCAGCAGTAATAGCCTGGTTGATCAGACCCTGACCCACCATGAGGCCTGTTCTCAGACCGGGCCGCGGGGGCGTTGACCCCCGAAATCCTCCCCAGGTAAACTCCAGGTAATCAAGTGGCAGCACCTCAATGCCTAGAAGCATGTAGACATCATTAAGATGTCGGGTTGGTGTTCAGATTGAACATCAGAACGGGGAAGAAACGTGATCTAAGTAACTTGGACCGTGGAATGATTGTTGGTGCCAGATAGATGGGCTGGTTTCTGTATCTCAGAAACTGATGATTGAAGAACAGTCTCTGGAGTTTACAGAGAAAAACACTACACATCAAGTGAGTGACTGTTCTGTGAGCAAAAAATACGTTTACAAGAGAAGTCAGAGGAGAATATCCAGACTGGTTCAGGCTGACAGGAAGGCGACAGTAACTCAACCAAGCATTACAACTGGTATGCAGAAGAGCATCTGTGAATACACAACACATCGAACCCTGAAGTGGATGGGATACCATGGCAGAATACCACACCAGGTTCCACTCCTGTCAGCTAAGACCAGGAAACTGAGGCTAGTGTGAGCACAGGCTCGGCAAAACTGAGCAACTGAATACTGTAAAAATGTCGCTTGGCTGTGAATCACGATTTTTGCTGCAACATACAAATGGCAGGGTCAGAATTTAGCATAAACTAGAGATGTGGTGGAACGGGAGATTCACAGCATTGGCTTAAGGCAGTGGGGGGAATTGGACCTGCCTCGCATAGGCCATTAGGCCTGTTGCAGTGTTCCTTATTTCTTATGTTCTTATGAATGTGCAGCCAACGTATCAGTAGCAACTACGTGATGCTGTCATGTCAACATATACCAGGGTCTCTAAGGAATGTTTCCAGCACCTTGTTGAATCCAGGACACTAAGAATTCAGACTGTTCTGGGGGTAAAGAGAGGCTCTACCCAGTACTAAAGGGGTGTACTTAATAAAGTGACCACTGAGTGTATGTCCAAGTGTTTGATCAAGTGTCTCTAAATCACAGTTTATTAAACTAATTTTTTGTTAGTAGACAGAGTCACATAAAACACCTGGCTTCTTGCCCTTGGCTTCATTTTTTATCTCTATATTCTTTTGGCCGCTTTTCACAGACACATTCTCGTCAGTGGTCAGTCGTCAGTCGTCAGTGGTCAGTCGTCAGTCGTCAGTGGTCAGTCGTCACGTGAGGTCACAGACCCTGAGCTGCTTTGGGGATTAGCGTGGACGGTTACAAAGCATGGCTTGCTTCTGCAGTGTTTTAAAAACTGAGGTTGGAGAGTTGAAGGAGGAGGTCTTGCTTCTCCAGGAGGAGATTAGGAGGCTGAAGGTCCACCTCAATGGGTCTGGGAGAGAGTGTGAGGTGGCTGGAGTTGTGGGGAATGAGACTTCTAGCAATGAGGTGCAGTCTGTCTCTCGCTGTGAGGAGGCTGTAGTTGGGGAGGTAGCAACGGCTACCAGCAGTGAGGTGCAGCCCAGCACCTGCTACAAGTGGCGAGTTGTTCACAGTAATGGAGGCGCATCAGAGTAAGGAAAGTTAAGAGTGAAGATCTGAAGGTAGGAAATCGCTTCTCTGTTTCTCCAGGATGAATGTACTTCAGTGGCCAGTGAAGGTAAGGGTACTACTGCCCCTGCTAATGAAGGTAAGCGCATTCTTGTGGTTGGTGACTCTCAGGTAAGATATATTGACCGTGCTTTTTGTAATAGGAATAAGAAGATGAGAGATAGAGTGTGCTTCCCTGGAGCTGGTGTTGGGGACATTGTCAACAGGCTGGATAATATCATGTCAGGTAATGGGAACAAGCCCATTATCTGTCTCAGTGCTGGTGGAAATGATATTGGGAAGGGTAGGAGAGAAGAGCTGCTAGATAAGTACAGGTCAGCTATAGATTTCATTAAGTCTAAGGGAGGGATCCCAATCATATGTAGCATCTTGCCTAGAAGGGGAGTAGGAAATGAATGGTTGTCTAGGGCAATTGGTGTAAATTGCTGGCTAGACAGATACTGCAAGGAACTTGCAATCCCATTCATTGACAACTGGAACAACTTTTATGGCAAACATGATATGTGTGCAAGGGATGGGGTACATCTCTCTGGGGCAGGGGTGGTAGCACTTGCAGACTCGATTGAGAAGGCCATTGGTGAAATGCCTATGATTTTAAACTGATGGAGGATAGAGGTATGGGTGTGTGTGGGAAACAAGCAGGTTGCAACACTAGGGTTGGAAACAGTAAATGTATAAAAGGCATTCAGCATGAAGTTATAAATAAAGACAATAGAACAGGTCAGCAAACAAAGGGGGACAGCAGAGGGCAGCAAGGGACTAGCTCCCTTAAGGTTTACTATACTAATAGCAGGAGTGTTAGAAATAAGATAGATGAGCTAAGATTAATTGCAAGTGCAGGAAACATAGATATTATTGCTATAACAGAGACCTGGCTCAATCTGAAAGATAGAGAGATGCCCTCTGAATGTCACATACAAGGCTATAAATTATTCCACACTGACAGGGTCAACAGGAAAGGTGGTGGAGTAGCGATGTAGTCAGAGACAATTTAAATTGTTGTGTTAGACAAGATATTAAATTAGAAGCGTCAGCCACTGAATCTGTTTGGTTACAGCTTCTCGAGGGCCGAGAAAAACTAATTTTGGGTGTGATTTACAGGGCCCCAAATCTTGATAGGGAGTGCAGTAAACTTCTATGGGACGAAATTCGTAAGGCATCTACATACGAAAATGTTGTGCTAATGGGAGATTTCAACTATAGACAGATTGACTGGAGCAATTTGACAGGAAATTTAGAGTCGGGTGACTTTCTTGATACGATCCAGGATTGTTTTTTAAAACAGTTTGTGACAGAGCCAACTAGGGGAAATAACCTCCTTGACTTGGTTCTTGCCAGTAGGGAAACACTAATTAATAATCTTGAGGTTAATGATGAGCTTGGGGAGAGTGATCACAAATCACTCAGTTTTAATATATCATGGAATTCCCCTAATAATGGCAATCAAGTCTCCGTCCCTGACTTTCGCTTGGCTGATTTCATAGGACTGAAAAATTACTTAGGTGGGCTGAACTGGAATGACCTGACTAAGGGTCAGGTAGGTGGTGATGGTTGCCGATATGATGCTTTCCAGGGCATAGTTCTAGCTGCTCAGTCAAATTATGTTCCAAATAGGGAAATCAGATCAAACAAAAATGATCCTAAATGGATGAACAATAGATTAAAATATCTGATTGGTCAAAAGAGAGGCATATATAGGCAAATCAAAAGAGGAGAGGGGCAATTAAGAAATCGATATATTCAGTTAAAGAGAGAAATAAAAAAGGGAATTAGAAAAGCAAAAAGAGATTATGAGGTTAAAGTTGCAAAAGAATCGAAGACTAACCCAAAAGGATTCTTTCAGGTATACAGAAGTAAGATCAGGGACAAGATAGGCCCACTCAAAAGTTCCTCGGGTCAGCTCACTGACAGTGATAAGGAAATGTGTAGAATTTTTAACACATACTTCCTCTCAGTTTTTACACAGGAGGATACCAGCGATATTCCAGTAATGATAAATTATGTAGAACAGGACGATAATAAACTGTGCACTATTAGGGTCACAAGTGACATGGTCCTTAGGCAAATAGATAAATTAAAACCTAACAAATCCCCAGGCCCTGATGAACTGTATGCAAGGGTTCTAAAGGAATGTAAAGAGGAGCTTAGCACACCTTTGGCTAATCTTTTCAACATATCACTACAAACTGGCATGGTGCCAGATAAGTGGAAAATGGCAAATGTGATACCTATTTTCAAAACAGGTGACAGGTCCTTAGCTTCGAACTATAGACCAATAAGCCTAACCTCCATAGTGGGAAAATTTATGGAATCAATAATTGCCGAGGCAGTTCGTAGCCATCTTGAAAAGCATAAATTAATCAACGAATCTCAGCATGGTTTTACAAAGGGGCGTTCCTGCCTTACGAATTTATTAACTTTTTTCACTAAGGTATTTGAGGAGGTAGATCATGGTAATGAATATGATATTGTGTATATGGACTTCAGTAAGGCTTTTGACAGGGTCCCACATCAGAGACTATTGAGGAAAAGCACATGGAATAGGAGGAGAAATTTTTTCCTGGATAGAGGCTTGGTTGACAAATAGGCAGCAGAGAGTTTGCATAAATGGGGAGAAATCAGAGTGGGGAAGCGTCACGAGCGGTGTTCCACAGGGGTCAGTGTTGGGCCCCCTGCTGTTCACAATCTACATAAACGACATAGATGAGGGCATAAAGAGCGACATCGGCAAGTTTGCCGATGACACCAAAATAGGCCGTCGAATTCATTCTGACGAGGACATTCGAGCACTCCAGGAAGATTTGAATAGACTGATGCAGTGGTCGGAGAAGTGGCAGATGCAGTTTAATATAGACAAATGCAAAGTTCTAAATGTTGGACAGGACAATAACCATGCCACATATAAACTAAATAATGTAGATCTTAATATTACGGATTGCGAAAAAGATTTAGGAGTTCTGGTTAGCAGTAATCTGAAACCAAGACAACAGTGCATAAGTGTTCGCAATAAAGCTAATAGAATCCTTGGCTTCATATCAAGAAGCATAAATAATAGGAGTCCTCAGGTTGTTCTTCAACTCTATACATCCTTGGTTAGGCCTCATTTAGATTATGCTGCACAGTTTTGGTCACCGTATTACAGAATGGATATAAATTCTCTGGAAAATGTACAAAGGAGGATGACAAAGATGATCCCATGTATCAGAAACCTTCCCTATGAGGATAGACTAAGGGCCCTGAAACTGCACTCTCTAGAAAGACGTAGAATTAGGGGGGATATGATTGAGGTGTATAAATGGAAGACAGGAATAAATAAAGGGGATGTAAATAGTGTGCTGAAAATATCTAGCCTAGACAGGACTCGCAGCAATGGTTTTAAGTTGGAAAAATTCAGATTCAGGAAGGATATAGGAAAGTACTGGTTTGGTAATAGAGTTGTGGATGAGTGGAACAAACTCCCAAGTACCGTTATAGAGGCCAGAACGTTGTGTAGCTTTAAAAATAGGTTGGATAAATACATGAGTAGATGTGGGTGGGTGTGAGTTAGACCTGATAGCTTGTGCTACCAGGTCGGTTGCCGTGTTCCTCCCTTAAGTCAATGTGACCTGACCTGACTAGGTTGGGTGCATTGGCTTAAGCCGGTAGGAGACTTGGACCTGCCTCGCATGGGCCAGTAGGCCTTCTGCAGTGTTCCTTCGTTCTTATGTTCTTATGTTCTTAACTTGACAGTGAGGAATGCTGTGCCTTTCTGGTTTATTTTTCTTAACTTCTTTATATCCTTGACAACAAGTCGACCTGAGCCTTGCATCCAGGTCTACGACTGAGGTGTGTACTCACCTATTTGTGGTTGCAGGGGTCGAGACATAGCTCCTGGCCCCGCCTCTTCACTGATGGCTACTAGGTCCTCTTCCTGCTCTATAAGCTTTATCATACTTCGTCTTAAAACTAGTATATATGGTTCCTGCCTCCACTACATCACTTGCCAGAATATTCCACTTCCTGACAGCTCTATAACTAAAGAAATACTTCCTAACATCTCTTTGACTCATCTGAATCTTGAGCTTCAGCGCCCCCTACGGGCTTGTCAAAAATATTGCAATTGTGTATAACGTTTCTAAGTAAAGAATTTGTTGTACTGATGTTTTAAAAAAAATTATATTGACTATGTGCTTGGATTGGAACTTTCAGTGTATATTGAGTGGCTTGTGGCTTACTCTTAGTGCCTTCGGTTCTAACTGAAGGACCCGGTTTCGATCCTGGGTGAGGTGAAGGCTTTAGATATGTTTCCCTACACTTATCGCCCACTGTTCACCTAGTAGTAATTAGGTACATGAGTGTTAGCTATCTGTTGTGGGTCGCATCCTGAGAAAGAGACCATGGATCCCTAATGACAGACTGACTGGCTTTCTCAGGATGTCCCGGCTTACTAACCCACTTGGTTAATAATGCAAATAAAGTCTTGTTCTTCATCTTAACAGTAGTGAACTCTGTTGACAGGTAGAGAACCACACACTGCTTGACTTTGCCAACGCCATCGTGTCCCACGACCCACACTCAGTGACATCCTCGATGGTTTACCTACACTCCATGGCTGCACCAGAAGCCGCACACACAGCCAACTCTCCTCTCTTTACACATCTCCAGGTACGATGCCCCCAGTTGCAGGTACGATGCCCCCAGTTGCAGGTACGATGCCACATCCGCAGGTATGACACCCCTATTTGCAGGCACGATGCCCCTGTTTGCAGGCACGATGCCCCCCACTTGCAGTACGATTCAGCTATTTGCAAGTACGATGCCACATTTGCAGGTGTGACACCCACATTTGCAAGTACGATGCCACATTTGCAGGTGTGACACCCACATTTGCAAGTACGATGCCACATTTGCAGGTGTGACACCCACATTTGCAAGTACGATGCCACATTTGCAGGTGTGACACCCACATTTGCAAGTACGATGCCACATTTGCAGGTGTGACACCCACATTTGCAAGTATGATGCCACATTTGCAGGTGTGACACCCACATTTGCAAGTATGATGCCACATTTGCAGGTGTGACACCCACATTTGCAAGTACGATGCCACATATGCAGGTGTGACACCCACATTTGCACGTATGATGCCACATTTGATATCCTCGGATAAGTTAGACACATGTTCAATAATTAGGTAACTTTATTCCGAAACGTTTCGTGTACACAGTAGGCTTCTTCAGTCGAGTACAGAGGTGTCAGCAGAAACAGTAGAGATGTAAAGATGATGTAATCAGTCCATCACCCGTGATGACTTAGTTTTGTGGTGGTCAGTCCCTCAGCCTGGAGAAGAGTCATATAAATAAAAACGAATGAATATAATTTAAAAAAATTTGGATCCTTTTTGTAATCACCCGGGGGCGTTGACCCCCGAAACCCTCTCCAGGTATACTCCATGTATACTCCAGGTATACACAGTACCGTGTTTATACTGATATATAATGAGTAACAATGTGAAACATAAGCCAGTGTTCTGACAGTATAATCAATTACTGAACTACAGTTGAGAAAACCTGACACAAGATTAATGGGAATAATGGTACTCTTTTTTATATTTCAAAATATTACTGAACTGAGGCTTCAGACTGGAGGGTGTGCAGAGAACCTTCAATGCACATATAAATTCTATCAAACACTACTAGGAACGCTTGGTAGCATTTGTACTCGCTGGAACACAGGCGAGAGAGATATATCATAATCTACACTTGGTCCGTATCTGCACACAGAAATCACTCCCTACGAAAGTAAAAGACTGGGCAAGCGGTGCAAAATACTCCCAACGAAAAGTAGGGGCGCCATTGGTACACTAAGAGAAAACACCATAATTGTCCGAGACCCAAGACTGTACAACAGCCTCCCACCATGCATAAGGGAAATTACCAATAGACCCCTGGCTGCCTTCAAGAGGGAGCTGGACAGATACTTAAGTCGGTGCCGGATCAGCCGGGCTGTGGTTCGTACTTTGGACTACGTGCGGCCAGCAGTAACAGCCTGGTTGATCAAGCCCTGATCCACCGGGAGGCCTGGTCGTGGACCGGGCCGCGGGGGCGTTGATCCGCAGAATACTCTCCAGGTAGACTCCAGATAGCCAATTGTTAGAATGGACTTCGAATGTTCATTACATAAATCTGTGCGATATTTGGACTCAAATTAGAATAAGCAACAAAATCCTTAACTTTTAAGTGACTGAAGATGAGGGTGTTTTAGTTTTAATATTATAAATATTTCAAGTCGGTGTGGGCTGCATCCTGTGGCGGGCCGCATGTGGCCCGCTGGCCGCAGTTTGGGGACCCTTGTTCCACACTATGGAGCAAAACTCTTCTCCAGGCTGAGGGACTGACCACCTCAAAACTAATTCTTCAAGGGTGGTGGACTAATTACATCGCCTTCACATCTCTACTGCTTCTCCTGCCTCTTCTGAACTTGACTGAAGAAGCCTACTGTGTAGGCGAAACGTTTCGGAATAAAGTTACCTAAGTGTTGGACATGTGTCATATCAGCGTCTGGGTATTGTATACCATTATCATAGTCAACCTCTGATACCCTGGTACTGAGGTATTATTGTGTACCATTATCATAGTCAACCTCTGATACCCTGGTACTAAGGTATTATTGTATACCATTATCATAGTCAACCTCTGATACCCTGGTACTAAGGTATTATTGTATACCATTATCATAGTCAACCTCTGATACCCTGGTACTGAGGTATTATTGTATACCATTATCATAGTCAACCTCTGATACCCTGGTACTGAGGTATTATTGTATACCATTATCATAGTCAACCTCTGATACCCTGGTACTGAGGTATTATTGTATACCATTATCATAGTCAACCTCTGATACCCTGGTACTGAGGTATTATTGTATACCATTATCATAGTCAACCTCTGATACCCTGGTACTGAGGTATTATTGTATACCATTATCATAGTCAACCTCTGATACCCTGGTACTAAGGTATTATTGTATACCATTATCATAGTCAACCTCTGATACCCTGGTACTAAGGTATTATTGTATACCATTATCATAGTCAACCTCTGATACCCTGGTACTGAGGTATTATTGTATACCATTATCATAGTCAACCTCTGATACCCTGGTACTGAGGTATTATTGTATACCATTATCATAGTCAACCTCTGATACCCTGGTACTGAGGTATTATTGTATACCATTATCATAGTCAACCTCTGATACCCTGGTACTGAGGTATTATTGTATACCATTATCATAGTCAACCTCTGATACCCTGGTACTGAGGTATTATTGTATACCATTATCATAGTCAACCTCTGATACCCTGGTACTGAGGTATTATTGTATACCATTATCATAGTCAACCTCTGATACCCTGGTACTAAGGTATTATTGTATACCATTATCATAGTCAACCTCTGATACCCTGGTACTAAGGTATTATTGTATACCATTATCATAGTCAACCTCTGATACCCTGGTACTGAGGTATTATTGTATACCATTATCATAGTCAACCTCTGATACCCTGGTACTGAGGTATTATTGTATACCATTATCATAGTCAACCTCTGATACCCTGGTACTGAGGTATTATTGTATACCATTATCATAGTCAACCTCTGATACCCTGGTACTGAGGTATTATTGTATACCATTATCATAGTCAACCTCTGATACCCTGGTACTGAGGTATTATTGTATACCATTATCATAGTCAACCTCTGATACCCTGGTACTAAGGTATTATTGTATACCATTATCATAGTCAACCTCTGATACCCTGGTACTGAGGTATTATTTGTTCTTACTTATCTTTTCTTTTTACATTTTAATGTGTGGATATTATTATAAGTGTGTAGAGACAGGACGAGGAACAACACGACACATCTGGAAAGTTGAAGAAACTCTTGAATTGACCACAAAATTGGTTCATTATTCATAATTATATCTTGTACCATTTATATTAACTGTTTACTGTTGGGTTATAGTTAACATTGTATATGTTATTGAATCATTAGATATGTAAATCACTGTTCTAAAAATTATGTACCTAAAATCCTTCTCAGTAAATGTCATTTTAAGTCACACACACACACACACACACACACACACACACACACACACACACACACACACACACACACACACACACACACACACACACACACGTGAATGAATGAGTCGAATGAATGAATAATGAGTCTCACAGAGATGATAACAGATGCGATCTTCCCGGTTGGATATTAGATAATGGGAAACGATTGAGTGAATAGAGGAGTTGTAATCAGAGGCTAGTGGAGTTTCGAGGATATAATAGGAATAGACAGAGGGGGAAGCAGATGACTAAATAGTAAGAACTACTCAAGACTGGAGGGTGCGAGGGTGGTGACGGCAGTGATGTACAACCCTCCAGTAAAGAGCAAGAAACTAAGACACGAATATGACAATAGATCAGAGTGACCACAAGTGTCCACCTGACCAACACAAAACTTGCATTAACAACTTTCACTCTTAATTTTACATCCATGTATAATTAATTATTATTCTCATAAGAAAAGAATGTAAAAATTTTTTCTAATAAATTTTACCGTAAAACGTCGACAAAACTTTATCCAACTAGTTAACTTTATCCAACTAGTTAACTTTACCTAACTAGTTAACTTTATCCAACTAGTTAACTTTATCCAACTAGTTAACTTTACCTAACTAGTTAACTTTACCCAACTAGTTAACTTTACCCAACTAGTTAACTTTACCTAACTAGTTAACTTTACCTAACTAGTTAACTTTATCCAACTAGTTAACTTTACCTAACTAGTTAACTTTACCCAACTAATTAACTTTACCTAACTAGTTAACTTTATCCAACTAGTTAACTTTACCTAACTAGTTAACTTTACCCAACTAGTTAACTTTACCTAACTAGTTAACTTTACCCAACTAGTTAACTTTACCTAACTAGTTAACTTTACCCAACTAGTTAACTTTATCTAACTAGTTAACTTTACCCAACTAGTTAACTTTGCCCAACTAGTTAACTTTACCTAACTAGTTAACTTTACCTAACTAGTTAACTTTATCTAACTAGTTAACTTTACCCAACTAGTTAACTTTACCCAACTAGTTAACTTTACCCAACTAGTTAACTTTACCCAATTAGTTAACTTTACTCAACTAGTTAACTTTACCCAACTAGTTAACTTTACCCAACTAGTTAACTTTACCCAACTAGTTAACTTTACCTAACTAGTTAACTTTACCCAACTAGTTAACTTTACCTAACTAGTTAACTTTACCCAACTAGTTAACTTTACCCAACTAGTTAACTTTACCCAACTAGTTAACTTTACCTAACTAGTTAACTTTACCTAACTAGTTAACTTTACCCAACTAGTTAACTTTACCCAACTAGTTAACTTTACCCAACTAGTTAACTTTACCTAACTAGTTAACTTTACCCAACTAGTTAACTTTACCCAACTAGTTAACTTTACCCAACTAGTTAACTTTACCTAACTAGTTAACTTTACCCAACTAGTTAACTTTACCCAACTAGTTAACTTTACCCAACTAGTTAACTTTACCCAACTAGTTAACTTTACCCAACTAGTTAACTTTACCCAACTAGTTAACTTTACCCAACTAGTTAACTTTACCTAACTAGTTAACTTTACCCAACTAGTTAACTTTACCCAACTAGTTAACTTTACCCAACTAGTTAACTTTACCCAACTAGTTAACTTTACCCAACTAGTTAACTTTACCCAACTAGTTAACTTTACCCAACTAGTTAACTTTACCCAACTAGTTAACTTTACCCAACTAGTTAACTTTACCCAACTAGTTAACTTTACCCAACTAGTTAACTTTACCCAACTAGTTAACTTTACCCAAATAGTTAACTTTACCCAACTAGTTAACTAAAATGGTGAGATTTTGTAAATATAAATTTACCGCAGATCAAGTATAAATGATTTTTTAGGTGGAAAAAACCAAAATACTGATGTTCCTTTGATATAGAGAAAAGTAATTAACCACTGAAAATGATGGTTAAAGGCGAGATATTTTTATTTTGAAAGTTGATGAGAGTTGAGATATCAAAATCAAAATCTATTATATTAATTGTGTGTCTATACTTGAACACTATATATACTAAATTGTCCACTTATTGAGGGATATAGAAATTGCATAATAACCTATTTAATATGTCAAGATACCTTATTAATGAAAATAAGACACCGGATATGTTAAGCAAATTTCATATATTTGCTTGTAACAGGTAAGTGAACTGTAGATATAAATCTATATATACTCCTGTTAACCCTTTTGAGACATAGTTTCTAGGTCTTTTGTGTATCCAATGGAAATAAGTCAATTTGACTTTTTTGGGTCATCCTACATTCTCTACACATATGCTGCTATGTATGATAATCTATGTAACTGTATTTGTGTATACCTGAATAAATTTACTCGCGTTACCCTCCACAGGATGGATATAATTATTATTATAATCAAAAAGAAGCGCTAAGCCACAAGGGCTATACTAGTTTTTAGTTTAATATGTTTATTATGCACCCCATACCCATCCTGTGGGCGGTAGTCAAAGGATTACAGAGGTACATAATTGGTCCAGGGACTGGGCCTCAAAGTTTTGATAGCTGAGCAAGTTACAGAGGTAATGAATTCACAATTTACAAAGGTAATGAACTCACAATTTACAAAGGTAATGAACTCCAGGTAGGTCTAGTCACAATCATGACAAGTTACAAAGGTGCTATACAGCAGGATGGATATAAGGTGCACTATACTGGCCACTTCGGTGGCAAAATATGTATCTATACTGTTGAATACTTTCGTGTCTGTCTCGTAAATCATATTTTACTGGTGTTATGTTTTGACAAGTTTCTTTTACCAGTTGCCAAGCAAAGTGAATGATCCCAAGAGCGTGTACAGTGTGTCTGGGAGAGTTACAACCAAGACAGCCTTTTATAACCTGTTGAAGAGTGTTGTGGAGTGGGAGGACATGCCAGCAGCCAGGCCTAGCTTGTTCATCATGCTCGGTGATGCTCTTAAAGTGAGTAATGCTCAGAGTTGTGTAGAACACTTAAGAACATAAGAAAGAAGGAACACCGCAGCAGGCCTACTGGCCCATGCGAGGCAGGTCCAGTTCTCCCGCCTTAACTTAGTCAGGTCAGTCACATTCACTTAAGGAATGAGCACGGCATCTGACCTAATAGCACAAGCTAGTCAGGTCCAACTTACACCCACCCACAACCATTCATGTATTCAACCTATTTTTAAAACTACACAACGTCTTAGCTTCTATGATGGTACTCAGGAGTTTGTTCCACACATCCATAACTTTATTACCAAACCAGTGCTTTTATATATATATAATATATATATATATATATATATATATATATATATATATATATATATATATATATATATATATATATATGTATATATATATATATATATATATATATATATATACAGAACAAGCCACATGGGATTTAAATCTTTAGCTTAAGATCTTTCGCACTCTCGGGCGTCGTCAGGAGCTATGCAATGTTGCAAGACAGCAACAGATAGGAGTGGAAATTTTCTGAGGTTAGGCAGAAGATAGCAGTGGTAACCCATGTCACTCCGTGACGTGGGTTACCACTGCTTATCCATTACTTTACAAGTTGCAGTATCTGCAGTTTTCCCGGATACTTTCCTTAGATTGATGTTTTTCTTAAAACCTTGATATAACTACTTGCACTAATTATTACACAACCACCTCTCAAAGGTAACTTAAAATTATTTAAATCTTTTCCAAGATGCAACGATAATTAACAATGTCAGAAAACCCATATCATTTATAATGTTTTATTTAGGTATTGTTGTTTATAAGTTCAGATTGTAATGATGCCAGCAACACATGTACGTTAATAATAATATTAATATTGAGTTTCTTATTCGTGTAACGACAGATGAGTGATGTGTGTCAGCTGCGTCAGTCAAAACAACAGCTGATGAAAGCTCTGCACCAGCTGCTGACACTGGCACAAGCTAGGGGCTACATCATGCTGGAATTTGCCTGGATGTTGCTCAGAGTTCATGACCAGGGTGAGTCTTGTGTTACTCAGAGTTCATGACCAGGGTGAGTCTTGTGTTACTCAGTCATGACCAGGGTGAGTCTTGTGTTACTCAGAGTGCATGACCAGGTGAGTCTTGTGTTACTCAGAGTGCATGACCAGGGTGAGTCTTGTGTTACTCAGAGTTCATGACCAGGGTGAGTCTTGTGTTACTCAGAGTTCATGACCAGGGTGAGTCTTGTGTTACTCAGAGTGCATGACCAGGGTGAGTCTTGTGTTACTCAGAGTTCATGACCATGGTGAGTCTTGTGTTCCGATTCATGATCAGGTGAGCTTGGTACTCAGAGTTCATGACCAGGTCAGTCTTGTGTTACTCAGAGTTCATGACCAGGGTCAGTCTTGTGTTACTCAGAGTTCATGACCAGGGTCAGTCTTGTGTTACTCAGAGTTCATGACCAGGGTGAGTCTTGTGTTACTCAGAGTTCATGACCAGGGTCAGTCTTGTGTTACTCAGAGTTCATGACCAGGGTGAGTCTTGTGTTACTCAGAGTTCATGACCAGGGTCAGTCTTGTGTTACTCAGAGTTCATGACCAGGGTCAGTCTTGTGTTACTCAGAGTTCATGACCAGGGTGAGTCTTGTGTTACTCAGAGTTCATGACCAGGTCAGTCTTGTGTTACTCAGAGTTCATGACCAGGGTGAGTCTTGTGTTACTCAGAGTTCATGACCAGGTCAGTCTTGTGTTACTCAGAGTTTCATGACCAGGGTGATCTTGTGTACTCAGAGTTCATGACCAGGGTGAGTCTTGTGTTTACTCAGAGTTCATGACCAGGTGAGTCTTGTGTTACTCAGAGTTCATGACCAGGGTGAGTCTTGTGTTACTCAGAGTTCATGACCAGGGTGAGTCTTGTGTTACTCAGAGTTCATGACCAGGGTGAGTCTTGTGTTACTCAGAGTTCATGACCAGGGTGAGTCCTTGTGTTACTCAAGTTCATGACCAGGGTGAGTCTTGTGTTACTCAGAGTTCATGACCAGGGTGAGTCTTGTGTTACTCAGAGTTCATGACCAGGGTGAGTCTTGTGTTACTCAGAGTTCATGACCAGGTGAGTCTTGTGTTACTCAGAGTCATGACCAGGGTGAGTCTTGTGTTACTCAGAGTTCATGACCAGGTGAGTCTTGTGTTACTCAGAGTTCATGACCAGGTGAGTCTTGTGTTACCAGAGTTCATGACCAGGGTGAGTCTTGTGTACTCAGAGTTCATGACCAGGGTGAGTCTTGTGTTACTCAGAGTTCATGACCAGGGTGAGTCTTGTGTTACTCAGAGTTCATGACCAGGGTCAGTCTTGTGTTACTCAGAGTTCATGACCAGGGTCAGTCTTGTGTTACTCAGAGTGCATGACCAGGGTCAGTCTTGTGTTACTCAGAGTTCATGACCAGGGTCAGTCTTGTGTTACTCAGAGTTCATGACCAGGGTGAGTCTTGTGTTACTCAGAGTTCATGACCAGGGTCAGTCTTGTGTTACTCAGAGTTCATGACCAGGGTGAGTCTTGTGTTACTCAGAGTTCATGACCAGGGTGAGTCTTGTGTTACTCAGAGTTCATGACCAGGGTCAGTCTTGTGTTACTCAGATTCATGACCAGGGTGAGTCTCTTGTGTTACTCAGAGTTCATGACCAGGGTCAGTCTTGTGTTACTCAGAGTTCATGACCAGGGTGAGTCTTGTGTACTCAGAGTTCATGACCAGGGTCAGTCTTGTGTTACCTCAGAGTTCATGACCAGGGTCAGTCTTGTGTTACTCAGAGTGCATGACCAGGTTCAGTCTTGTGTTACTCAGAGTGCATGACCAGGGTCAGTCTTGTGTTACTCAGAGTTCATGACCAGGGTGAGTCTTGTGTTACTCAGAGTTCATGACCAGGGTCAGTCTTGTGTTACTCAGAGTTCATGACCAGGATCAGTCTTGTGTTACTCAGAGTTCATGACCAGGGTGAGTCTTGTGTTACTCAGAGTTCATGACCAGGGTGAGTCTTGTGTTACTCAGAGTTCATGACCAGGGTGAGTCTTGTGTTACTCAGAGTTCATGACCAGGGTGAGTCTTGTGTTACTCAGAGTTCATGACCAGGTGAGTCTGTGTTACTCAGAGTTCATGACCAGGGTGAGTCTTGTGTTACTCAGAGTCATGACCAGGGTGAGTCTTGTGTTACTCAGAGTTCATGACCAGGGTGAGTCTTGTGTTACTCAGAGTTCATGACCAGGGTGAGTCTTGTTGTTACCAGAGTTCATGACCAGGGTGAGTCTTGTGTTACTCAGAGTTCATGACCAGGTGAGTCTTGTGTTACTCAGAGTTCATGACCAGGGTGAGTCTTGTGTTACTCAGAGTTCATGACCAGGGTGAGTCTTGTGTTACTCAGAGTTCATGACCAGGGTGAGTCTTGTGTTACTCAGAGTTCATGACCAGGGTGAGTCTTGTGTTACTCAGAGTTCATGACCAGGGTGAGTCTTGTGTTACTCAGAGTTCATGACCAGGGTGAGTCTTGTGTTACTCAGAGTTCATGACCAGGTGAGTCTTGTGTTACTCAGAGTTCATGACCAGGGTCAGTCTTGTGTTACTCAGAGTTCATGACCAGGGTCAGTCTGTGTTACTCAGAGTTCATGACCAGGGTGAGTCTTGTGTTACTCAGAGTTCATGACCAGGGTCAGTCTTGTGTTACTCAGAGTTCATGACCAGGGTGAGTCTTGTGTTACTCAGATTTTTCATGACCAGGGTGAGTCTTGTGTTACTCAGAGTTCATGACCAGGTGAGTCTTGTGTTACTCAGAGTGCATGACCAGGGTCAGTCTTGTGTTACTCAGAGTGCATGACCAGGGTCAGTCTTGTGTTACTCAGAGTGCATGACCAGGGTCAGTCTTGTGTTACTCAGAGTTCATGACCAGGGTGAGTCTTGTGTTACTCAGAGTTCATGACCAGGGTCAGTCTTCTGTTACTCAGAGTTCATGACCAGGGTGAGTCTTGTGTTACTCAGAGTGCATGACCAGGGTCAGTCTTGTGTTACTCAGAGTGCATGACCAGGGTCAGTCTTGTGTTACTCAGAGTGCATGACCAGGGTCAGTCTTGTGTTACTCAGAGTGCATGACCAGGGTCAGTCTTGTGTTACTCAGAGTGCATGACCAGGTGAGTCTTGTGTTACTCAGAGTGCATGACCAGGATCAGTCTTGTGTTACTCAGAGTGCATGACCAGGGTGAGTCTTGTGTTACTCAGAGTTCATGACCAGGGTGAGTCTTGTGTTACATAAGAACATAAGAACATAAGAACGAAGGAACACTGCAGAAGGCCTACTGGCCCATGCGAGGCAGGTCCAAGTCTCCTACCGGCTTAAGCCAATGCACCCAACCTAGTCAGGTCAGGTCACATTGACTTAAGGGAGGAACACGGCAACCGACCTGTTAGCACAAGCTATCAGGTCTAACTCACACCCACCCACATCTACTCATGTATTTATCCAACCTATTTTTAAAGCTACACAACGTTCTGGCCTCTATAACGGTACTTGGGAGTTTGTTCCACTCATCCACAACTCTATTACCAAACCAGTACTTTCCTGTATCCTTCCTGAATCTGAATTTTTCCAACTTAAAACCATTGCTGCGAGTCCTGCCTAGGCTAGATATTTTCAGCACACTATTTACATCCCCTTTATTTATTCCTGCCTTCCACTTATACACCTCAATCATATCCCCCCTAATTCTACGCCTTTCTAGAGAGTGCAGTTTCAGGGCCCTTAGTCTATCCTCATAGGGAAGGTTTCTGATACATGGGATCATCTTTGTCATCCTCCTTTGTACATTTTCCAGAGAATTTATATCCATTCTGTAATACGGTGACCAAAACTGTGCAGCATAATCTAAATGAGGCCTAACCAAGGATGTATAGAGTTGAAGAACAACCTGAGGACTCCTATTATTTATGCTTCTTGATATGAAGCCAAGGATTCTATTAGCTTTAATTGCGAACACTTATGCACTGTTGTCTTGGTTTCAGATTACTGCTAACCAGAACTCCTAAATCTTTTTCGCAATCCGTAATATTAAGATCTACATTATTTAGTTTATATGTGGCATGGTTATTGTCCTAGTCCAACAATTAGAACTTTGCATTTGTCTATATTAAACTGCATCTGCCACTCTTTTTTCCGACCACTGCATCAGTCTATTCAAATCTTCCTGGAGTGCTCGAATGTCCTCGTCAGAATGAATTCGACGGCCTATTTTGGTGTCATCGGCAAACTTGCCGATGTCGCTCTTTATGCCCTCATCAATGTCGTTTATGTAGATTGTGAACAGCAGGGGCCCAACACTGACCCCTGTGGAACACCGCATCGTGACGCTTCCCCACTCTGATTTCTCCCCATTTATGCAAACTCTCTGCTGCCTATTTGTCAACCATGCCTCTATCCAGAAAAAATTTTCTCCTATTCCATGTGCTTTAATTTTCCTCAATAGTCTCTGATGTGGGACCCTGTCAAAAGCCTTACTGAAGTCCATATACACAATATCATATTCATTACCATGATCTACCTCCTCAAATACCTAGTGAAAAAAGTTAATAAATTCGTAAGGCAGGAACGCCCCTTTGTAAAACCATGCTGAGATTCGTTGATTAATTTATGCTTTTCAAGGTGGCTACGAACTGCCTCGGCAATTATTGATTCCATAATTTTCCCACTATGGAGGTTAGGCTTATTGGTCTATAGTTCGAAGCTAAGGACCTGTCACCTGTTTTGAAAATAGGTATCACATTTGCCATTTTCCACTTATCTGGCACCATGCCAGTTTGTAGTGATATGTTGAAAAGATTAAAAAAGGTGTGCTAAGCTCCTCTTACATTCCTTTAGAACCCTTGCATACAGTTCATCAGGCCTGGGGATTTGTTAGGTTTTAATTTATCTATTTGCCTAAGGACCATGTCACTTGTGACCCTAATAGTGCACAGTTTATTATCGTCCTGTTCTACATAATTTATCATTACTGAAATATCGCGGGATCCCCTGTGTAAAAACGAGAGGAAGTAGTTTTAAAAATTCTACACTTTCCTATCACTGTCAGTGAGCGACCCGAGGAATTTTTGAGGGGGCCTATTTGCCCCGATTTTACTTCTGTAAACCTGAAAAAAACCTTTTGGGTTAGTCTTCGTTCTCTTGCAACTTTAACCTCTAACCTTTTTGCTTTTCAAATTTCCCCCTTTTTTTATTTCTCTTTAACTGAATATTCGATTTCTTAATTCCCCCTCTCCTCTTTGATTTGCCTATAATCTCTTTTTTTGACCAATCAGATATTTAATCTATTGTTTATCCTTTTAGATCATTTTTGTTTGATCTTTTTCCCTTTTTTTGGGAACAAAATTTTGACTGACACTGAACTATGCCCTGGAAACATCAAAACGGCAACCATCACCACCTACCGCCCCTTAGTCAGGTAAATTCCAGTTCGGGCCCACAAGTAATTTTTCGTCCATGAAATCACCAAGAGCGAAAGTCGGGAGGGAGACTTGATTGCCTTTATTGGGGGAATTCCATGATATGTTAAAACTGAGGATTTGTGAAACTCTCCCAAGCTCACTTAACCTCAAGATTATTAATTAGTTTTCCCCTACGGCAAGAACCAAGTCAAGGAGGTTATTTCCCCCATTTGGGCTCTGTCACAAACTGTTTTTAAAAAAAAAACCCCTGGATGGGGATAAAGAAAGCCCCACCCGCTCAAATTTTCCTGTCAAATTGCTCCATCAATTTTCTATATTTTGAAATCTCCCATAACAAACTTTTTTCGTATTAGATCCTTACGAATTTCGTCCCATAGAAGTTTTACTGCACCCCTATCAAAAATTGGGGGCCCTGTAAACACCCCAAAAAATTAGTTTTCCGGCCCTCGAAAGCTGAACCAAAAAATTTCAGGGGCTGACGTTTTTCAAATTTTAATACTTTCTAACACAAAATTTAAATTGCTCTGACATACATCGCACCCCACCACCTTTCCTTTGACCCTGTCAGTGGGAATAATTTATAGCCTTGAGTGACATTCAGGGGGCATCTCCTATCTTTCAGATTGACCCGGGTCTCTTTATAGCAATAAAATCTATGTTTCCTGCACTTGCAAAAACTTAGCCATCTATTTATTTCTAACCTCCTGCTATTAGTAAGAAAACCTTAAGGGAGCTAGCCCCTTGCGCCCTCGCTGTCCCCTTGTTTGCTGCCTTTTTTCTTTTGGTTTTTTATTTATAATTTCATGCTGAATGCCTTTTAAATTTTAAATGTTTCCAACCCATGTTGCAACCTGCTTGTTTCCACACACACCCATACCTCTACTTCCATCAGTTTAAAATCATAGGCATTTCCCAAGGGCCTTCTAAATCGAGTCTGAAAGTGCACCACCCCTGCCCCAGGGAATGTACCCCATCCCCATACATATCAGTTTGCCATAAAAGTTGTTCCAGTTGTCAATGAAGGGGTTGCAATTCCTTGCAGTATCTGTCTAGCCAGAAATTTACACCAAATTGCCCTAACAACCTTTCATTTCCTACTCCCCTTCTGGGAAAGATGCTACATAGTTTGGGTCCCCCCTTAACTTAATGAAACATAGCTGACCTGTATTTTATCTAGCAGCTTTTCCTCCCCCCTTTCCCAATATCATTTCCCCCCGCACTGAGACAGATAAGGGGCTTGTTCCCATTACCTGACATAAAATTATCCACCTGTTGCAATGTCCCCAACCCACCCCGGGGAAGCACACTCTATCTCTCATTTTCTTATTCCATTAAAAAAACACGGTCAACATATCTACCTAAATCACCAAAACCACAAGAAGCGCTTCCCTTTCATTAGCAGGGGCAGTAGTCCCCTTCCCTTTCACTGGCCATGAATACATTCTCCGGGAGAAAAAAGCGTTTCCCCCTCCCTTTTCCGTTTATCTTAACTTTCCTTACTCTGATCGCCTCCCATTACTGTAACAACTCGCCATTTTGAGCAGTGCGGATGCACTTCACGCGGGTAGCCGTTGCCCCCCTCCCCACCTACACCTCCTCACATAGAGACAGACGAAACCTCACCTAAAAACCTCATTCCCCCAACCCCAAACCACCCACACTCTTCCCAGGCCCATTGGGGTGGCCCTTTCAGCCTCCAAAACTCCTCCTGGAGAAGCAAGCCCCTCCCCTTTAAACTCCCAACCTCAGTTTTTAAAAACTGCAGAAGCAACTCAAGTTCATGACCGGGGTAGTCTTGTGTTACTCAGATGCATGACGGGGTGACTTTGTTATCAGGTGCATGACCGGGATCATCGTTTTACTCAAGTGCTGCCAGGGTAGTCTTGTGTTACTCAAGTGCATCCCGGGGATCAGCCCCTTGTGTTACTCAGAGTGCATGACCAGGGTGATTTTGTGTTACTCAGAGGCATGACCGGGTGAGTCTTGTGTTACTCAGAGTGAATACCGGGATCAGTCTTTTTTACTCAGAGTGCTGCCAGGGGAGTTTTGGGTTTTAACAAGTGCATACCGGGACATCTTGTGTTATCAAGTGCATGCCCCATGGTGAGCCCTTGTGTTACTCAGAGTGCATGACCGGGGCAGTCTTGTGTACTCAGAGTGCATGCCCAGGACATCTTGTGTTACTCAAGTGCTGACGGGGTGACTCTTGTGTTACTCAAGTCATGACCGGGATCATCTTGTGTTACCAGAGTGCATGCCCGGGGTCAACCAGTTTACTCAAGTGCATATCAGATGACTCTTGTGTTACTCAATGCATACCGGGCCAGTCTTGTGTTACTCAGAGTGCATGACCAGGGCCAGTCTTGTGTTACTCAAGTCATGACCGGGGCCATCTTGTGTTACTCAATGCATGACCAGGGCCATCTTGGTTACCAAGTGCAGCCCGGGGCCCAGTCTTGTTTTACTCAATGCCTACCGGGTTTCATCTTGGTTACCAGAGTAAAATACCAGGGCCAGTCTTGGTCCTCAGAGTGCCTGCCCGGGTTCATCTTGTGTTACTCAAGTGCATGACAGGGGACCTTGTGTTACTCAAGTGCATGACCAGATCAGTCCTTGTTTTCCAGAGTGCATGATCAGGGTGACTTTTGTGTTACTCGAGTGTATGACCGGGGTGACTTGTTTTACTCAGTGCATGACCGGGATCAGTTTGTGTTACTCAGAGTGCAACCGGTTCAGTCTTGTGTTTCCAGGGGAAAGATCGGGGTCAGTCTTTTTTTACTCAAAGTGCATGACCGGGTTTCACTTGTGTTACTCAGAGTGCATGTCGGGGTCAGTCTTTTTACTCAGAGTGCCTGACCAGGTTCAGTCTTGTGTTACCAAGTAAATACCAGGGTCATTTTTGGTTTACCAAGTCATGACCATTTTCAGTTTTGTGTTACCAGAGGCATGACCAGGCCAGCTTGTGTTCTCAAGTGCAGACCGGGGCCATCTTGTTTTTACTCAATGATGACCAGGGCCAGTCTTGGTTACCAAGTCTGACCGGGCCATCTTGTGTTACTCAGATGCATGACCGGGCCATCTTTGTTACTCAATGCAACCGGGGCCATCTTGTTTTTACCAAGTCCTGACCGGTTCAGTCTTGTGTTACTCAAGTGCATGCCCAGGTCCAGTAGTAGTAACCAGTTCCCCAAAAACCCGTGTCCCATAATCGCTCCATAGTAGAACCATTCCTAACCATGTACCATAATGACTCACTAAAAACCGCTCTGCCTGAGTCACGCTGTTTTCATTTTGCCGCTGACCTCAGCATATTTCAAAACCCCCACAATGGGTACGTCTTACGAGAGTGAACAAGGGGGCAGCACGGCGTTTTTGGCGTTTACAAAATTATCCGTAATAACGTACTTCCAGCCTACTTGATATTACTTTACCCATCCACGTGGATTCTTTACCCCACCACGTGTTCGAAAACCCCCCCATGATACAGGGAAATCTTGTGTTACTCGATGCATGACCAAGGTTATCTTTTGTTTCTCAATGCATGCCCGGGGGCCCCGTCGTGTTATTCGAGTGCAGACCCGGGTCAGTCTTATGTTACTCAAGTGCCTGACCAGGGTTTATCTTTGTTATTCAGAGTGCTGACCAGGGTCGTCTTTTGTCTCAATTGCCCGACCAAGTTCAGTCTTTTTACTCAAGTGCCGACCAGGGTTTAGTCTTGTTTACTCAAGTCATGACCAGGGTCAGTCTTGGTTACCAATGCATGACCAGGGGCAGTCTTGTGTTATCAGGTGCATACCGGGTCAGTCTTGGGGTTTTACCAGGGCATGACCAGGCAGTCTTGTGTTACCAGAGGCAGACCGGTTTAGTCTTGTGTTACTCAAGTGCATGACCAGGTTCTCCCTTTTGTTACCAGGTGCATGCCAGGGTCGCTTTTGTTACCAGAGTCATGACCAGGGGCAGTCTTTTGGGTTTCTCAGAGTGCATGACCAGGTTCAGTCTTGTGTTACTCAGAGTGCATGACCAGGGTCAGTCTTGTGTTACTCAGAGTGCATGACCAGGTCAGTCTTGTGTTACTCAGAGTGCATGACCAGGGGCAGTCTTGTTTATCAAAATCATGACCAGGGGCGTCTTGTGTTATCAATGCATGACCAGGTTTGTCTTGTGTTCCCAATGCCTACCAGGTTTAGTCTTTTGTTACCAAGTCATGACCAGGGTCAGTCTTGTTTTACTCAAGTCATGACCCGGGTCAGTCTTGTGTTTCTCAGAGTGCAGACCAGGGGCATCTTGTGTTACTCAATGCATGACCAGGGTTTAGTCTTGTGTTACTCAAATCAGACCAGGGGGCAGTCTTTTGTTACTCAGAGTGCATGACCCGGGTCAGTCTTGTGTTACTCAGAGTGCCTGACCATTCAGTCTTTTTACTCAGAGTGCAGACCCGGGGCAGTCCCTTTTTTACTCAGAGTGCCTGCCAGGTTCGTCTTGTGTTTCTCAGTGCCTACCATTTTAGTCTTTTTGTTACTCAGAGTGCATGACCAGGGTCAGTCTTGTGTTACCAGAGGGGCCCGACCAGGTTCATCTTGTTTAAATCAAATCTGACCAGGTTTAGTCTTTTTACCTTGAGGCCTGACCGGGTTTAGTCTTTTTTACTCAGAGTGCAGACCAGGGGCAGTCTTGTGTTACTCAAGTGCCTGACCAGGTTTATCTTTGTTACTCAGAGTGCCTGACCAGGGGCATCTTTTGTTACTCCCAATTTCCTGACCATTTCAGTCTTGTTTACTCGGTGCATACCAGGTTCAGTCTTGTGTTACTCAGAGTGCATGACCAGGGTCAGTCTTGTGTTACTCAGAGTGCCTGACCAGGGGCATCTTTTGGGTTTACTCAAGTGCATGACCAGGGTCTCTTGTGTTACCAAGTGCCTGACCAGTTTTATCTTGTGTTTCTCAAGTGCCTGACCAGTTCAGTCTTGTGTTTCTCAAGTGCATGACCAGGGCATTTGTGTTTCTCGAGTGCATGACCAGGGGGCAGTCTTGTGTACTCAGAGTGCATGAAAACCCGGGTCCCCTCTTGTGTTACTCAAGTGCAGAAACCCGGGTTTGTCTTGTGTTACCAGAGTGCAGACCAGGGGGCATCTTTTGGGTTTCCAGAGTGCATGACCAGGTTCAGTCCCTTTTGTTACTCAGAGGCATGACCAGGGCATCCCCGTGTTACTCAGATGCATGACCGGGTCAGTCTTGGTTACTCAAGTGCATACCAGGGGCAGTCCCCGTGTTACTCAGAGTGCATGACCAGGGCAGTCTTTTTACTCAAGTGCATGACCAGGGTCAGTCTTGTGTTACTCAGAGTGCATGACCAGGTTTATCTTGTGTTCTCAAGTGCATGACCAGGGGCATCTTGTTTACTCAGGAGTGCATAACCAGGTCATCTTGTGTTACTCCCAAAGGGAGACCCGGGTCGTCTTGTTTACTCAGAGTGCATGACCGGTCTCTTTGTGTTTCCAGAGGCATACCCGGTTTAGCTTGTTACTCAGAGTCAAGACCAGGCAGTCTTGGTTTCTCAGAGTGCATGACCAGGTCATCTTGTGTTACTCAAGTGAAAACCGGGTCATCTTGTGTTACTCAAGTCATGACCAGGGTCATTTTTGTGTTACCAGAGTGCATGACCAGGGGCATCTTGTGTTACTCAATGCATGACCAGGGTTTAGCTTTTGTTACTCAATGCATGACCAGGGGCAGTCTTGTGTTTTCCAATGCTTACCGGTCATCTTTTTGGTTTACTCAGAGTGCATGACCAGGGGCAGTCTTTTTGGTTACTCAATGCATGACCAGGGTCACTTTTGTTACCAGAGGCAGACCAGGGTTTAGTCTTGTGTTCTCAGATGCAAGACAGGGGCAGCTTGTGTTACTCAGAGTGCAACCAGGTTCATCTTGTGTTACTCAATGCAGACCAGGTCATCTTGTTTTTCTCAATGCATGACCCGGGTTAGTCTTGTTTACTAAGTGCATGACCAGGGGCATCTTGTGTTACTCAGAGGCCTGACCCGGTTTATCTTGTGTTACTCAATGCATGACCAGGGTTTTTCTTGTGTTCCAGATGCATGACCCGGTTCAGCTTGTGTTTCTCAATGCATGACCAGGGTCATCTTGTGTTTCCAGATGCATGACCATTTCATCTTTGTTACTCAATGCTACCCGGCAGTCTTTGTTTTCCAGAGGCATGACCAGGCATCTTTTGTTACCAATGCATGACCAGGGGCAGCTGGGGTTACTCGATGCTGACCCGGGCGTCTTTGTTTCTCAGATTCATGACCAGGGGCATCTTGTGTTACTCCCAAATGCATGACCAGGGTCATCTTGTGTTTTCTCAAGTGCATGACCAGGGTCGCTTGTGTTTCTCAAGGCATGACCAGGTTCAGTCTTTTTTTACCAGAGTGCATGACCCGGGTTTATCTTGTGTTACTCAAGTGCATACCAGGGGCATCTTGGTTACTCAGGGCAACCAGGGTTTAGTCTTTTTTACTCAAGTGATGACCAGGTTCGTCTTTGTTCTCAGATGCATGACCAGGGTATCTTGTGTTTTCTCAATCTGACCATTTTAGTCTTTTGTTACCCAAGGGATGCCAGGTTTTGTCTTGTGTTACTCAGAGTGCATGACCAGGGGCACTTTTTTACTCAAGTGCATGACCAGGTTCAGTCTTGTGTTACCAGAGTGCATGACCGGCATCTTGTTTACCAGAGTGCAGACCGGGTCATCTTGTTTACCAGAGTGCATGAACCAGGTCAGTCTTTTGTTTTCTCAAGTGCTGACCCGTTCAGTCTTGTGTTTACTCAGAGTGCATGACCAGGGTCAGTCTTGTGTTACTCAGAGTGCATGACCAGGTTCAGTCTTGTGTTACTCAGAGTGCATGACCAGGTTCAGTCTTGTGTTACTCAGAGTGTATAATCTATCACATTGTAATACAAAATCTTTGTTAAATTAGAAGAATGTTAATTAGTTAGTTAACATGTTGTAACGTCTAACGAGGGTCCCTTTAAGGCTGCTTGTAATATCTTCACCACCAGATACTGAAATGTTGAAATATTTGAAGAAACACTCAGTGTAAATATACTGAGAGACGCGCACTACCTCAGTATATCCCGTCATAAAATGTTTTTCAGAGTTACATTATCAATGAACCCGGATTGATGCCTACCAGTGATGATTTTAACTTTATCCAAGTCACATAGATCCACAAGTGCTGTCAGCAACTTTGTCCAAGTCACATAGATCCACAAGTGCTGTCAGCAACTTTGTCCAAGTCACAGAGACCCACAAGTGCTGTCAGCAACTTTGTCCAAGTCACATAGAACCACAAGTGCTGTCAGCAACTTTGTCCAAGTCACATAGATCCACAAGTGCTGTCAGCAACTTTGTCCAAGTAACATAGATCCACAAGTGCTGTCAGCAACTTTGTCCAGGTCACATAGATCCCACAAGTGCTGTCAGCAACTTTGTCAAGTCACTAGATCCACAAGTGCTGTCAGCAACTTTGTCCAAGTCACATAGATCCACAAGTGCTGTCAGCAGCTTTGTCCAAGTCACATAGATCCACAAGTGCTGTCAGCAACTTTGTCCAAGTCACAGAGACCCACAAGTGCTCTCAGCAACTTTGTCGAAGTCACAGAGACCCACAAGTGCTGTCAGCAACTTTGTCCAAGTCACATAGATCCACAAGTGCTGTCAGCAACTTTGTCCCAAGTCACATAGATCCACAAGTGCTGTCAGCAACTTTATCCAAGTCACATAGATCCACAAGTGCTGTCAGCAACTTTATCCAAGTCACATAGATCCACAAGTGCTGTCAGCAACTTTATCCCAGTCACATAGATCCACAAGTGCTGTCAGCAACTTTGTCCAGTCACATAGTCCACAAGTGCTGTCAGCAACTTTATCCAAGTCACATAGACCCACAAGTGCTGTCAGCAACTTTATCCAAGTCACATAGATCCACAAGTGCTGTCAGCAACTTTGTCCAGGTCACATAGATCCACAAGTGCTGTCAGCAACTTTATCCAAGTCACATAGATCCACAAGTGCTGTCAGCAACTTTATCCAAGTCACATAGATCCACAAGTGCTGTCAGCAACTTTGTCCAGGTCACATAGATCCACAAGTGCTGTCAGCAACTTTATCCAAGTCACATAGACCCACAACTGCTGTCAGCAACTTTATCCAAGTCACATAGATCCACAAGTGCTGTCAGCAACTTTGTCCAGGTCACATAGATCCACAAGTGCTGTCAGCAACTTTATCCAAGTCACATAGATCCACAAGTGCTGTCAGCAACTTTATCCAAGTCACATAGGTCCACAAGTGCTGTCAGCAACTTTGTCCAAGTCACATAGACCCACAAGTGCTGTCAGCAACTTTGTCCAAGTCACATAGACCCACAAGTGCTGTCAGCAACTTTGTCCAAGTCACATAGATCCACAAGTGCTGTCAGCAACTTTGTCCAAGTCACATAGATCCACAAGTGCTGTCAGCCACTTTGTCCAAGTCACATAGACCCACAAGTGCTATCAGCAACTTTACCCAAGTCACATAGATCCACAAGTGCTGTCAGCAACTTTATCCAAGTCACATAGATCCACAAGTGCTGTCAGCAACTTTATCCAAGTCACATAGATCCACAAGTGCTGTCAGCAACTTTATCCAAGTCACATAGATCCACAAGTGCTGTCAGCAACTTTATACAAGTCACATAGATCCACAAGTGCTGTCAGCAACTTTATCCAAGTCACATAGATCCACAAGTGCTGTCAGCAACTTTGTCCAAGTCACATAGACCAACAAGTGCTGTCAGCAACTTTGTCCAAGTCACATAGATCCACAAGTGCTGTCAGCAACTTTAACCAAGTCACATAGACCCACAAGTGCTGTCAGCAACTTTATCCAAGTCACATAGACCCACAAGTGCTGTCAGCAACTTTGTCCAAGTCACATAGATCCACAAGTGCTGTCAGCAACTTTACCCAAGTCACATAGATCCTCAAGTGCTGTCAGCAACTTTATCCAAGTCACATAGACCCACAAGTGCTGTCAGCAACTTTATCCAAGTTACATAGACCCACAAGTGCTGTCAGCAACTTTATCCAAGTCACATAGATCCACAAGTGCTGTCAGCAACTTTGTCCAAGTCACATAGATCCACAAGTGCTGTCAGCAACTTTACTCATGTCACATAGATCCACAAGTGCTGTCAGCAACTTTGTCCAAGTCACATAGACCCACAAGTGCTGTCAGCAACTTTGTCCAAGTCACATAGACCCACAAGTGCTGTCAGCAACTTTGTCCAAGTCACATAGACCCACAAGTGCTGTCAGCAACTTTACCCAAGTCACATAGATCCACAAGTGCTGTCAGCAACTTTGTCCAAGTCACATAGATCCACAAGTGCTGTCAGCCACTTTGTCCAGGTCACATAGACCCACAAGTGCTGTCAGCAACTTTACCCAAGTCACATAGATCCACAAGTGCTATCAGCAACTTTACCCAAGTCACATAGATCCACAAGTGCTGTCAGCAACTTTACCCAAGTCACATAGATCCACAAGTGCTGTCAGCAACTTTATCCAAGTCACATAGATCCACAAGTGCTGTCAGCAACTTTATCCAAGTCACATAGATCCACAAGTGTTGTCAGCAACTTTGTCCAAGTCACATAGGCCCACAAGTGCTGTCAGCAACTTTATTCAAGTCACATAGACCCACAAGTGCTGTCAGCAACTTTATCCAAGTCACATAGACCCACAAGTGCTGTCAGCAACTTTATCCAAGTCACATAGACCCACAAGTGCTGTCAGCAACTTTACCCAAGTCACATAGATCCACAAGTGCTGTCAGCAACTTTATCCAAGTCACATAGATCCACAAGTGCTGTCAGCAACTTTATCCAAGTCACATAGGTCCACAAGTGATGTCAGCAACTTTATCCAAGTCACATAGATCCACAAGTGCTGTCAGCAACTTTATCCAAGTCACATAGATCCACAAGTGTTGTCAGCAACTTTATCCAAGTCACATAGGCCCACAAGTGCTGTCAGCAACTTTATCCAAGTCACATAGATCCACAAGTGCTGTCAACAACTTTATCCAAGTCACATAGACCCACAAGTGCTGTCAGCAACTTTATCCAAGTCACATAGACCCACAAGTGCTGTCAACAACTTTATCCAAGTCACTAGACCCACAAGTGCTGCAGAACTTTATCCAAGTCACATAGACCCACAAGTGCTGTCAGCAACTTTATCCAAGTCACATAGATCCACAAGTGGCTGTCAGCAACTTTACCAAGTCACATAGACCCACAAGTGCTGTCAGCAACTTTATGATCAAGGTACATAGACACACAAGTGCTGTCAGCAACTTTTATACAAGCACATTGACCCACAAGTGCTGCAGCAACTTTATCCAAGTTCATCATAGATCCCAAGTAGATGGGAACTTTATCCAAGTCACAATAGACCCTTACAAGTGCTGTCAGTAACTTTTCTAAGTCACATAGACCCCAATGCAGTCAGCAACTTTATCCAAAGTACATAGCCCACACGTGCTGTCAGCAACTTATCCAAGTCACAGACCCACAAGTGAGGTCAGCAACTTTATCCAAGTCACATAGACCCACATAGTGCTGTCACAACTTTACCAAAGTCACATAGACCCACAAGTGCTCAAACTTTATTCCAAGTCACTAGATCTACAAGTGCTGTACATCACTTATCAAGTCACATAGACCCACAAGTCTGACACAATTTAACCAAGTCACAAGACCCACAAGTGCTGTCAGCAACTTTAATCGCAAGTTACACTATGACCCCATCGCTGCTGTCAGCAACTTATCCCAGTTACAATAGTACCCTACAAGTGCTGTCATCAACTTATCCAAGTCACATAGATCCAGCAGTGGCTGTCCCAACTTTATCCAAGTCACATAGACCCACAAGTGCTGTCAGCAACTTTAATCCAAGTCACATAGACCCACAAGTGTCTATTCACAACTTTATCCAAGTCACCATGACCCACAATTGCTGTTCATGCAACTTTATCCAAGTCACATAGGATCCAACAATGCTGACAGCAACTTTATCCAAGTCACATAGACCCACAAGTGCTGTCACACATTTTATCCAAGTCACATAGACCCACAAGTGCTCTCAGAAACTTTATCCAAGTCACATTTAAACCCCCAAGTGTGTCAGCAACTTTATCCAAAGTCACATAGACCCACAAGTGCTGTCAGCAACTTTATCCAAGTCACATAGATCCACAAGTGATGTCAGCAGCTTTATCCAAGTCACATAGACCCACAAGTGCTGTCAGCAACTTTATCCAAGTCACATAGACCCACAAGTGCTGTCAGCAACTTAAACCAAGTCACATAGATCCACAAGTGCTGTCAGCAACTTTATCCAAGTCACATAGATCCACAAGTGCTGTCAGTAACTTTATCCAAGTCACATAGATCCACAAGTGCTGTCAGCAACTTTATCCAAGTCACATAGACCCACAAGTGCTGTCAGCAACTTTATCCAAGTCACATAGACCCACAAGTGCTGTCAGCAACTTTATCCAAGTCCCCATAGATCCACAAGTGATGTCAGCAGCTTTATCCAAGTCACATAGACCCACAAGTGCTGTCAGCAACTTTATCCAAGTCACATAGATCCACAAGTGATGTCAGCAGCTTTATCCAAGTCACATAGACCCACAAGTGCTTTTCAGCAACTTTATCCAAGTCACAAGACCCACAAGTGCTGTCAGCAACTTTATCCAAGTCACATAGATCCACAAGTGATGTCAGCAGCTTTATCCAAGTCACATAGACCCACAAGTGCTGTCAGCAACTTTATCCAAGTCACATAGACCCACAAGTGCTGTCAGCAACTTTATCCAAGTCACATAGATCCACAAGTGCTGTCAGCAACTTTATCCAAGTCACATAGATCCACAAGTGCTGTCAGTAACTTTATCCAAGTCACGTAGATCCACAAGTGGTGTCAGTAACTTTATCCAAGTCAAATAGATCCACAAGTGCTGTCAGTAACTTTATCCAAGTCACATAGACCCACAAGTGGTGTCAGTAACTTTGTCCAAGTCACATAGACCCACAAGTGCTGTCAGTGGTTTACGTGATAGGTTAATTCTGACTTTTGATTCACTTTCAGCAAACTGATAGTCTTAAAAGCTTTCTTTTATTGAAATAGCAAATTTATTGATGTTATTGTTGCGTCTCATGTTGGGTGAGATGGGTAATGTTAATATATAGAAATATGCCGGCGCTTTTTTTTTTTTTTTTTTTTTACACAGGATTTGACAAGGTTAAGGATCCCTAGTTTTGAAGATTGAGACACTTATGCAGCATATAGGAATCTTTATCAGGAAACGTTTCGCCACACAGTGGCTTCATCAGTCCAATACAAAGAGGAAGGCGTAAGGAGAGGAGGAGTATGAGGTAATCAGTCCCTCAGCCTGGAGTCGATGTGTTCAGTCCATCAATCTTGTAGAATGTACAGCATAGGGCCGTAGACGTGGCTTATATACTGTAGTGAGGTGAGGTGAAGCAGGCGGAGGCGGGTCATAGTGGTACCATCCCTAGTCGAAGTAGGTCTTTGTCCAAGGTTGAACAAGTGTTGAAGAATTCTTTGTAACAAGATCCCATGATGCTGCAGTGTCTGACAGTTGTGATGAATGGTTTGAAAAACCGACAATGGATGGTACCACTATGACCCCGCCTCCGCCTGCTTCGCCTCACCTCACTACAATATATAAGCCACGTCTACGGCATTGTGCTGTACATTCTACAAGATTGATGGACTGAACACATCGACTCCAGG
The DNA here is from genome assembly GCF_026875155.1 of Cherax quadricarinatus. NCBI lineage: Eukaryota > Metazoa > Arthropoda > Malacostraca > Decapoda > Parastacidae > Cherax > Cherax quadricarinatus. Next base: position 10,821,086 of record NC_069404.1, on the reverse strand, counting down.
CTGAGGGACTGATTACCTCATACTCCCCCTCTCCTTACGCCTTCCTCTTTGTATTGGACTGATGAAGCCACTGTGTGGCGAAACGTTTCCTGAATAAAGATTCCCATATGCTGCATAAGTGTCTTAATCTTCAACTTGTCGGTTTTTCAAACCATTGATCCCTAGCTTTATTGACAAGCTATTTACAGGTTAAGGATCCCTAACTTTATTGACAGCTATTTACAGGTTAAGGATTCCTAACTTTATTGGCAAGCTAAGAGCTGTTACCTACATCAGCTCATTTGACAGCATTTTTATTGTTATGAGACATACAAGTAGGGAACAGGATGAAGTTGGAGCCATCTGTGGGCCAGCATTTTCATTTGATCAACTGACTTTATCTCGTTGACATCATTATGCTGTACGAATATGTTCCATACTTGAGTCATCCTGGGTATGTATGATCTCAGATGGAGTGATGTTCTGGAGAAGGGTACAGCCAGAGTGAAGTTGCTGCTTTCTGCCCGTCTTGTGGCATAAAAGCTTTGTTTCACGCTGTCCTCGAAGTGGATCCAAGTGTGGTACTTTGACAATATTGGCCTTGTACATAACAGTAAGGCCACCCACATCCCTCCTATGTTGAAGGCTCTGCTGAAATGACAGATCTATCCAGGATGGGTCCAGGCGAGAGATGAGACGTCTTGCTCTGTTCTCTACTCTGTCAAGCAGTCGCAGATGAGAGGGGGGGGGGCAGGCAAACCAAGAAAGTGGAGCATACTCAAGGTGTGAGCGTACTTGTGCCTCGTACAGAATCTTGCAACCCCTACTGTCAAGCAGATGCGAGATACCGCGAAGTGCTGTAAGCTTCCTGGCTGCCTTGTTTGCAAGATTTACAATATGGTTCTTCATGGTTAGTTTGGAGTCAAATTTCACCCTAAGGATATCAACTTCTTCTCCAGGTGCCAACACCCTCCCATTCATCCTTACTACTGCCCCAGCATTACCATCATGGTGCCTAGAGACGATCATCATTTGCATTTTCTCAGGTGCAAATGTTACTTGCCATCTATTTCCCCAGGCTGATATAGCTCTCAGCTGGTGATTGATGTAGCTTAGAGCAGCTGGCATTTCTTCTCTTGGATAAGTGAATGTCAGTGTATAGTCGTCTGCATATACATGTGATTCTGGGATGAGATGAAGAAGGTCGTTGAAGTAGACATTCCATAACAATGGTCCCAGCACGCTTCTTTGTGGAACACTTGCCCCAATAGGATGTCTTGCTGATTCCGTTCCATTGAGAACTACACTTAGAGATCTACCATGAAGGTAATCACTGAGGAGACATAGCGTAGAACCTGCAATTCCCAGTGCTTGAAGTTTTGCTAAGAGGCCCTGGTGCCACACCCGGTCGAAAGCGCCAGCAATGTCCTGTGCTACCACACAGCTGACTTTGGATTCATCCAGTGACTGGTGCCACTTAGTGGAGAGGTTTAACAACAGATCAGCAGCAGAGTAACCATTCCTGAAGCCATATTGACGATCACAAAGTAGTGAGTGGTAGTCAAAAAACTCTGTCATTTGAATTGAGATTATTGTCTCAAGGATCTTACCAGTGATTGACAGGAGTGACACTGGTCTGTAGTTGCTGATTTCTGCTCTGCTCTTCTTTTTGTGAACAGGGACTACATTTGCCTCTTTCCATAGAGAGGGCCATTTACACTATACTAGGCAGTGCTGAAAGATGCGAGTTAGAGGTGCTGCTAGCTGGTCTGCACATCTCAGCAATCTTGGGTTCAACTTGTCTGGGCCCACAGCCTTTTCTTGTTCAAGCGATTTAAGAAGGAAATGCACCTCCTCCTGCCTTATTGTCACCACTGACAGTTTTGACACAGTTCTTGCAGCTAGCCAAGGAGGGTTCCTTGCTGGATCAGGAACTTGCATTTTGGTAGCAAAGTGTTCAGCAAAGAGGTCCGCCTTCTCTTGACTACTAGTAGAGGTGGTCCCATCCTGTCGATTTAGAGGTGAAATGAGTTCATCAGGCAGATAACCTTGTCTGTCCTTGACCAGGGACCACCAGGTTTTGGAGCCTACCCTACCTGATGCTAGCTTTCTTTTAGTGCCCACCTCCCATTTAGCAATGGCCCACTTTTGAACGTCACCCATATGCCTACAGGCTTGCATGTGCAAGTTCCTGTTATAGGTGGTAGGATGTCTCTTATACCTTCGCCATGCTTTGTACTTAGCAGTAGCAGCCTCTCTACAACGAAAGCCAAACCAAGGCTGATCTGTAGGCTTCGTCACATATTGCCGGTGAGGAATGTGTTCTTGTTGTAGATTAAGGATGTGTCCAGTGAAGGCTTTCACTTGGTTGTCAACATCCCCTTGGAGAAGAGCATTCCAATCGGTGGTGGCGAGCTCAGAGCAAAGGGCTAGCCAATTACCTCTTTCCCATAGCCAGGTTGTGCGTGTGGACTCCTCACCTCGTTCTGTTGGGATCTTAAGTGTCGTAAAAACAGCCTTGTGGTCAGACGATCGAACATAGCCGAGGGGTTGACAAGTGACTATGCCTTCTGCCAGATCACTTACTACTGGGTCAAGGGAGGAGCCAGAGATGTGAGTAGGGAAATCAACAAAGTTTCTCATGTCAAACACTGCAAGAAGGTCATCAAAGTCCCTCTGTATAAGGTGCTGGTTGAGGTCACCAACAATTATGACATGTTGACAGTTGTGTTGTAGCAGAAGGGAGTCAATATTTTCCATTAGGAAGTTGATGGGGTCTGCATGTTGCCACTGAGGTCTGTACATTGCACATGCTAGTACAGAGGTACTAGTGTTTATACAGAGCTTGAAGAACATCATTTCGAGATGTGTAGGGGTGGCAACATCAATGTGCTGGGCATGAACACTTTTAGAGAAGCACACAGCAACACCTCCTCCTTGCCCTTGCCTGTCTCTTCTCATCCATGAGGTGTAGCCAGCAATTCTTGCAAAATTTTCTGGAGTCCTGTCATCCAAAAATGTTTCAACAACAGCTATCATGTCGGGACGTCGAGTGTTCACAAATGTGTGAGCTCTCCAACATTAGTAATGAAACCTCTAATGTTGGCCGACAGGATGCTGATAGACTGGCTCCTCATGATGATGTGGTCAGCTTGAGGTGGTGGGTGTGTAGGGCATGCAAAGTGCCTGCCCTTGAGAGAGGTAGGGTACTGAGGCAGCTGCAGGGATGTAGGTCTGTGGTCTTGTATAAGGCACAATCCCACCTGCTGGGCTGGGATAGGAGTAGCTGAGTTGGTGACGTGTGAGTGTGTTCACCAATTCAGAGATCCTGCTGGTATGTTCTGAGAACAGATCTCTAAACAGGTGGTCCTGTCTGTCAAGTTCCTTTTTCTTCCGACACTGGTCCTCCTGATGTCCTTTCTTGTAGCAGTAATTGCACCTGGTATCTCGCAGGCAGTTGTTGGCAGTGTGCCCCTTCCGGTGACAGCGAGAGCACAGCCTAGGTGCCTGGGAGGGTGGACAATGATTTGTTACACCTCCTGTGTTTTGCAGATTTGTCCTCAGGTTCTGCCGCTGGAACTGTGTTAGTGGAGGGTGAGACGGCTGTAGATGTCTTCCTCTGCCACGTCCTCTGCCACGTCCTCTGCCACGTCCTCTGCCACGTCCTCTGCCACGTCCTCTGCCCCGTCCTCTACCAGTTCTGACAGATGTATCCCTGCTTGTTAATACGGAGAGAAAATAAAGTTGGGATGAATCTTAATTAAAGAACGAAAAGAGGCACAATATCATGACTGGAACAATACACAAATAACTCACAAATAGGAGAAACTGATGACAACGTTTCGGTCCGAGTTGAACCATTAACTAGCAGCTACTTAATGGTGCAAGTGGGACCGAAATGTTCATATTTATCACCATCACTGGAAAATGCACATTTCTATCTTCCTTTTTTATATACTTCAAGTACTGTATCTATACATTTACTTAGGTCAGCGAGTCACCTACTTACTAGAGGAAGTTTCTCTCGCCCCCCTACACAGGTAACTTCACGGCAGAACATGAAGTCACTGAGAACCTGTACCTGCAGTACTCTGATGACATCATGAGAGAGGCAAAGAAGGCGATAACTGATCAGTCACGGGAATACTGGAGGTGTGACCCTCGTCAGCACTCCGAGGGAGACACTTACATCCAACTTACTGAACTTCTCCAGGTATACTCTAGTGTGAACTCCAGGTATACTCTAGTGTAAACTCCAGGTATACTCTAGTGTAAACTCCTGCCTATAATGATAATAACAATGATAATAATAATAATAATAATAATAATAATAATAATAATAATAATTTACGATGTTTTCCTTTCCACTGCTCGCATGTTTCGACCCTCCCAGGGCACTTCCTCAGATCGTAGTCAGTGTCTCGTCCTGGAAAAGTGTCAGGGGCCCAAGACTGTTCAACTGCCTCCCGGCATACATAAGGGGGATTACCAATAGACCCCTGGCTGTCTTCAAGAAGGTGCTGGATGGACAGGCACCTAAATTCAGTACCTGACCAGCCGGGCTGTGGTTCGTACGTAGGTTTGCGTGCGGCAAACAGTAACAGCCTGGTTGATTAGGCCCTGATCCACCATGAGGCCTAGTCACAGACCGGGCCACGGGGGCGTTGACCCCCGAAACCCTCTCCAGGTATACTCCAAGTATACTCTCCAGGTATACTCTCCAGGTATACTCCAGGTATACTCTCCAGGTATACTCTCCAGGTATACTCCAGGTATACTCCAGGTATACTCCACGTACACTCCAGGTATACTCTCCAGGTATACTCCAGGTATACTCCAGGTATACACCAGGTATACTCCAGGTACACTCCAGGTATACTCTCCAGGTATACTCCAGGTATACACCAGGTATACTCCAGGTACACTCCAGGTACACTCCAGGTATACTCCAGGTATACTCCAGGTATACTCCAGGTATACTCCAGGTATACTCCAGGTATACTCTAGGTATACTCCAAGAATATCTCTAATTTTCCATAATTTTTTTTACTTTTATCGTTAATATTTCCCTGTGTGGTTTACAATGTTCATTAATACCGCAACTCTTCCTTGCTTTACTGTTCTCTTTCCCATTCGAAAAAAAAGTTGACACAATCACATTAAGTGAATATTGAGAACGTTCCTGGGTTCTCGGGTTTTAATGAGATCATTAAGTGAATATTTGTATATAAATTTCCTGTATGGTATAAACCTAAGTAACAGATACCGATAATTGGTTTAGAGACACAGGTGGACAAACACTAGGACATTTAACAGAAAACGTTTCGATCCTGGGACGTTGTTTACTTCTAACATCCTGAGGTACGGATAGGTTGGCCAGGACGGGTCCTGGCCAACCTGTTCCGCAGCCCCGTCCTGACTGGGGGTTATGGAATACGGAAATACCTTTATAGGTTCGCACAGCGACCGAAATGCATTCCTTTGTAACTGTCTTAGCTTAATATGTTTATAATATACCCCATACCCATCCTGTGGGTGGTGGTCACCCATACCCATCCTGTGAGTGGTGGTCACCCCATACCCATCCTGTGGCTGTTGTCACCCCATACCTATCCTGTGGGTGGTGGTCACCCCATACCCATCCTGTGGGTGGTAGTCATCCTATACTTATCCTGTGGGTGGTGGTCACCCCATACCCATCCTGTGGATGGTGGTCACCCCATACCCATCCTGTGGGTGGTGGTCAAAGGATTACAGAGGCACACAGTGGGTCCAGGGACTGGATAGCTGAAACACTACTGGAAAGTCTTCTAATAACCTCTCTCAGCTGACAGTGGTGTGCAGTTTGTGTCTGTACTTTTGTGTGATAGTTTAGTTTTGTGGTGTAATATATTTAACGTAATTTAATGCGTTATTGCTTACTGAATTACTTTTTTTCAGGGTTACATTGAGAATGAAGTGGACATGAACTCCGTGGGTTCCTGCTCGCAGACTTGCGGATATTATCAACATGCTCATAGTGAAGGTTGTTACATGTCAGAAACACAGTACTGTGGCAAGCACCGTCGCTGTCAGGGCACCTTGCACGACTGCCAGTATAATTATGCAGACTCCTTGGTATGCCTCTCCAGAAAGCCTTACAGACGATATGACTCCATCGTGTATAATAATGGTCTAAGACTAGGGTCTTCTGAATCTTGTGGCGGGTCTCTCATGAGGGTAGACTCATGGTGGAGGTTCCTCTACCACTGCTCTTACTGCTACTGTCTGTGTGATGATGGTAACTCTCCCACCAGTAATCGATACATCAGTCTTGTTGCTGCTCTCAGTGACACACGCAGCAATATGGTAAGTAAGTACATTTGAAGAGTGATATATTCAGTCTTTCTTTCTGTCAATTTTTTGTATAAAAAGTATTCGTTCTTTATATCTTATTTCTACTATATATTTTAGTATCTATTCTGCATCTCTTCATTTATATGTTGTAATTGCTTCATTGATTTTTTCTCTAAGTGAATATTTATCAATATATAACTTTAAATATACAGTTCCGAGTGCCTGCAAGCCTCTGGTAAGATAACTATTGATAGAAGATTGCTCACATGCTTATTGGAGTCAGTGGAGACGAGTGGCTTTTGGGACTTGGCGAGCTGTTGGAGTGTGAGCATTGTAATATTTTGTGAAGAAATTCAGGGGAACCGGTTAGCTGGACTTGAGTACAATGCCTGAGGGGCTTAGGAAATTTGCTGTTTGGAGTGACATCTGAACTGTCATATCTAAGTGCCTCTGCAAAGACAGTAATAGTGTGAATGATGGTGAAAGTGTTTCTTTTTTGGGAGTTCACCCTTCCTCGGTGGGAGATTGTCAGTGTGTTAAATATCAACCAGATAACTGCTGCGGCACATGGGCGCCTGGCAAACCTAAGAATAGCATTCCGATACCTCAGTAAGGAATCGTTCAAGACAATGTACATTGTGTACGTCAGACCCTTATTGGAGTATGCAGCACCAGTTTGGAACCCACACGTAATCAAGCACGTCAAGAAATTAGAGAAAGTGCAAAGGTTTGCAACAAGAGTAGTCCCGGAGCTAAGGGGTATGTCCTGCGAGGAGAGGTTAAGGGAAATCAACCTGACGACACTGGAGGACAGGAGGGATAAGAAGGACATGATAATAACATAAAATACTGAGAGGAATTGATAAGGACAAGATGTTCCAGAGATGGGACACAACAACTAGAGGTCACAGTTGGAAGCTGAAGACTCGGATAAGTTACAGGGATGTTAGGAAGTATTTCTTTAGTTTTAGAGTTATTAGGAAGTGGAATAGTCTGGAGAGTGATGTAGTGGAGGCAGGATCCATACATAGCTTCAAGAAGAGGTATGATAAAGCTCATGGAGCAGTCAGAGAGTGGACCTAATAACGACCAGCGAAGATGCGGGACCAGGAGCTATGACTCGACCCCCGCAACTACAATTACGTAAGTACACACACACATGCATGTTGCTTCACAATATTTAAAATCGTTTGCCTCAAATACTTGTGCTGGGTAGAGAATAAATTTAGGGGTTCGACGACTCACAGTGTAAGTCAGGCTCTCACAGCAGTGCTGGTCATTGAGTAGATAGATAATGTGTGGCGAGGTGGCAGATGTACTGCATAGACAAGGAATGGCAGTATCTCAGGTAACAGTTGGGTGGTGGAGAACAGTCATTGGGAAATTTTCAGTTTTCCTTACATGAGGAGTTGTTGGGCGTCTTGTTCATCAAGGTTATTCATGCCTGACCTTTGACGGTATATAAGTCTCCTTACTGTTGCTTCACCTTCACATTGTTCTTGACTCTTCAAGCTGAAGGACCGACCACATCAAAGCTGCGTCTTGAACGGTGACGGACTGACTATATCGTCTTTACATCTCTACTGCTTCTGCTACCTGCTCTGTATTCGACTGAAGAATCCTACTGTTTCGGAATACAGTTACCAAGCTATTGTATATTTGTCTTACTTAGCAAGAGGAGGAGGAAGAGGAGGAAGAGGAGGAGGAGAAGGAGGAGGAGGAGGAGGAGAAGAAGGAGGAGGAGGAGGAGGAGGAGGAGGAGGAGGAGGAGGAGGAGGAAGAAGAAGAAGAAGAAGAAGAAGAAGAGGAGGAGGCAGCCCTCTATTAAGTACAGTACCCATAGCCTTTCAGAAAGGGGAAGCCCCAGAGACGGCGTCCCTTTCCGTTTACGAAATTGACCTTTCCTACACTATGAAAGTCGACTGTCCAGTCATGGAGGTAGTATTATGTACTTCATAATTATCTAGTAAACAGAATCGTGATGGTGCAATTCACAATGTAATAATGATCTTCAGTCTACAGTGTTTCCGTGTAATGTTTGAATCATTTTGTTCACCTCAGGTGGTGACAGGTCTGCAGTTCACCAAGCAAAGGAAAGTTATACACCTACAAGTACAACAAGGCGAAGCATTGCCACAAGGACACGTCAACATGTCAACTATACACTGGGTTGATGTGGAGCCCATCAACATTTTAAGGTAATGTATTTGCTCATTGGTGTCAGCTATGGTCTGTTGAAGTTGTCATATACTTGTACAAATGAAGTTTATTATTATTATTATTATTATTATTATTATTATTATTATTATTGGCATAAGCAATGCAAAGATTGATAGCTCCTTGTTAATTATTTGTTTTAAACATTCTGGGGTTGATTTGGAAGGTCTACATATGTCGTTGGGCCTCCCTTCTTATCCGTGCATATTCATTTCTGGCTCTAGGACTGCTCTCCTTATTCTCCTGGGTCCTTTGCCTTCTATATTTCTTCCATTCCCTATTCATAAGCCTACCTGACTTTCCATACAGTACTCTCGTATAATGTTGGCGTTCATGCTATTTAGTTCACTGCTCACACGCACACGCTGCTACTACTACTACACACACACACACACACACACACACACACACACAGGGCCAGGAGCTAGGACTCGACCCCTGCAACCACAAATAGGTGAGTACACACACACACACAGTACTACTACTACTAGTGTGTGCACCATATGCGTCAGGCCCATACTGGAGTATGCAGCACCAGTTTGGAACCCACACCTGATCAAGCACGTCAAGAAATTAGAGAAAGTGCAAAGGTTTGCAACAAGACTAGTTCCTGACCTAAGGGGAGTGTCCTACGAAGAAAGGTTAAGGGAAATTGGCCTGACGACACTGGAGGACAGGAGACTCAGGGAAGACATGATAATGACATAAAATAGTGCGCAGAATAGACAAGGTGGACAGAGACAGGATGTTCCAGAGATGGGACACAGAAACAAGAGGTCACAGTTGGAAGTTGAAGACCCAGATGAGTCAAAGGGATGTTAGGAAGTATTTCCTCAGTCATAGAGTTGTCAGGAAGTGGAATAGCCTAGAAATGACGTAGTGGAGGCAGGAGCCATACATATCTTTAAGACGAGGATTGATAAAACTCGTGGAGCATGGAGAGAGAGGACCCACAAGCAACCAGTGAAGAGGCAGGGCCAGGAGCTTTGGCTCGGCCTCTGAAACCACAAATAGGTGAGTACACACATACTACTACTACAATTACTACTACTACTACTACTACTACTACTACTACTACTACTACTACTACTACTACTACTACTACTACTACACACACACAAAGGTGTAGAGAGGTAAAAACTGAGCTAGAGAATGGAAAAAGTACAGAAGACGAAGGACTCGGGAAAATAAAAAGATTTGTTAAAGATCCAGTAATGAGCATGCACAGATAAGAAGGGAGGCTCAGCGATAATACAAAAACGACATAGCATCAAAAGTCAAGTCTGACCCGAAGCTGTTGTACAGCCACATCAGGAGGAAAACAACAGTCAGGGACCAGGTAATCAGGTTGAGGAAGGAAGGTGAGGAGCTCACAAAAAACGACCAAGAAATATGTGAGGAGCTCAACATGAGATTTAAAGAAGTATTTACTGTGGAGACAGAAAGGACTCTGGGAAGTCAGAATAGAGAGGTACACCAACAAGGGATATACCAAGGATATACCAACCGCGGAGAATGTGAAGAATCTGCTAAGTGGACCTGATACCTCAAAGGTGCTGGGACCGGACAACATATCTCCATGGGCCCTTAGAGAGGGAGCAGGTGCTGTATGTGCCACTAACAACAATCTTCAACACATCCACTGAGACTGAGCAACGACCTGAGGTGTGGAAGATGGCAAATGTAGTCCCAGTTTTTAAGGAAGGAGGCAGACTTGAGGCATTAAACTACAGTCCAGTGTCACTGACATGTATTGTATGCAAAGTCATGGAGAAGATTATCAGGAGGAGAGTGGTGGAGCACCTAGAAAGGAACAAGTTTATAAACGACAACCAGCATGGTTTCAGGGAAGGGAAATACTGTGTCACAAACCTACTGGAGTTTTACGACAAGGTAACGAAAGTAAGACACGAGAGAGAGAGGGGTGGGTAGATCGCATTTTTTTTGACTTCAAGAAGGCCTTCGACACAGTTCCTCACAAGAGATTGGTGCAAAATCTAGAGGATCATGCGCGCATAATAGGAAAGGCCCTGCAATGGATCAGAGAATACCTGAAAGGGAGGCAACAACGGGTCATGGTACGTGACGAGGTGTCAGAGTGGGCGCCTGTGACGAGCGGGGTTCCACAGGGGTCAACCCTAGGACTAGTGCTGTTTTTGGTATATGTGAATGACATGACGGAAGGGTTAGAATCAGAAGTGTCCCTGTTTGCAAATGATGTGAAGTTAATGAGGAGAATTAAATCGGATGAGGATCAATCAGGACTCCGAAGAGATCTGGACAAGCTGGACAACTGGTCCAGCAACTGGCTTCTTGAATTTAACCCTGCCAAATGCAAAGTCATGAAGATCGAGGAAGGGCAAAGACCGCGGACAGAGTATAGGCTAGGTGGCCAAGAACTGCAAACCTCACTCAAGGAAAAGGATCTTGGGGTGAGTATAATACCGAGCACATCTCCTGAGGCGCACGTCAACCAGATAATTACTCCAACATATGATCGCCTGGCAAACCTTAGAATAGCGTGTTGATATCTCAGCAAGGAATCGTTCAAGACTCTACACCGTGTATGTCAGGCCCATATTGGAGTATCCAGCACCAGTTTGGAACCCACATCTGGTCCAATACGTCAAGAAATTAGAGAAAGTTCTAAGGTTTGCAACAAGACAAGTCCTAGAGCTACGGGGAATGTCCTACGAAGAAAGGTTAAGGAAAATCGGCCTGACGACACTGGAGGACGGGAGGATCAGGGGAGATATAATAACGACGTATAAAATATTGTGAGTAATAGACAAGGTGGACAGAGAGAGGATGTTCCAGAGATGGGACACAGAAACAAAGGGTCGCAGTTGGAAGTTGAAGACTCAGATGAGTCAGAGGGATGTTAGGAAGTATTTATTCAGTTACAGAGTTGTTAGGAAGTGGAATAGTCTGGCAAATGATGTAGTGGAGGCAGGAACCATACATAGTTTTAAGACGAGGTATGATAAAGCTCATGGAGCAGGGAGAGAGAGAGAGAGGACCTAGTAGCGGTCAGTGAAGAGGCGGGGCCAGGAGCTCTGAATCGACCCCTGCAACCACAAATAGGTGAGTACACACACACACACACACACACACACAAACATACACACTCACACAAACATACACACACACAAACACACACACACACACACACACACCTGTATGTTCTTAATTACCACACATGTGCCTACATTATATTCCTTCAAGGTTAGATATATGCCTGTAACGGCTAATCATAATTATATCTGCAACTAAAGAAAGGCTATAATCTCTATGTATCATTCATAGAAATATATTTACTAATAGACCTGTGTAAGCTTTTTCTGGTCATTTTGAAAGGTGTGGAAATTTACGTATTCCGGAATATATTTTTTTTTTGGCATACATTTTACTCTATTGGAAACCACACTTAAATGATTTGTGGCGCTGGTAGTTTTGTACGGAATTTTGGCCACTATATTTTTTTTTTTTTGCATATTACAGCATGTCTTACGACGAAGGCAGACACTACAAGAAGTTATCGTTCGAGGAACGGAGCATAGACCTGGACCGCCTGGTGGCTCCGGAGAACCATGTTGTGACTGGTGTTCGCTTCAGGATGCTGGGTTCCCATGTCAACCTGGAGGTAACTACCCACACAGATTATTTTGATTTTGAGAGTATGGCGAAGTGGAAGCCAGGACTGCAGAGTCTCTTACCCTGACAGCAAAAAGAAATAATGGTAATGTTCCCTAACTTGCCCTGGTCAGTATCGTCTTTGTTAGGGACGTGAAGTATGCACCCTAACTTACACTGGTCAGTATCATGCCTAGTGGCCTTGTTAGGGGACGTGAATCATGCACCCTAACTTACCCTAGTCAGTATCATACCTAGTGGCTCTGGTAGAGACATGAATCATACACCCTAACTTACCCTGGTCAGAATAATCTCCGTTAGGGTCATGAAGCATGCATTCTAACTTACCCTGATCAGTATAGCCTCTAGTGGCCCTGTTAGGGGACATAAATCACGTAGTTAATAAACAGTGTCGTTATTTTGATTTAGATTTTTTTTAGATTTTTTCTAAAGTTAACCACTGTCCTTTTTTTGATGGTAAATATTCTCTTAAGACAGTACAAGTAACCCGAAGGACATTAACAATCTTGCTCCTCCATTAACCCAGAACCAAGATAAAAGGGAGAGTAGATGTCAGGCAAAAATAGCTGTTCCAGAATAGGCTGTAAGGTTCAATTTGGGATGTTGTTGATGTCTCCTGTTTCTATTAAATGATATATATCTACACTAAATTTCACCATTCAGTTAGTAATCCATTTTCCGAAGGAAGGTAGAGTGAGGCTGTGAGACGAGGGGGAGGTAGAGTGAGGGAGGCTGTGAGACGAGGGGGAGGTAGAGTGAGAGAGCTGTGAGACGAGGGGAGGTAGAGTGAGGCTGTGAGACGAGGGGGAGGTAGAGTGAGGCTGTGAGACGAGGGGGAGGTAGAGTGAGGGAGGCTGTGAGACGAGGGGAGGTAGAGTGAGGGAGGCTGTGAGACGAGGGGGAGGTAGAGTGAGGGAGGCTGTGAGACGAGGGGAGGTAGAGTGTAAGGGAGGCTGTGAGACGAGGGGGAGGTAGAGTGAGGGAGGCTGTGAGACGAGGGGGAGGTAGAGTGAGGGAGGTTGTGAGACGAGGGGAGGTAGAGTGAGGGAGGTTGTGAGACGAGGGGAGGTAGAGTGGGTGAGGCTGTGAGACGAGGGGGAGGTAGAGTGAGGGAGGTTGTGAGACGAGGGGAGGTAGAGTGAGGTTGTGAGACGAGGGGGAGGTAGAGTGAGTGAGCTTGTGAGACGAGGGGGGTAGAGTGAGGGAGGTTGTGAGACGAGGGGGAGGTAGAGTGAGTGAGCTTGTGAGACGAGGGGGAGGTAGAGTGAGGTTGTGAGACGAGGGGGAGGTAGAGTGAGTGAGGTTGTGAGACGAGGGGGAGGTAGAGTGAGTGAGGTTGTGAGACGAGGGGGAGGTAGAGTGAGTGAGGTTGTGAGACGAGGGGGAGGTAGAGTGAGGGAGGTTGTGAGACGATGGGGAGGTAGAGTGAGTGAGGTTGTGAGACGAGGGGAGGTAGAGTGAGTGAGGTTGTGAGACGAGGGGAGGTAGAGTGAGTGAGGTTGTGAGACGAGGGGGAGGTAGAGTGAGGGAGGTTGTGAGACGAGGGGGAGGTAGAGTGAGTGAGGTTGTGAGACGAGGGGGAGGTAGAGTGAGGGAGTTTGTGAGACGAGGGGAGGTAGAGTGAGTGAGGTTGTGAGACAAGGGGAGGTAGAGTGAGTGAGGTTGTGAGACGAGGGGAGGTAGAGTGAGGGAGGTTGTGAAACGGGGGAGGTAGAGATGGGTGAGGCTGTGAGACGAGGGGAGGTAGAGTGAGGGAGGTTGTGAGACGAGGGGAGGTAGAGTGAGGTTGTGAGACGAGGGGGAGGTAGAGTGAGTGAGCTTGTGAGACGAGGGGGGGTAGAGTGAGGGAGGTTGTGAGACGAGGGGGAGGTAGAGTGAGCGAGCTTTGTGAGACGAGGGGGAGGTAGAGTGAGGTTGTGAGACGAGGGGGAGGTAGAGTGAGTGAGGTTGTGAGACGAGGGGGGAGGTAGAGTGAGTGAGGTTGTGAGACGAGGGGGAGGTAGAGTGAGTGAGGTTGTGAGACGAGGGGGAGGTAGAGTGAGGGAGGTTGTGAGACGAGGGGGAGGTAGAGTGAGTGAGGTTGTGAGACGAGGGGGAGGTAGAGTGAGTGAGGTTGTGAGACGAGGGGAGGTAGAGTGAGTGAGGTTGTGAGACGAGGGGGAGGTAGAGTGAGGGAGGTTGTGAGACGAGGGGGAGGTAGAGTGAGTGAGGTTGTGAGACGAGGGGGAGGTAGAGTGAGGGAGTTTGTGAGACGAGGGGAGGTAGAGTGAGTGAGGTTGTGAGACAAGGGGGATGTAGAGTGAGTGAGGTTGTGAGACGAGGGGGAGGTTAGAGTGAGGGAGTTTGTGAGACGAGGGAAGTTAGAGTGAGTGAGGTTGTGAGACAAGGGGGAGGTAGAGTGAGTGAGGTTGTGAGACGAGGGGAGGTAGAGTGAGTTGAGGTTGTGAGGCAAGGGGGAGGTAGAGTGAGTGAGGTTGTGAGACGAGGGGGAGGTAGAGTGAGGGAGGTTGTGAGACGAGGGGGAGGTAGAGTGAGTGAGGTTGTGAGACGAGGGGGAGGTAGAGTGAGTGAGGTTGTGAGACGAGAGGGGAGGTAGAGTGAGTGAGGTTGTGAGACGAGGGGGAGGTAGAGTGGGGAGGTTGTGAGACGAGGGGGAGGTAGAGTGAGTGAGGTTGTGAGACGAGGGGGAGGTAGAGTGAGTGAGGTTGTGAGACGAGGGGGAGGTAGAGTGAGTGAGGTTGTGAGACGAGGGGGAGGTAGAGTGGGGAGGTTGTGAGACGAGGGGGAGGTAGAGTGAGTGATGTGAGACGAGGCGGAGGTAGAGTGAGTGATGTGAGACGAGGGGGAGGTAGAGTGAGTGATGTGAGACTAGGGGGAGGTAGAGTGAGTGATGTGAGACGAGGGGGAGGTAGAGTGAGTGATGTGAGACGAGGGGGAGGTAGAGTGAGTGATGTGAGACGAGGGGGAGGTAGAGTGAGTGATGTGAGACGAGGGGGAGGTAGAGTGAGTGATGTGAGACGAGGGGGAGGTAGAGTGAGTAAGGTTGTGAGACGAGGGGGAGGTAGAGTGAGTGAGGTTGTGAGACGAGGGGGAGGTAGAGTGAGTAAGGTTGTGAGACCAGGTGCTGGAGGGTGGTGGGTCCCTCTGTGTTACCTTGCTGAATTACACACACTATATTATTACCTCTATGTAGCTACAGAAACAGCTCAAGTTTCATTTAGTCTATCATAAATACTGAATTTTTCATTATTATTAACACTTTCTGCCTCAGTTTCTAAACCATTCTGTTGTGATACTGTTATCTTTATGAAGTAAGCTTATTATGAGCTTTTGTTTCTAAGTTTTCAAATTATTTATTTATTTATTTTATGTCTTTGCAAACAGTACATTGAGATTTTGTATTTACAATAGTGGGTTGCAATGCAGAGACAGCCTCTATTATGCCTGTTCTGCCAGCTGATCGCATAATATTGTCTGAATTGATCACGTTAGCTATATCTACCATACACAATATATATATTATATAATATATATAATATATATATATATAATAATATTAATATATATATATATATTATATATATATATATATATATATATATATATATAATTAGTATGTAAACAGTACCTTATTACAAAATTTAATGTGTCCTAAATCTAAGAAATAATGCCATGGATATGTATGATCAATATCGTTTTTCAGGATTTCTTTTTTTCAATTTTATAGCCTTAGAGCATAATTTGTATTTGGCTGTGACAGGTACAAATCACCCCAGTAAACTACACGACAGGTAAACTACAGGCGTACAAGAGCTACTGGATCAGCAACGACAACACACCAGCTATGTCCAGGAACTCCAGGAAGGAGTTTGTGATTTATTCTCCCGATGACCCGGCTAGATTCATCACTCCCTCGCAAAATTACTCAAGACCTGACACATTCATACGTTTTGGTCCCACTGACAGGAGGAAGGACGCAGCCCAGCTCACTGTGCCATTCCTCGATGCACAGACTGTTGCTCCATTTCCTAGTACCTGGTTTTCCGGAGTTGAACTTTACCACAAAGGTCAGCCTGGCTCTGGAGGCTTCCTAGGCCTGAAAGTCATCACCTACGACGCATCTCTTCACATGGAATTCATAGACTACGATACAATGGCTGTAAATTTACACAATTTACCCAACCACTAGAGAACAGCTTTATTTTTTACAACCTCATAAAGTATTATGTATAGTAAAACACTACAGTTAAAACTAATTAATTGCTAATACATGCTTCAGTATTTTTTGCGCTTGATAACTGGTGGCTAAAGCTCCCGCTTCACACACGGAGGGCCCGGGTTCGATTCCCGGCGGGTGGAAACATTTCGACACGTTTCGTAACACCTATTGTCCTGTTCACCTAGCAGCAAATAGGTACCTGGGTGTTAGTCGACTGGTGTGGGTCGCATCCTGGGGGACAAGATTGAGGACCTCAATGGAAATAAGTTAGACAGTCCTCGATGACGCACTGACTTTCTTTGGTTATCCTGGGTGGCTAACCCTCCGGGGTTAAAAAATCCGAACGAAATCTTATCTTATATTATCTTATCTTACTGTATTGCGTTACATAATACGTAAGTGATGCTACAGTCTCTGTAGCATAGCTGGAAATTACAGTAACGTGTAGAAATTGTCATGTGACTCCTGTACTGTTGTTACACATGTAGGGCCAGGAGCTGAGTCTCGACCCCTGCAACCACAATTAGGTGAGTACACCTTGCCAGAATGTCATAGACATTCATAATTACATTGTAATAACGTTGATACAATTACCAACAATATGTTGGTAAAAACGACACAAGTACAACTAATGTGAGCGAAACGTTGCCACAGTGACATGTCACATTAGTTGCACTTATGTCCTTTTTACCTAACATATTTACATTGTTGAGATTATATAACAGCTTAAGAAAAATTATATAACTGGCAAGAGTCCCACTCAACTAGCCTAGCTATTTATGTACATAATTTACAACGTAGTGTATTTACAACAAAAGTACAGATCTGTGTTTCACTTTTGTCCACTTATTAATACATATATCATAATAAAGTACCTATTGTCCAACTGGTATTATTATTATTATTATTATTATTATTATTATTATTATTATTATTATTATTATTATTATAGGGAAGCGGTATACCCGTAGGGGTCATACAGCACCTGGGAAATGGTAGTTCCTATTACAATCATTGGAAGTTGTTTATTACTGTCTATTTATCGGGTTAGGTTAGGTTTAAAACCTATCGACTACACGAGGCTCATTAGGATTACATTTCACCTGTGCACTACCTGCTGAGAATATTTGAATCCATCAAAAATCGCATTAAAATAAACTGTTAGCTTTATATTCATTGAAATATGCACGTCCCTAGGTATATCCTCGTCAGAGGTATGAAGTTTAAGTGGTGATGTGACATGCTAGGTGATAGAAATTAGAAATTTCTATGTGTTGCTGTTTTTTTCGTGTTTTTTCGTGTCTTCCTTTGCAGATGACACCCGAATCTGCATGACAGTGTCTTCCATTGCAGACACTGCAAGGCTCCAGGCGGACATCAACCAAATCTTTCAGTGGGCTGCAGAAAACAATATGAAGTTCAACGATGAGATGGCCAGGTAGACAACACACTCGCTTCACACACACTGTCCGTGGTTCAGTTCCCGGCCTGCTGGAAACATCGGGCGTGTTTCCTTACACCTGTCCCTGTTCACCTGGCAGTAAATAGGTACCTGGGTGTTAGTTGACTGGTGTGGGTCGCATCCTGGGGGACAAGATTGAAGAACCACAATGGAAATAAGACAATCTCTCGATGATGCACTGACTTTCTTGAGTTATCCTGGGTGGCTGATCCTCCTGGCTTAAAAATCCGAACAAAATCATATCTGGCCTGATCGCTGAAGCTCTCGCTTCAAACGGCGAGGGTCTGCGTTTGACTCCCAGCACGGGTAGAAACATTGGGAGTATTTATTTACACCAGTTGTCTACGTTCACCCATCAGTAAAATGGGTACCTGTGTGTTAGTCTACTGGTGTGGGTTGCATCCTGGTTCGAGGATCTGATTTGCTCGAAATGCTCTGCATAACAAAGGGGCTTTCTATATAGTAGTATGTGTTACAAAAAACGCGATTCTAAAAGCTTAGAGATCTCCAGTGAATACTAGAAAGGACTGCCCTTCTAGCATCCAGCCTGTTACTGGGTTTTCGTAACAAGTAGTCAGTATCCTTGTCCAATTATCCATTAAAATTCAGTATGGTTCAATAGTGCTTTAGGATTACAACTGGTAGGCTACTAACTAGAGAAATTAAAATTTAATAAATTTATTAAGTCTAGAGGTATATTATCAAAGTAAATTAAATCACAGCTATCAAAATAAAATCAATCTCTCGAGTTCAATATTATTGTGCTGAAAGCACATCTCTCATTTATAATTCTTAAGTACCGTCAGGTACATTAACATTTAATAAGATTTTACAAATATGTACAAGTGTGTGTATGCGTGTAAGTGCTCTTAAGTAGTTAGCTATGTCTCAAGACTCGAATAAGACTTAAACAAGTGACTGACAAAGTCCTCAAATAAACTAACTTCTTGACCGACTGGCAATCCGAACAGTCTGCTTGAACAACAAAGAATGCTAAGCCCAATAGCAATGCAATATCAAGCGACTGCGACACAGAATCAGGAACTGGGAAATAATATAACGACACTAAGTAGGGACCATCAGCAGATCCTCCACAAAAGTTACAAAACTCCCATAATACTGAATCTATGTTCAGCATAGGAAAAACTGTGACTGTGACAATACACAGGAACCAGTACAAAATTAGGTCAGAAGCTATAGCTAAGGACCTGAGATGTTCAGAGTGTCAATGTGACACACAACCTCAGGACAACGTCGAAAATCACAAAGTCTTTACAATGTTCTGTGAACAAAGTTCTACAGAACTAACAAGAATAATGAGACAATCTGTCCAACCACCAAGAGAGTCTAGAGCAGACTGAAAACTTCACGAGAGGTGAGGACACCTCCCCCCTCGATCACGTGATAGCTACGTGGACAACTGCAGCTCAGAAGCCGGCAGTATAACGAGCGACAAGCGATAATTACAGTAGTTTGACAATCAAGACTAACTGAGCACATATTATGTACATCCTAACAACATAAGCTAAATAACAATATAACAGTCAAATAATAATATAAAGTTATACATTTACGATTTAGCTATTATCGCAAATATAAGCAATATAAAATTAAATGAAAAGGTAATATACATTATATATACATAATAATCATTGTAACCCATTCAGGGGTTGCAACAGTATGTCATTGATGTCAGCTAGGCCAAAGGAAATAAATCTGTCTGACTTTTTTGGGTTATCCCAGGTTCTCTACACATATGCTGCTATGTATGATAATCTATGTAACTGTATTTGTGTATACCTGAATAAACTTACTTAGTCCTGTGTACCATGTACATGTACTTGTAGTAAATAAAGATATTATTGTTATTGTAGATGAATGGTTCAGAGAACCGACAAGTTGATAAATTAGACATATGTGCAACACTTGGGTATCTTTAATGAGGAAACGTTTCTCCACACAGTAGCTTCACACAGTGGCCTGTCCCAGTAGCTGGGACAGGCAGGAGCGACCTGCTCTGAACCGTGTTGCCCTGGGTTGTGTAATTGATGGGTATCTAGGTGGTTGGCGATCTTGCTTCTTAGAACCCTCTCAAAGATTTTATATAAGATATGGGATGTTAGTGCTATCGGTCTGTAGTTCTTTACAATTGCTTTACTGCCACCTTTGTGGAGTGGGGCTATGTCTGTTGTTTTTAGTGTGCGTGGGATGACCCCTGTGTCCATGCTCCCTCTTCATAAAATGCTGAAGGCACGTGATAGGGGCTTCTTGCAGTTCTTGATGAACACGGAGTTCCATGAGTCTGGGCCTGGGGCAGAGTGCATGGGCATGTCATTTATTGCCTCTTCAAAGTCTTGTGGAGTTAGGATAATATCCGAGATTTTTGGGATGTCCCAAAAACACCACCGCAAGTACGTATTGTCATCTACAATATCACTGAGTTCTTGAACCTCAAATACCAAAGGTCAGAACAGTTTGCTAAACTCCATCGACTCTTCAACAATCTGATATTTTCTCAGTGGACAGGCACAGTGCCTTTCCAACATTTGATACCAGGTACAAAACCGTCCTATACAGTGCCCTTCCTTCCACAGATGCTGTAAATGTTAGAGTAAGTTTATTCAGGTATACACAAATACAGTACGTACATAGCATCATATGTGTAGAGAACAGAGGATAACCCCAAAAAAGTCAGACAAAAATTACTTATTTCTATTGGGATAACACTACAAAGAAATACCCCGCCTTACCATGGTAGTGTTAAGTATGCTCTAAGGCCCCTCCATCTCAACAGCCTTATGAGGTACTCCAATACTGAAACTATATACTGTGCCAAAACAAAAGCATTCACATTGCTAAACTCATAAACTAGTATTTAGTCACTTAGCCATAAGACCAACTTACCTCATAATTTGTAATATTTTACAATTAAGAATAAAACTAAGTATGCCCGAAATGCCTAGCCATGCTAAGCGTTCTAGTGGTACACTCTGTAATCACAATTTTACTACATGTAAACCAAACAATAACCAAATTTCTGTAAACTCAGCATTGTAATCCTTATAGAGAATAAACTTTGAATTGAATTGAATTGAAAAAAAATAGTCTCCATGAAAAAACGCCAGCTGTAAGTGCGATGGAGTACATGAATGACATCTGGACTGCAGAGAACTACCCACACACCTCAGGACTAGCAACGAATCATGACAATAATGGCGGTTCCTACAAGGGTTGACCATTTGGGTGTCAGTCCATTGGTTGTTACTGGGAAGACCATGAACCTTACGAAGGTGCTTAACTAAAACTGGGATTCTACCTATATGTACAATCCTGTAACGATTATGTTGACAACATACATAAGGCGGATTACCAATAGACCCCTGACTGTCTTCACGAAGGCACTGGACAGACGCCTTAAATCAATACCTGACCAGCCGGGCTGTGGCTCGCACGTCGGCTTATGTGCGCCCAGCAGTAACAGCCTGGCTGATCAGGCCCTGATCCACCACGTGGCCTGGTCACGGACCGGGCAGCGGGGGCGTTGACCCCCGAAACCCTCTCCAAGTATACTCCAGGTATACCATCCAGCCAGCTGATTAAGGGCAGGTCGTGGTTCCTGTGGCAAGAGAACCTGGCATCAGTGGCATCTCTCCAACCTATGGACCTGGCCAGGTAGGTCGACTCCAGGTAATCCATCTGACTGTCGAGTACATCTAGCCTGAGTCAGGCTAGTAATGTTGAGTGATGATGATAATGAGTGCAGTGTATGTTGATGAGTGTATTGGTGTCAGTGATGAATACCTGCAGAGGGTTTCGGGGGTCAACACCCCCGCGGTCCGGTCTGTGACCAGGCCTCGTGGTAGATAAGGGCCTGAGCAACCAGGCTGTTACTGTTGGCCGCACGCAACCCGATGTACGAACCACAGCCCGGCTGATCAGGTATTGACTGAAGGTGCCTGCCCAGTGACTTCTTGAAGACAGTCAGGGGTCTATTATTAATCCCCCTGATGCATGCTGGGTGGCAGATGAACAGTCCTGGGCCCCTGACACTTATTGTGTTGTCTCTTATCGTGCTAGTGGCACCCCTGCTTTCCACTGGGAAAATGTTGCACTGTCTCCTGAGTCTTTTGTTAGTACAAGTAATGATTGTAGTGTAGGTGATTGGGAGAGTAATATCACTGGTGATATCACCGATCGTAAATTCACGCGGCTTCAAATAATTAAGAATAACTTTGCAATTACATTTAGCAGGAGTCATACAGACGAAATAATTATCATTTGTCTGCTAGCTGGTAAATTTCGTTCTTGTGCTGAAAAACTTAAGTGATATCCCCGGAGTTTGACAAAGCAACGTTACCACAATAAAATGTTACATTAGTTACACTTGTGTTCTTTTACCCAACATACCTGGAGTTTACCTGGAGAGAGTTCCGGGGGTCAACGCCCCCGCGGCCCGGTCTGAGACCAGGCCTCCTGGTGGATCAGAGCCTGATCAACCAGGCTGTTGCTGCTGGCTGCACGCAAACCAACATACGAGCCACAGCCCGGCTGATCCGGAACTGACTTTAGGTGCTTGTCCAGTGCCAGCTTGAAGACTGCCAGGGGTCTGTTGGTAATCCCCCTTATGTGTGCTGGGAGGCAGTTGAACAGTCTCGGGCCCCTGACACTTATTGTATGGTCTCTTAACGTGCTAGTGACACCCCTGCTTTTCATTGGGGGGATGGTGCATCGTCTGCCAAGTCTTTTGCTTTCGTAGTGGGTGATTTTCGTGTGCAAGTTCGGTACTAGTCCCTCTAGGATTTTCCAGGTGTATATAATCATGTATCTCTCCCTCCTGCGTTCCAGGGAATACAGGTTTAGGAACCTCAAGCGCTCCCAATAATTGAGGTGTTTTATCTCCGTTATGCGCGCCGTGAAAGTTCTCTGTAACATTTTCTAGGTCGGCAATTTCACCTGCCTTGAAAGGTGCGTTAGTGTGCAGCAATAATCCAGCCTAGATAGAACAAGTGACCTGAAGAGTGTCATCATGGGCTTGGCCTCCCTAGTTTTGAAGGTTCTCATTATCCATCCTGTCATTTTTCTAGCAGATGCGATTGATACAATGTTATGGTCCTTGAAGGTGAGATCCTCCGACATGATCACTCCCAGGTCTTTGACGTTGGTGTTTCGCTCTATTTTGTTGCCAGAATTTGTTTTGTACTCTGATGAAGATTTAATTTCCTCATGTTTACCATATCTGAGTAATTGAAATTTCTCATCGTTGAACTTCATATTGTTTTCTGCAGCCCACTGAAAGATTTGGTTGATGTCTGCCTGGAGCTTTGCAGTGTCTGCAATGGAAGACACTGTCATGCAGATTCGGGTGTCATCTGCAAAGGAAGACACGGTGCTGTGGCTGACATCCTTGTCTATGTCGGATATAAGGATGAGGAACAAGATGGGAGCGAGTACTGTGCCTTGGGGAACAGAGCTTTTCACCGTAGCTGCCTCGGACTTTACTCTGTTGACGACTACTCTCTGTGTTCTGTTAGTGAGGAAATTATAGATCCATCGACCGACTTTTCCTGTTATTCCTTTAGCACGCATTTTGTGCGCTATTACGCCATGGTCACACTTGTCGAAGGCTTTTGCAAAGTCTGTATATATTACATCTGCATTCTTTTTTGTCTTCTAGTGCATTTAGGACCTTGTCGTAGTGGTCCAATAGTTGAGACAGACAGGAGCGACCTGTTCTAAACCCATGTTGCCCTGGGTTGTGTAACTGATGGGTTTCTAGATGCGTGGTGATCTTGCTTCTTAGGACCCTTTCAAAGATTTTTATGATATGGGATGTTAGTGCTATTGGTCTGTAGTTCTTTGCTGTTGCTTTACTGCCCCCTTTGTGGAGTGGGGCTATGTCTGTTGTTTTTAGTAACTGTGGGACGACCCCCGTGTCCATGCTCCCTCTCCATAGGATGGAAAAGGCTCGTGATAGGGGCTTCTTGCAGTTCTTGATGAACACAGAGTTCCATGAGTCTGGCCCTGGGGCAGAGTGCATGGGCATGTCATTTATCGCCTGTTTTGAAGTCATTTGGCGTCAGGATAACATCGGATAGGCTTGTGTTAATCAAATTTTGTGGCTCTCTCATAAAAAATTCATTTTGATCTTCGACTCTCAGTCTGGTTAGCGGCTTGCTAAAAACTGAGTCATATTGGGACTTGAGTAGCTCACTCATTTCCTTGTTGTCATCTGTGTAGGACCCATCTTGTTTAAGTAGGGGCCCAATACTGGACGTTGTTCTCGATTTGATTTGGCATAGGAGAAGAAATACTTTGGGTTTCTTTCGATTTCATTTATGCTTTTAGTTCTTCCCGCGATTCCTGACTCCTAAAGGATTCTTTTAGCTTAAGTTCGATGCTTGCTATTTCTCTGACCAGTGTCTCCCTACGCATTTCAGATATATTGACCTCTTTTAGCCGCTCTGTTATTCTTTTCCGTCGCCTGTAAAGGGAGCGCCTGTCTCTTTCAGTTTTACATCTACTCCTCCTTTTTCTTAGAGGAATAAGCCTTGTGCATACATCGAGTGCTACCGAGTTAATCTGTTCTAGGCATAAGTTGGGGTCTGTGTTGCTTAGTATATCTTCCCAGCTTATATCGGTTAGGACTTGGTTTACTTGGTCCCACTTTATGTTTTTGTTATTGAAGTTGAATTTGGTGAATGCTCCCTCGTGACTAATCTCATTATGTCGGTCTGGGGGTCCGCGCATACATGACTGAACCTCAATTATGTTGTGATCTGAGTATATTGTTTTTGATATGGTGATATTTCTTATCAGATCATCATTGTTAGTGAAGATGAGGTCTAGTGTATTCTCCAGTCTAGTAGGCTCTATTATTTGCTGGTTTAAATTGAATTTTGTGCAGAGATTTAAAAGCTCGCGTGAGTGTGAGTTTTCATCAGAGCTGCCTCCTGGTGTTATTTCTGCAACAATATTATTTGCTATATTCCTCCATTTTAGGTGCCTTTAAGTTGAAATCCCCCAGGAGCAAGATGTTGGGTGCAGGAGCTGGAAGGTTTTCCAGACAGTGGTCAATTTTTAACAGCTGTTCCTGGAATTGCTGGATGTTGCATCCGGAGGCTTGTAGACTATCACAATGACTAGGTTTTGGTTCTCGACCTTTACTGCTAAAACTTCCACTACATCATTTGAGGCATTTAGCAGTTCTGTGCAAACAAGTGACTCTGCAATGTACAGGCCAACCCCCCCCTTTTGCCTGTTCACTCTGTCACATCTGTATAGGTTTGTAACCTGGGATCCATATTTCGTTGTCCAAGTGATCCTTTATGTGGGTCTCAGTGAAAGCCGCGAACATTGCCTTTGCCTCTGCAAGCAGTCCACGGATGAAAGGTATTTTGTTGTTTGTTGCTGGCTTTAGACCCTGTATATTTGCAAAGAAGAATGTTATCGGACTGGTGGTATTGTTGGTACTGGGGGGGGATTTTTTTTCCGGCATTAGTATCTGTATCTGTTGGTTTGGAGTGGAGGCCATCGACTGTGGTTCCACTCCAGGAATGACTGGATTTGGTGTACGATTTCTGCCATTTCCTGCCAGTTTTTTTTCCTTCCTGGCACTAAAAAACCTCTCCCTCTTGAGTGGCTGTGGCTACCCAGGTTTTCCCATGGCCTGGATGTTTTGTATCTTTTTGTCCCCTTTAGATGGTATGCCTGGCAATTTAAGTTATAGCACAGTCTTTCCTGTACTGAAGAGGTACACAGTTCAGGGTGAAAAAGCTTACAGGAAGGGAGTTTGCATTTTCCTGTTGTCATATGGGGATGGCATTTCCTAGGGTGGTCATAGTTGCACGTCCCATCTGTTTTTTTCCAGATTTCCCATGTCTGCAGATACCGAGTGCATAGTATGTGCACAGGCTTGGTTTCCGTTTGCCTTGGGTTTCTGTGACTGTATTCCCTGTTGGTGCATGTTTCCTGTCTTACTTCTATCCTCCCTAGCACCAACAATGGAGCTCCCACCATTTGTTTTTGGTAATATATCCTCACTATTGCTAGTGGAGTCCTCTTGTTTGCTATTTCCTGCGGTATTTCTAGTTTGCAATATTGGTTTTATCTTATCTTTGACTACACTTGTTTCCCTACTATGGCTCCTGTCCCCTATGCGGTCATTCATATGTATTCCTTCCTGCGTATAATTCCCGACTACCTGGACAAAATCTCCAGCTTCACCATTACTGTCTCCCAGGACAGCATCTCCAGCTTCCCCATTACTGTCTCCCAGGACAGCATCTCCAGCTTCACCATTACTGTCTCCCGGGAAACAGCACCTCCAGCTTCACCATTACTGTCTCCCAGGACAGCACCTCCAGTTTCCCCCATTACTGTCTCCCAGGACAGCACTATCAGCCCCCCATTTACTGACTACCAGGACATCATCTCCAGCCTTACAGTTTCTGACTACATGGCCAGTATCAAGGGCAGTACCATTCAGCCCGGACTTTTTATGTTCCCATCTGTTGTAGAAAGCTTCCAGGTTTTCTATGAAAAACAGCTTTGATGTTGACCTCTTTTAATACCCTTGTGATTTTAGTCCACAGATTTATCTCATTTGGGCATACCCAAAAACACTTCCCTGTTTTAATACTGCTTGTAGCTAGTTCTTGGATATCTGCACAAGGGGCGTGACACCAATTTCCACAGAAATGACAATTTATGCATGTGGAAGCCCGTTTGTTTGACTGACCACAGACTACACACAGCTTCATAATGATTTGAATGGTTTATTTACTGCAATTCTACTAGCAACCTCTTGAATATTCTATTAATAACCTGCTAGGTGGTGCACAACGAAACCGTTTGAAACCAGTCCAGGGTTCGGACCAGTCAAGGGTTCGGACCAGTCAAGGGTTCGGACCAGTCTATCTGATCTGATCAGTGGGTCACTTATTTAAACCATACTGGTCGGTGATTTGAGCTAACACATGAAGGATCTACTGGAAATTATCTACCCGAGTAATATGTGATTTGATTGATACAAAAGTATAACTTGCGTGTTGAAGAGCCGGTGATATCTGGCAGCTCCTACAATGACGAACGGTCGAGCCTCCACCTTTGTTTATCAATCGCTGTATCTAGCTTCTCTATTTTTTTTTTTTTTTTTTTTTTTTCCGTCTCCACCACAATAAATGCTATATTATCACTATAGTTGACTGGTGCAAATTTTGGAGGAAGGGCGCTTTTTCTGTAGTAATAATTGCTTCTCGTTGTGTATATTGCGACCGCTGGTAACTACAGGTTATATGAAATTCACAGTAACGTCTCGTATTTCAAGAAAAAGAAACTAATGAAAGTCACTCCACTTCACTAAGTACCATTATAATACTGGTTAGTTGCTACTACAACACTGTATTCTGCTATTCACTGGTATCACTAGATTATATGCGAGTACACTGATACATCCAGAGGTCTGTTCCAGTTTTTCCCGTCAAGGAAGGTTCCTTGACGCTGGCGAAAGGCTCTTGATCTAGGGAGTTAGATCTGTGCTCCAGTTCCCTGAATTGAGCCTAAATGCCTTCCATCCCCCCACAAACAGGACCTGTATAACCCCTACGGGGTTTAGCGCTCCCCATGATAATAATAATAATAATAATAATAATAATAATAATAATAATAATAATAATAATAATAATAATAATGTTCGGTTTTCATCTTCCATTTAAAGGAGAACTCACCTGTCGAATACAGAAAAAATTTTGAAGGCTTCCGTGCGAGGCTTTGTATTGGTTTGGTTGGGCACATTAACGATAATGAAGGCCTTTTTTATCTGCCCGAAATGCCTAGGCATGCTAGAGGCCTTTCTTGTAATTAATATTTCATAATATGTAAACTACACGTTGTAAACTTTGCAAGAAAACAAACGTTTTCATTTTCAGTGGTTCGGCTCCCTACTGCCTGAGTTATCAAATTCTTTACAACGGAACATAAGAACGTAAGAAAGAAGGAACACTGAACAGGCCTACTGGCCTATGCGAGGCAGCTCCAATTCTCCCACCGGCTTAAACCAATGCCTTGACCTAGTGAGGTCAGACACGTCACTTAATTAAGGGAGGAGCAGTGCACCCGACCTAGTAGCATAAGCTAGTCAGGTCCAACTCACACCCACCTACACCCGCTCATTTATTTATCCAACCTATTTTTAAAACTACACAACGTATTAGCGTCTATGACGGTACTCAGGAGTTTGTTCCACTCATCCACAACTCTATTACCAAACCAGTGCTTTCCTATATTTTTCCTGAGTCTGAATTTTTCCAATTTAAAGCCATTGCTGCTAGTCTTGTCTATGTTAGATATTTTTAGCACTCTATTTACATTCCCTACATTAATTCCTGTTTTCCATTTATACACCTCAATCACATCCCTCCTAATTCTACGCCTTTCGAGAGAGTGCAGATTCAGGGCCTCAGTCTATCCTCATAGGGAAGATTTCTGATACATGGGATCATCTTTGTCATCCTCCTTTGTACGTTTTCCAGAACATTTATATCCATTCTGTAATACAGTGACCAGAACTGTGCAGCATAGTCTAAATGAGGCCTAACCAAGGATGTATAGAGTTGAAGAACAACCTGAGGACTTCTATTTATTTATTTATTTATTTATTTATTTATTTCCAATTTGTGCACACATACAGAGGTACAAAATAAATACAGATAAGAGCAGTATGCCAAAGCCACTTATACTATGCATAGCATTACGGGCTGGCTTAAAATTAACTTAAGATTAACTAAGCAATGATTATTATTATTATTATAATCAAAAAGAAGCGCCAAGCCACAAGGACTATACAGCGCTGCTACTAAGCAATGATGAAATCAGTGATAAAACATTAATGTAAACAGATAACTATAAAGCACAAGTGAGTATTACAAAGACAGGTCATATGGTTGCATTCAGTTAGGTAGTGATTCTGTTAGGTAGTGTATTTAAAAAATAATAAAGTTAGATTGGGTTTTAGGTTTAACATTTATGTGATATAATTGTGAGAAACATTTAAGATATACAATTTATAATGTTCAGTTATTCAGTATTTATTTGGTTTTGGGTGAGTAAGTAATCTTTGAGAAGAGACTTGAATTTATGGTATAAACCTTGGTAATAAATACCGACAAGTTGGTTTAGAAAGACACGTAAGCAAACACTATAACATATTTATTAGAAAACGTTTCGGTCCTGGAACCTTGATCACTTCTAACATACAGAGGTAGAAAGACATTATATATATAGGCGTCTACCCTCGCCTCGCATGGGCCAGTAGGCCTTCTACAGTGTTCCTCCATTCTTATGTTCTTATGACATTCCTCAGGTCACGTGCGTCACATCTCACTCTCCGCCTATATATATAATGTCTTTCTACCTCTGTATGTTAGAAGTGATCAAGGTTCCAGGACCGAAACGTTTTCTAATAAATATGTTATAGTGTTTGCTTACGTGTCTTTCTAAACCAACTTGAATTTATAAACAGGTAGTGTTTCTTTTATATTTACAGGTAATGAATTCCAGATTTTAGGGCCTTTTATGTGCATTGAGTTTTTGCATAGTGTGAGATGGACACGAGGAACATCAAAGTGTGATCTGTGCCTTGTGTTATGGTCATGTGTTCTGTTGAGGTTGGCAAGGAGATGTTTGAGGGGAGGGTTAATATCAGAGTTAAGTGTTCTATGTATGTAATAGGTGCAGTAATAAGTATGGATGTTTTGTATGGTGAGTAGGTTTAGTGTATTGAATATTGGTGGAGTGTGCTGCCTGTAGTGAGAATTTGTTATCATTCTAACTGCAGCCTTTTGTTGGGTAATTAGTGGTCTGAGATGGTTAATTGTTGTTGAGCCCCATGCACAAATTCCATAGGTGAGATAGGGGTAAATAAGAGAGTGATATAGGGCCAGGAGGGCTGACTGTGGAAAAATAGTACCGTATCTTCGATAGTATGCCTACAGTCTTAGAAATTTTCTTAGAAATTTGATGTATATGTGTATGAAATTTGAGTCTATTAAACAAGGTGGATTCCTAAGAATTTTCCCTCTTTTAGTTTTGTGATAGGTGATCCATTTATCATTATGTTAAGAGGGACATTTGTAGCTCTGTTACCAAACTGAATGAAGTAGGTTTTGTCAATGTTTAGTGTAAGTTTGTTAGTCCTCATCCAGGTAGATATTTTCTGTAATTCGGTATTTACAGTATTGGCTAGCGTGACTGGGCTCGGGTGAGAGAAGACGTATGTAGTGTCATCTGCAAATAGTGTGGGTTTGAGTAATTGCGAAGCATTTGGAAGGTCATTTATGTATAGGAGAAAGAGAAGAGGGCCAAGGACACTTCCCTGTGGGACACCAACTGTAATTGGTTGTGCAGAAGAGTTTGCCCCATTTGCGTACACATATTGGCTTCTGTTGCTGAGGTAAGACTTGAGGTAGTTGAGGGAGTGCCCTCTTATACCATAGTGTGACAATTTTACGTGGAGCAAGTCATGGTCAACTGTATCAAAAGCTTTACGTAAGTCAATGAAGATCCCCAGTGGGACTTCTTTTTTCTCTATTGCAGTGTATATATGTTCTAGCATGTGTATAATAGCATCATTAGTATTTTTATTAGGCCTGAATCCAAATTGGCAGGGGTTGAGTATGTTTTGGGAGATAAGGTAGGAGTAGATTCGTTTATGAATTAATTTTTCGAAGATTTTTGAGAGAGGGTGTAAGTTGGATATTGGCCTATAGTTATTCAACTCTGTTTGGTCTCCTCCTTTGTGGATCGGGTGACCCTTGCTATTTTGAGTACTGTAGGGAAGGTGGAGGATTCAATGGATTTGTTAAAGAGTGTTGCAATGATTGGTGATAGCACTTGTGACACTTTTTTGTATATAAGGGGTGGTAAGGTATTTAAATCTCCTGCCTTGTTTTTTAGTGCGTTGATAATAAGGGAGACTTCGTATGGGTTAGTCGGAGCTAGGAACAGAGTGTTCGGGTAGTTGCCAGTGAGGTAGTCATTTGGTGGGGTATCTGAGCTTGGGATTTTATTGGCAAGGTTTTGTCCTATAGTGGAGAAGAAATCATTGAGTCTGTTTGCTGTTTCTGTTGGTGGGAGTTGGGGTTCATCTGTTTTTGCTAATTTTATTTCGCTATTTCGTGATATCTTTTTTGTTCCCAGAATTTCTGATAGGGTTTTCCAGGTCTTTTTTATATCACCTCGTAAGTTGGATAATCTGTTCTCATAATACAATTTTTTTGCCCTTCTTATCAGGCTGGTTAGGATTGACGAGTAACGTTTTGTTTGGTCTCTGGTTATTATTTATACTTCTAGATATTACCTGGAGTTTACCTGGAGAGAGTTTCGGGGGTCAACGCCCCCGCGGCCCGGTCTGTGACCAGGCCTCCTGGTGGATCAGCGCCTGATCAACCAGGCTGTTGCTGCTGGCTGCACGCAAACCAACGTACGAGCCACAGCCCGGCTGATCAGGAACTGACTTTAGGTGCTTGTCCAGTGCCAGCTTGAAGACTGCCAGGGGTCTGTTGGTAATCCCCCTTATGTATGCTGGGAGGCAGTTGAACAGTCTCGGGCCCCTGACACTTATTGTATTGTATGAAGCCAAGAATTCTATTAGCTTTATTGCGAACACTAATGCACTGTTGTCTTGGTTTTAGATTACTGCTAACAAGAACTCCTAAATCCTTTTTGCAATCAGTGGTATTAAGATCTACATTATTTAGTTTATATGTCGCATGGTTATTTTCCTGTCCAACATTTAGAACTTTGCATTTGTTTACATTAAACTGCATCTGCCACTTCTCCGACCATTGCATCAGTCTATTCAAATCATCCTGGAGTGCTCTAATGTCCTCATTAGAATGAATTGGACGGCCTAATTTGGTGTCATCAGCAAATTTGCTTATGTCGCTGTTTATTCCCTCATCTATGTCGTTTATGTAAATTGTGAACAACAACGGGCCCAACACTGACCCATGTGGAACACCGTTGTGACGTGCCCCCATTCTGATTTCTCCCCATTTATGCAAACTCTCTGCTGCCTATTCGTCAACCATGCCTCAACCCAGGAAAAAATTTCTCCTATTCCGTGTGGCTTAAGTTTCCTCAATAGCCTCTGATGTGGAACTCTATCGAAAGCCTTACTGAAGTCCATATACACAATATCATATTCAGTACCATGATCTACCTCCTCAAATACCTTAGTGAGGAAAGTTAGTAAATTCGTAAGACAGGAACGCCCCTTAGTAAAATCATGCTGAGATTCATTAATCAATCTGTGCCTATCAAGATGGCTACGAATTGCCTCGGCAATTATTGATTCCATAAATTTTCCCACTATGGAGGTAAGGCTTATTGGTCTTTAGTTCGAAGCCAAGGACCTGTCACCTGCCTTGTAAATAGGTATTACATTTGCCATTTTCCACTTATCAGGCACTATGCCAGTTTGTAGTGATATGTTAAAAAGATTAGCCAAAGGTATGCTAAGTTCCTCTTTGCATTCCTTTAACACCCTTGCAAACAGCTCATCAGGACCTGGGGATTTGTTAGGCTTTAATTTCTCTGTTTGTCTGAGGACCATGTCACTAGTTACCGTAATCGTGCATAGTTTATTATCATCCTATTCTATGTAATTTATTATTTCTGGAATTTCGCTAGTATTTTCCTGAGTAAAAACTGAGAGAAAGTAAGAATTGAAAATTTCACACATGTCCTTATCCTTATCACTGTCAGTGATCTGACCTGAGTTACTCTTAAGTGGGCCTATCTTGTCTCTAATCTTACTTCTGTATACCTGAAAGAACCCTTTTGGGTTAGTCTTTGAATCCCTTGCGACCTTAGCCTCATAATCCCTTTTTGCTTTTCTTATTCCTTTTTTTTTATTTCTCTCTTTAATTGAATATATTGATTTCTTAACTGCCCATCCCCTCTTTTGATACGCCTATATATGCCTCTCTTTTGACCAATGAGATGTTTTAATCTATTGTTCATCTATTTGGGATCATTTTTGTTAGATCTAATTTCCCTACTGTTGTGATAGAAACACAGGCCTTATCTCTAGGCTTTATTGAACATAGAATCTTCATAGTACTTCTGCAACAACAAAATATAATGACTAGTACATCTAATAATGGCTTCTACAGGGATGGTGATGTCTTGCATATGTCAAGAGAAAAGTTATAACTACAGGCCACATATTTAAACTCACCATGTAATCTGCATCGGTGATAAATGGATAAAGTAGGAGAGAATCACACACCATATGTTGGTGCCCATGACGCACCCCAAAAACTTTTTTTTTGTTGTTAAGGGCCCCTAGGGGGTGCATTTTAAATCCTGCTGCTGCCCCCCAACAGGCCCCAAGAAATCCCCTACAATCTCCCCCTTTTTCTAAAAATCAAACATTAATTCCCAAACTGTTAGGGGGGGCGACGTACACGTCCCGCCCCTTCGAGCCCTTGAGCCTTTTCCCCCAGGTTCGATATTTTCCAGGGGGGTTTGATTAACTCTGGACCCAGAATCCTCTATTTCCTAGGGGAGTCTAAAGGGGGCCCTTTCCGGGGAAAAAAACGAAGCATTTTTCACATAAAATTGGTGTATTTTTGAGATTCCACACTAATAGGGATTTTCAACGGGGGCTAAATGTCTTGTAGAAATTTGTAGTCTCTTCACCTTTTTGGTAGCGAATGGGGGCCCGAAAAGTGGATTAGTTTCAGGAGTCTACCTCTTCCATTTAAAGGGAAACCTCTTGTTCATCCTAGGGTCCCCTTCAGGAGAACGGCCCCAGATGACAAAACCCAAATTGGGCCGGGGGCCCCCGTAAAAGGAATAAAGTGAATATTTGGGGAAAGTCTTTCATGGGGGGTTCCCTTATAGCTGGCACAGCAGTGATTAATAGAGTGAAAAAGCATCAGGAGGACTTTTTCCCCAAGTTTGAACAAGTAGTTTGCGCGACTTTAATGTCTTGAAAAACTGCCTTCCATTAAAACCAAATTAACCCCCCCCTTTTGCCTTTTGCCTTGAGGGTTGTGGGCTTTTTGTTCTGCTGCGGGAAATACTTTGTACCAAAAAACCCCTGAATTTTGGGTTACTCAGAACGAGGATCCCCGCCCTAAAAGGAAAAACGGGCAAAACCAAAAAATAGAGAACAACTTTTAAAGAAAACTAATAACAGTTTGAAGCAGCCAAAATTTGCACAGGGAATAAAAAGGGAAAAATTTTGAAAATTAAATCTACTAAAAAAAGGAAAAAATACCTATTTTTGATTTGTGTTTGGGTAGAGGCCCCCTTTAAAATCTATATTCATTTTTTCGAAAGGCGGGGGGTTTTTATGAGATGATTTTCCCTGGCTGATAAAATTTTTGGCTTAAACTCTGCACATACTCTCATGCTCTGATCATTTGTCCACATCTTCCCCTGATTTGGGCCCATGTTCTTTAAATTTTGAAAAAAGGTACAGGCTTTAAAACTCCTGGGTGACACAAAGCCTTGTGAGAGCTGAGAGTGATTGAAAATCATGGACATGCTGCTCCCAGTGGGACCTAGAGAATGCACAGGTAATTTCCCTTTTGACCCGGTGGGTACAGAAAAATCAAAGTCATAACACGATATTTTTTCCAAATCCCCCAAATCGTAAATCTTTTTTCATTCTTTTCCTATTTTTTGGGGTTCCTCTTGTCGAACATATCCCATAACGGACCTTGGCGGGTCCTTATGGGGGAAAATGTCTACCATTTTAAAAAAATTCCCCTCCAGGGCGAACTGCTTCTATGATGGCCGGGTTTCCCTTTTCTACACCCAGCATAACTTTTTTCTCTGATCCTTAAAAAATTTTCTCGAAAAGAAGGGCTACGGGTTTCGTCCTGCCTAGATAAGACTGCAGAAATGGAAAATTCAAAATGCATCCTTTTCCCACTTCGAATGGAAGGGACCATAAAATGGTTTAAAATACTGAGTTTTAAATGTCCTTTTTTGAGAAGGGAAAGCGGTTTCCTGTTTCCCTTTGTCCCAGGAAATTTGGTACCATTTCAATGGGGGGGTTTAATTTTAAATAGTTGTAGATCCATTGTGAGTAATAAGCAAAGAAAACCCAAAGTTTCTTGGGAGGGGCCCGGGGGGGGGGCGTGCTTTGGGAATTCCCCGGGTAGAGGCGAGCGTTCGGGTCGGGGAAAAATTGAACCTCCTTCCACCCCATAACCAAGGAGTAACCCTTTTTTTAGTTAAAAAAATTTGGCATTTTTTCCTCATTGTAACGGGATTTTTTTTCTTTTTTGGCGGTTTTCCAAAAACTTTTTTAAAGGGTTTTTGGCATCATGTCCCCCTGGTCTTGCCACAAAGGGTAACTTTAAATCTAAATACGCGAATTCCCAAATGATTTCTCTTCCTGAATGAGGGGAATCCAAAAATTCTTTGGGAAAACCCGGCTACCCATTGGTGACCCAAAAAGGCCCTCGGTAAACTGATACAGGCCACACTAGCCTAAAACCTGTTATGGTTTTTTTTTTCTTTCCCCTTATGGGGGACTTAAAGTTTAGGCACCCTGAAAGATAAATTGCCCCCCCTAAAACGTAGAAATTTGAGAAAATTTTTTCACTGAATCGTCAATTCGGGGTAGAGGGTACCCATCAAAAGTGAAATTTTTTTGATTTTCCAAGTAATCGATAGCCAGTCTCCGTTTCCTATAACCATCTTTAACAACAACAAACCCGTGCCCCGCCAAGGGGAAACAACCCGGTTTTTATAATACCCTCCTTTAGTCCTCTGAGTTTTTTTCTCAATGAACATCCGAACCCATAAGAATAGCGGCGTGAAATTTGCTGAATAGGATGGCAACCCGTAAAATTTGGGAAAAAAGCTTTGGTGGGTTTTACCCTTAAAAAAATAAGTTCCCCCCCGACAACAAGAGGGAGGCCAGTTCCCCCTCCATATTTTAAGGGGACAAAAACCATGCCCGCTTCTGAAAGTCCGACCAAGGATAACATCAAGCACAGTTTTGGGGAATAGCTAAATTACATCTTAAAAACCTTTCCATTCAAAATGAGATTTACCTTACAAAACCCTAAGGTTTTGGGAAAAGAGAAGATGTTTTTTGCCCTGGAAAAGGTACCCATGAGTGATGTAGAGTCCCAAAGGAAACCGTTTTTAAATAATCAAGGTTATGAAACTCCTGAGCTGCCACATCAATAAGACCATCTACTTCGTTCCCTTTTATGAATAATTTTACAAAAATGCCTTTTAACCCGTGAATTTGGAGTAGCCGCAGAATCCCCTGTTGCTAAGTCGCCTGATCCTGGGAAAGTGTGGAGGCACTAGCTCTTGTTGATGCATTAGCACGACATACTTTAGCAAAGTGACCCTTTTTTGTGGCATTTATGGCACATTGCTTCACGACAGGGCCCCTTTGGGAAAGTGGATTTCCCTTTAAAAAACCCCAAAAAAAAACACACCGTACCTGCTGCTGCTGTCACTGAGGGAGGTTCCCCCGTAACTTTAAATTTCAAAGTCTTGGGCAGGGAAATTTCGCACTTTTCCCCCTCGAGAAGGGTTATGGGACTGTATACTTCAGATTCTTCTGGGGTGAATCTAGGGGCTCTGCCTGGTCAAAGGCAGCGGCTAATCGAGAGTTTTTTTTCTCCAATAAACGCCCCGCCTTATTATTGGGGATTCAGGCCACTGATAAAAGCCCCCTGATGGGCCTTCACAATTACTGAGGGAGCTGTCACTGGGTTTGGGAATGTCAGTCCTTACCAAAAAAATTTTTAGTGCTTGAAAAATATTCCTCTAAGGAAATCATCCAAACCTGGCGGCGAGTTGCAAGGCGATAGCGTGCAAAGATTTCATTTGTAGGTTTTTTAAAATACTGAAAACTTGAGGGTTTTTTATACATCTTCGTAAAGGGATTACACTCAAAATAGCCCCCATAATCTTTGGTGACACAAAATTTATGAGGGAGAAATTAGTTTATCTAGATCTTCTTTGGAAAGGGGTCCCAAGAAGTTTTTGGGAAAATCTTAAAAAAAGTGCTTTCCCCTTTCCCGAGGGGAGCCCTTATAAAACTGGGGGGCACAGTCTAGCCCCCCAGGTTTCAGTAAACGCTCCATGGGTTTTGGATTATCCAAAACGCAGGAAAACCCCCACCAGTACCCAGGGTTCTATTTCCCAAAAAATTGGGTTTTGGGTAGAAAAAACAGGGCCCTTTTCTCTAGGGGGTTTTTTGAAAATAGAATCTTCCCTAGTAAATTCTGCAACAACAAAATATAATGACTATAAATCTAATAATGGGTTCTACAGGATGGTGATGTCTTGCATATTTCAAGGGGAAAAAATTTTTAACTACAGGCCCCCATTTTAAAAAATCACCAAAGTAATTTTCATCGGTGATAAAAGGGGTAAAGTAGGAGAGAATCACACACCTATGTTGGTGCCCATGACGCCAAAGCCAAACTTTGTTGTTGTTAAGGGCCCCTAGAGGGGGGGTTCAGTATTATCCTGCTGCTGCTTTCCCCCCAAAAGCCAGTAAACACTACACCTAAATCGGGGGCAAAAGTTTTCTGGGGGATTTGAACTATGCTCTGAAAAAAAGTCATATTTGGGAAAACCCAAAATCACCTACCTACCCATATCAGGGCATCCCAATTTACCCACCCCCCCGGTAATTTTTTTAGTCCCCCTGAAATCGGCCCAAAAAAAGTCTAGGACAGAGCGTCCCCAGACTTTAGCTTGGGGCCCATTTTTATTGCAGTTATTCAGGTAAAATTACCCTGATATATTTAAACTAGGGGAGTTTTGATCAAATTTCTCCTAGCTCATCTTAACCTCAAAATTATTAACTAGTGATTTCTTTGTTGGGAAAAACCAAGTCAAGTGATCCCTTTTAATTATTAACAGTCTGTGTAATCCTTGGGATTTGTGCTTAGTTTTTGTTTTTTAAAAATAATGAGATGTAATAAAAAAAACAGGGGGGCCTTTGAACAAAACTCTGGGTTTGGGATGGCCCGGGGCAAAGGCAGGTTGTTAAGGGCTACTGCGGGATTTTTTAGGGTAGCTCCTGGGCAAAGAGGCTGACCAGGTTTCCCCACTTAAAAAGAACTCAGTGTGAATGCTTTGAGAAATACCCAAAACAGTGAACGGACAACCCCTGCTCGTTTCAGCGTAAATAGTTTTTAAAGGGTTGTGGGATTTTAGAGGTTTGGGTGTTGAAAGTCAGGACCTCCCGCACCCCCCCCTCTCCGCTGGGGGGGGGGGAGGGGAGGGGGGGTGTAGTAAAAAAGTGGGCCCCTCATAACGCCTCACCCCTGCGCGTTTTCCCCCGCCTCATCCCCCCAACTCCCAGCACCCCCCCATCTGTAAGGGTACTTTTCCCCCCCAACCCCCCGTGTCCCCGATGGCACTGCAGGGGGTGCCGGGCTCACAGGAACTTCCACTACAGGGACAGCATCGTGGAGTTCGACTGCGAGGCAGCTGCCAGGTGTGCCACAGGCAGTGTGTACTCAGTTCCTCAAGCTTCAATATCCGTGCACACGAGGGCCTGGGATCTTCAATCAACTTGGCGTCTACCAGGACGCTGACATGTCCCTAGGACAGCTCTCCATCTGGCTGCTAACGGAGTCACTGGCTTCTTGGACCTCTTGGGGAGGGTCGATGGTGCTCGTGCAAGCAGCAGCTCCCTGGGCAACTTGCTGCTGTTTGCAATTGCTGCCTACCGAGGAGAGACAGGCACCTAGCAACATCTGTTGTTGGGGCAATGGATGAATTCCCTACTATGTTTGTTAACTGCTCATTACTCTGTAATTTGTCTATGACTGTAATCATGTCATAACGTGTTTATCATTCATTACCTTTGAAACTTGTCATGATTGTGACCAGCTCTACCTGGAGCTCATTACCTTTGTAAATTCTCATGATTAATGTTTTTATGATTCATTACCTTTGCAATTATTCATGAGTGTGACCAGCTCAACCTGGAGCTCATTACTTTTGTAACTTGGTCATGATTATGACCAGATCTAGTTCATTACCTTTGTAACTTGCTCAGCTATCAAAACTTTGGAGTCCAGTCCCCTGGACCAATTATGTACCTCTGTAATCTTTTGACTACCGCCCACAGGATGGGTATGGGGTGCATAATAAACATATTAAACTAAGGGCTAGTAACCCAGGATAACCCATTTAAGCTTTGTCATCAGACTGGCTTATTTTCACAGGGTTATTCAATATTTTCCACCCAGTTTGCGACCCACACCAGTCGACTAACATCCAGGTACCTACTGACCAGGGGCCAGGAGCTATGACTCAGCCCTTGTAACCACAATTAGTTGAGTACTGCATGTGAACACGTGTAAGGGTACATGCTCAATGTTTCCACTCGTCTGGGTATCGAATCATGATCATTCAGTGTGTCAACTGAGGCCGCTACCCAGGGCCGGATTAAGGTATGTACTTTAGGGACTGCAGCCCAGGGGCTTCCGCCAGCTGGAGGGCCTCCGCCAGCTGGAGGGCCTCCGCTAGCTGGAGGGCCTCTGCTAGCTGGAGGGCCTCCACTAGCTGGAGGGCCTCCGCTAGCTGGAGGGCCTCCACTAGCTGGAGGGCCTCCGCTAGCTGGAGGGCCTCCGCTAGCTGGAGGGCCTCCACTAGCTGGAGGGCCTCTGCTAGCTGGAGGGCCTCCACTAGCTGGAGGGCCTCCGCTAGCTGGAGGGCCTCCGCTAGCTGGAGGGCCTCCACTAGCTGGAGGGCCTCCGCTAGCTGGAGGGCCTCCGCTAGCTGGAGGGCCTCCACTAGCTGGAGGGCCTCCGCTAGCTGGAGGGCCTCCGCTAGCTGGAGGACCTCCGCTAGCTGGAGGACCTCCAGAGTTGTTCACAACAGCTTACAATTTACTGATATTTTGGAGAAATTTGTTTCCAAGAAATTACGCAAAGGAAATTAATTATGATAAGCATTGTAAAAATAAATTTAATATTACTTTATTTTTTCCTTTTGAAAATATCTCTGGGGGCCTCACAGCACCTGTGGCCCCAGCGTCCTACAAAATATTAATCCGGCTCTGCCGCTACCAATTGAGCCACGAGCACAATTATAATATAAACATCCCAGGATATTACATAGGGATCCTTTCTGCAATTTTATAAGCCCTGCAAGCTTTCTGTCTGCCACAAGAGCATGCTGGGCTGCCACAGTCATTCAACGACTTGATGGAAGCAAATTATATCCTGCTGCCCCTGTTCACCTAGTAAGTAAGGTATCTGGATGTTAGTCACCTTACACCTGCTGTCCGTTTCACCTAACAGTAAGTAGGTACATGGTTGTTAGTAGACTGGTGTGGATGGCAGCCTGTGGGACAAGATTGGAGGATCAGTTAGTTTAATATGTTTATTATGCACCCCATACCCATCCTGTGGGCGGTAGCCAAAAGATTACAGAGCTACATAATTGGTCCAGGGACTGGACTCCAAAGTTTTGATAACTGAGCAAGTTACAGAGGTAATGAACTCATAATTTACAAAGGTAATGAACTCCAGGTAGGTCTGGTCACAATCATGACAAGTTACAAATGTATATACAGATTACAGAGGTACGTAATGGGTCCAGGGACTGGGCCCCCAACATTTTGATAGCTGAACTAGGTACAAAGGTAATGAACTCACAAATTACAAAGGTAATGAATCCTGTAAGAATGGTTACTTACGTTTATACATGGCTACAATCATGAACAAATTATAGAGTTATAAGCAATTCACACTTCCACACCCGGTCACAACTGTAATGAGTTATTGGTGCAAATATTGACTGTTGAGTCACAATGTAAATAAGACAGACAGTCCTCGATGACGAACTGACTTTCTTTGGTTATCCTGGGTGGCTTAGTCAGTGCGCCATCGAGGACTGACTAACCCTCCCTACCCCTGGTTATCCTGGCTGACTAACCCTCCCTACCCCTGGTTATCCTGGCTGACTAACCCTCCCTACCCCTGGTTATCCTGGCTGACTAACTCTTCCTGCCCCCTACCCCTGGTTATCCAGGCTGACTAACCCTCCCTACCCCTGGTTATCTTGGCTGACTAACCCTCCCTACCCCTGGTTATCTTGGCTTGACTAAACCCCCCCTACCCCTGGTTATCCAGGCTGACTAACCCTCCCTACCCCTGGTTATCTTGGCTGACTAACCCTCCCTACCCCTGGTTATCTTGGCTGACTAACCCTCCCTACCCCTGGTTATCCTGGCTGACTAACCCTCCCTACCCCTGGTTATCCTGGCTGACTAACTCTTCCTGCCCCCCTACCCCTGGTTATCCAGGCTGACTGTAACCCTCCCTACCCCTGGTTATCTTGGCTGACTAACCCTCCCTACCCCTGGTTAATCTGGCTGACTAACCCTCCCTACCCCTGGTTAATCTGGCTGACTAACCCTCCCTACCCCTGGTTAATCTGGCTGACTAACCCTCCCTACCCCTGGTTATCCTAGCTGACTAACCCTCCCTACCCCTGGTTATCCTGGCTGACTAACCCTCCCTACCCCTGGTTATCCTGGCTGACTAACCCTCCCTACCCCTGGTTATCCTAGCTGACTAACCCTCCCTACCCCTGGTTATCCTGGCTGACTAACCCTCCCTACCTGGTTATCCTGGCTGACTAACCCTCCCTACCCCTGGTTATCCTGGCTGACTAACCCTCCCTACCCCTGGTTATCCTGGCTGACTAACCCTCCCTACCCCTGGTTATCCTGGCTAACTAATCCTTCGGGTTAAACAAATCAATAAATTTTGTCGTACCTCAGCCGCTCAGGACGCACTTGAAAACTTAATTAATCATCAGTCATTTGGTCTGCCCGAAATGCCCCGGCATGTTAGTGACTTTCTTTGCACTTAGCAAATCAATATTGTAATTACACATCGTAAACTATGCAAGGAAATAAAATCCTTAATCCTTAATCAGCCAATTCATAAGTTTTTTCTAAGCCAAAAGATAGCCTGTTTTTGATACCTCAGGTGGCAGTGAGTGGGGTAAGTAAGTATAATTATTGAAATTGAAACTGAAATTGAAATGTTTATTTCTCTGTAAGAATTACAATGTGGGGTTTACATATTATAGAATATTAATTACAATTTGTGGTTTACATATTAAATATGAATTACAGATAAGGCCACTAGCATGCCTAGGCATTTCGGTTAGTTACACACAAATAAAATTATCATGCATTGTTTAAAGTATGTATAAATTGCCTAGGATAACCTCCCAAAAGTTGGAAAAGTGGCCTTTTACCACTGGAGTCCTTGTAATATCTAAGCTGGGGTTTAGGCCAGGAAGGAAGGAAGGTTCACTTGTCCTAATTAGGAATATATTATTTGTATTTCCATGTTTTCTGGGGAGGGATTATTATTATTATTATAATCAAAAAGAAGCGCTAAGCCACAAGGGCTATACAGCGCTCTGGGGAGGGAGTAATTTGTTTTCTCATCAATTCCAGCCCAGATTTAAGCAATGTATTTTTCCTGGACTCCAGAGAAGCTGAAATGACGAGAGCAAAGTTTTAGTGGCCTTCAAAACCTTTGATAACAACAACATCAAGAACAGAGACGTAGAAAAAGTTACTTTTATGGTACAATATATTAAAGTAGACAAGTTACTTTCCTGGTACAGTATGTTAAACAAGTTACTCTCCTGGTACAGTATATTAAATAAGTTACTTTCCTGGTACAGTATGTTAAACAAGTTACTTTCCTGGTACAGTATGTTAAACAAGGTACTTTTCTGGTACAGTATGTTAAACAAGTTACTTTCCTGGTACAGTATGTTAAACAAGTTACTTTCCTGGTACAGTATGTTAAACAAGGTACTTTTCTGGTACAGTATGTTAAACAAGTTACTTTCCTGGTACAGTATGTTAAACAAGGTACTTTTCTGGTACAGTATGTTAAACAAGTTACTTTCCTGGTACAGTATGTTAAACAAGTTACTTTCCTGGTACAGTATGTTAAACAAGGTACTTTTCTGGTACAGTATGTTAAGGTACTTTTCTGGTACAGTATGTTAAACAAGTTACTTTCCTGGTACAGTATGTTAAACAAGGTACTTTTCTGGTACAGTAAGATAAGATAAGATAAGATTTCGTTCGGATTTTTAACCCTGGAGGGTTAGCCACTCAGGATAACCCAAGAAAGTCAGTGCGTCATCGAGGACTGTCTGACTTATTTCCATTGGGGTCCTTAATCTTGTCCCCCAGGATGCGACCCACACCAGTCGACTAACACCCAGGTACCTATTTGCTGCTAGGTGAACAGGACAACAGGTGTAAGGAAACGTGTCGAAATGTTTCCACCCGCCGGGAATCGAACCCGGGCCCTCCGTGTGTGAAGCGGGAGCTTTAGCCACCAGGCCACCGGGCCAGCCACCAGGCCACCGGGCCAGTATGTTAAACAAGTTACTTTCCTGGTACAGTATGTTAAACAAGGTACTTGACTCAAGAAATCGTAATGACACGATTGCAAAAAAACCATACCCCCGGCCGGGATTGAACCCGCGGTCATAGAGTCTCAAAACTCCAGCCCGTCGCGTTAGCCACTAGACCAGCTAGCCACAATAAGATTCATCCAACTAGGTATATTTCTACACCATAGGAAAGTTAGCACAGGCACCTCTGTGACCACAAATGCAAGTTTTTACAGACGAATCTCCAGCTAGCGTGGCCGTGACGAACTCTAGCTCAAGTCCCTTCACTGCCGTCAACATGACTCAAGAAATATACCTAGTTGGATGAATCTTATTGTGGCTAGCTGGTCTAGTGGCTAACGCGACGGGCTGGAGTTTTGAGACTCTATGACCGCGGGTTCAATCCCGGCCGGGGGTATGGTTTATTTGCAATCGTGTCATTACGATTTCTTGAGTCATGTTGACGGCAGTGAAGGGACTTGAGCTAGAGTTCGTCACGGCCACGCTAGCTGGAGATTCGTCTGTAAAAACTTGCATTTGTGGTCACAGAGGTGCCTGTGCTAACTTTCCTACGGTGTAGAAATATACCTAGTTGGATGAATCTTATTGTGGCTAGCTGGTCTAGTGGCTAACGCGACGGGCTGGAGTTTTGAGACTCTATGACCGCGGGTTCAATCCCGGCCGGGGGTATGGTTTTTTTAAACAAGGTACTTTTCTGGTACAGTATGTTAAACAAGTTACTTTCCTGGTACAGTATATTAAATAAGTTACTTTCCTGGTACAGTATGTTAAACAAGTTACTTTCCTGGTACAGTATATTAAA
Source organism: Cherax quadricarinatus (assembly GCF_026875155.1). Classification (NCBI taxonomy): domain Eukaryota; kingdom Metazoa; phylum Arthropoda; class Malacostraca; order Decapoda; family Parastacidae; genus Cherax; species Cherax quadricarinatus. The sequence continues at coordinate 10,776,944 of NC_069404.1, read as the reverse complement.
CAAGTTACTTTCCTGGTACAGTATGTTAAACAAGGTACTTTTCTGGTACAGTATGTTAAACAAGTTACTTTCCTGGTACAGTATGTTAAACAAGTTGCTTTTCTGGTACAGTATATTAAACAAGTTACTTTCCTGGTACAGTATGTTAAGGTACTTTTCTGGTACAGTATGTTAAACAAGTTACTTTCCTGGTACAGTATGTTAAACAAGGTACTTTTCTGGTACAGTATGTTAAACAAGTTGCTTTTCTGGTACAGTATGTTAAACAAGGTACTTTTCTGGTACAGTATGTTAAGGTACTTTTCTGGTACAATATGTTAAACAAGTTACTTTCCTGGTACAGTATGTTAAACAAGGTACTTTTCTGGTACAGTATGTTAAACAAGTTACTTTCCTGGTACAGTATGTTAAACAAGTTACTTTTCTGGTACAGTATGTTAAACAAGTTACTTTCCTGGTACAGTATGTTAAATAAGTATGCTTAAGCATATTAGACAGGAGCAAATGGAGACAAATGGTTTTTAGGACTTAACGTTCTGTTGGAGTGTGAGCAAAGTAACATTTATGAAGGGATTTAGGGAAACCGGCGGGCTGGACTTGAGCCCTAGAGACAGGAAGTACAGTGCTGGCACTCTGAAGGAGGGGTGTTAGTGTTGCAGTTTTATAACTGTAGTGTAAGTGCACCTCTGGCAAGATAATGATGGAGTGAATGATGATGAAAGTTTTTCTTTTTTTGGGCCACCCTGTCTTGGTGGGAAACAGCCAATGTGCTAATAAAATAAAATAAAAAATGTATTGAACACTTAACATATTGTTTCAGAAACAACAAAATCTGTTTGTTACAGAATTGTCTGCTAGTCTTACTGTGATAGCAAAACAATGTTTATGCATAACACTTGCCATTTCCAGCCATCCATGCCCCTCTTGTTAAGTTTTTTATATCTAGGGTTCATTGTACTGTACAGTACAGTATAGTAAGTCTTCACTTACATCATCAATAGGTTCTTGGAAGGAAACTGTAACTTTAAGTGAAGCAACGTACAATAGGACCCCCATATCCACGTGGGATACATTCCAAGGACCTGCTGTGGATACCGAAACCACGAATAGTAGCAGACCTTATATATAAGTCCTATACAGACCTGTTTTAAAGTTTAATTGATAAATTGTGCACAATAAGTGGAGAATTATCACTTTTTCACTGATGGGAAGCATTTCACGGCTTCTCTTAGACTCTGAAGAACTGCCAGCTTCTCTACTTTTGCACTTTGGGGCCATTATTATGCAAAATTAGGATGTATATTTGGGCCACAGGAAACATTAGATAACTGAAAGTGCAGATACTGAATCAGTGGATGCAGGGGTTCTGCTGTGTAGTGAAATTGATATAAACAAGACACCTCGCTGTCCATCGTCAATCCTCTTTAAAACTTCTAGTTTTGTTTCCAGTGTTACACTTTTTCTCTGTTTTTTGTGGCCAGACATCAGGGGTGCACAGTGCACCATTAGCACTCATTGCATAAATATTCGCAGAGCGAGAACTGTAAGGAGCACCTCCTATCACCATGCACTTCAACAACAAATAATAACAAATATGGCGGGCTCTCTGAGCTATTTCGTACTGCATTGTTTATTGACATGCATTTGTATGATTATTGTATATTTTATGAATTTTCATTTTACAATAATTTGTATTCGTTGTATTCATTCAGTTTTTTTTCATCAACATTATAATGAAAGGACATTAAATGAAACATCGTTATTCAAGAACTTGCTGTACTGTACTGTACTTTATTAGTTATCATAAATTATAGGAATATGTTTATTTTTAGTTAGTTTTTTTAAGTGCTTACAATTCTAGCTTCCTTCTTTCAGGCTTGTTTCTGCAGCATGGAGAACGCTTCATGAAATAGTGGTTGGCTGAAAGTCTTTTTGGCATCAGCACACCGAAGAGTTCAGAATGTTACAAAATCACCATATTGCATTTCCATCTAGCCAGTTTTACACTATATGGGCTCTGTTGGGCATGTTCATGACTGTTGGAATATATGGAGAGTACTACACTAACTGCTCCTCCTTGCTAGCTGGCCAGTATCTCTGCACTGAAGTAAACGTCGACCCTCGCACACAGCAGCCTCAAGGTTGTACCAGAGCCGGCCGAGCCAAGGTTCTGTGCACCTCGGCTCCTGGCATCGTTTGTACAGAAACTAATAATGGAACTTTTGAACGTGAAATTCCATGCAAGTAAGTTTATTTATTTATTTATTTATTTATTTATTTATTTATTTAAGTTACTTCATCTATGAATAATATATGTTTATGAAATAAAATAATTATATTACTTGTTGATTTCTGTGACTTTGTATATATGTATATACGTATATGAGCAAAATTAACTATAGGCAGGCCCTGCTTTACAGTGCTTCACTGTACAGTGTTTCGCTAATGTAGCGGTTTTCAGTTATACCCATTCGTCATTTATTCAGACTTTCTCCAATAAATATATCACAACTCACTATAAGCTAAGGACAAATATTTTAAGGTAAGTAATGTGTGTAGTGTACGTATATGCATTTTTTTGGCCTAGTCCTATTACTCACTTAATATATTGTAAACTTGTTATCGGGCTTTTATTTTATTACGGTGGACCCTCGGTTTTTGTCGGTCTCCGTTATTGCCGATTTCAGTTTTGGCGGACTTTTTTCGTCGATTTTTGGCTTCCGTTTTCGTCGATTACCTCCGTTTTCAGTGATCGTACGGAACCTGCCTCCCACACATATTCTCAGCCAGTGTAGCATTGTTTCTCAGTGAGTGAAGGTATCCTACCAGGTCATGTGAAACATTTCGTAATAATCCATTGTTTTTGCCACTTGTTTATCATGTGTGACTGCTAAATAAGCGACCATGGCCCCAAAGAAAGCTCCTAGTGCCAGTGCTTTGGTAAAGAAAATGAGGAACACCGTAGAACTGAAAAAAGAAATCCTAAGAAAATATGTTAGTGGCATACGCATTGCTGAACTCGGCAGGATGTATGGGAAGTTTCCATGAACAATCAGCTCCATTGTGGCAAAGAGAAAAGAAATCATGGAAGCTGATGTTGTGAAAGGGGTGAATGCAATAACCGAACAGAGATCCCAAACAATTGAAGAAGTGGAGAAATTGTTGTTGGTGTGGATCAGAGAGAAAGAGTTAGCAGGAGATAGTGTTGTGCAGTCCATTATTTGTGAAAAGGCAAGGCAGTTGCATGAGGATCTCATAAAGAAACTGCATACCTGAAACAAGTGGTGATGAAGGTGAATTCAAGGCCAGCAAAGGCTGGTTCCAAAAAATTCAAGAAGCGAAGTGGCATACATAGTGTTGTAAGGCACTGTGAGGGTACCAGTTCAGACAAACAAGCGGCTGAAAAATTCATGCGGGAATTCAAATGTTATGTAGAGTCCGAAAAATTCCAACCCCAACAAGTGTGGGGGTGGGCCCGCCCCGGGTGACACCATTTAGGGGGTGACACCATAGAGCCTCTAAAGAAGGTGACACTAATGCACAAAACAGTGCTGCAACAAAATAAGAGAAGAATCCTTCATTACTATATAGCCTATTATATGATTACAGAGTACAAATATCCCTATACAGTAGACCCTCGACTAACGCTATTAATCCGTTCCTGAGAGCTCATCGTTAGTCAGAATAATCGTTAGTCAAGTTAATTTTCCCCATAAGAAATAATGGAAATCAAATTAATCCGTGCAAGACACCCAAAAGTATTGAAAAAAAAATTTTAACACATGAAATATTAATTTTAATACACACAAACTGAAGAAGACATGCACAGTTACATGACACTTACCTTTATTGAAGATCTGGTGATGATTGATGGGATGGGAAGAGGGGAGTGTGTTGATGGTCTTAGTGTTTAGAAGGGGAATCCCCTTCCATTAGGACTTGAGGTGGCAAGTCCTTTTTTGGGGTTACTTCCCTTCTTCTTTTAATGCCACTAGGACTAGCTTGAGAGTCACTGGACCTCTGTCGCACAACATATCTGCCCATAGAGGCCTGTACCTCCCGTTCCTTTATGACATTCCTAAAGTGTTTCACAACATTGTCAGTGTCACCATTAAACACTTGTTCAGGTTTCAGTCCTTCACTGTCTATGTACTCCTTGAATTCCTGCACATATTTTTCAGCTGCTTTTTGGTCCAAACTGGCAGCCTCACCATGCCTTATCACACTATGTATGCCACTACGATTCTTAAATCTCTCAAACCAACCTTTGCTGGCCTTAAATTCACTCACATCACCACTAGTTGCTGGCATTTTTCTAATTAAATCGTCATGCAACTTCCTAGCCTTTTCACATATGATCGCTTGAGAGATGCTATCTCCTGCTATCTGTTTTTCGTTTATCCATACCAATAACAGTCTCTCAACATCTTCTATCACTTGCGATCTCAGTTTCGAAAACATAGTTGCACCTTTGGCAAGAACAGCTTCCTTGATTGCCGTTTTCTTGGCCACAATAGTAGCGATGGTTGATCGGGGTTTTGTGTACAGCCTGGCCAGCTCGGAGACATGCACTCCACTTTCATACTTAGCAATGATCTCTTTCTTCATATCCATAGTAATTCTCACCCTTTTTTGCTGTAGGGTTGGCACTAGAAGCTTTCTTGGGGCCCATGGTGACTTATTTTGCAGGTGCAATCACTAAAAAGGCTGTGATAATATGAAATGTTCCAATTGTATGCTTGGAAGCGACCGCGGTGGCTGGCTGGCTTGTAAACACTGGCCAGAAGTGGACGCATCTCAGACGGAACGAATAGTGTTGGTCGAGTTTTTTAGCGGTAATCGAGGCAAAATTTTTGAGATAAAATGTATCGCTAGTCAGATTTATCGTTAATCGATGCCATCACTGGTCGAGGGTCCACTGTATAGGGAAAATCATTGATTTTGATGTAATAGATGATTTTTCAGGATTCAAGGCAAGGAAATGTAAGATCATATTCACTGAGATGTTACCTGTACTCAAGGTCAAATGTAAGATCAGATTCACTGAGATGTCACCTGTACTCAAGGTCAAATGTAAGATCAGATTCAGAGATGTTACCTGTGCTCAAGGTCAAATGTAAGATCAGATTCACTGAGATGTTACCAGTACTCAAGGTCAAATGTAAGATCAGATTCACTGAGATGTCACCTGTACTCAAGGTCAAATGTAAGATCAGATTCACTGAGATGTTACCAGTACTCAAGGTCAAATGTAAGATCAGATTCACTGAGATGTTACCAGTACTCAAGATCAAATGTAAGATCAGATTCACTGAGATGTTACCAGTACTCAAGGTCAAATGTAAGATCAGATTCACTGAGATGTTACCAGTACTCAAGGTCAAATGTAAGATCAGATTCACTGAGATGTCACCTGTACTCAAGGTCAAATGTAAGATCAGATTCAGAGATGTTACCTGTGCTCAAGATCAAATGTAAGATCAGATTCAGAGATGTTACCTGTGCTCAAGGTCAAATGTAAGATCAGATTCAGAGATGTTACCTGTGCTCAAGGTCAAATGTAAGGTCAGATTCACTGAGATGTTACCTGTGCTCAAGGTCAAATGTAAGATCAGATTCAGAGATGTTACCTGTGCTCAAGGTCAAATGTAAGGTCAGATTCACTGAGATGTTACCTGTGCTCAAGGTCAAATGTAAGATCAGATTCACTGAGATGTCACCTGTACTCAAGGTCAAATGTAAGGTCAGATTCACTGAGATGTTACCTGTGCTCAAGGTCAAATGTAAGATCAGATTCAGAGATGTTACCTGTGCTCAAGGTCAAATGTAAGGTCAGATTCACTGAGATGTTACCTGTACTCAAGGTCAGATCAGAACTATGTAGTGTTTCTCTGATATTGCAGTGTTTTTTCTGTATTTTTCAAGTTTTTTTTTTTTTTTTTTTTTTTTGCATTATTGAAGATGAATAACTGTAGGATCTGTTGCTTGTATTTGGGTTTGTTTCCCCAGTATTACTACGATTATTTATTTATCATTAATAAAGTTGAAAAGTATTCTCATTGCTAAACATTAGTCACTGGTCATGCAGTAGTGGTGAAACTAGAGTTTACTCCCCCCATCCCCCTGCCCTTGGATTTCATAGGGGTGGCACCAAAGATTCTGCTCCGGGTGGCACCAAAAATTCCGCCCCGGGTGACACCAACCCTAGTGACACCTCTGCTGGAATGGTTGAATGAAGTGTTTGGCCCCAGTGTGAAAAAATGCCTCCTGGATAATAAATTGCCTCTCCAATGCCTCCTGTTAATGGACAATGCTCCTGCTCATCCTCCAGACTTGGAAGACCAATTGTCTAAGGAATTCAGCCTTGTAACAGTGAAGTTCTTGCCTCCTAACACCACTCCTCTCATCGAACCCATGGACCAGCAGATCATTGCAAACTTCAAAAAACTGTACACCAAAGCAATGTTTCAAAGGTGCTTTGACATAACCTCGGACTGTGAATTGACCCTAAGAGAGTTCTGGAAGAATCACTTCAGTATCTTCCACTGCATAGGCCTTATAGATAAGGCTTGGCAGGGAGTGACTTCCAGGATGATGAACTCTGCTTGGGGAAACTTGTGGCCAGAGTGTGTCCAAAAGAAGGATTTTGAAGGGTTTGATGCTGACCCTGTCGATCCTACACCTGTTGTGCAATCAATTGTGGCATTGGGGAATTTCATGGGGTTGGATGTGAGTGGCGACGATGTGGAAGAGTTGGTGGAGGACCACAATGAAGAACTAACCACTGATGAGCTGCAAGAGCTTCATCTGCAACAGCAACAGACCACAACACAGGAAATTGTTGCAGAGGAGGAGGAAGGGAGATGGAAGCAGGTGCCTTCTTCAGAGATTAAGGAGATTTGTGCAGTGTGGACTGGAGTGCAGTCATTTGTGGAGCAACATACCCTAAGAAAGTTGTTGCAATCAGTGCTGGCGACTTACAATGACAATGCTGTCCCATTTTAGGCAAATCTTAAAGAGATGCCAGAAACAAACCTATCTGGACAGATATTTTGTGTGACAGGGGTCCAGTGACTCTCAAGCTGGTCCTAGTGGCATTAAAAAACAAAGGAAGGAAGTAACCCCAGATAATGACTTGGTACCTACAGCCCTTATGGAGGGGATTCCCCTTCCAAAGAATAACCTCTCTTCACTCTCCCCTCCTCCCTGTCTTCCTTCCAGCAACAACAGCCTTCAATAAAGGTAAGTGTCATGTTTAATGTTCATTCTTTTGTTCATGTAAATGTATATTTAAGGTAAAAAAAAATTTTGTGTTGATACCTCTGGGTGCCTGGAATGGATTAATTCAGTTTACATTATTTCTTATGGGGAAAATGGTTTTGGTTTTGGCAGATTTCGGTTTTGGCCGATGGCTCTGGAATGGATGAAACACGAAAACCGAGGATCCATTGTATTATTATTTTTTATTAACACATCGGCCGTCTACTACCAAGGCAGGGTGGCCCGAAAAAGAAAAAATTTCATCATCATTCACTCTGTCACTGTCTTGCCAGAGGTGCGCTTACACTATAGTTATAAAACTGCAGCATTAACATCCCTCCTTCAGAGTGTAGACACTTTCATATGCATTTGAAAGTAAAAACAGGCTATGTTTCATTTTATACTGAGTTTTGCATTACAGCAGTAGCCTGAAACATAACCTGCTGTATAAGCGGGGCCCTACAGTAGCCCGGAAACTAACCTGCTGTATAAGCTAAAAGTATGTTAAATTTATTGTTTAATTTGATACCTGGATTTAAGAGTGCAGTGTTAAAACAGTATCAAAAATGTGTAAGTAACATGTAATGTAGACAAATTTTTGACTGTTAAACATTATTGTGCCAAACAATTTGAGGAGGAAGTGAGAAAGTTTATAAATTAATTAATCTCCAGTCTTTTTCCTAACTCAATAACAAAGCCATATTTGTTATTTGAAAGATTTTGAAAGTGGCTCAACAATAAGATTTCTTTTAAGTTCAGTTCATTAATATTATATCTTTGAAAGGTATTACCGTATGTTGTATTTTATTTTCATTACCATCTCTGATAATGAAATTTGAAAGAAGTTGCTCAGAAATTAAATAAAAATAGGTTTACTTTTTAAATAACTTGACTCTCCAGAGACAGTCATTTTTAAGTCACTCATATTTTCCAATTTCAGATACACAAATGGCTATTCATATGAAACGGCCTTGCTGCTCTCAGTATTTCTGGGAATGTTCGGTGTAGATCGCATTTATCTTGGCTACTATGCAGTAGGTCTTGCCAAGTTCTGCACCCTGGGATTCTTATTTCTTGGGCAGCTTATTGATATTATTCTTATCGCTACACAAACAGTTGGACCTGCCGATGGCTCACACTATGTCATAAGTTATTACGGAGCTGGTATTGAGGTTATTCGTATGGATAATATGACTTACAGAATGCCCCAAGAAGATTGGGGTACAGTGGGCCGAGGTGTAAAGGATCTCTGAAGTTTCATGTGAAGAGGCCAGTAAGGGTCTTATAATTCATAAGATACGTAATTTATTTTTTCTTTAACGCACTGGCTGTCTCCCACTGAGGCAGGTGATCTGAAAAAAAGTTTTTCATCTTTGTTGCATTTAATAATTTACACAGGAGAAGGGGTTACTAGCACCTTGCACCTGGCATTTTAGTCACCTGTTATCACATGTCTGGCTACGGAAGAAGGATTCTTTCACAAGATATGAAAAAATACTATCTTTTGTGTTTATTTATTCTTGCGTCCACTTAATTTGTACATTATTTTCTGACTGCACAGTGTAAATATTAACCTTGTATTTCACCATATTTCTCTATATAGCACTGGCTGTTTTAAATACCTGTATATATTAGTCATAGTAACAAAAATAAAAGGTAGGATTTATCATACATTTCATACATGTATCTGTATTAACGAAAGCCTGTAATTGTTTTACATGATGGTAGGATTGCTGGTGTCCTTTTTTTCTGTCTCATAAACATGCAAGATTTCAGGTACGTCTTGCTACTTCTACTTACACTTAGGTCACACTACACATGCATGTACAAGCATATATATGTATATATACACATCCCCCTGGGTTTTCTTCTATTTTCTTTCTAGTTCTTGTTGTTGTTTATTTCCTCTTATCTCCATGGGGAAGTGGAACAGAATTCTTCCTCCGTAAGCCATGCGTGTTGTAAGAGGCGACTAAAATGCCAGGAGCAAGGGGCTAGTAACCCCTTCTCCCGTATAAATTACTAAATTTAAAAAGAGAAACTTTCGTTTTTCTTTTTGGGCCACCCTGCCTTGGTGGGATACGGCTGGTTTGTTGAAAAAAAAAAAAAAAAAAATCTGTATTAAACATAATCTCCATTAATATCTAAATGGTGTGGATCACATGTGTTGAACCGGCTCCAAAAATAAGATATATCATGGTCATTGGTGTCAAGAAGCATTTGGCTTCATGATCCATCTGGGTGATCACTTGCTGATGCCCAGGATGCAATTCTAGCAATGCCCAAGCTTTGAACACAATACTTTTTTTGGGTTGTGAGCTGACAAGCATTGAAATATTCTTTCTTCCATAGTTTTGTAATGCCAGTGAAGGATTCTGGATGTGAGGAACCAGAGCTACCTCTTCCTTGGATCAAACCTGATTACCTCCTATTCCCCAGATACACTATGATCTCTGTAGTTCTGCTTTATGAATATAATAATAATAATAATAATAATAATAATAATAATAATAATAATAATAATAATAATAATAATAATAATATAATAATTAATAATAATATAAGAACATAAGAACATAAGAACATAAGAACGAAGGAACACTGCAGAAGGCCTACTGGCCCATGCGAGGCAGGTCCAAGTCCCTACCGGCTTAAGCCAATGCACCCAACCTAGTCAGGTCAGGTCACATTGACTTAAGGGAGGAACACGGCAACCGACCTGTTAGCACAAGCTATCAGGTCCAACTCACACCCACCCACATCTACTCATGTATTTATCCAACCTATTTTTAAAGCTACACAACGTTCTGGCCTCTATAACGGTACTTGGGAGTTTGTTCCACTCATCCACAACTCTATTACCAAACCAGTACTTTCCTATATCCCTCCTGAATCTGAATTTTTCCAACTTAAAACCATTGCTGCGAGTCCTGTCTAGGCTAGACATTTTCAGCACACTATTTACATCCCCTTTATTTATTCCTGTCTTCCACTTATAAACCTCAATCATATCCCCCCTAATTCTACGTCTTTCTAGAGAGTGCAGTTTCAGGGCCCTTAGTCTATCCTCATAGGGAAGGTTTCTGATACATGGGATCATCTTGTCATCCTCCTTTGTACATTTTCCAGAGAATTTATATCCATTCTGTAATACGGTGACCAAAACTGTGCAGCATAATCTAAATGAGGCCTAACCAAGGATGTATAGAGTTGAAGAACAACCTGAGGACTCCTATTATTTATGCTTCTTGATATGAAGCCAAGGATTCTATTAGCTTTATTGCGAACACTTATGCACTGTTGTCTTGGTTTCAGATTACTGCTAACCAGAACTCCTAAATCTTTTTCGCAATCCGTAATATTAAGATCTACATTATTTAGTTTATATGTGGCATGGTTATTGTCCTGTCCAACATTTAGAACTTTGCATTTGTCTATATTAAACTGCATCTGCCACTTCTCCGACCACTGCATCAGTCTATTCAAATCCTCCTGGAGTGCTCGAATGTCCTCGTCAGAATGAATTCGACGGCCTATTTTGTGTCATCGGCAAACTTGCCGATGTCGCTCTTTATGCCCTCATCTATGTCGTTTATGTAGATTGTGAACAGCAGGGGGCCAACACTGACCCTGTGGAACACCGCTCGTGACGCTTCCCCACTCTGATTTCTCCCCATTTATGCAAACTCTCTGCTGCCTATTTGTCACCATGCCTCTATCCAGGAAAAAATTTCTCCTCCTATTCCATGTGCTTTAATTTTCCTCAATAGTCTCTGATGTGGGACCCTGTCAAAAGCCTTACTGAAGTCCATATACACAATATCATATTCATTACCATGATCTACCTCCTCAAATACCTTAGTGAAAAAAGTTAATAAATTCGTAAGGCAGGAACGCCCTTTGTAAAACCATGCTGAGATTCGTTGATTAATTTATGCTTTTCAAGGTGGCTACGAACTGCCTCGGCAATTATTGATTCCATAAATTTTCCCACTATGGAGGTTAGGCTTATTGGTCTATAGTTCGAAGCTAAGGACCTGTCACCTGTTTTGAAAATAGGTATCACATTTGCCATTTTCCACTTATCTGGCACCATGCCAGTTTGTAGTGATATGTTGAAAAGATTAGCCAAAGGTGTGCTAAGCTCCTCTTTACATTCCTTTAGAACCCTTGCATACAGTTCATCAGGGCCTGGGGATTTGTTAGGTTTTAATTTATCTATTTGCCTAAGGACCATGTCACTTGTGACCCTAATAGTGCACAGTTTATTATCGTCCTGTTCTACATAATTTATCATTACTGGAATATCGCTGGTATCCTCCTGTGTAAAAACTGAGAGGAAGTATGTGTTAAAAATTCTACACATTTCCTTATCACTGTCAGTGAGCTGACCCGAGGAACTTTTGAGTGGGCCTATCTTGTCCCTGATCTTACTTCTGTATACCTGAAAGAATCCTTTTGGGTTAGTCTTCGATTCTCTTGCAACTTTAACCTCATAATCTCTATTTGCTTTTTAATTCCCTTTTTTATTTCTCTCTTTAACTGAATATATCGATTTCTTAATTGCCCCTCTCCTCTTTTGATTTGCCTATATATGCCTCTCTTTTGACCAATCAGATATTTTAATCTATTGTTCATCCATTTAGGATCATTTTTGTTTGATCTGATTTCCCTATTTGGAACATAATTTGACTGAGCAGCTAGAACTATGCCCTGGAAAGCATCATATCGGCAACCATCACCACCTACCTGACCCCTAGTCAGGTCATTCCAGTTCAGCCCCCTAAGTAATTTTTCAGTCCTATGAAATCAGCCAAGCGAAAGTCAGGGACGGAGACTTGATTGCCATTATTAGGGGGAAATTCCATGCTATGTTAAAACTGAGTGATTTGTGATCACTCTCCCCAAGTCATCATTAACCTCAAGATTATTAATTAGTGTTTCCCTACTGGCAAGAACCAAGTCAAGGAGGTTATTTCCCCTAGTTGGCTCTGTCACAAACTGTTTTAAAAAAACAATCCTGGATCGTATCAAGAAAGTCACCCGACTCTAAATTTCCTGTCAAATTGCTCCAGTCAATCTGTCTATAGTTGAAATCTCCCATTAGCACAACATTTTCGTATGTAGATGCCTTACGAATTTCGTCCCATAGAAGTTTACTGCACTCCCTATCAAGATTTGGGGCCCTGTAAATCACACCCAAAATTAGTTTTTCTCGGCCCTCGAGAAGCTGTAACCAAACAGATTCAGTGGCTGACGCTTCTAATTTAATATCTTGTCTAACACAACAATTTAAATTGTCTCTGACATACATCGCTACTCCACCACCTTTCCTGTTGACCCTGTCAGTGTGGAATAATTTATAGCCTTGTATGTGACATTCAGAGGGCATCTCTCTATCTTTCAGATTGAGCCAGGTCTCTGTTATAGCAATAATATCTATGTTTCCTGCACTTGCAATTAATCTTAGCTCATCTATCTTATTTCTAACACTCCTGCTATTAGTATAGTAAACCTTAAGGGAGCTAGTCCCTTGCTGCCCTCTGCTGTCCCCCTTTGTTTGCTGACCTGTTCTATTGTCTTTATTTATAACTTCATGCTGAATGCCTTTTATACATTTACTGTTTCCAACCCTAGTGTTGCAACCTGCTTGTTTCCCACACACACCCATACCTCTATCTTCCATCAGTTTAAAATCATAGGCATTTCACCAATGGCCTTCTCAATCGAGTCTGCAAGTGCTACCACCCCTGCCCCAGAGAGATGAACCCCATCCCTTGCATACATATCATGTTTGCCATAAAAGTTGTTCCAGTTGTCAATGAATTGGGATTGCAAGTTCCTTGCAGTATCTGTCTAGCCAGCAATTTACACCAATTGCCCTAGACAACCATTCATTTCCTACTCCCCTTCTAGGCAAGATGCTACATATGATTGGGATCCCTCCCTTAGACTTAATGAAATCTATAGCTGACCTGTACTTATCTAGCAGCTCTTCTCTCCTACCCTTCCCAATATCATTTCCACCAGCACTGAGACAGATAATGGGCTTGTTCCCATTACCTGACATGATATTATCCAGTCTGTTGACAATGTCCCCAACACCAGCTCCAGGGAAGCACACTCTATCTCTCATCTTCTTATTCCTATTACAAAAAGCACGATCAACATATCTTACCTGAGAGTCACCAACCACAAGAATGCGCTTACCTTCATTAGCAGGGGCAGTAGTACCCTTACCTTCACTGGCCACTGAAGTACATTCATCCTGGAGAACAGAGAAGCGATTTCCTACCTTCAGATCTGCACTCTTAACTTTCCTTACTCTGATGCGCCTCCCATTACTGTGAACAACTCGCCACTTGTAGCAGGTGCTGGCCTTCACCTCACTGCTGGTAGCCGTTGCTACCACCCCACCTACAGCCTCCTCACAGTGAGAGACAGACTGCACCTCACTGCTAGAAGCCTCATTCCCCACATCTCCAACCACCTCACACTCTCTCCCAGGCCCATTGAGGTGGACCTTCAGCCTCCTAATCTCCTCCTGGAGAAGCAAGACCTCCTCCTTCAACTCTCCAACCTCAGCTTTTAAAACACTGTAGAAGCAAGCCATGCTTTGTAACCGTCCACGCTAATCCCCAAGCAGCTCAGGGTCTGTGACCTCACGTGACGACTGACCACTGAACACTCATTAACTGTAATGAGTTTTAATGGCAGTTACAATGAACATAGATGCATTGTCAAATAGAGGAAGCAAATAGTTACTTATATTCATGTAGGTTCCACAAAATAGTATCATTATATTTATGGGGAAATGCATAATTTGCATGGATCATACAGCACCAGGGAATGATAGATAGTTAAGTTTGATCTAAGGAAGAGAAAATTAACACCAGTTTCTTGGATCAAGAGACCTTCACTTGTATCAAGGTGTCCCTCTTGAAGGAAGCTGTACAGGATTCGTTTCTACTTCTAAATATAAGATAAAACCTAACTGGGTAAGTTTTAGTTTACTGCATGTGAAAAAGCAAAAGTCAACAAGTATGAAGTATGGTAAAGAAAAGTTAACGTGTTAAGTTAACATGTGCAATAAAGAAAAGTTAACTTTTCTATATCAAACTACTTGTTAATAACATGTAGTGTGATAAAGAAAAGTCAACAGCTTGTAGTGTGATCAAGAAATAATATTAACAAAGATATGTAAGAATTAATATTTCACCTACCATTGTAATTTTAGCTAGAGTGACCTTGGCATTTTGTAAATTTGTCCCCCTGACAATGGTGCAAATACTGTGCAAACCACAAATTTTCATTATTGAGAAGAGGGTTGGGTATCATAGTGGATATTTTCTAAATTTAATGTTTAAAAACAGTTGCTACAAATATAAAAACTGATAAAGACAATAGAGAAGAGATAGGTAAGGATGAGCTGTGGATGTTTGCTAAAAGGCACAAAAGGGTTTAAAAAGTTTCATGCCCATGTATAGGGTATCGACAGGGAAAGGATTATTTTTATTATACATGTATTCACAAAAAAGCAGGGAATGTACTAGTATTTGCAACAAATACTTGGGAGTTCAATGTTTTGATAGTTGTGAGGATAAAACAAAAAGAGAACCGGAATAATGTTCAACATGTGAATATGGGTAAGTGTTCTCAGTGTTTTTAAATATTGGGTCATTGTGTATAAACCTAATTTTTTAATAGATATTGATTTTAAAATAATAATCATGTGCTAAACAAAAATGTATTCTTTATATTCACCGATTCATATGATTCACATGTTGTTTCAGTGTTATCGAAGATGTTTATACATTGATAGCATTTCTTCATTCATGTGAGGCGATATAATACTTACAGCCGCTCTGCCACTAACATTACTGGATACTGTGCTTCAGGTAAATATGACACGTAGTACATCAAAGGAATCTTTCTAGATTTAAATCACAATCTTAAAAAAATTAAGAAAATACTGAATGCCAATGAACTGTCCTTGTTGTACTGTACATCTTAAAACTTTTGTATATAATACACTGTAGTGCAGCATCTTAAAGTTACATTAAATGTATCAGTTTCATTTGACTCATTACCGAAATTCTTGTAATTGGAAATTTAATGCATTTAGGGGATAGATCCTTTTGCATCGTGTGACTCTCACATGATGTGAAAATATCTCTCGCCTGGTATGGTTACACATGTTTGTATAGCACATAAAGCACCGAGTTTTTTTTTTTTAATATGTTGGCCGTCTCCCACTGAGGCAGGATGACCTGACAAAGAAGAAACAAAATTATTCTTCTTTTTACATTTAGTAATTTATACAGGAGAAAGTGTGAGGGGCTCTTGATCTAGGGAATTGGATCTGTGCTCCAGTTCCATGAATTGAGTGTAAATGCCTTCCACCCCCCCTCCCCCATGGATGCTCCATAATCCCTATGGGTTTAGCACTTCCCCATGATAATAATAATAATGATGTGTGTTGGTAATAGACAATTCATTAATGTGTTGATATTTTTGCATGAGAATTAAGTGTTAATATGTCATAGTGTGAAAACTTTTGTACATCTCTTTAGGGATTAATGTCACTAAATCTTTTATTGAATGTTGGGGATAAATAGATTTAGATTGTATATCTGTGAATAGGAAACTAGGAGTTGAAGTGTGTGTGAACCTCATTGATGAATTAGGGAACATACCTGGAGGTGTATACCAGGACTATTTATATCATTGGTTTAGTGGCACAGAAATTACGTAAATTAAATGGAGGGCGATCATTGTGTATTAAGAGTCACATTGGAAGATCATGTATGAGTATGATCATGTACGGGTATGATCATGTATGGGTATGATCATGTACGAGTATGATCATGTACGGGTATGATCATGTACGTATCTTGTAAAAGTATAATAAAACAATAATAAAGATTTTGTTTAAAATTTTGTTAATATATTTTAGCAGTACTTACCCTGGCTTTATCTCTGGTACCCAAAATGGTGGGCAGAATTAGATGGTAGGTGAAGGGTTCTTGATCCAAGCAATTGGAGCTACCTTCCTTGGATCAAGCATGATTGGAGATAATCATGCTTGATCCAAGGAAGCAGAAGGTAGCTCCTCGACAGGTTTAGTGCTTCGAATATCAGATATTATAAGAGTAAAGCAGAATTTGACCACATTTCCTGATTATGTTGAAATTACAACTGTACAGGCAGCCCCCACTTCACAGCACTGTGTGTTACAATGTTTCACCAATACAGTGGTTTTCAATTATACCCATTTATTATTTTTATTTTCAACAAGTCGGCCATCTCCCACCGAGGCAGGGTGACCAAAACGGAAAGAAAATCCCCCAAAATAAAATACTTTCATCATTCAACACTTTTACCTCACTCACACATAATCACTGTTTTTGCAGAGGTGCTCAGGATACAACAGTTCAGAAGTATATACGTATAAAGATACACCACATATCCCTCCAAACTGCCAATATCCCAAACCCCTCCTTTAAAGTGCAGGCATTGTACTTCCCATTTCCAGGACTCAAGTCCAGCTATATAAAATAACCGGTTTCCCTGAATCCCTTCACTAAATATTACCCTGCTCACACTCCAACAGCTCGTCAGGTCCCAAATACCATTCGTCTCCACTCCTATCTAACACACTCGTGCACGCTTGCTGGAAGTCCAAGCCCCTTGCCCACAAAACCTCCTTTACCCCCTCCCTCCAGCCCTTTCGAGGACGACCCCTACCCCGCCTTCCCTCCACTACAGATTTATACACTCAAAGTCATTCTATTTTGTTCCAACACCTCTATATGTCTGAACCACCTGAACAACCCCTCTTCAGCCCTCTGGATAATAGTTTTGGTAATCCCGCACCTCCTCCTAATTTCCAAACTACGAATTCTCTGCATTATATTCACACCACACATTGCTCTCAGACATGACATCTCCACTGCCTCCAGGCTTCTCCTTGTTGCAACATTCACTACCCATGTTTCACACCCATATAAGACCATTGGTATAACTATACTCTCATACATTCCCCTCTTTGCTTCCATGGATCAAGCTCTTTGTCTCCACAGACTCCTCAGTGCACCACTCTCCCTTTTCATCAGTTCTATGATTCACCTCATCTTGCATAGACCCATCTACTGATATGTCCACTACTAAATATCTGAATACATTCACCTCCTCTACACACTCTCCCTTCAATCTGATGTCCAGTCTTTCGTCACCTAATTTTTTTGTTATCCTCATCACCTTACTCTTTCCTATATTCACTTTTTTCTTCTTTTACATACCCTACCAAAGTCATCCATCAACCTCTGCAACTTCTCTTCAGAATCTCTCAAAAGTGCAGTGTGATCAGCAAAGAGCAACTGTGACAACTCCCACTTTGTGCTAGATTCTTTATCTTTTAACGCCGGCTGTATCCCACCGAGGCAGGGTGACCTAAAATGAAAAACGAAAGTTTTTCATTTTAAATATAGTAATTTATAAAGGAGAAGGGGTTACTAGCCCCTTGCTTCTGGTATTTTAGTCACCTCTTATGATACGCATGGTCAAGTTACATAATACTGTACATAATTATAAAACTTTACTGTTTACTAAGATCTCTTGAAAGCAGACTTAATAAGAATAATGGTGGTTGTAGCCACCTTGAGCAACTTTTGTCTATGGTACATTGCAAACAAGGGTTAGAGCAGCAGTATTATTATTATTATAATCAAAAAGAAGCGCTAAGCCACAAGGGTTATACAGCGCTGCAGGGTAGGGAAGGAAGCGAGGGTAGTGGGCAATAGAAGGGGGGAGGGATGATCAGTAGGTTACAGAAAACAGCCGCGCAGGGGATAGTGCGGGGGTAGAGGGCAGCAAGAGATTGAGGTAGAAAGGGCTGAAGGTATCATCAGAGTTTGTGAAGTCAGTTGTTGTCAAAAAGTCAATGAGAGAGTCCGGATGAAAGGTGGGTCCATCAGCGAGAAGGAAAGGTAAAGAGAGAGTAGCAGAGCGAAGACGACGTTGGAGGTATATTCTGCGTGCTCGTTGATAAAGTGGGCAGTCTAATAGAATGTGGCTAACGGATAATGGAACCTGACAATTCTCACAGAGAGGAGCAGGGCGCCTCTCCATGAGATAACCATGAGTAAGACGAGTGTGGCCAATGCAATGACGGGAGAGAGTAGTCTCCCAGCCTTGACAATGGTGACAAGAAGACGGCCAGTAGCCTATACTCAGTTTAATAGATTGAAGTTTGTTACCGAGCAGAGTAGACCAATGTTGTTGCCAACGGGTGTGAAGGTGGGTAGCTATTGCAGCAATATAGTCCGTAATTGGAACACCTCTGTATGAAACTGGTAGGTCATGTACTGCTGACCGCGCAGCAGTGTGAGGGAAAAGTTCAATAGATAGGAGTAGAGAGGGAGCATATAGTAACAATAGTTTCATTGCCGGCTACTTTTAAAGGGTAGGGAAAAGTAAAGCCCCCGCATTCCCGCCTTTTTCCCCCCCGAAAGTGATAGTTTCATTGCCGGACTTGTTAAGGTGGGGTATCAAGCCCCCGCTATTCTCCCTTCTTCCCCCCCCCAAAAGTGATAGTTTGACTGGGTGCTTTTTAAGGTAGGGCAGTCTACTCCCGCTTCCTTCCCCTCCTTTTTTCCCCCCCCTCCCGAAAGGGACGTTGGGGTCCGGGCCCAAAAAGTAATCACTAACTCACACCCCCAGCACTACTGTAAGTACATCCTGCCTTGTATTCTAGGGGAAATTTATTGGTTAAAAAGTTTCACTTTTGACCAATAAAAACTTGTCCTTTCGCTTGTCTAGGTTGACGTTGAAATAATACCACATCTTTTAGGTATTGTATTTCAGGAGAGGATTTTAAGCAGGGGGAAACCGTTAATCTTTCCCTTGGTACAAGGGGTCCCCTGCCAATAACGGAAAACTGTGGAATGGACAAACGTCCTGAGCTCCCTTTTTTTGGGTTTTAATTACCGTGCACCTGTAAAAATGAGGCGAAAACCCCTCTCATTGCAGCGTAAAGAACCTGTTTTCCCCTGTCATGGGGGATAGAATACCAAGGCTATATGTGAAAACGAACCGGTGGGTTGTAACCAACACCTGCGCCCCCCCCCCCCCTCACACAACTGCTAGATTTCAACAACACTCAGTGTCACCAACACCTACCCCCTATATAATTAGCTTAATTCATTATCATTTATATTTTTCATTTTTCATTTTCTTTAATGTAGGTTTAAATATTTCTTTTTAAGTGTTTTATATTTTCATTTAATAAAGTTTTTATGTTTCCTTTTTTATTTTTTTTCTATTCATAATTTTCCTGAGGGGGACCGCCTTGGTAATACGTCTGAATTGTTTACAGGCGAGTAAGTTCACAAGGGGCCCCGCCAGGATAACTCAACTGAATCAAGATTCAACCCATCCAAAATCACTTTGGGAACTTCACGCCCAACCAAGACGGTTCCCACCCCCATGAGTAATCATTCTCTATGGTGGGGAACAGTACAGGTATTTAAAAGATTTGGTGTTTGTTGTAGTTAAAATTTTTATAAGTCAAGTCAGGCGGGAATACTAGTTAATTCTCCCATCTATTTTTTGTGTGACTTGAAACACTTTGGAGGATTAAACTCTAGGACCCGGATTTTCCAGGAAAAATTGTTTCTTTGAGCTCTTTTTTATATAAAGGGGAACTGCATGGGACACTCTTGATTTGTTGGTGAGAAGTTTGGGATGGTCAAGTGACCCCTTCAATTCGTTTTGGGGACCCCGGCATAGAACCCTTTGTTTTAATTAATGCATTTTGTTTAATTGAAGCGGGATCGAGCCCTCTGTTTATTTACATTTGAGGGGAGCAGAATTGAACCCCCCTTTTTTTTAATCCCCGTTTCTTTCCCTAAATGTTTTAGTTATTTTGCAAGTATGGATGAATACCAGTTTTGATGAAGCTGGAAGTAATTTGGGAAATAACGGGGAAAAATTTGAATCTTTCTTTAGTGCTAAGACCCCGGGAAAGATTGAAAGAGAAGAATTTGAGAGAGAAGACAAAAAGGGGAAAGAGAAGAAGAAAGGAGAGAGAGGAAAGAAGAGAAAAAAAAAGGGAAAGAGAGAGAGGAATCGAAATTGAAGAGAAAAAGGAGAGAGAGAGAGAATTGAGGAGAAACCCAAGACAGAAGAAAAAAGGAGAGAAGAAAAAAGGATCGTGATAACTTGATTGTGAGGAGAGAGCTAGAGTACGTAAAGAAAAATTTAAAATTAAGAGAACTTGAAAAAGAGCAAAGGAAAGGGAACGTGAAACAAGCTAAAATCGTGAGGCAAGAAGATACGGGGGAACTTTTAAATTTAAGGAACTTGGGGAAAAGAGCAAAGGATAGAGAATTTGGAAAAAAAGCAGAGAACATGAGTTAATAGAGAAAAAAAATTTCGCGAGCTCGAAAAATCTCCCTTAAATTTTGAGAAAAAAAAGTTAACTTTTACACAACAATAATTAGAGGGGGGAGTAAGGGAAACAACGTGCAGTCAGTTCCTATTAAAACACCAAATTTACCCCCCTTTCACAGGGGGGGAAGACATAACTTCATACTTATCAGGTTTTTGAAAATACCGTACCCTCTGTGAATGGCCTGCTGACACCTGGGTCCAGGTTAGGAATGTTTTTTCGGTACACCCTTAAATATTTGCAATTTTGTGGGGATATTATATGTTTTTTAACCACGAAAAAGGCAGCCCTTTTAAAAACAAAAACCACAATCTTACGGAAAAGATTTCAGGTATGCCACCTTACAGCCTGGCCCAAATTTCAGCGTACAGGTAACACTCTTCGTTTGTTCGATTTTTGGATAAGGAGTTCGGGAAATTTGATCACGTTAGAACCCTTTTAGAGACTTCTGGTTGCGACCAGTTCCTAAAAGCTCCCTCACCGAACGAACATTCATTAGAAAACGTCCCCTGATTAAAGTGAGGAAGTTGCTGAGGCTGCTGCCTGTATCGGGGTAAATTCCAAAAGACCTAAAGGGATCAAACCCAAGGGAAAAGGGTTCATCGACCTTAAAAAAATCAAAGCCTTTGGAAAGAAAAATGACTTTTTTTTATTCCTGTTTTCATTTGTGGGTTTTAAAGGGACAAAAACATCCAGATTCCCCTTCTAAAAGGCCCAAAAAAGTTGGAAAGAGTTTTAAAACTGAAGACCAAGCCCCCTTCTTTCAGGAACAGTAATGGATTTAAATTTATCTACCATTTTACGAGACACTGGATGCACATGTGTATCATTTTGATAACTTTTCCCCCAAACCTTAGAAAAAACTCTTCCCTGCTATACTTTCAGACTACTTGGGCCGTAGGGACCTTTTCCTACCACCGTTTTAAAATTAGGTCTAAATGGTTCACGGTTGGTCTGAAGCTGAAAAGCTCCCACACTTTTGCTCTACAAATGGGAAATAAAAAAGGTCCATTCTTCCTTCTGAGGTTCCTTTCATCAAAAAAGATGACTAAGCTTTTCGATCCTTTTCCCTGTAAGTCAAGAACCCCCTCGAAAGTTGAAAAAATGTCTCGTGAGATTCGTGGATTAAAAACCCAGTGATGCTACCTCAAAAGGGAGGTAGGGGATCCCCGTTCACTTTTAGATGAAGTGAAGAAACCCCCCGATCCCAAAATTTTTTTTTGATGGGGTAAACCCAAAGCCCGTTCTCCCCACCACCCTTTTGATTTTCCCTGACTTTAAGCCTTTAGATAATCAAAGGACCCCTTTGTAAATTTTAAAACGTAATTGCCATTCCCTTTTCAGAATTCCAAAAAGCCGCTTAAAAAAATAAAGTTATAAAAAGGGAAAAAAACTTTTCATAAAATTTTGAATAATAAAAGGTATCTTGAAAAAAGTCTATTAAAATTAAATTCAATAAGATAGACTTTTCCATCTTTTTGTTTTCCAAGTCAATGCAGAGAGAGTTTTAAAAGGGTCATGACCTGCCAGGGCCGACATTTCTCGCAGAAAAACCTTAAAAAAAAATTTAGGGAAACCTTTTTTTGGCCAAAAATGTCCCAGATTCATACCTATTGTGATCGTGTAAAGTTTGCCAACTGTCATCCTTCCGACTTCCCAGGCGAGTCCCTATGGCAAAATGCCAATCTTTAGGGGTACCTTTTTTAAAAGAGTATTTGACATCGGGGCCCTTTACCCACTTTCTCGGGGGGGCTAGATAATATTAACTTATTGATTTGCTTCGATTTTCCCTGAAGCCTCCCTTTTAAAGACCATAACCATACAGAGGTGGCTGAAGCCCTTTTGTCCATCTCCCAAGGGGGCACCCCAGAAAAATTTGTTGACCGGGGACAAAATTTTCACATCTACTTAATGCAACTTATACCACTTCGGGGAGTGAAGCCTCTCTTAAACCAACCCTATCTCCCAGCGTAATGGGAGGCTTAGTGCCGCATTCGTTTTAAAAGTAAATTTTTTTGGAAAACTTTGCCCCCTTTAAACCTAAGGAGGGGATCGCCCTCCCTGTGCTTTTTTCCCATGAGGGAATTTCCCCATGACTTTTTGGGGGGTTTTACCTTTTGAACTTCTCATGGTAGCAGGCCAGGGCCCTTGTCCCCCCTTTCGATTTAGGGATAATGGGAGGTAGTGCTGGGTTCATTTCTTACCAGTTTCTCCTTGACCTTAGATCCAACTTAGGAACCTCTGACAAGTTTTGAAAACCAACTTGTCAAAGGACCATACAAAACCTATTTTTTATTTCCAAAAGTCAGAGGGGAAGTTTTAAAGTAGGGGATGAAGTTCTTTACTTTTGCCGATCAAAATCAAAAAATTATTAGTAGATGGAAAAGGGCCATATAAAATATTAAAAAAATTTTTTTTTGGGAAAAATTTACTACCCCATAAATCAAGGGGAAAAAATA
The DNA here is from genome assembly GCF_026875155.1 of Cherax quadricarinatus. Taxonomy (NCBI): domain Eukaryota; kingdom Metazoa; phylum Arthropoda; class Malacostraca; order Decapoda; family Parastacidae; genus Cherax; species Cherax quadricarinatus. The sequence continues at coordinate 10,753,775 of NC_069404.1, read as the reverse complement.
AAAAATTTCATATCACATCCTTTAAAATATTACCGAAAAAATTTGATTAAATGCCTTAAAACTTTTACTTATTTTTCCCCACGAACTTGATACGCAACGAAGAATGTAAGGGGTGCGTAATTGACACCCAATTAGCATGATGAAGAACACATGACTTGGGACTTTTTACCATTTGGGGCCCAAACCCCTCAAATTTTTAAAGAATTTTGGATACCAAAGAGACTGAATAATTCAATGTGGAGTAAATTTTTAGACTTCTTTACTGATACAGGTTACCTCCATGGTAGCCATAAATTGACTAGTGATGGGCAATCTATCAAAAAAAAATTTTACCCCGTTCCATTCACCTTTGGATGCATTTGACCAGAGGTAGACAAATTTTTAAAACTAAAGATCATTGAACCTTTGTTCTTCATATTGTGCACCGTAGTCATGGTTTTAAAAAAGAGGATAACTCATATAACTTGTATGACTTTGAGGTTAAAGCTATAACCGGGGGGGCTGAGCCTATGCCCTTAATAGATAGAATTTTCACAAATTTTTTTGGCTCTTCCTTCTTTTCAAGGGTGATATTGAAAAGGCATATCATCAAGAATGTTAGATCCTTCTTCTAACTGACACCGCTTTTCTACCACCAAAGGGTTGATGCGTAAGAACTAGCCCCTTCGGTTTGGTAACGCCTGTGTTACCCACGTGAGACTGATGGAAAGGCTTGGGGAATATGCCAAATGTTTCTTTATTTTGATAAAATTTACGTAATGACATCCCCGGGGGCAAAAAATCCAAACATTAACATCAGTTTTGCTGGGTTTTTCTCCTGGGCCCCATGCCAAGCCGAAGAAAAGCTTCCTTGGTTAAAAAGATTAGATATCTTGGACTGATACTTTCTAAAAACCTCTCACCTCCCCCAGAAAATCAAAGCTTTATTTTAATTTTAAATCCCCAAAACCAAGAACTCATACATAGCTTTTCTTGGGTTTTGAAATTTTTTTTGAGTTTTTTTCCGAACCTTACTGACTTACAGGCATCTTATCTCTTCCTTTAAAAGTCGTGAAGGAACCCCTTGAACTTTCCAACAAAAGCTCGGGAAAAATTTAATAGATTAAAAGATTTTTTCGAAAGACCCTATACTAAATTTCAACATTAATAAAACATTTTTTTAAGAACGATGCCCCAATACTGCTTAGGTGCGGTGTACCAATCCATAGGTATCCCTCCCCGTATGCTTCCTAAGTGAAACTCCTTCCGCAAAACGAGATACCCCCCAAGAAAAGGGGAAAGTTTGGCCTTGTGTGGGGGAAACTCCAAACTTAAATTTTATTTTCTTGGAAAGAATTCATTTTAGAAATGGACCACAAACCTTTGATATACTAGAAACTTTTAAGGGAACCCAACAGTCGCCTCTGAGGTGGACATTGGCACTCCGGGTTTTAAGTTCCAATTGTGTATACAAGGGGTTTATCCCAAATTTTTTTTGACTGGTTTAAATCTACACAGTAAAAAATTTTTTTGCCTTACACGATTCCATAGTTTTGAACTTTTTTCCCCATCTATTCTCTTTTACCCCTTTACATAAGTCTTGGGTTTGGGGGGGTGAAAAAGTTCAATAGATGGGGAGAGGGGAATATGAACAAAAGTTTCTTTCGGGGCCCTTTTTAAGGTTGGGTAATTTAAGCTCCCGTATTCCCGCCTTTTTTTTTTTTTTTTTTTTTTTTTTTTATTTTTTTTTTTTTTTTTTTTTTTTTTTTTTTTTTTTTTTTTTTTTTTTTTTTTTTTGGGGTTTTTTTTTTTTATTTTTTTTTTTTTTTGTTTTGTTTTTTTTTTGTTTTTTTTTAAATTTTTTGTTTTTTTTTTTTGTTTTTTTTTTTTTTTTTTTTTTTTTAATTTTTTTTTTTTTTTTTTTTTTTTTTTTTTTGGGGGGTTTTTTTTTTTTTTTTTTTTTTTTATTTTTTAATTTCCCTCCCCCAAAGTAAAAAAATTTTTTCATTGCCGGCTAAAATTGAAAAAAGGAAGGGGGGGTAACCCCCATTCGCCCCCCCCCCCAAAAATAGAAATGCCGTTTAAAAAATCAAGTCACCCCCGAACCCCCTTTTTTACGTTTGAACAGTTATTTTTAAAATTTTCATTTTTTTTAAGTAGTTTTATTTTTATTTGGGGGGGGGGTTTTTTTTTTTTAAAATTTTTTTTTTGGGTTTTTTACTTTTTTTTCATTTTTTCCCAGGGCCTTGGGTTTTGGAATTGTTTTCGGGGTAATTTCCAAGCAGTGTTGCCTTTCTTCCCTTAAAAACAAGAAGGCCCCCAATTCAACGGAGGATCCTGAAATTTGGGAAAGGACTAAATGAGGGTTTCTTTTTTTTTTAAACACTGGGATGAGAAAAAATTGCAAAGGCTAAGCCAAAACATTGACAAAGAAGGCTTTCCTAAATACTAAACCAAAATGTAAAAAACGAACGTGGAAACACTGCGAAATCCCCCTCAAACTTAGAAACCCCCATGTCACCAACAAGAATAATAATTAAAAAAGGGAACAAATAATAACATTTTTTTTACAATTAGAAAAAAATCAAAATGGAATTTTATAAAAAGTGAGTTTTTTTTACTCATTAAATTTTGAAGGAAAACAGGCGAAGTTGCGAAAGGGACGGGTGGGGAAAAGGGGGGGCCCAAAAAGGTCTGCTTTCCTGCCCTAAAATAAATTTGGGGCAGAGAAACAAAACAATCTCTTTAAAAAGGTGGAAGGTTTGCTAAGCCCAAAGGGGAAACAAAAAAAACCAAAGGTAAATGTATCCTTTTGTAATGGGTTCTAAAGATAAGGGAGGGTCTGGGGACAAACAATTTTATAAAAAAGGCAATTTTGGGAATTTTGGGGGTAGTATGAAAAAAAGGCAATTTTTAAATTCACCGGGTAAAGTTTCCCCCGAGATAAAAAATTTCCAATAACCTCGGGAAAAGGCCCGAAACCCACACCGCAGAAGGGAAAATAGGGTACAAAGGGATGATAGGAAAGAAAAGTTTGAAAAAAAGGGGGGTTTTAAGAAAAAAACCCGGGGTCCCAAAAAAACATTAGCTTTTGGGGAGAAAGTAAAGAGGGAAAGGCCCCGGCCCCCCAGGGGGTAAAAAAGTGTGCCTAATGGGGGAAATAAGGAAAATTTTAAGAAGGGGAAAAAAGGGGTTAGCAAGGGGGGCAAGTTTTTTTAAAACGGGGGGCAAAAAAAAAAAGGGAAAAGTCGCTTAAAAATTTTTAAAAATGGATTTCAATAAAGGAGGGGGTTTCCCAAAAATTTTTTAAAGGGGCATAGCCCAAGGCAAAAAAAGGGCAAAAACATGGGCCAAAGATTAGAAAACGTTTCCCCGTGTAGTAAGGGGTCTATGGTAGAACGGCCCTTACGAAAGCTATATTGACGAGTGGAGAGACTGTTGTGTGTCTCTAAATACCACACTAAACGTCTATTTACCAGGCGTTCCATCACTTTGCAAACTGCACTCATAAGAGCAATGGGACGATAGTGGGAGGGTTCATGTCCCATAGTACCCGGTTTGTGGAAAGGGAGAACAATGGCAGATTTCCACAGCTGTGGAAGAACTCCCTGTGACCAAATAAGATTGAAAAGGTGTAATAGGACTGCAAGGGCTGACTGATGTAAATGTTGTAGCATACGAATATGAATGTCGTCGGGCCCAGCTGCCGATGATCGGCAAGCTGAGAGTGTTGCCTCCAGTTCCTGAAGTGTAAAAGGCACATTATACTGTTCTTCTCTGAGAGAAGAAAAGCCCAAGGGTGCTAACTCTCTGGCAGACTTTGAGGAAAGAAACGAGGGGCATAGATGGAGCCCCTGAGAAATACAGACAGATGATTCCCAAATTTCATTGGCAACATCTAAGGGGTTTTTACTATATCAACACCGGCAACCCGCCGGGAACGGGAAAGTCAGGTCAGGAGAATATTTACCACTCAGTTTTCGTACTTTTTTCCAGACTGCACTCATAGAGGAAGCAGAGGTGATGGTGGAGACAATCTCGCCAGCAAGTGCGTTTAGCATCACGGATGACACGGCAAAGCGATGGGCCACACTTCTGCTTAAAATCAAGAAGTCTCTCCATGGTTCTATTGTACCGGTACCTGCCCCACGCAGCACATTTCAAATGTACTGCACAAGCACAAGCAGGAGACCAAAGCACGCATTTCTGAGAATGCCTGCCCGAAGTTTGGGGTATAGAATGAGAAGCTGTGGTTAAAATGGAGGACGAGAAGAGGTGTAAAAGCTCATCAATGGAGGACGAAGAAGGAACCTCACTAAAAACAGTTAGTTGTGAGTAACGGTTCCAATTTGCCTGATCAAATTGCCAGCGTGGGTTACAAAGAGGTGGTGAATATGAAGGGGAAGTAAGAATGATTGGGAAATGATCACTGTCATGTAAATCCGGGAGAAGAGACCAGTTGGAAGAGCAGACTGAGAGATCGATGCAAGAGAGAGTCTGAGGATCAAAATGGGTGTGAGTACCTGTATTTAAAACATGGAGGGGGTGGGTAGCAAGAAAAGCCTCTAACTGAATGCCACAGGAATCACAGTGAGACCCCGCGAGAGGTTAGTTTAATATGTTTATTATGCACCCCATACCCATCCTGTGGGCGGTAGTCAAAAGATTACAGAGGTACATAATTGGTCCAGGGACTGGACTCCAAAGTTTTGATAGCTGAGCAAGTTACAGAGGTAATGAATTCACAATTTACAAAGGTAATGAACTCACAAATTACAAAGGTAATGAACTCCGGGTAGGTCTAGTCACAATCATGACAAGTTACAAAGGTATTTACAGATTACAGAGGTACGTAATGGATCCAGGGACTGGGCCCCAAAGTTTGGATGGCTGAACTAGGTACAAGGTAATGAACTCACAAGTTACAAAGGTAATGAATACTGTAAGAATGGTTACTTACGTTCATACATGGCTACAATCATGAACAAATTATAGAGGAAATGATGGGCATTAAAATCGCCAAGTAACAGAAGTGGTGGTGGTAATGGAAAAACAAGAAAGGCAATATCTGGGATAGATAATGCCCGAGAAGGAGAGAGATACAAAGAACAGAGTGTATACCACCTATGCAAGTGGATACGGGCTGCTGTGTAATGCAGCAAAGTACGAACAAATAGCTGATGGTACAGAATATCAGTGTGTAGAAGAAGGGCACTTTCATTAAAGGTCCCATCAGGAAAAGGATCTGAAGAATACAACAAATTATAGCCTGAGATAGGACAGATAATGGCAGAGTGTAATTTTGGTTCCTGTAAACAAACACTAACAGGGGAAAACTGGGAGAGCAACATCTGAAGCTCACCCTGATACCCCTGAGGCCGCGAATATTCCACTGTAAATAGGCCATGATTGGCAATGATAAAGATACCTGAAATCCACAGGTAAGGGTACCTATGGACTAGAGGGGTTAGAAAAGTCCACATGCGGTGGCAAAGGAAAACGTTCAAGTAGCGATGGAATGGTGCGTTGTGAAGAAAGGAGTTGTGCAGATGGAGAAGAGGAAAGAGAAGGAACAGAGGGTGGATCAGTGTCCACTGATGGTTTGGTCTCTGAAATATATTCAGAGATTGCTTCAAGTGTTTCGGAATTCAGAGACGTCATATGGGAGACAATATTGGGGATGGAAGGAGGAGCTTGAGTAAAGATCGGAGCTGTAATGGACTGTACCAAGGTAGGGGGGGGGCCCAAATGGTGGAGGGAACTGGGAAGTTGGGAGGGGACAGAGCGGCAGAAACCTGGGGAGGTGGCAGAAGAGGGAAAATTGGGAGGGGGGAAGGGAGGGGCACATTTCGGGGGGAGGTGAAAAAAAAAAGGGTTAAAGGGGAAAAATGGCGAGGGAAGGAAAAGTGGAGGGGGAAAAGGAAAGGAGGGGAAAGGATTTTTTGGGTTGGGGGGGGGGTGTTTGGGAGGGGGTGTCATTCATCGAGGTTTTGTCGTACGGGGTTTGTGAGGGGGACATAAAGTGAGGACAGACAAAAGGGGTTAAAGGGGGGGTCTACCCCAGGGAAAAAAAAAATTAATACATGCTCTGACAACGCAGGGAGGTGCAGAAATGTGACACCAGAGGGGGCCTCAAAACCCGGGAATTAAGAAAAAGGGCAGCCCTGGAGCGAGAGGGAAACCCCAAGCATAAGAAACCTTTCTGCCCTTAGGCACGACCCCCAGTTAGGACGGCAGGGCAGAAGGGGGATGAGGTGACCCAGAAATGGCGGGGAGCTCTAAAAAAAATCAAGAAACCACGGGGAATCGCCCTTGGGAGGGATGTGGAAGGCCTTTCAGCTAAGGGGAATCTGGAGCACAATCCATTTTAAAATAAACGGCCCCTCAAATAAGGTAAACCTTCTTGGAAGGGGAGTTTGACTGCAAGATGTATTAGAATGGCCATCGGAAACCACAGATGGGCATTTGGCTATGATCTGCAATTTATTTTGCTGGGTGGCAAAATCGCCAGCAATTCCTACACTGCTGCGGTGTAGGGATCCCCTTTCCGAACTTGTAACCGATGTCCTGCTACATAAAGAGGATGGGAGTTCACAGCTGTCAAAAGTTAAATGAACCACATTGCAAGGGTATCGTCTTCGCCTGCAGGCAAGAAGAACATAAGTGTCTACCCTGAGAATTGGGAGATCTTGGAGTTCCAGCTGTTCGAGAATGTCAGTGCCCAATGTCTGGAAATTCTGTTGGACATGGTAGGGGGCAGAATAACAGTACCACTACAAGAATTGAGGGAATGATGTTTTTTGATAGTGATAGGAATAGTATCGATATGTGAAATAAGAGAAAGATCATGAGCTTGGGTAGAATTCTGGACTGTGATGATGCGCGTACCACACTTAAGAGCATGAAAGGAAATATCTCTACCAACATGGCATAGGAGCGCTTTGCCAATACTATGGTTGGAAAGATAGGCAGTCGAAGAAGTCGGTCTTAATGTAAAGAATTTAGTCCATTGTGTTGTCTGAAACTGAGTGTGGAGAGGGAGTGCATGACGTGTCGGTCTTTTCCGAGTAGAAAGGGAAGGTAACGAAGTAACATCATTAGGAGATTGTCGTTGACGTTTAGAAGTGGGACCAGAGTCGGTCTGATGTGGGACGGGCTGGCGATTCGAAAATCGCTGCATCATAGAGGGAGAAGCCGGAAGCATAGTCAAAGGAGAGCGGAGGTCAGACAAATCGAAGGAGTCAGTGGAAGCCCCGGTACCTGAAGCAGGTGAGGAAACAGCACCAGCAAGAGGTACAGGGGCCTTAGGAATGTCCGAAGAGTGGCCAAAAGATGAGGCGAGGTCAGAACGGGGTACGGTAACAATAAGGGGCCCGGGGGTAGCGGGGTCATGGATCGGGTACTCCATGGTTAGGTTACTTCTTTCTTTTTGTTTTTAAAAAAAAAAGAAAGAAGAAAATAAAATAAAAATAAAAAAAGAATAAAAAAAGGGGGGACTGGGGAGGGATAGTTCCTAGGAGGAATGAAAGGGTCAGAAATCTCCCTCCGTGCCCAAGAGGACCTCAGCATCGCAAGTAGTGCAGATGAAGCATGGAACCCATGCCATACCCTACCCATCATGCCAGTAAACCAGCAATCTGGGATAGCAACCTCACATCTGCCGAGCTACCTCAGTGGACAAAAGAGAGGGCGGCCGGATATCCACCACAAAGCATACCTCCTTCGGCCACCACCCCCAGAATCTGAAAGGTGGCTTCCAGAGATACACCCGTCGTCCAAAAGATACCCAAAGCCACCCTCTGGGATACCGGAGAGGGATCGGGACATCCCCAGGCAATCCAGATTCCACGGCAAACTACGCCACTGCCAAGAACCTCAACGGAGTGGGATGGACCCCGGTACCCTTTCCTCTACCTAGGAACTAGCGTGCCTGTGGGAAAAAATCCCAAAGGCCAAAAAGGAAGGGCAAAAGGGAGGGGGTGGGGAGGAAAGGAAAAAGGGGAGGATAGGAGAGGGAAGGGGGGATTGGGGGGTAACTAGGTTCGGTCTGAGGAAGGAGACCGACAGGTCTAATTCCTCAGACCAAGAGCCTCTTCACCACGTGAAGGAGCCCCCCTTGAAGAGGAGAGCAGCAGTAGAGATTCAAGAACGTCCACTTGTATGTATTTGATGTGAGTAGGTATTTATATTTTAATTTCTTCTTCCCTGGAAGTTGAGTCTGCCCCTGGAGCTGTGACACATTTGTGGTTTGTCTGCTTCTTTGGTGAATGGTTAAAGCTCATTGTTGGCTCTGTTGAAATATAACTGGTTTTCCTTCTTCACTCGATGGTTAGAGCTGTGTTGGCTCTGTTGCAATAATCAACCGGTCATTCTTCTCCAGTAAATAGTTAGAGCCTGGCATTGGTTCTGCTGAATCAATCTGATGGTCATGAACCTTTCTGTCTTGATCTGTAATAAAAACAGTTACTATAGTTGCATTTCAGTAGCTGTCCCCATTAGTAGACTGGCAAATAATAGAAAATAAAGAAAATAAAAAATGAGTCATATATCAATTTGTTTTCCTTGCATTTTCCTCTTGCATATGGCCCTAGTGGGTTTAGCGCTTGGTTTTGATTATAATAATGATCCTCTTCCTTACAGTCTTCAGCACTGATGAAGAGAGTCAGTTTCTCTCCTTCAGAATCAAAATTTTTATCTTTTATGCAGTATGCAGATAATGTACTCTACATGTATTAAAATATTGTTTAGTCACAAAAGAAAGCCACTAGTGTGCTGTGCAAACTAATTCTAGTGCTTAAAGACTACTTAAGAACTACACACAGATTATATAGCAGGATTTCTTAAATGTACAAAAAGAGAGAATACAACAAGGTCTATTGGTTATAGAATTGTCCATTGTTATAATAATGGCAAAACAGTTCCATTTCTATCCACCACAATCGTCATTACTGACCACCTGTTACCCTCTATTGGGCCATTTAAAGGAGGGTTTATATTCTTAAGAAACACAGGTGTGTTAGAGACATTGGACCATAATCTTTTCAGGCTTGTGACTGGCTATTATGTGTTTGCCTAAGTCTGAAAAGATTATTGTCCAGTGTCTCTAACACACACCTGTGATTCTTAAGCATATAAACCCTCCTTTTAATGACCTAATAGAGGGTAGCAGGTGGTCAGTAATGATTGTTTACCTAGAGTGGTTGTCATTGTCTTCCTCCTAGGTTTACGTACAATAAATTGAACTCTCCTCTGTTCAGCTTCAAAATTTTGATACTGGTCTAACCTACAAAAAAGAAGAGGTTCAATTTATTACTGTACTATGTAGGTACATATTCATAGCCCATGCTAACACTCATAGCCAACTCCTCTCATGTACACTGCAGTTCAAGAGTGGCAATAGTCTTGATTGAACATAGGCTTCCTTAACCTGGAGGAAGGTACAAGATGACTGCATACAGTTACACGTATTGCTAAAAGCATAAATTGTAGGCTATTGAGGAAGGCTAAGAATGCAGATTACAGTCAGTTCATAACCTTGCATGCTAAACCGTAATAACTAGATCAGTGAGCTGATGGTGTACATTTTGATTCTCAAATGAGTCAGTATATGATTAATTTTTTTTCTTCAATGAACTAACTGTATCCCACCGAGGCAGGGTGGCCTAAAAAGAAAAACGAAAGTAAGAAATTTCTTACCCTCATCAAATGGCATCGTGTGTGTTGTGTTCTTGTCTTTTGGCTCACAAATGATTAGGAAATCGTTGTTGCATAATGGGAGTGACTAGTTTGATGGTCAAGGTGAGGTGAGGGTCAGGTCAAGGAATATTTAGATGATGGTAGCAACCTTGAGAATGAATGCAAAGAAACAGCTCATCTATCTTAAACATCAGTTGCTTTTCAAATGCCTGGTAGAGTCAATGCTCCTGGTAGCCACCTGTTACCTGACCTGGTATTTAGGCACTTGGTAGTGCCAATGGTCTTGGTAACCACCTGTTATGTGACCTGGTGTTCAAGCATCTGGTAGTTCCAATGATCCTGGTAACTACCTGTTATGTGACCTGGTGTTCAAGCATCTGGTAGTACCAATGATCCTGGTAATTACCTGTTATGTGACCTGGTGTTCAAGCATCTGGTAGTTCCAATGATCCTGGTAACTACCTGTTATGTGACCTGGTGTTCAAGCATCTGGTAGTTCCAATGATCCTGGTAACTACCTGTTATGTGACCTGGTGTTCAAGCATCTGGTAGTACCAATGATCCTGGTAATTACCTGTTATGTGACCTGGTGTTCAAGCATCTGGTAGTTCCAATGATCCTGGTAACTACCTGTTATGTGACCTGGTGTTCAAGCATCTGTAGTTCCAATGATCCTGGTAACTACCTGTTATGTGACCTGGTGTTCAAGCATCTGGTAGTACCAATGATCCTGGTAATTACCTGTTATGTGACCTGGTGTTCAAGCATCTGGTAGTTCCAATGATCCTGGTAACTACCTGTTATGTGACCTGGTGTTCAAGCATCTGGTAGTACCTGGAGTTTACCTGGAGAGAGTTCCGGGGGTCAACGCCCCCGCGGCCCGGTCTGTGACCAGGCCTCCTGGTGGATCAGAGCCTGCTCAACCAGGCTGTTTTTGCTGGCTGTACGCAAACCAACGTACGAGCCACAGCCCGGCTGGTCAGGAACCGACTTTAGGTGCTTGTCCAGTGCCAGCTTGAAGACTGCCAGGGGTCTGTTGGTAATCCCCCTTATGTATGCTGGGAGGCAGTTGAACAGTCTCGGGCCCCTGACACTTATTGTATGGTCTCTTAACGTGCTAGTGACACCCCTGCTTTTCATTGGGGGGATGTTGCATCGTCTGCCAAGTCTTTTGCTTTCGTAGTGAGTGATTTTCGTGTGCAAGTTCGGTACTAGTCCCTCTAGGATTTTCCAGGTGTATATAATCATGTATCTCTCCCGCCTGAGTTCCAGGGAATTCAAATTCAAATTCAAAGTTTATTCTCTATAAGGATTACAATGCTGAGTTTACAGAATTTGGTTATTGTGTGGTATACATGTAGTAAAATAATAATTACAGAGTGTACCACTAGAACACCTAACATGGCTAGGCATTTCGGGCAGACTTAAGTTTAATTCTTAATTTTAAAATATTACAAATTATGAGGTAAGTTGGTATTATGGCTAAGTGACTAAATACTAGATTGTGAGTTTAGCAATGTGAATGCTTTTGTTTTGGCACAGTACATAGTTTCAGTATTGGAGTATCACAGGATTCATTATTTTAAGATTGAGATTAATATTTCTGTTTATGGTCAAATGAGTCAGTGAGTGTAAGTGTGAACCACCAGGTGGTATTCGTGTAGTTAGTTGACAGGGTGTATCAGGGAGATAAGATGTTTTCTAATGGTAGTTTTGAAGGTGATGAATGTGTCTGCAGTTCTAGAGTTCTCAGGTAGGGTATTCCAGATTTTAGGGCCTTTGACATACATTGAATTTTTGTAAAGGTTTAGTCGGACACCGGGAATGTCATAGAGATGTTTGTGTCTGGTGTTATGCCTGTGGGTTCTGTCACAACTATCAAGAAAGCGTTTTAGGTCAAGGTTGATATTAGAGTTTAAGGCCCTGTAGATGTAGATTGCACAGTAGTAAGTGTGAATGTACTGAACAGGGAGTAAGTTTAGATCTATGAAGAGTGGGGGGGTGTGTTGCCAGGGATGGGATTTAGTGATTATTCTTACTGCAGCTTTTTTGTTGGGTTTATTTTTGGGCTTTAGGTGTGTTGCTCATTTATCCCCAAGCAAAAATAAAAGGGTGAGGTATGGAAAAATGATGTATAGTGTGGAAGGGCTTTTTGCACCCAAATAGTATCATATCGGGAGAGGACCCCAACCGTTTTGGATACTTTTTGGTAGGGTATTAGATATGGGTGCTGAAATTCAGGTTGTTGTCAAGGTATGGGCCCGGGAAATTTTGCCCTTTATGCTGGTAATTAGATTTTTGTCGATCTTTTTTAATTTGTGAAACCCCTCTCGCTACCAAATAATTGTAGGTTTTTTGGTTAAGCAAAGTTTAATTGGGCCGTCACCCAAAGTCAAAATTTTTGATCAGTTCCCGTTAGCAATGGTGTTGAGGGGGCAAGATTAGGGGAGAGATGACAAAGTCGTGTCGTCAGCAAAGAGAATGGGTTTCGGTTTTGGGTACGTTTGGAAGATCTTTGATGTTATGAGGAAGAGGGGGGGACCAGGGACATTTCCCCGGGAAACTCCAGTATCAAGTGACCGTGTTTGTTAGGGGCGTGTCTTTAAGGGTGACATACTGATACTATTAGTAAGGAAAGATTTGAAAAAAGCAAGCGCAGGGCCCTTTATACGAATGGTAAAGTTTGTGGAGTAGGATGTCGTGGTCTACTGTGTCAAAAGTTTTTTCTTAGGTAAAAGGGTCCTGGTAGCACCTGTTACATGACCTGGTATTCAAATGAAAAGCTAGATAAACCCCGGCGACATATACGTGGGTAAAGTTGCGCAATTCCCCTTCAAAGGGTGACATAAGGAAAGTGTTTGAGGCGATGGGCCGTGCATCTGGCAACCCAAAAGGGAAAGTGGGGGGGGCAGGGCAAACAGGGACCCAGAGGGCACATTTTCCCCAAAATGACTCTGAAAATCCAACCCCATTTACGTTTTGATAAAGGAAATTCCGGACCCAATTCTTTTGTCTTATGCAGGCTGTGTGGGGGTAGACAAAAGGTGGCGACGGTGTGCAACAGAGGAAGGGGATGGTGCAGGTGGGAGCAACGTTACAGGTGTGGTTCCGGCGGGAGGTCCCCCGGGGAAAAGAGAGAGTGGCTGTCTGGGAGGATAAAGTTGAAGATACCATTGTGGTGAAGATGGGGATCCATGAGTTTTGTTGAGCCCCGAAAAGGCCACTTTTTCCGGGATGGGGGGGGAAGTTCTTGTGCAGCAGGGGGTGAGGGTGCTGGGGGAAAAACGGCGGGGTTTTGGAAAAATTAAAATCCATCGGGGGGGACGCCTTTTGGGAGACTGCACTGAGTTTCAAAGGGGAGTGTGTCGGGACATGCATAGAAGAAGGAGGAGATCAGCAGGGACCCGAGAGGAACCATGCTCTGTGCAAAATGAAACATGGAGGTTGAAGTTCACTGGGGAATCCTCGAAGACAGCATGGGGGTTGAGGGTGTCACGAGGAAGAGCGTGGGTCAGACTCAATGGCGTCCTGACCCGGGCAGAGGTCGGAGGAAAGGGTGGATATTCTCGAGTAGCCCGGGTAAGAGGGTTGAAAAAAGGGGGGGAGGGGGATGGGCAAAAACATGTGTTGATCCCGGGCGGAGGCCCGGGGAAAGGGAGAGGGGAAGGGTTGGAAATTTTAAGCCAGATGTAACTGTGAAGTAAGGACGTGTAAAAGAGGGAAAAGGGGAATGTTTTCGTATGCTCCCGTGTAAATATAGAGTGGACTCGTATTTTTACAGGGCATAATTTCAGGGAGGAAGAGTGCTAGAGGTGGCAGGGTTTTTAAGGGTTGACTTTCCCTCTGCACGTTTGAAAGGTGGTGGGGTTTATTGTAAAAGGGGGCGGGGCCCTTTGTTTGATACAATTGGGGGGGGGGAGGGTGTTGCATGTGGTGGGTGGTGGATGGGGCAGAGGGGAACCTTTTTAAGTGGTATGCCCGCGGAAAATAGGAAAGTAAAGAGGGGTTTTGTATGTGATGATCAGTTTTTTTCCTTAGTGGTTTTTCTCGGGGGCCCTCGTTGGTGGGGACTGGAATTGCGCAATTAGGAGGGCTGATGTGGAACCACAAGGGGCGGGGCACATGTTGGCAGTCTTACAAAATCTCTTGGTGGATGTTCAGTTGAGGGATGTGGTAGGTGGGGGGGCATGGGAGGTAGAGCATACTTTCGTGAGGAGAGGTTACGCAGCTAGGTTAGATAGGTTGAACATATCTCACTGGGTTTTGTCAAAGTTTGTCCGTACAATAGAAGTAGCTTTTTCAGATCATTGGGCGGTAGTGGCAGAAGTGGAGTGGGAGTCATTAGCTAATATCTCTAGGGTATACTGGACGTTAAATACAAGTGTGTTAGAAGATGAGGAGGGGTTGGAGGGTTTTACAGCACTGTGGGAGGGGTTAAGTGAGGAGGTAAAAGGGGTGGAGGATGTGGTGTTGTGGTGGGATGGTGTGGCTAAGGAACAGATTCGGCATTATTACGTGTGGGAAGGGAAACGAATCAATTCTTTAAAATATGGGCTCATTGGAGGACAGGTTAAGGGGTTGTTATGTAAGGGGGCGGTGGAGGGTACTTATCCTATGGACGACATTATGGTAATTAAGGGGAGGTTGTGTGAAATCCAGGATGAGAGGTTCCAAGCGGTGAGAGTAATGGCGGGGGTGGAGGAGGTATTATGGGGAGATACGCCGTCGTCGTGTGTATTGCGTAGGCAAAAACAACGACAGCAGGCAATGGCTATTCCATGGCTGGAGGTTCATGAGTCGGTGGGTGGGTATAGGGTGGGTCAGGTTATAAAAATTACAGATGGGATGGGAGTGTTTGCGGATAAGTGGTATGAGCAGTATTGGTAAGAGGAAGGAGTAGGAGCTGGGGATTTGGAACAGGTGTGTGGGAGTGTGATATGTCAGTTGGGAAACAGTGATAGAGAGGCACTGGGTGGGAAAATAACTGAGGAGGAAATATGGAGAGCTTTAAGTGAAATGCAAAAGGGCAAAGCGCCGGGAATCGATGGACTACCGGCAGAGTTTTATCAACAGCATTGGGAGCTAATGAGGGGTTTTAGTTGGGAGAAAAGCAGGCAACAGCTGTAGTAGTCTTGGTACCAAAGGGTAAGGGACAGCATACACTTTGGGACTACCGGGCAATATCGTTGTTATGCTTGGATTATAAGTTGTTTGCTAAGATTTTAGGAAATAGGTTTAAGTGCGTAGTAGGGCGGGTCGTATCGAGAACTCAGTTTGGGTTGCCAGGGAGGTCTATGGTGGAGGGGCATGGGTTACTATGGGATTTTGTTGAAGGAAAAGGGGAGGGAAGGGAGGGGCTTGGTTGCTCTAGACTGGCAAGGAGCATATGATAAGAGTGGAGCGAAAAGCATTGAGAGCTATCCTTAGGGGACAGGGTTTTGGGGAAGAAATAGTGGGATGGGTAGATGCGTTATATCGTTGGGCAATGGCGAGGGTACAGATTAATGGAAGATTGGGGGGGAGGATTGTAATGGGTAGGGGACTTAGACAGGGGTGTCCTATGTCACAGCTTTTGTTTGCGTGCATACAGGACCCCTTTTATAGAATGGTGGAGCAGCAAATGGGCATTAGTGAGGGAGAAGGGAGTGGAGTTGGGAGGGTTTGGCCAGTTCTAATAGGGTATGTAGATGATACTACTGCTCTGGTTAGGGAGGGGATGCCAATAGACGCCTTAGATAGGGTAGTCAACATGTTCGCAGGTGCAACTGGTATGAGAGTGAATTCAGAGAAGTCCATGGTCATGGGATTGGAAGCTTGGGTGGGGAGGGTTGAGTGGGGTTGTGTAGTTGTGACGAAGTGGGTAACTTTGTTAAAAATTTGTGGTCTTACCTATGCAGATGATCTGAATGTTGCACATCAGGAAAACTCGGTTAGGTTGGTAGACAGGATTCTGGGTCGCTTGGGAGCATTGTGGCCTTATCATTTGACCCTTGTGCAGTGTGTCATTGTTATTAACATCTTATTGTATAGTAAGGTTTGGCACGTGGCAGCCGTGTTCCCTTTAACTGGGATGGCAATTGCAAAGATACTTAGACGGGTTTTTAAATTCTTGTGGGGTTCGGGCTGTGATTGGCTTAAAAGGGATGTGGTAATGTTACCTGTGCATCAGGGGGGGATGTTGATGGATTTAAAGCGGAGGATCAAATGTATCTTCATTAAGAGGGAGGTGATGAGGGAGGGTGAGGGTGGGGGGGGTTTGGTCAAGATACACAGTAGATTGCAACATATGTATTCTTGGGTAGAGTTGTGTGAGTGTGAAACTGTTTTGCGGGCTCTGGTGTTGGCTCGGGATCTGGGGAAGGTAAAAATAGGTAGGCTGTGTAGGATGTTAGTGGGGAGGGTAGTGGCACCGGTGGAGGGGATTTTCCCCATGTATGACTGGGGAAGTATATGGGGTAGGTTCAATAGGTTAAGGTTACAACCCCGTGGGCGTGAGGTGATGTATCGTTTTTTGCGTGGGATTTTACCGTCGGGTGTGGTTTTACGAGATAGACGGGTGGTTGTGTGGGGGAGGTCTGTAGAATATGTGGAGGGGAGGATTCGGCGTTCCACGTAGTGTATTTTTGTGAGGGGATGGGGAGCGTCAGGGGTTGGTTGAGCAAGGTGCTGCATATGATAAGGGGTAAAGGCATTTCTGTTCTGCGGGCATTAAGTCTTGACGTGGGGGGTATGGATGAGAGTATTATTAGGGCTGTGGGGTACATTATGGTAGATTATATTTACATATCGTGGGGAATGCTGGGAAAGGTGTTAGCGAGGTGAAGCGGCGGGTATTAGCAGTTACGTTTTATAAAACATTGTGTCGAAACAGGGATATTTATGGGCGGAGGTGGGAAAGGGATTTTCCAGTGGGATACAGAGAACTAACGTTAGGGGTATTATTAGACTTGTAAATCAGGTAGGAGGGGTAGAATAGGGATGGTGTATGCTACTGTGGGAAGGGATGTCAGGGGTATAAAACGGGGTCGCCTCCTGGGGTTGACAGTTGCTAAGGATGTGTGTGATTTGACGGGTGTGAGAGTTGTTGAACTAACGCACTTTTCCTAAGGTGCACGAAATATTATCATTGGCAGTTATTGTCACCTGGTTGAGGTGACATTATGTTATAACCTTATCTCCATAATTATGTAAATTCTGATATCCATTGTAATGTCTTGGTGTTATTGTGAACACCGATGATTATATATTTAAGGATTCCTTCATGTTTTGTAAGGATGTACGTAAGCATGTTAGTATATAAACATTTTGATTGTATCATAGGGTATTTAGTGGTAGGGTGTGGATGGTGTGGTTTGGGAGGAATAGAGCCTTTATGATTGGACCTGAGTCTTGCTAGTAGAGATCTTGTAACCTGTAACCATACGTGTCTACCTATATATGTAGTTGTGCATAATTTAAAATGATCAATGTAAATTGTCATAATAATGAGGCATTCTTACCTGTTTTTTAACAAGTGGCAAGTTTTGATATTGTATATATGATGTAAGATCTTGCCTGGGGTGTTATTGCTTATATGTTGTTACAGATGTTTTTCACAAGTTCATTATACAGTATATGATTAAGTGAATGAGTTTTTGATCTTGTGTATAGCCAGGTAAACCTGGACAGTTGTCACTTGGGGGGAGGGGGGTAGGAGTATAAGCAATCTCTGCAATAGCAGGTCATGCGAAACACATGTGATAATTACATAAGATGTCTAATGTTGTCCATTCTCTGTAGGATGTGATGTATAGATTATCTCCGGCAGTGTACTCTGTATGCAGGAGGAACAATGTGCAAATTTATTTATTTTGGTAGGTTTATGTATATAGCGTGTTTTTAGGGTGATATATATTATAAGAAGATAACAAAAAAGGCACAATACCGTGACTGGAACGATACACAAATAACCCGCACATAAAAGAGAGAAGCTTACGACGACGTTTCGGTCCGACTTGGACCATTGACAAAGTCACATTGACAGTGTGGCTGTCAATGGACCGAAACGTCGTCGTAAGCTTCTCTCTTTTATGTGCGGGTTATTTGTGTGTGTATTATAAGAAGATAATTACCATCAATGACTGTTGGTGGTTATGAGTGGTGACGGCAGACACAGTTACTAGGCATGTGGGAGGGGGGGGGGGTGAAGTGTCAGCGGTAGTGTATTAAATCCACCACCGTGCATGATATGAGGGTAGGGTGGATTGTGTTCTATGGTGGATGTGAGCCATCAGGTTCAGACATTCCTTGTATTATAGTGTCAGCCGTTTAGCTGGCTAGATTGTGTTTATGTATTTTGTTATTGAAGTTCTTAATGCTCTTATAAATGTATAGGTATAAGAGATTTGTCACCGAGTATACTAAGGTGAAAGTGGCGCGTTTTCACGGGGGTGGGGGGAGTGTAAGCATTAATGGGTAGGTATCTGTCGTTTTTTATATACATATAAGCAGTGTTTGATTTGAGTGCAGCCAGCTCTGATGTCATTATATATGTGCTTCTTCAGTACTGTGTAGTCACAGTTGATTATTGTTCACTGCCTGTATCTTGTTACATATTGATTATGTACCCATATATTCTGTACCTGAGTTTTAAATAAAAAAAAACTACTGTATATAGAAAGCCGCTTGTTATGCAGAGCATTTTGGGCAACTGGGGCTCTCTGTCTAGTATGTCACTGATGTCAGCTATGGTCTGTATAAGTTATATCATGTACTTGTAGAAATAAAAATTAATATTATTATTTTATTATTATTAACTAGGTTATCTCTGAGGAGTCACCTACGTGTATTTATGAGTGGTGCCTCCAGCTCTGAGACGGTGTCTAACAGAGTGACATTCAGTGTCTCAGGTAAGGTGAAGGTGACCAACCCTGCCACCACTGATGCTACACCGAACACAACTGAAGGCAGCCAGGCGTGTATCAACACCTGTCGACAACAATAACATATAATTAATGGAATTGTTCTCTGGTTTGACAAAAGTCATTTTCTATAGAAAAGTAATGCTATGTTTATTGTATTCTGTGATAATGAGGTAGTGTGTTGAACTGTGTACAAGCAGGGCTAATTTTTTTACTTTCTACAAATACCTGTGTACAAGCAATGTACTACACATTAATATTTCTGTATAAGACACTGTACCATACAACAGTAATACCTGTGTCTAAGACACTGTAGTATACCTGGAGAGAGTTGCAGGGGTCAATGCCCCTTCTGCCCAGTCTGTGACCAGGCCTCATGGTGGATCAGGGCCTGATCAACCAGGCTGTTACTGCTGGCCGCACGTAATCCAACGTACGAACCACAACCCGGCTGGTCAGGTACTGACTTTAGGTGCCTGTCCAGCGCCTGCTTGAAGACATCCAGGGGTCTATTGGTAATCCTCCTGATGTATGCTGGGAGGCAGCTGAACAGTCTTGGGACCCTGCCACTTATTGTGTTGTCTCTTATCATACTAGTAGCACCCCTCCTGTTCATTGGGGGGATGTTACACCATCTGCCGAGTATTTTGCTTTCGTACGGAGTGATTTTCGTGTGCAAGTTTGGTACTAGTCCCTCTAGGATTTTCCACGTGTATATAATCATGTATCTCTCTCTCCTGCATTCTACGGAGTACAGGTTCAAGAATTTCAACCGTTCCCAGTAACTGAGTTGGTGTATCGCAGTTATGTGTGCAGTGAAGGTTCTCTGTACATTTTCTAAATCAGCAATTTCACCAGCCTTGAAGGATGCTGATAGTGTGCAGCAGTATTCTAGCCTAGATAGAACAAGCAACCTGAAGAGTGTCATCAAAGGCTTGGCATCCCTGGTTTTGAAGGTTCTCATTATCCATCCTGTCATTTTTCTAGCAGATGCAGTTATGCCTCCATATAAGACACTGTTCTATCTGGAGTTTACCTGGAGAGGATTTCGGGGCTCAATGCCCCCAAGGCTCGGTCTGAGATCAGGCCTCGTGGTGGATCAGGGCCTGATCAACCAGGCTGTTACTGCATGCCACACGCAACATGACGTATGAAAATATAAACACAAATGCAGTATAATGTGATCCTTTATTGACAACGTTTCACCCACGCAGTGGGCTTTTTCAAGTCACACACGGATCTACCTGGGGTTGGAAGGTACGGGAGTATTTATAGTTCAGAACGTTGAGGTCAGGTGAAGATTGCTGCATCAGATGATCTACCGGGTGGGGTTGTAGAGTCTTGGGTAGCTAGGCGGGGATATTGGACAAGTTGTGAGTAGACCTTCTGCAGTGTTCTATGTTCTTATGTGGGATAGCGATGAAGAAGTTTCTTGGCGAGTGGTTCAGCTATGTTATAGAAGCCATTGTTCTGGTTGAAATTGTTGGTTATAGAGATAAACGATGATTCCAGGATTCTTCTGTATTGAGTGTTGTCTTCTGTGGCTATAAGTCTTGAGTTTCTGTAGTTAATTAAATGGTTGTGTGAATTGCGATGTTGTACACAGGCATTCCTTGTATCGTCAGTCCTGCTTGCATATTGGTGTTCTGAAATACGTGTTTGGAGGTCTCTTGATGTTTCGCCCACATATAATTTGTTGCAGTCATTACAAGGGATTATGTATACCCCTGCAGAGGATGGAGGCTTGTCCTGTCTACTACTGGTGATGTCCTTGATGGTCGTGGTTGTGGAGGTAGATACTTGGAATGATGTTTTGGCAAAGATGTTGGAAACATGTTTGGCAATGGAGTTGGTGGGAAGGACTATGTATCTCTTCTCGGCAGTGTCTTCTCTGGGTGTGTTGAAGATGTTTAATGCTCGCCGTCTGCAGTCTCTGATGAAGTGACGAGGATAGTGGAGTTTGGAAAATACTTGTTCAATTATAGTGCATTCTTCCTCAAGGAACTCGTTGCTGCAGATTCTGAGTGCACGCAGGAAGAAGCCTATAATTACACCACGTTTGGTTTTGGTGTCGTGGTGAGAGTAGAAGTGGAGGAGATCGTTTTGGTTGGTGGGTTTTCGATAAAACGAAGTTCGTGGTCAGCTTTGCAGAGTAGAACATCAAGAAAAGGAAGAGTGTTGTCGACAGCCTGGCTGGTCAGGTACTGACTTTAGGTACCTGTCCAGTGCCTTCTTGAAGACAGCCAGGGAACTATTGGTAATCATCCTTATGTATGCTGGGAGGCAGTTAAACAGTCTTGGACCCCTGACACTGTGTTGTCTCTCAGTGTACTCATGGCGCCCCTGCTTTGCACTGGGGGAATGTTGCATCTCCTGCTGAGTCCTTTGCTTTCACTGGGAGTGATTTTTGTGTGCAAGTTTGATACCAATCCTTCTAGGATTTTCCAAATGTATATTATCATGTATCTTTCTCACCTGCATTCCAGGGAATACAAATCAAGAGACTTCAACCGTTCCCAGTAATTTAGGTGCCTTTTCGTACTTATGTGTGCCATGAAAGTTCTTTGTACACTCTTCAGGTCAGCAGTGTCGCCAGCCTTGAAGGGGGCAGTTAATGTACTGCAGTATTCCAGCCTAGAGAGAATAAGCTGGAGTTTACCTGGAGAGAGTTCCGGGGTTCAACGCCCCCGAGGCCCGGTCTGTGACCAGGCCTCATGGTGGATCAGGGCCTGATCAACCAGGCTGTTACTGCTGGCTGCACGCAATCCAACATACGAGCCACAGCCTGGCTGTTCAGGTGCCGACTTTAGGTGCTTGTCCAGTTCCTGCTTAAAGGCTGCCAGGGATCTATTGGTAATCCCCCTTATGCATGCTGGGAGGCAGTTGAACAGTCTCGGGCCCCTGACACTTATTGTATGGTCTCTTAACGTGCTAGTGACACCCCTGCTTTTCATTGGGGGGATGTTGCATCGTCTGCCAAGTCTTTTGCTTTCGTTGTGAGTGATTTTCGTGTGCAAGTTCGGTACTAGTCCCTCTAGGATTTTCCAGGTGTATATAATCACGTATCTCTCCCGCCTGCGTTCCAGGGAATACAGGTTCAGGAACTTCAAGCGCTCCCAGTAATTGAGGTGTTTTTATCTCCGTTATGCGCGCTGTGAAGGTTCTCTGTACATTTTCTAGGTCAGCAATTTCACCTGCCTTGAAAGGTGCTGTTAGTGTGCAGCAATATTCCAGCCTAGATAGAACAAGCGACCTAAAGAGTGTCATCATGGGCTTGGCATCCCTAGTTTTGAAGGTTCTCATTATTCATCATATCATCTTCCTAGCAGATGCAGTATATACATTGTTGTGGTCTTTGATGGTGAGATCCTCTGACATAATCACTCCCAGGTCCTTCACATTACTTTTTTGCTCTTTTGTATGGTTAGAATTTGTTGTATATCCTGATACAGTTTTAATTTCCTTAAGTTTTCCATATCTGAGTAGTTGAAATCTCTTTTCATTGAACTTCACATTGTTTTGAGTGACCCACCTGAAGATTTGGTTGATGTCCACTTGGAGTCTCGCAATGTCTTCGATGGAGGTCACTGCCATGGTGATCCGGGTGTCATCCGCAAAGGAAGACACGGATCAATGGCTTGAATCGCTATGTCAGATATGAGGATGAGGAACAGGATGGGAGCGAGTACTGTGCCTTGTGGAACAGAGCTTTTCACCGTAGCTGCCTCAGACTTTACTCCATTTACTATTACTCTTTGTGTTATATTTGTCAGGAAGTTTTAGATCCATCCACTAACATTTCCTGTTATTCCTTTATCATGCTTTTTGTGTGCTATTACACCATGGTCACACTTGTTGAAGGCATTTACAAAGTCTGCATTTTGTTTATCCTCTACAGTATCCAGGACCTTGTCATAGTGGTCCAGTAGTTGGGACAGACAGAAGCGACCTGCTCTAAGCCCACGTTGCCCTGGGTTGTGTAAATGGTGGGTATCTAGATGGGTGGCGATCTTGCAGAATTCTTAGAACCCTTTCAAAGATTTTTATGATATGGGATGTTAGTGCTATCGGTCTGTAGTTCTTTGCTATTGCTTTACTGCCACCTTTGTGGAGTGGGGCTATGTCTGTTTTTAGCAGCTGTGGGACGACCCCTGTGTTCACGCTCCCTCTCCATAGGTTGTCAAAAGCACATGATAAGGGCTTCTTGCAGTTCTTGATGAATATGGAGTTCCATGAATCTAGGCCCTGGGGCAGAGTGCATGGGCATGTCATTTATCGCCTTTTCGAAGTTATTTGGCATCAGGATAATATCATGTAGGTTTGAGTCTACCAAATTCTGTCTCGCTCATAAAAAATTCATTTATGTCTTCGACTCTCAGTCTGGTTAGAGGCTTGCTAAAAACTGAGTCATATTGGGACTTAAGTAGCTCATTCATTCCCTTGCTGTCATCTGTGTAGGACCCATCTTGTTTAAGTAGGGGCCCAATACTGGATGTTGTTCTCGACTTTGATTTGGCATAAGAAAAGAAATGTTTTGTTTTTTTTTCAATTTCATTTAAGGCTTTTAGTTCTTCCTGCATTTCTTGACTCCTGTAAGATTCCTTTAGCTTTAGTTCTTTAGTTCGATGTTTGCTATTTCTCTGACCAGTGTCTCCCTTCGCATTACGGATATATTGGCCTCTTTTAGCCGCTCTGTTATTCTTTGCCTTAACCTGTATGGGGAGCGTCTTTCTCTTTCTAGTTTACATCTTCTCTTTTCCTTAAGGGAATATGCCTTGAGCATACCTCGTGTGCCACAGAGTTAATTTGTTCTACACATAGGTTTGGATCCGTGTTGCTTAGTCTATCTTCCCAGTTTATATCATTTAGGACTTGGTTTAGTTGGTCCCACCTTATGTTTTTGTTACTGATGTTGAATTTGGTGAAGGTGACCTCTTGAATGATCATATTTTGTTGGTCTGGCGCCCTGCACATGCATGTCTGAACCTTATTATGTTGTGATCTGAGTCAAGAAACTATAAATATTAAGATAAAAAAAACCAATATAACATATTCATAAAATTTTCAGTGAAAAATGCCTTCATTAGACATATATTTTTTTCTCTCATCAAACCGGCCATATCCCACAGAGGCAAGGTGACCTAAAAGAAAAACTTAAGTTTCTCTTTTTAAATTTAGTAATGTATACAGGACAAGGGGTTACAGATATATAATTATCGACTAAAAATATTTTTTTTTCAGTAGAGCACAGAGCCATATATGGCATCAGTGTTAGAGCTACAAGAGAAGATTTAGTTACCAGATAATCAGTGACAACTGGAGCTACTATGGCACCCAGCCTTGACACCATGAACGAGGTACCCAAGCCACGTATCCGCACCTCCGTCGGGAAGAGTTCAGAAGCCAAGAGCATGATGACATTGAAGGCAAAGTTGATTGACAGCTTGCCAATCATGGCCACTGTCACGATCAACCACTCGATGTCTGTAAAAACCCAGGGTCTTAACGACATGATTTTGTCATTACTAGGTCTGTATACGTTATACATGTACTTGTAGAAATAAAAATTATTATTATTATTACTGTACCTCTAGCTTTGCTTCCTTTGGTCACATATCTCTCTCTCTTCAGTATACCTCTTTCTAAGAATTGACGTATTCCCCTGACTTTCCTTCCATACATACACTCATGTTGTGCACAATCTGAGAAAAAAGATGTGCTAGCATTGACCTACAGACGAGTATCATTGACATGCATTCTAAGGTGTCTCTTAGCTCGATTGTTAGTGTACTCATCTCACACACTGAGGTCCAGGTGTCGATCCTCGGTATAGATAGAAACATTAGGACGTGTTTCCTTAAAATACCTGCTCTCTCTGTTCACCTAGCAGTAAAATAGGTACCTGGATGTTAGTGGACTGGTGTGGGTCGCATCCTGAAGGATGAGGTTCTATGTCTGAAGGATGAGGTTCTAGCTCTCAAGGCTGAGGTTCTAGCTCTCCAGGATGAGGTTTTAGCTCTCAGGGATGAAATTCTACATCTCAAGGATGAGGGTCTATCAAGGATGAGGTTCCATGTCTCAAGGATGAGGTTCTAGCTCTCTAGGATGAGGTTCTAGTTCTTAGGGAGAAGGAAAAATGAAAATGTCGTTTGGATAAGAATAATAATTGCAATAACAAACATGAACTGATGGGAAGTAATTCTGCCGCGGACACTAAAATGGACCAACAGATAATTTCCGACGAGGATACTGGAGAACTATTTTTATTTTTATTTTATTTATTTTATTTTTTTCAATTTGAGCACACTTACAGAGGTACAAAAAAAAAAAAAAATACAGATAAGAGCAGTATGCCAAAGCCACTTATACTATGCATAGCATTACGGGCTGGCTTAAAATTAACTTAAGATTAACTAAGCAATGATGAAATTAGTGATAAAACATTAATGTAAACAGATTACTATAAAGCACAAGTGAGTATTACAAAGACAGGTCATATGGTTGCATTCAGTTAGGTAGTGATTCTGTTAGGTAGTGTATTTAAAAAAATAATAAAGTTAGATTCGGTTTTAGGTTTAACATTTATGTGATATAATTGTGAGAAACATTTAAGATATACAATTTATAAGGTTCAGTTATTCAGTATTTATTTGGTTTTGGGTGAGTAAGTGATCTTTGAGAAGAGACTTGAATTTATAAACAGGTTGTGTTTCTTTTATATTTACAGGTAATGAATTCCAGATTTTAGGGCCTTTTATGTGCATTGAGTTTTTGCATAGTGTGAGATGGACACGAGGAACATCAAAGAGTGATCTGTGCCTTGTGTTATGGTCATGTGTTCTGTTGAGGTTGGCAAGGAGACGTTTGAGGGGAGGGTTAATATCAGAGTTAAGTGTTCTATATTTATATTTATATATTTTATATTTAGGATCACCGTGTTGGTATCGAATACCTTTTATAAAGTGACTTATAATGTAGTCGGAGAAGTGGCAGATGTGAGAGTGTGATCCTAGGAAGACAGAATACGTGAGGTGCTAACTAGCTAAATAATGTTCCTCTTCAATTCAAGTTTATTCTCTATAAGGGTTACAGTGTGGGGTTTACAGGTTTTGGGTATTGTGTGGTTTACATGTTATAAAATACTAATTACAGAGGGGGGGACTGGGACACCTAGCATGACTAGGCATTTCGAGTAGACTTAGATTAATTCTTAAAATTAAATCCTTACAGATTATGGTATTAAGGCTAAGTGACTACATTATAATTTGTGAGTTTAGCAATGTGAATTCTTTTGTTTTGGCACAATACAAAGTGTCTATATTGGAGTATCATAGGCAAACTTATGACTAGTTAGGATTTATTATTTTAAGATTAAGATCAGTATTTCTGGGTTTATAGTCAGTGGGTGAGTGAGTGTAATTTTGAACCACCAGGTGGTTATCATGTAGTTAGTTGTCGGGGTGGATCAGGGAGATAAGATGTTTTCTAACTGGAGTTTAGAAAGTGATGAATGTGTTTGCAGTTCTAGAGTTTTCAGGTAAGTTGTTCCAGATTTTAGGCCCTTTGACACACATTTAATTTTTGTAAAGGTTTAGTCGAACACGGGGAATGTCATTGAGATGTTTGTGTCTGGTGTTATGCCTGTGGATCCTGTCACAACTATCAAGAAAGCGTTTTAAGTCAAGGTTAATATTGGAATTTAAGGTCCTGTAGATATAGATTGCACAGTAGTAAGTGTGGATGTTTTGAACAGGGAGTAAGTTTAGATCTATGAAGAGTGGGTGGGGGGGTGTTGCCAGGGATGGGATTTAGTGACTATTCTTACTGCGACTTTTTGTTGGGTTATTATTGGCTTTAGGTGTGTTGCTGCAGTTGATCCCCAAGCACAGATAGCATAGGTGAGGTATGGATATATAAGTGAATGGTATAGTGTGAGAAGGGCAGTTTGCGGCACGTAGTATCGTATCTTGGAGAGGATCCCCACCGTTTTGGGTACTTTTTTTTTGTTATGTGTTGGTTATGGGTGCTGAAATTTAGGTTGTTGTCGAGGTATAGGCCAAGGAATTTGCCCTCATTATGTCTGGCAATTAGAGTGTTGTCGATCTTAATGTTAAGTTGCGCAACACCTGCTCTGCTACCAAACATAATATAGTAGGTTTTGCCAGTGTTAAGTGTAAGTTTACTGGCTGTCATCCAAGTCGATATTTTGATCAGCTCCTCGTTAACAATGGTGTTGAGGGTGGCAAGATTAGGGTGGGAGATGACATAAGTCGTGTCGTCAGCAAAGAGAATGGGTTTCATGTGTTGGGATATGTTTGGAAGACCATTGATGTATATGAGGAAGAGCAGGGGACCAAGGACACTTCCCTGCGGAACTCCAGTATCAAGTGGCCGTATTGATGAGGCTGTCTTTAATGGTGACATACTGATACCTATTAGAAAGGTAGGATTTAAAATATGCAAGCGCATGGCCTCTTATACCACAGTGGTCAAGTTTGTGGAGTAGGATGCCGTGGTCTACTGTGTCAAACGCTTTTCTTAGCTCAATATGTGTTGGCTATTATTCTGTCAAAGGCACTTGTCGATAAGACACTTGGCCTGTTTGGGAGCTGTACTCACCGAGTCCTTGTTAAATAAGAAAATGTGTTAGTGATTCACGTCACAGATGCTGACCGGCGTATGAGTCTGTGATGCACAGAACTCAATATATTTTCATCATTGTTGCTAAACCAGCACTCAGACTATGAAACTAGCATATCAGAACAAACTCTGTACCCGAAGTGGCACTTTGTACAACCATTTCTAAGCAATAATGCTGAACTAACCTGACAGTACAGCTTCTAAGCAAGAATGTTGAACTAACATGACAGTCTAAGCAATAATGCTGAACAAACCTGAAGGTATGGCGGACAAAGCAAGAAGAGCAACTCCAGTAAGCAGGAAGGAGAGGATGGCCAAGGTTTTGCGTCCCACGCGAATTATAAGTGGTATCGCTGGTATAACTGTCATCTCCACTGCCCCAGACAGAGCCATGTAAGTGAAAGGGTCAGAGGTGTAGTTCCCACCACTCAGACTCAGGCCAAAATACACCATGGCCACCACGAAGAAGGTGAAGTAACAGCTCAGAGTTATGTGTCGCAGCCTCGGTGTTCTGCAGAAGAAGGAGGGAGTGAAACAGAGGCGAAGTAATGCTGGTTGAAAAGATATACTTGGTGCGTGTTTTAATTGTTGTTATTATTATTATTACTGGTATTGTTATTATATACATTCTCTCTCTCTCTCTCTCTCTCTCTCTCAGTCCCATGCTATTTAATACTCTGATTAATGCTCTCCTAAATGCTCTACCTGCCTCACCTAAACTTATAGCTATAAGCTATGCTGATCATATCATGATCCATACAACAGGGCATAAGAAGATGAATACCATTTTTAATGAAGTTCAAGCAATTTGTAATCGACTAGGCCTCATAATATCTTCCTCTAAAACAAAGATATTAACAAGCAAACGACATCCCCCACCCATCTATTTGCAGGGTGAAATCATTAGCTACGTTAAAACTTACAGATATCTTGGTGTAGATGTACCCTTTAACAAATCCACTATACCACAACTAAACAAGAAATGCAAAGCTAGGCTAAATGCTCTCAAAGCTGTTGCTGGCTACAACCCCAACTATGGTGCTAATGTGAGAATCGTGAGAATGATGTACATAGCCTATGTTAGGTCCTTAATTGATTATGCTGCTCCCATGTTGATATTAGCTAGAGAAAGTTCTCTCCGACCCTTGGAGTTAATGCAAAATGAAGCTCTCAGGATTATTCTTGGCTGTCCCAGATCTACAAAAGTTCTTAACATGAGGAAGGAGCTTGGTATTTCTAGTATCAGTGATAGGATTGTTGAAATTAACACTGTACTCGGTATTAGAATGTTGAGAAACGAACCAGACACTGTCACAATGAATCTTACCAAGTGTCTAGAGGTAAATACACACAGATCTAAATGGATTGTGAAAACGTGCAATTGCATTAAGTTTTATAACCTGCATGAACTGTATCACTGTAGGCAACAAGAGCATTTCACCCCTCCGTGGAAGATGTGTTCATTTAATATCACATACCTACAAGTCCCTCCCAAGAAGCTCATTGCTAGTAATCCCTTAAATCTCTTGTTAGAGCAACTGCTCAAGAAGAAATTTCTCGCCTAGCTGGTAGTAATAAGTTATGCGAGTACGTAAGGATATGCAACGGTGGTGGGGGGGTAGGGATTTAATAGTTGGTGAGGCCATGTTGAGGTTATTAATGACAGTGAGGGATCCGTCGTGTGTTAAATTGCGGGTCCTCGAAGGAGTGGAAGGTAGGTCAGTGGTGGCTGCTGTTGAAGGGGCATACCCTATGTATGCGTGGAACGAAATATGGACGCGTCTAAAACAATTACGTGCAAAACCGGGTGTTCGGGAGGTAATGTTTAGATTTTTACATGGGATTTTGCCGTCTGGGGTTGTCCTATTCAATAGGAGGATAAGGGAGGGAGGGGAATGTAGAGCGTGTGGAAGCATGGAGACAATTTTGCATGCGGTATATTTTTGTGACTGTATAGAAGTGGTGCGGGTCTGGTTAGGAAAGGTGTTCAGGTTAGTGGGTGGGGGAGGGTTGCAGGTGTTGCGGGCTTTAAGTTTGGATATAGGTGGGGTGAGTAAGATGGTGGAGAATGCAGTGGCGTATTTGGTCACGGATTTTATATATACGTCATGGGCCATGAGGGAGTGGGCGTGGATGAGAGGATAAAGGTGTTAGCTGCGACATTTTACAGAACTAAGTGTCGTAATAGGGAAATTTATGGAGGGAATTGGGAGAATGCGTTTACTGAGGGCTATCGGAGTTTTAGGTTGAGGGATTTATGGGATTTACGTGCAATGTAAGGGGTCGCGGCGGGCTGGCTTCCCGATGAGGACAGTGTGAAAGGGTTTAGTGTGGAAGAGAATGAATATAGTACTGAGACATAAGTGCCTTTGACTGTGTGATGAGCGGGTTGTGTGTTGTGAACGATACAAGTTCTTCAATTTAATTATTAATTATGCTAATGACAAAGGACGACAGACGTCGTAATGTGATGGAATATTATATATCTGCAACGAAATTATTGGTATGTGTGTAATGAAATGACAAAATGGGTGCACTGTGTGAATACGAAATATATATATACACATGAAGTATTGCGTGTGGTAGGAAGGCTTCAGTATTTATCGACGTGTGAAGGTCATGCACTGTTATGTTTTGTGCTAACAGACTTACATCTTAGTAGTGGTTTTAATGATATGGGCGAAATATTTTTAGAAAGCTTGACTTATCCTGTTTTCTTAATACATATTATTTTTTCATGGGAGCTCTATAGAGCCCGTAGGTTTAGGTTACCATTGAATTGATATATATTATAGGGTAATTGATGGATGACATAGGATTAGGTTTTTGTGTTTTCACTGGTTGTGTTGTAAAGTGTATGTAACATATGTATATATTTATACCTTCCTGGAGAAGGTGATATGTTTGGGTGTTTAGTAGATATACGTTGTACATGAATCATGTAGAATTGAATTTTATATTATATCAATACATTGAGTGATACTGAACGTATCTTGTTGTTTAATATGGAATAATGAAAGTATTTCATACAATATACAGTTACATATAAAGATTGTTACGTGTCAGGTGGATTGACATGCAAGAAGGGGGGGGGTAGTGTTTTCAGAATGTAAGGTGTACATTCTGTGGCAGGATGTACAATGTAAGGTGTACATTCTGTGGCAGGATGTACAATGTAAGGTGTACATTCTGTGGCAGGATGTACAATGTAAGGTGTACATTCTGTGGCAGGATGTACAATGTAAGGTGTACATTCTGTGGCAGGATGTACAATGTAAGGTGTACATTCTGTGGCAGGATGTACAATGTAAGGTGTACATTCCGTGGCAGGATGTACAATGTAAGGTGTACATTCCGTGGCAGGATGTACAATGTAAGGTGTACATTCTGTGGCAGGATGTACAATGTAAGGTGTACATTCTGTGGCAGGATGTACAATGTAAGGTGTACATTCCGTGGCAGGATGTACAATGTAAGGTATACATTCTGTGGCAGGATGTACAATGTAAGGTGTACATTCCGTGGCAGGATGTACAATGTAAGGTGTACATTCTGTGGCAGGATGTACAATGTAAGGTGTACATTCTGTGGCAGGATGTACAATGTAAGGTGTACATTCTGTGGCAGGATGTACAATGTAAGGTGTACATTCCGTGGCAGGATGTACAATGTAAGGTGTACATTCCGTGGCAGGATGTACAATGTAAGGTGTACATTCCGTGGCAGGATGTACAATGTAAGGTGTACATTCTGTGGCAGGATGTACAATGTAAGGTGTACATTCTGTGGCAGGATGTACAATGTAAGGTGTACATTCCGTGGCAGGATGTACAATGTAAGGTGTACATTCCGTGGCAGGATGTACAATGTAAGGTGTACATTCTGTGGCAGGATGTACAATGTAAGGTGTACATTCCGTGGCAGGATGTACAATGTAAGGTGTACATTCCGTGGCAGGATGTACAATGTAAGGTGTACATTCTGTGGCAGGATGTACAATGTAAGGTGTACATTCCGTGGCAGGATGTACAATGTAAGGTGTACATTCTGTGGCAGGATGTACAATGTAAGGTGTACATTCCGTGGCAGGATGTACAATGTAAGGTGTACATTCTGTGGCAGGATGTACAATGTAAGGTGTACATTCCGTGGCAGGATGTACAATCAGGAATTAGATGTACTTGCCAAGGAGTCTTTAGGTTAGATTTAGTGTTCCAGACATAATGTCATTACTTCAAGGATTGGAGCGGTCATTGTTTACTGTACAGATTTGTCTTTCAGATGTAATATGTTAATTGGAAAGTACATGTACTATGCAGAATTTTTCATCACTGTTTTCACTATGTAATTTGTAGTTTATTTTTATGTACTATGTATGTCTTTTCAATAAAAGATAAAAAAAAAAGTAATAAGTTATCACAAGTTATATACACTGATGGATCTAAACAGGAGTCTTCTGGCAGGGCTGCATCTGCTCTTGTTGCCACCTCCCTAGTTAAGAACGATAATAAATTTGTTGAGTTAGGCATAAGAATTAACAACTGGGCGTCTACACTGCAAACTGAATTGTTTGCAATCCTAATGGCGCTAAAGCTAACCTATGACACTGAGCTTGGCTCTATCATCATTACTGATTCTATGTCATCATTGAAGGCTCTTGACTCATATAATGACTCCAACAACATACTCATTGGAGAAGCCAGGTATAGATACCCAAAAATGTACAATTGCTATGGATCGCATCACACATTGGATTACTCCTTCATGATAAAGTTGATATGTTAGCCAAGAAGAGTACCCAGAAGGAGAATGTAGAATATAACTGTGTCTAGCATTAGGAATAATATTAGGAGAGAAGTAAATAATGAAAATGATTGTTATAGGAATGCAGTTAGAAGCCTGAGTAGATCTATAACCCACTATAACATGAACGTAGATAAGTATGTTTATGGAGCAACGTGCAATGTGAACAGACTGACTGATGTTGTAGTGGCCAGACTTAGGCTTGGTTACAAGTACTGACTGATGTTGTAGTGGCCAGACTTAGGCTTGGTTACAAGTGCTGACTGATGTTGTAGTGGCCAGACTTAGGCTTGGTTACAAGTACTGACTGATGTTGTAGTGGCCAGACTTAGGCTTGGTTACAAGTACTGACTGATGTTGTAGTGACCAGACTTAGGCTTGGTTACAAGTACTTCTGGCAGTTTGGGAGACACACAGATGATGATCAAACTAAATGTAAATTATGTGATCAGGCATATGGTCACTGTCTTGAGCACTATGTGCTTAATTGTCCACTTATTGAGGAATACAGAGACAGACAGTATAATAACCTATGTGACATGTCAAGATATCTTATTAATGAAAATAAGATACCAGATATACTAAGCAAATTTCCTAAATTTGCTTGTAACAGATAAGTGAGCTATAGATATGTAGATATAAATCCATATGTATTCCTGTTAACCCTTTGGGGCCTAGTTCCTAGGCCTTTTGTGTATCCATATGCTCTTGCGCTACCGTCCACAGGATGGATATGGAGTGCACAATAAACTAGCCACTTCGGTGGCAAAATCTAAATCTCTCTCTCATTTGCGAGAATGATTTTTTACATTATCAGTTCCTTGGTGATGTGAAAAATCACGAAAGCGCTTAGAAGTTCACTATTTTTACACAGTGGTTGTTATCTGTATTGTAATATCACTTGTTTACTGTGATCTTAGTACACACACACACACACACACACACACAGTGAAGAGGCGGGGCCAGGAGCTAGGACTCAACCCCTGCAACCTCAACTAGGTGAGTACACACACACACGCACACACACACACACACATCAGGCACAGACAAGGGGCCTGGAGGGAGCATAGACGCTATACTGCATACAAGGGCCCTATCAGACCCACATGGGGCCAAGGCAAAGATGAGGAGCACACTAGGAACAAATGAGAGGTCTGAAGATAATGAAGAAGCTATGACATATGCAGAGACTCTAAGAGACACCTGCAGGGGCCAGGAACAGCTAAGCAGGAAAGGCAGTCCACTGAACATAGGGACCTCAGCCAGGGAAGGGCTTGAAGGAAGGAACACTCCAATGGAAGGAACTAAAACATCTCAGAGGACACAATGGGAAACACAGTCGGAGGACGAAAGGGCAAGATTAGTTTTTGTCTACCGGCTCCAGGAAGTTGAAGGGGAAACTTATGATGAAAGGAACCAGGAGGAGAAAAAAAATGATTGAAGGTATCATGAAAGCAATAGGTGAGGGCGACATGACCCAGGTGGCAAATTTTAGGAGAATTACGGCCTCTCAAAGTAATTTTCAAGGCAGAATCAATTCGAACCATGATTCTTCAGGAGAAAGCATGACTGAAAGACAAGAGTACCAGAGTGTGTACCTCAATCGAGACAGAACACAAGAGGAAAGGTTAATACTGAAAGAGAGTACAAAAACGAAAGGAGGAACGAGAGGAAATGACAAAGATGAGCAGAAGAATCCAGATGCAGGTGGAAGGGCAAACACATCCTCCAGAAACACCCGTAGAATGACTCCAACCACGACAACCCCAAGGCAACTGAGCAATCTAAACCGACACTCACACACTGATCCCTCTGCCCCCACCCCCCACACCACAAACCCCACCCATACAGCAACCCCCTATGGGAACTCTTCCCCCACCCCCATCACAACCCCATAGGCCCCAGTCAGGGCTCCCGATCCCTCAACCTCAATCTTCTCCCAGGATCACAGTATTAGAAAAGAAGTTGAAGGTTTGCTACACGAACGTGGATGGAATAACGAATAGGAGTGGCATGAAATAATCAATGAGCAATCCCCAGACATCAAAGCAGTCACAGAAACGAAACTCACTGAGACAATAACAGACGCAATCTTCCCATATCCTGAGAAAAGCTAGAAGGAACAGAGGGGGAGGAGAGGTTGCACTGCTCATAAAAGACCGATGGAGATTTGTGGAAATGGAAGGTATGGATGAGATTGGAGGAAGAGATTACATAGTAGGTACATTTCAGTCTGGGGAACACAAGGTAGTCATTGCAGTGATGTATAATCCACCACAGAACTGCAGGAGGCCAAGAGAGGAAAATGAAGAGAGCAACAGAGCACTTGTGGGCACACTGGCCGAGGTGGCAAGAAGAGCTCACTCGAGCAGAGCAAAGTTACTGGTTATGGGCGATTTCAACCACAGTGGTATCGAC
Organism: Cherax quadricarinatus; assembly: GCF_026875155.1. Classification (NCBI taxonomy): domain Eukaryota; kingdom Metazoa; phylum Arthropoda; class Malacostraca; order Decapoda; family Parastacidae; genus Cherax; species Cherax quadricarinatus. Next base: position 10,719,339 of record NC_069404.1, on the reverse strand, counting down.
TGGGAAAACCTGGAGCCACACGGGGGTCCTGAAACATGATGATGTGGTACTGGAAAACCTTATGCATCAACATGTTAAGGACACTACCAGAGAGAGGGGAGGATGAACCAGCAAGACTGGATCTTTTGTTCACCCTGAGCAGTTCAGACATTGAGGACATCACATATGAGAGGACCCTTGGAGCTAGTGATCACATGGTTCTGTGTTTTGAATACATAGTAGAATTACAAGTAGAGAAGGTAACAGGAGTTGGATGGGAAAAGTCAAACTATAAAAAGGGGGACTACACAGGCATAAGGAACTTCCTGCAGGAGGTTCAACGGGACAGAGAATTGGCAGGAAAGTCAGTAAATGAAATGATGGAATATGTAACAACAAAATGCAGGGAGGAAGAGGAAAGATTTGTTCCCAAGGGCAATAGAAATAATGGGAATACCAAAGTGAGTCCTTCATTTACTCGAATGTGTAAAGAGGTAAAAACTAAGTGCACCAGAGAATGGAAAAGGTACAGGAGGCAAAGGACCCAGGAAAATAGAGAGACTAATAGAAGAGCCAGAAACGAGTATGCACAGATAAGGAGGGAGGCCCAGGGACAGTACGAAAATGACATAGCATCAAAAGCCAAGTCTGACCCAAAACTGCTGTATAGCCACATTAGGAGGAAGACAACAGTCAAAGACCAGCTGATCAGGCTGAGGAAAGAAGGTGGGGAACTCACAAGAAGCAATCAAGAGGTATGTGAGGAGCTCAACAAGAGATTCAAGGAAGTATTTACAGTGGAGACAGGAAGGCCTCTGGGTGGACAGAACAGAGGGGGACACCAACAAGGAATATACTTATAACAAGTGTTAGATGACATACAACTGAGGAGGAGGTGAAGAAGCTGCTAAGGGACCTTGATACCTCAAAGGCAATGGGACCAGACATCTCCCCGTGGGTCCTTAGAGAGGGAGCAGAAATGCTGTGTGTGGCACTAACCACAATCTTCAACACATCCCTTGAAACTGGGCAATTACCTGAGGTATGGAAGGCAGCAAATGTAGTACCCATATTTAAAAAATGAGACAGAAAAGAGGCACTAAACTACAGACCAGTGTTACTGACGTGCATAGTATGCAAAGTCATGGAGAAGATTATAAGGAGGAGAGTGGTGGAGCACATGGAATGGAACAAGAGTATAAACGCCAATCAGCACGGATTTATGGAAGGCAAATCCTGTGTCACAAACCTAATGGAGTTTTATGATAAACTAACAGAAGTAAGACACGAAAGAGCGGGTTGGGTTGATTGCATCTTCTTGGACTGCAAGAAGGCCTTCAACACAGTTCCTCACAGGAGATTGGTGCAGAAGCTAGAGGATCAGGTGCATATAACAGGAAGGGCGCTGCAATGGATCAGAGAATACCTGACAGGGAGGCAACGACGAGTCATGGTACGTGATGAGGTATCACAGGGGGCACCTGTGACAAGTGGGGTCCCACAGGGGGCGGTCCTAGGACCGGTGCTATTTCTGGTATATGTGAATGACGATGTAAAGTTAATGAGCAGACGATGTAAAGTTAATGAGCAGACGATGTAAAGTTAATGAGGAGAATTAAATCAGATGAGGATCAGGTAGGACTTGAAAGAGACCTTGACAGGCTTAACACCTGGTCCAGAAACTGGCTTCTCGAATTTAATCCCGACAAATGCAAAGTTATGAAGATCGGGGAAGGGCAAAGAAGACCACAGCCAGTGTATAGGCTAGGTGGCCAAAGACTGCAAACCTCGGTCAAGGAGAAAGATCTTGGGGTGAGTATAACACCGAGCATGTCTCCAGAAGCACACATCAACCAGATAACTGCTGCAGCATATGGGCGCCTGGCAAACCTGAGAATAGCGTTTCGATACCTTAGTAAGGAATCGTTCAAGACACTGTACACCGTGTACGTCAGGCCCATACTGGAGTATGCAGCACCTGTTTGGAACCCACACTTGATCAAGCACGTCAAGAAATTAGAGAAAGTGCAAAGGTTTGCGACAAGGTTAGTTCCAGAGCTAAGGGGAATGTCCTACGAAGAAAGGTTAGTGGAAATTGGCCTGACGACACTGGAGGACAGGAGGGCTAGGGGAGACATGATAACAACATACAAAATACTGGGTGGAATAGACAAGGTGGACAGAGACCAGATGTTCCAGAGAGGGGACACAGAAACAAGGGGTCACAATTGGAAGTTGAAAACCCAGATGAGTCAATGAGATGTTAGGAAGTATTTCTTCAGTCATAGAGTAGTCAGGAAGTGGAATAGCCTAGCAAGTGAGGGAGTGAAGGCAGGAACCATACATAGTTTTAAGATGAGGTATGATAAAGCTCATGGAGCAGGGAGAGAGAGGACCTAGTAGCACTCAGTGAAGAGGCGGGGCCAGGAGCTAAGTCTCGACCTCTGCAACCACAATTAGGTGAGTACACAGTGGAGGCAGGAACCATACATAGCTTTAAGATGAGGTATGATAAAGCTCATGGATCAGGGAGAGAGAGGACCTGGTAGCACTCGGTAAAGAGGCGGAGCCATTACCCGAGTCTCGACCCCTACAACCGCAATTAGAGTACACACACACACACACACACACACACACACACACACACACACACACACACGTGATGAGGTATCACAGTGGGTACCTGTGACGAGCGGGATCCCACAGGGGTCGGTCCTAGGACCAGTGCTGTTTTTGGTATATGTGAATGACATGATGAAAGGGATAGACTCAGAAGTGTCCTTGAACATAAGAACATAAGAACATAAGAAAGAAGGAACACTGCAACAGGTCTACTGACCCATGCGGAGCAGGTCCATGTCCCCCCCCCCGGATTAGCCCAATGACCCCCCCCCGGATTAGTCCAATGACCCCCCCCCGGATTAGTCCAATGACCCACCAGTCTGGCCACCTCCACTCAAGGAAGGAGCACGGCGCCAGACCCAGCAGCACAATCTAGGCAGGTCCAACTCACACCCACCCACACCCACTCATGTACTTATCTAACCTATTTTTAAAACTACGCAACGTTTTAGCCTGAATAACTGTACTCGGGAGTTTGTTCCACTCATCCACAACTCTATTACCAAACCAGTGCTTTCCTATATCCTTCCTGAATCTGAATTTTTCCAACTTGAAACCATTGCTGTGAGTCCTGTCTTGGCTGGAAATTTTCAGCACGCTATTTACATCCCCTTTATTTATTCCTGTTTTCCATTTATACACCTCGATCATATCTCTCCTAATTCAACGCCTTTCGAGAGAGTGCAGATTCATGGCCTCAGTCTATCCTCATAGGGAAGATTTCTGATACATGGGATCATCTTTGTCATCCTCCTCTGTACGTTTTCCAGAGCATTTATATCCATTCTGTAATACGGTGACCAGAACTGTGCAGCATAGTCTAAATGAGGCCTAACCAAGGATATATAGAGTTGAAGAACAACCTGAGGACTTCTATTATTTATACTTCTAGATATGAAGCCAAGAATTCTGTTAGCTTTATTGCGAACACTAATGCACTGTTGTCTTGGTTTTAGATTACTGCTAACCAGAACTCCTAAATCCTTTTTGCAATCGGTAGTATTAAGATCTACATTATTTAGTTTATATGTGGCATGGTTATTTAACTGTCCAACATTTAGAACTTTGCATTTGTCAGTATTAAACTGCATCTGCCACTTCTCCGACCACTGCATCAGTCTGTTCAAATCATCTTGGATGAATGAATTGGACGGCCTATTTTGGTGTCATCAGCAAATTTGCTTATGTCGCTATTTATTCCCTCATCTATGTCGTTTATGTAAATTGTGAGCAACAACGGGCCCAACACTGACCCCTGAGGAACACCGCTTGTGACGTGCCCCCATTCTGATTTCTCCCCATTTATGCAAACTCTCTGCTGCCTATTTGTCAACCATGCCTCTACCCAGGTAAAAATTTCTCCTCCTATTCCGTGTGCCTTAAGTTTCCTCAATAGCCTCTGGTGTGGAACTTTATCTAAAGCCTTACTGATGTCCATATACACAATATCATATTCATTACCTTGATCTACCTCCTCAAACACCTTAGTGAAAAAAGTTAGTAAATTCGTAAGACAGGAACGCCCCTTTGTAAAACCCTGTTGATTATTATTATTATATTATTATTATTATAATCAAGGGGAAGCGCTAAACCCGGAGGATTATACAGCGCCTGGGGGGGGGGGGGTGGAAGGCATTCAGGCTTAATTCGGGGAACTGGAGCACAGATCCAATTCCCTAAATCAAGAGACCCTCACCAACATCAAGGAACCTTCCTTGAGGGGTAAAACCGTGTTGAGAATCATTAATCAATCTATGCCTATCAAGATGGCTACGAATTGCTTCGGCAATTATTGATTCCATAAATTTTCCCACTATGGAGGTAAGACTTATTGGTCTATAATTCGAAGCCAAGGACCTGTCACCTGCCTTGTAAATAGGTATTACATTTGCCATTTTCCACTTATCAGGCACTATGCCAGTTAGTAGTGATATGTTAAAAAGATTAGCCAAAGGTATGCTTTAAGCAGAGGTATGATAAAGCTCACGGTTCAGGGAGAGTGACCTAGTAGCGACCAGTGAAGAGGCGGGGCCAGGAGCTGTGACTCGACCCCTGCAACAACTAGGTGAGTATACATACACACGCACACGCACACACACACACACACACACACACACACACACACACACACACACATATATATATATATATATATATATATATATATATATATATATATATATATATATATATATATATATATATATATATAGGCATTGGACCCTCTTGGGTCCAATGCCATTGATCTGATCCTATAAAAAAAGTCTAAGACCTCCGGACGATGGAAAGCAGGATGAAAGACATTGACACACATGATGCCTTCTACCTACTCACCAGGTGCCTGTCAATCCTAAAACTTACCTACTTTCTGAGATGCTCCCCAGCCTTCAGCAGTCCAAAACTCAAGGTATGTGACTCACTCCTTAAGACCATGCTAGAGAGGGTATTGAGTCTTTCCCTTGAAGACGGACAGTGATTGCAAGCCTCACTTCCGGTCAGGCTTGGGGGGCTGGGAGTACGCAGATCCTCCCAGATTGCTGTACCAGCTTTCCTATCCTCTTCCATAGCATCAAACGAGTTGATAAGACAAAGTCTTCCTGATAACCTCAGTGACTCAGTAGGAATAGAGGACCCTAGCTATGCCAGTGCCCTAGCTATGCCAGTGCCATCACTAGCTATGCCAGTGCCATCACTTGCTGCTCCAGCACCAAACCCTAGTGCAGCACTGGCTCACAAACAGTCAAGCTGGGATGGCCCGATCGCTGAAAAGGTGCTTGCCAACATGCTCAGGGCTGCAACATCAGATAGGGAGACTGCCCATCTCCAGGCTATGAGCGCACCTCACTCCGGGGACTTCCTCCAAACAGTTCCCATATCGGCAATGGAAACGTGGCTCTGCGCCTTGCTGCCCCAATTCACACAGAATATACATGTATTTGCGGCGAAGCACAAGCAGACCAATACGGTCTACATGGTCTTAACTGTTCCAAAACCAAGGGCTTGCATGCAAGACACAATGAGGTCAACGACATCATAAAGAGAACCCTTGCTACAGCTGGATGCCCAGCAGATAGGGAGCCCCAATCACTAGCATCCAACAATACTCACAACCCAGCAAACTGCCCTGACAGGATCACCGTCTATCCTTGGAAGAATGGCAAGCTCTTAGCATGGGACTATACCTGTGTGTCCACACTGGCTGACACCTATATCCATAACAGTGTTGGGCGACAGGGAGGAGCTGCTGACCACAGGCAGGAGTACAAGATCAGCAAGTACAGGGACATAAGCCAACAGTATCAATTTGTCCCAGTGGGATCAGAGACCTTGGGATCATGGGAAAAAATGCCACACATTTCCTTAAAGAATTGGGTTCCAGACTCATCGACACCACCAGGGACCCAAGGGCAGCCACTTTCATGTTTCAGCGCCTCAGCATAGCCATCCAGAGGGGAAATGCTTGCTGCATACTTGGTTCACGTCCGGCTTCGGAGGAGCTGGAGGAAATTCATGATACATTGTACCATTGTATTCATGTTTGTGTTTTCTGTAAATGTATTCTGTTTATTAATAAATGTTCACATAGAATATAAAATATAGGGGGTGGTAGGAGAAGAAAATATTCAAACAGCTCCGGGGAGAACCTTGAGTTTTCCCTGAGGTACGTTTATTGTCTTCTCTGAGGATGAGGGTGCCCAGTCCAGATTTTATATATATATATATATATATATATATATATATATATATATATATATATATATATATATATATATATATATATATATATATGTATGTTATGCCTAAGATAAGATTTTGTTAGGATTTTTAACCCAGGAGCGTTAGCCACTAGGTACCTACTTACTTGTTAGGTGAATGGGACAACAGATGTAAGGAAACACGCCCAATATTTCCATCCTTGCCAGGAACTGAACCACATATTACTTGGTTAAATAATTTTCCAGTAGTTCCTTCATGTGTTAGTCCATAATCACCAACCGGATATGTGTAAATAAGTGACCCACTGACCAGATTCGACTGGTTCCGAACCTTTGACCAGTTTCAAACAGATTTGTTGGACAATAAGGTAACCTCTGACTGGACTGAAAACAGACGGGGTCTTAGGTGCCCTTATCAAACACCCAAACAGTAACTACTAAAGCAGTAACTACTAGAGCGGTAAGCTCGTCCAAATATACAAGTACAAATACAAATAGTCAGATCTTTACTTTAGGAAGGTTGTTAGTAAAATATACAGGAGGTTATTAGTAGAATACAGTAAAACAACCATTAAAATCACATTATGAAATCCTGTGTAATCTGCAGCCAAACTAACAAGCAGGCTTCCTCATGGATTATATGCAACTTTTGTGGAAATTGGGCTCACGCCCCTTGTGCAGATATCCAAGAATTATCTACAAGAGGTATTAAATCAGGGAAGTGTTTTTGAGTATGCCCAAATGAGATCAATCTGTGGAATAAAATCACATTGGTATTAAAAGAGGATAACATCAAAGCAGAGTTCATAGAAAACCTGAAAGTATTCTATAACAGATGGGAAAATAAAAAGTCTGGGCTGGATGGTGCTATTGCCCTTGGTGCGGATGATGTCCTGGTCGATAGTAACTGTATGACTGGAGATGCTGGCCAGGTAGTTAGGAACTGTAAGGCTGGAGATGCTGTCCTGGTCGATAGTAACTGTATGACTGGAGATGCTGGCCAGGTAGTTAGGAACTGTAAGGCTGGAGATGCTGTCCTGGCCGACAGTAACTGTAGGACAGGGGATGCTGGCCAGGTAGTCAGGAACTGTAAGGCTGGAGATGCTGTCCTGGCCGACAGTAACTGTAGGACAGGGGATGCTGGCCAGGTAGTCAGGAACTGTAAGCCTGGAGATGCTGGCTGGCCGACAGTAACTGCATGCATGGAGGAATGCATGTTATTGGCCTCGAGGGAGACAGGAGCTGTAGTGGAGAAACAAGTGTAGTCAAGGACAAGATAAAACCAATATTACAAACTAGCAATACCACAGGAAATAGCAAACAAGGGAATTCCACTAGAAATAGTGAAGATAAATTACCAGAAATAACTGATGAAGACAGGAATGAGACAGGCAAACATGCACCAACAGGGAATACAGTCACAGAAACCCAAGGCAAACGGAAACCAAGCCTGTGCACATACTATGCACTTGGTATCTGCAGACATGGGATATCTGGAAAAACAGATGGGACGTGCAACTATGACCACCCTAGAAAATGCCGTGCCCATATGACAACAGGAAAATGCAAACTCCCTTCCTGTAAGCTTTTTCACCCTGAAATGTGTCCCTCTTCAGTACACGAAAGACAGTGCTATAACTTAAATTGCCAGGTATACCATCTAAAGGGAACAAAAAGATACAAAACATCCAGGCCATGGGAAAACCTGGGTAGCCACAGCCACTCAAGAGGGAGAGGTTTTTTAGTGCCAGGAAGGAAAAAAAAAAACTGCCAAGAAATGGCACAAATCGTACACCAAATCCAACCATTTCTGGGGTGGAATCACAGTTGATGGTCTCCACTCCAAACCAACAGATACAGATATTAGTGCCAGGAAAAAAAGCCCCCCCCCAGTACCACCAATACCATCAATACGATGACATTCTTCTTTGCAAATATACAGGGTCTAAAGTCAGCAACGAACAACAAAATACCTTTCATCCGTGGACTGCTTGCAGAGGCAAATGCAATGTTCGCGGCTTTCACAGAGACCCACATAAAGGATCACTTGGACAACGAAATATGGCTCCCGGGTTACAACCTATACAGATGCGAAAGAGTGAACAGGCAAAAGGGAAGGAGGTTGGCTTGTATATCGCAGAGTCACTTGTTTGCACAGAACTGCTTAATGCCTCAAATGATGTAGTTGAAGTTTCGGCAGTAAAGATCGAGAACCAAAATCTGGTCATTGTAGTAGCTTAAAAGCCTCCGGATGCAACGTCCCAACAATTCCAGGAACAGCTGTTAAAAATTGACCACTGTCTGGAAAATCTTCCAGCTCCTGCTCCCAACATCTTGCTCCTGGGGGATTTCAACTTAAGGCGCCTAAAATGGAGGAATATAGCAAATAATGTTGTTGCAGTGATAACACCAGGAGGCAGCTATGACGAGAACTCACACACACACACGAGCTTTTAAATCTCTGCACAAAATTCACCTTAAACCAGCAAATAATAGAGCCTACTAAGTTGGAGAATACACTGGACCTCATCTTCACTAACAATAATGATCTGATACGAAATGTCACTATAACAAAAACAATATACTCAGATCACTACATAATCGAGGTTCAGACATGTATGCGCGGAGCCCCAGACAGATAAAATGTGATCAGTCACGAGGGAGCCTTCACCAAATTCAACTTCAATACAAGAACATAAAGTGGGACCAAGTAAACCAAGTCCTAAATGATATAAGCTGGGAAGATAGCTTAAGCACCACAGACCCCGACTTATGCCTAGAACAGATTAACTCTGTGGCACTCGATGTATGCTCAAGGCATATTCCTTTAAGAAAAAGGAAGAGTAGATGTAAAATAGAAAGAGACAGGCGCTCCCTGAACAGGTGAAGGAAAAGAATAAGAGAGCGGCTAAAAGAGGCCAATATATCTGCAATGCGTAGGGAGACACTGGTCAGAGAAATAGCAAACATCGACCTAAAACTAAAGGAATCTTATAGGAGTCAGGAATCGCGGGAAGAACTAAAAACCATAAATGAAATCGAAAGAAACCCGAAGTATTTCTTTTCTTATGCCAAATCAAAGTCGAGAACAACATCCAGTATTGGGCCCCTACTTAAACAAGATGAGTCCTACACAGATGACAGCAAGGAAATGAGTGAGCTACTCAAGTCCCAATATGACTCAGTTTTTAGCAAGCCTCTAACCAGACTGAGAGTCGAAGATCTAAATGAATTTTTTATGAGAGAGCCACAAAATTTGATTAACACAAGCCTATCCGATGTTATCCTGACGCCAAATGACTTCGAACAGGCGATAAATGACATGCCCATGCACTCTGCCCCAGGGCCAGACTCATGGAACTCCGTGCTCATCAAGAACTGCAAGAAGCCCCTATCACGAGCCTTTTCCATCCTATGGAGAGGGAGTAAGTAAGTAAGTTTATTCGGGTATACACAAATACAGTTACATAGAATTATCATATATAGCAGCATATGTGTAGACACGGGGGTCGTCCCACAGTTACTAAAAACAACAGACATAGCCCCACTCCACAAAGGGGGCAGTAAAGCAACAGCAAAGAACTACAGACCAATAGCACTAACATCCCATATCATAAAAATCTTTGAAAGGGTCCTAAGAAGCAAGATCACCACCCATCTAGATACCCATCAATTACACAACCCAGGGCAGCATGGATTTAGAGCATTTCGCTCCTGTCTGGATCACTACAACAAGATCCTGGATGCACTAGAAGACAAAAAGAATGCAGATGTAATATATACAGACTTTGCAAAAACCTTTGACAAGTGTGACCATGGCGTAATAGCGCACAAAATACATGCCAAAGGAATAACAGGAAAAGTTGGTAGATGGATCTATAATTTCCTGACAAATAGAACACAAAGAGTAGTAGTCAACAGAGTAAAGTCTGAGGCAGCTACGGTGAAAAGCTCTGTTCCGCAAGACACAGTACTTGCTCCCATCTTGTTCCTTATCCTCATATCAGACATAGACAGGGATATAAGCCATAGCGCAGTGTCCTTTGCAGATGACACCCGAATCTGCATGACAGTGTCTTCCATTGCAGACACTGCAAGGCTCCAGGCGGACATCAACCAAATCTTTCAGTGGGCTGCAGAAAACAATATGAAGTTCAACGATGAGAAATTTCAATTACTCAGATATGGTAAACATGAGGAAATTAAAACTTCATCAGAGTATAAATCAAATTCCTTCCACAAAATAGAGCGAAAAACAAACGTCAAAGACCTGGGAGTGATCATGTCGGAGGATCTCACTTTCAAGGACCATAACATTGTATCAATCGCAGCTGCTAGAAAAATGACAGGATGGATAATGAGAACCTTCAAAACTAGGGATGCCAAGCCCATGATGACACTCTTCAGGTCACTTGTTCTATCTAGGCTGGAATATTGCTGCACACTAACAGCACCTTTCAAGGCAGGTGAAATTACTGGCCTAGAAAATGTACAGAGAACCTTCACGGCGCGCATAACGGAGATAAAACACCTCAATTACTGGGAGCGCTTGAAGTTCCTGAACCTGTATACTCTGGAACGCAGGCGGGAGAGATAGATTATAGGTCTCTGGCTAACGCTCTCTCTTCACACGGCGAGGGCCTGGGTTCGATTCCCAGCCAGAGTAGAAACACTGGGCGTTGTCTATGTTCCCCATCAGTAAAATGGGTACCTGGGTGTTAGTCGACTGGTGTGGGTCGCATCCTGGGACACTGACCTAATTTGCCAGACATGCGGAGCATAACAAGGGACTTTCTATATAAGTAGTATGTCATTGTTGTCAGCTAGGACTGTATACCTTGTACATGTAGTAAATAAAGATATTATTATTATTATTATTATTATTATTATTATTATTATTATTATTATATTATTATTATACATACCTGGAAAATCCTAGAGGGACTAGTACCGAACTTGCACACGAAAATCCCTCACTACGAAAGCAAAAGACTTGGCAGACGATGCAACATCCCCCCAATGAAAAGCAGGGGTGTCACTAGCACGTTAAGAGACCATACAATAAGTGTCAGGGGCCCGAGACTGTTCAACTGCCTCCCAGCATACATAAGGGGGATTACCAACAGACCCCTGACAGTCTTCAAGCTGGCACTGGACAAGCACCTAAAGTCGGTACCTGACCAGCCGGGCTGTGGCTCGTACGTTGGTTTGCGTGCAGCCAGCAGTAACAGCCTGGTTGATCAGGCTCTGATCCACCAGGAGGCCTGGTCACAGACCGGGCCTCGGGGGCGCTGACCCCCGGAACTCTCTCCAGGTAAACTCCAGGTAAACGGACACTCAGTGTGTGAGGAGAGAGCGCTGCCAAGCAGGCCACGGGCCACCCAGGCCACGGGCCACCCAGGCCACGGGCCACCCAGGCCACGGGCCACCCTGGCCACGGGCCACCCAGGCCACGGGCCATCCAGGCCACGGGCCACCCTGGCCACGGGCCACCCTGGCCACGGGTCACCCAGGCCACGGGCCACCCAGGCCACGGGCCACCCAGGCCACGGGCCACCCAGGCCACGGGCCACCCAGGCCACGGGCCACCCAGGCCACGGGCCACCCAGGCCACGGGCCACCCTGGCCACGGGCCACCCAGGCCACGGGCCACCCAGGCCACGGGCCACCCAGGCCACGGGCCACCCAGGCCACGGGCCACCCAGGCCACGGGCCACCCTGGCCACGGGCCACCCAGGCCACGGGCCACCCAGGCCACGGGCCACCCTGGCCACGGGCCACCCAGGCCATGGGCCACCCAGGCCACGGGCCACCCTGGCCACGGGCCACCCTGGCCACGGGCCACCCAGGCAGAACTGCCCTAGAAACTGAACTTTTCCCAAAATTATTTATATTGTTACCTGAAAAGAATCGTAGCTTCTGCAAGGAGGTTCTTGATGGCCAGAATCATACTGGTGCTCGTGTTCTTCCGTCTGTTACCTTCCACCTGTAAATTATCGCCTTATCTTAGTTATATATATATATATATATATATATATATATATATATATATATATATATATATATATATATATATATATATATATATAGGAGCTGAGAGATGTTATGTCTCAGCTCGTCTTAAGTCTAGGTCTACCTGAGGTATACTCTGCCCCAGGATGCAACCAACACCCAGGTGCCTACTTACTGCTCGGTGAACAGGGGTAATAGTGTGAGGAAGCATATCCAACGTATCCTCAAGACACGTGCTGTCCCTGTTCACCTAGCAGTAAGTAGGTACCTGGGTGCTAGTTGACTGGTGTGGGTGGCATCCTGGGGACAGAATAAGTTGCCTTATTCTGCATAACCAGAAACTTTGTATATAGTATTGTCAGTGATGTCTTCCTGGACGGTAATACTTGTATTATGTACTTGTAGCAATAACGATTATTATTATTATTATTATTATTATTATTATTATTATTATTATTATTATTATTATTATTATTATTATTATTAATGTTACATAAAACATATATAAGATATTTAGATATGAATTTTGTTCTGATATATAGATCACAACTGATCATAATAATTGATATAATAATGGTTATAATCATAATAATATTTAAAGAGGTGAACAGCTAGCCAGAAGGATATTTTTACCCTTAATACGATATACGATACATTTAGCTATTTATCGTACGGTTCCTACGATAATTCAAACTTCAGATACCGATTTTTTTTTTTGATGTAATATACAATTTCTGGCAAGATCGGTACCATCCAGTTACACAAAAATAAAATTACTGTTGATTTGTGCAATCTTGAATGTGTCTATTGATAGTTTCACATTAATTAGGTACAAATATATGCGTGTCCGTAGCTCAGTTGGTAACACACTCAGGTCACACACTGAGGCCCGTGGTTCGATCCCCGGTACAGGTGTGAACATTAAGACGTGTTTCCTTAAAAGACACCTGTTGTCCATGTTCACCTAGCAGTAAAATAGGTACCTGGGTGTTAGTGGACTGGTGTGGGTCGCATCCTGGGACAAAACCCAAGTTCCCCGAAATGCTCTACATAACAAGGGACTTTCTATATAGGATGTCAGCTATGGTCTGTATAAGTTGTATCGTGTATTTATAGAAACAAAGATCAATAATATAATTCTGTCCAAGTGTTCCAAACTAAATAATTATAATTAAGCAAAAGTATGATAACCTTCAAACTTATTGTTAACATGTACCAAACTAACATTGCTAAAAGGTTTGAACATTTTCACGATTTTAAATCCTCAAGAAAGAGTCTAAGGAGAAGGACGTGACTCCCAGCTGCCATCCTGTGTTAGTGTCAAGCACAGCTCTCTGACCAGGACCTGGCTGCAGGGTACATAAAATCTCTCTTGTAGTAACATTATTGTCTGGGTTACTAGACTGCAACTGTGTACCTCTCCAGCCTTTGATAGATGAACGTTCGCCTGACTTGGTCCTTGCATCACTGTAGATCACTTACCAGAACTAGATAAGTCATATCATAGGGTTGAGTTTGGTGAGCAGGGATATGTAGGGTGTGTGGGTGTGTAGGGTGTGTGGGATGTGTAGTGTGGGGTGTGTAGGGTGTGTGGGTGTATAGGGTGTGTGGGTGTGTAAGGTGTGTGGGGTGTGCAGGGTGTGTGGGTGTGTAGGGTGTGTGGGGTATGTAGGGTGTGTGAGTGTGTAGAGTGTGTGGGTATGTAGGGTGTGTGGGGTATGTAGGGTGTGTGGGGTATGTAGGGTGTGTGGGTGTGTAGGGTGTGTGGGTATGTAGGGTGTGTGGGGTATGTAGGTGTGTGGGGTATGTAGGGTGTGTGGGTGTGTAGGGTGTGTGGGTATGTAGGGTGTGTGGGTATGTAGGGTGTGTGGGATATGTAGGGTGTGTGGATATGTAGGGTGTGTGGGTGTGTAGGGTGTGTGGGTATGTAGGGTGTGTGGGTGTGTGGGTATGTAGGGTGTGTGGGTGTGTAGGGTGTGTGGGGTGTGTGGGGTGTGTGGGGTGTGTGGGGTTTGTGGGGTGTGTGGTGTGTGTTGGGTGTGTGTTGTTGTAGGTGGTGGGTGTGTGGGGTGTGTGGGGTGTGTGGGGTGTGTGGGGTGTGTGGGTGTGTGGGTTGTGTGGGGTGTGTGGGGTGTGTGGGGTGTGTGGGGTGTGTGGGTGTTGGGATGTGTGGGGTGTGTGGGGTGTGTGGGGTGTGTGGGGTGTGTGGGTGTGTAGGGTGTGTGGGGTATGTAGGGTGTGTGAGTGTGTAGAGTGTGTGGGTATGTAGGGTGTGTGGGGTATGTAGGGTGTGTGGGGGTATGTAGGGTGTGTGGGTGTGTAGGGTGTGTAGGTATGTAGGGTGTGTAGGTATGTAGGGTGTGTGGGATATGTAGGGTGTGTGGATATGTAGGGTGTGTGGGTGTGTAGGGTGTGTGGGTATGTAGGGTGTGTAGGATGTGTGGGTATGTAGGGTGTGTGGGTGTGTAGGGTGTGTGGGTACGTAGGGTGTGTGGGTATGTAGGGTGTGTGGGTGTGTAGGGTGTGTGGGGTGTGTGGGGTTTGTGGGGTGTGGGTGTGTTGGGGTGTGTTGTGTGTGTGGTGTATGTAGGGTGTGTGGAGTGTGTATTGTGTGTGGGGTGTGTGGGGTGTGTGGGGTGTGTGGGGTGTGTGGGGTGTGTGGGGTGTGTGGGTGTGTAGAGTGTTGGGGTGTGTAGAGTGTGTGGGGTGTGTAGAGTGTGTGAGGTGCGCAGGGTGTGTGGGGTGTGTGGGGGTGTGTGGGGTGTGTGGGTGTGTTGGGTGTGTGGGGTGTGTAGAGTGTGTGAGGTTTGTGGGGCGTGTGGGGTGTGTAGAGAGTGTGAGGTGTGCAGGGTGTGTGGGTGTGTTGGGTGTGTGGGGTGTGTGGGGTGTGTGGGGTGTGTGGGGTGTGTGGGGTTTGTGGGGTGTGTGGGGTGTATGGGGGTGTGTGGGGTGTGTGGGGTGTGTGGGTGTGTAGGGTGTGTGGGGTATGTAGGGTGTGTGAGTGTGTAGAGTGTGTGGGTATGTAGGTGTGTGAGGTATGTAGGGTGTGTGGGGTATGCAGGGTGTGTGGGTGTGTAGGGTGTGTGGGTATGTAGGGTGTGGGTATGTAGGGTGTGTGAGTATGTAGGGTGTGTGGGATATGTAGGGGTGTGTGGATATGTAGGGTGTGTGTGGGTGTGTAGGGTGTGTGGGTATGTAGGGTGGTGGGGTGTGTAGGGTGTGTGGGTGTGTAGGGTGTGTGGGTATGTAGGGTGTGTGGGTGTGTAGGGTGTGTGGGTATGTAGGGTGTTTGGGTGTGTGGGTATGTAGGGTGTGTGGGGTGTGTGGGGTGTGTGGGGTTTGTGGGGGTGTGTGGGTGTGTTGGGTGTGTGGTGTATGTAGGGTGTGTGGAGTGTGTATTTGTTGTGTGGGGTGTGTGGGGTGTGTGGGGTGTGTGTGGTGTGTGGGGTGTGTGGGGTGTGTGGGGTGTGTTGGGTGTGTGGGGTGTGTAGAGTGTGTGAGGCTTGTGGGGTGTGTGGGGTGTGTAGAGAGTGTGAGGTGTGCAGGGTGTGTTGGGTGTGTGGGGTGTGTAGGATGTGTAGGGTGTGTGGGGTGTGTGGGGTGTGTGGGGTGGTGGGTGTGTGGGGTGTGTGGGGTGTGTGGGTGTGTGGGGTGTGTTGGGTGTGTGGGGTGTGTAGAGTGTGTGAGGCTTGTGGGGTGTGTGGGTGTAGAGAGTGTGAGGGTGTGCAGGGTGTGTTGGGTGTGTGGGGTGTGTAGGATGTGTAGGGTGTGTGGGGTGTGTGGGGTGTGTGGGGGTGTGGAGTGTGTGGGGTGTGTGGGGTTTGTGGGGTGTGTGGGGTGTGTGGGGTTTGTGGGGTGTGTGGGTGTGTTGGGTGTGTGGGGTGTGTAGAGTGTGTGAGGTTTGTGGGGTGTGTAGAGTGTGTGAGGTGTGCAGGGTGTGTGGGTGCGTTGGGTGTGTGGGGTGTGTGGGTGTGTGGGGTGTGTAGGGTGTGTGGGGTATGTAGGGTGTGTGGTGTATGTAGGGTGTGTGGTGTATGTAGGGTGTGTGGTGTATGTAGGGTGTGTGGTGTATGTAGGGTGTGTGGTGTATGTAGGGTGTGTGGAGTGTGTATTGTGTGTGGGGTGTTTGTGGGGTGTGTGGAGGGTGTCTTCACATCTCTACTGCTCCTGCCTACTTTCTGTACTCGACTAAAGAAGTCTACTGTGTGAGCGAAACGTTTCAACATTAAAGATACCCAACTATTGCATATGTGTCTTACTCATCAAATTCTCAGTATTTTATTTAATTTTCAGTTTCAGAGCATTTTTTTACAGGTTTATTCATGGTAGCTCACCCGTCGAGTGTTCTCGCCCTCACCAGCGAGACAGTCCAGTAGCTGTTGTTCGGGAGGCAGAGAGATGTTGTTCCAGCGGGCAGCTTTCTGCAGTACCTTAATTGCTTGTTGATGACGTCCCTGCACGGCCAACCACCTTGGTGACTCGTCAATGAACCTGTGGAAAATCCCCATCAATGTTTGTAGGGGAATGAACTCAAAGCAGTAGAGAGCAGTTCTAATTACATGAATTAAGAGTTCTTCAGTAACATCAAGACACTCTTCTAGAGAGCGAGAGAGAGAGAGAGAGGAGAGAGAGAGAGAGAGAGCATCATTTACCACTACTTACAGCAATACGGGGAGGAAGATGAAGCAGGTGAGAGAGACTGTGAGCTGCAGCATCCGCCACTCTCTCAGCAGGTAGGCGAGTCCCCCCCATGCAACCATGCCCATCGACCAGGGCACGATAAGCATAACACCAGCAACAGAACGTAACTTGGGCGACGACACTTCCATTACTGATCAAGAAGAAACAACATAGGTAGGTAGGTAGTGTCTTGTATGGTTGCTAAGATACATGACAAAGGAAGAATGATATTCACAAGCCTGAGGAATTTCAGGGATGTTCCTTGCAGACCCTAAGGGATTTTTTGCCCCTTTTCCTTCGGGATCATTTATTCACGAGTCAAGGAATCTGGTAAACACTATAGGCAAACTTTAATACCCCGTCTGAATCACACTAGCGAGTCCTGCAGCTCGGTTGGTAGCGCACTCAGCTCACACAGTGAAGTACATGGTTCAATCCCCGGTACGGGTGGAAATATTGGACATGTTTCTTTAAGACACTTGCTGTCCATGTTCACCTAGCAGTAGGTAGGTAACTGGGTGGTAGTCAACTGGTGAGGGTCGCATCCTACCTACCTGAGTTTACCTGGAGGGCATTCCAGGGATCAATATCCCCTCGGCCTGGTCCGTGATCAGGGCTCCCGGTAGATCAGAGCTTGATCAACTAGGCTGTTACTGCTAGCCGCCACGTAGTCCAACGTACGAACCACATCCCGGCTGATCCAGCAATGACTTTAGGTATCTGTCCAGCTCCCTCATAAAGGTAGCCAGGGGTCTATTGGTAATTCCCCTTATGCATGGTGGGAGGCTGTTAAACAGTCTTGGGCTCAGGACACTTATTGCGTTTTTTCTTAGTGTACTAATCGTGCCCCTACTTTTCATTGGGGGTATTTTGCATCGCCTGCCTAGACTTTTGCTTTCATAGGGAGTATTTCTGTGTGCAGATTAGAGTTCGGGCCCTCTAGGATTTTCCAGGTGCAGATTATGATGTATCTCTCTCGCCTGCGTGCCAGTGAGTACAAGTCAAGTACTTCCAAACGTTCCCAGTAGTTAAGGTGTTTGATGGAACTTATATGTGCAATAAAGGTTCTCTGTATATTCTCAAGGTCTGCGATTTCACCTGCCTTGAATGGAGATGTTAATGTACAACAATATTCCAGTCTAGAGAGAACAAGTAATTTTAAAAGGATCATCATTAGCTTAGCATCTCGTGCTTAGAAAGTTCTCATTATCCATCCTATCATTTTCCTCGCAGAGGTGATAGTGGCACTGTTGTGATCCTTCAAGATGGCACCCTCGTATATTACCACACCCAGCTCCTTCACATTACTTGATTAGAGTTTGTAGTATACTCAGTCCTAGTTATTATTTCCTCCAGTTTTCCATAACGGAGTAGTTGGAACTTGTCTTCATTGACAATCATATTGTTCTCCGTTGCCCACTGGAAAACTTGGTTTATATCTTCTTGGAGGTTAACCGCGTCCTCAGTGGCTGACACTTTCATGCAGATCCTTGTATCTTGTGCAAAGGATGATACAGTGATATGGTTTACATCTCTGTCTCTGTCTGATATGAGGATGAGGAACTGGGGGGAGAGTACTGTGCCTTGTGGAACAGAGCTCTTCACTATGGCAGCCTCCGATTAAACTCTGTTCACCATTATTTTTTGTGCTCGATTGGTTTAGAATGTAAAGATCCAAT